>JAHLSL010000042.1:6075327-6243182 GCA_025920805.1 Petroica traversi | reverse complement strand
AGGGGACGATTGGGGATACAAACAGGCCACATGGCCAACCCAGGACAGTAGGGGAAACAAAACTCCAGGTTCTGACCTCACTCAGTGAAAAAAATCAGATGTTTCTTTGCTCTGACCTTTTCCATTTCTGCACTCAAGGATTGACAGTTTGGAATTACAATGGAAAATCAAGACTAATTTTGAAGGTATAAAAGAGCAGGGGAAGGTGATGCTTTCAAACCTGCCAAAGCACACTGACGTGGTTTTCCTGTATTCCTTCTTAAATGGGCAGCCTTGTGTCCTTAACTGTATACTATTTCTTGTCAATATTTGTTTGTCTGTTTTTTTAAATTTTCTTCCTGTGGAAGGCAATGGAGCTATTAAAAAGACTATTTTGGCAGTAGGCAAATGAGCTAGAAGTAAATACTTGGACTTTGGGAATGCATTGGAGTGTTACCTTTGCAGAACCATTGACTAGAAAAATGTGGGCGTTTAAGGCTTAGGAAAGCTGAGCATTAAAGGCTTATGTACTGGCATCACAGGCTAACTACTTTTCACTTATTCTTGAAATTATTTGAAATGCCTGGTCATTCAGGAAAGTATTTTAAATCAATAGGAAAAAGAAACACAATGGTCAGTTCTAGAACCTAAATGTTCTTTAATGTATGCCAATATTGATGGAAAAAATCACTCTTATCTTTTTTTCTTCCTTTTTATCTCTTCTCCAGTATTTTTCATTCTTCTATTTTATTATTCTAAAAAATTACATTTGACTTACACTTCTTAGTGAAGTTCTTTAATCCTGTTGCACTGAATGGTTTCATTTCCAAATTACTGCTAATGTTTTCTATATAAAAATTAAATATTGTAAAACATGCTTGGAAAGTGTGATGGAACACACATAGTAACTTTTTGCTAGACAGACATCATAGCAGAGCTCACCCAATGCGTTTGGGGAACCATTGCCAAGTTTTATTGTCTATAAATAGAGGTCTGTGACTGTGTGAACAAGTGTCTTCATACAGGTGTATTATAGGAATTTGGAGAAGGTGTAATTTCTAAATCATGTCCTGGAGACTCTCACAGACAATAGCTACTGAATTTAAGCCAACAGAATTAAGGAAGGAAAGTTAATCTTTCCTCTCTTCCCACATCAGTGCACTATGTGTTTATCTATGAAGGAGAAGGCATACTCTTTTGCTGGAGATCTTGGGGGATTTTGTGATCAAATACAGTAAATTATTTTGCTGCAGATTGTTTTGTGCAAGTCATGTTACTTGCAGATTTACGTGGAATGACTGAGTGGTTATAAAGCTTGAATAATTTTATCTGTCATACAGTCATCATGAACTGTTGATAGGTGACATTTCTCAATATAAGTTCACATTGGCTTTTCTTTTGAGGGAGTGGAAGAGGGAAAAAGCTGTTCCTAAGTGGACCCACAGTCCATGGGGTTAATTCCCACAAAAGCAGCATGAAAGGAACATCCCTCAGTTGCATGGAAGAGAATTAAAAAATCTGCACTCCAATTTATTTTTGTATTTGGGGTTTCCTTTTGCTTACAGCTAGTACAGACTTTTTTTAGACATAGAAATAAAGGACAGCCCTGAATTTAAGAGTTGCCAGTTTCCATGTGTGATCTTTGCTTTGTCTGTTAGGATTTTTGTATGGGAGATTGGTGCCAATACTTTGCTGCCACTGTTAAAGTAAAAACTGTAATTACATTGTCAAAATAATATTTATAGTATTTTCGGGGAATAATTGTGGGACTGTGACGAATATATTATACTCATCAAACTTTTATGTAAACATAAGCATGAGTTTTTTATTTGAGTTATTGGTGTTGTTTTTGGCCTTTGTGTTTTTCCAATCTGTAAAAATAATACTGGGATTTTCATGGTCTCTAGAATTTGCAGAGTGTGTGCCCTAACAATCAGTTGATACGCTATCTGGTAGATGTAAACTGCTAGTTGCACTTGTATTGGGATTTTGGGTTCAT
Source organism: Petroica traversi (assembly GCA_025920805.1). NCBI lineage: Eukaryota > Metazoa > Chordata > Aves > Passeriformes > Petroicidae > Petroica > Petroica traversi. Next base: position 6,241,204 of record JAHLSL010000042.1, on the reverse strand, counting down.
GTTTCCATAGCTTAAGAAAATCCTCTGTTTTTTTGAGTTTTGCTATCCCCTAATTACTATAACTCAGAGCATTTTATTACTTTACCAAATAGGAAAGTTCTAAATAATTGGTTTGTTCTTTTGTACCATTTGGGGTTTTTTTGTTGTTGTTGTTTTTCCTTTGTGTTTATCTTTTTTTCTTTTTAATTTAAAAATTTTTATTTTTTTAAAATGAGTCTGAGTTCCTTTTAAAAGTGACTGTAAGCATCTCCCAGAAACATCTGTGGTAAGAAGCAGTTGTGAGGTTTTTTAGCAATAGGCAGTTGTCCCTTGGCAGGTTAAAAGTACAGGCAGAACTTGCTGCTGGGCAGTGAGAATTTACAGATGCCCAAATGCTCCAGTCCTGCCCTATACTGCAGTTTTAACTGTACAACTGTTCTGTCTCTGCTGTGTATTGGTGAATATTGCCAGAGATTTTTAATGAACTCTTCAGAACATCTACAGCAAGGCTTCCATCTGTGCAGCTTCACATTCCCAAAGCATGTCAACCTGTGAGCAAGAACGTTCTCTTGGTTCTCATAGTTTGGTCCAATATTCATTGAAGGTTGTGGAAGGACTCTGATTTGGGTGGGTCTTGATTCAGGTCATTGTTCCAAGGCTTTTTACTTTGGCCTTTTGGCAGAACCTCCAAAAGAGGAACCAGCCCTTACACCCCTTCCAGCTGCCTGCAAAAGAAAAAGAGCCAAACCTGGACCAAGAGCACTCAAACGGATGAGTTGTCCTGAGTTAGAAAACACAAAATTCTCTTTAGCTCTTGTGCATGTAGTAGTGGCCATGCCTGCAGTGGTTGACTCTTGCCCCATTCCCTGGAAGTCCCATACTTAAGATCTTGTGCAGTGTGTCTGGGCACACTCCCTGTGCCCTCCAGGTCTGGAGTATTTGTGTACATTTGTGTGTTACAGCAGGAACTGAGATTTTGAGTAAATGACAGTGTTACCAGTGTTTTCAGCCTGACATGTCTGTGTAGTGTTGTCTGTGACTTCTGGTATTTATATGGGAACTTGACCCATGCATTATTTTCTTTTTTCATTTTGTAACATTTGAAGCAGAGTGGGGCTTGAGAGAGTTCAGACCCCCTGAAGAAAGGCATTGTAGGATCCATTGTAGGATGAGGGACTCAAAGGGTGCACTTTCTTATCTTAATGGGGAAAAAAAAAAAGGAAGAGTGAGTGGGACTTCCAACTCACAGCAGGACTTGGATCTTCATTATTACAGGCAACTGTATTTGTAGCTGCTTGTGTCCAAATATAGTAAGCTCCAGTTTGCTGTGTTTTTCCTTTATTAGTCCTATGGAAGACTCTTCTCTCATTTTAAAAGCTTTTCTTAACATTGTTCTCAATGTCTGGCCTACTGTTTGAATGCAGTGTTTCATGGTAGTGGCTTTTTTTCCTACTGTGGGCTTGATTCTCTTCTTGAGTCATGTTGTTTCTGCCGTAGAGGTCTGATTTAGAGTCACAGAATGGCCTGGGCTGGAAGGGACATGAAAGATCATCTTGTCCATACCCCCTGCCATGGTTTCACTGCACCAGGTTGCTTCAAGCCCCATCCAACCTGGCCTTGGACACTTCCAGGGCTGAGGCAGCCAGAGCTTCTCTGCGCAGCCTGTGCCAGGGCCTCACCACCTTCCCAGGGAAGAATTTCTCTCTAATATCCCACCTAACCCTTCCTTCTGGCAGTGGGAAGCCATTCTCCCTTGTCCTGTCTGTCCAGGCAAATAGTAAATAGTCTCTCTCTGTTTAAGCTGTGCTGAACTGAATTATTTCGTTTACTGTTTATATGTGAGTATTAAAGTGTTTTATTGCAGCCGCTTGTGGAGGTACAATTTGAGCTACAGACCAGATCCTGCCTAATGAAGTACTCCTGTCAGGTACTTATGACATGGATGGCATTGAAAACAGACTTTGAAATAGTGATTAAAAAGCTGGTGCTTTCCAGCAGTTTGATACTTGTACTGATGATCAAAACTGTCCTTCTCATGGTACTCACAGAAAGATGCTTTGATTGCTGTACTGGGAGGCAGAGGCAGTGACTGTGTCAGTGTAAATAATTTTGCTCCTTCTAGGAGAGTGAGTAACCTGAGGAAATATCCCTAAGTCAGAGAAATTATTAGGTCAGTGGGCTGCCCTGTGGGCTCCCCTGGTCTCATTGCTGGTACAGCTTTTAGACAGTGTGTAGAGCTGGTTTGTTTTTTTCCTGCTCCTGCAATTTGGAGGCTTTCTAGTGTAGCCTGCCAAGATGTTGCTGATTTATGCCACATGCATAGTGGTTTTATAATGTGGACTGATATCCACTTGGAGCACAAAGGAAATAGGAGTTTGCTGATGTCTATTTAATTAGAATGGTTTCTGGTTACTTTGGTTGAGGCTTGAAATGAACGGTAATGCCTATATTTCTGTGGATCTCTAAATACAGTGTTCTGTAAGTCCTTTCCTTCCTTCCTTGCTCTTTAGTGTCCCCTACCCTACCCTAGCAAATAATGTCAGCAACATTTATAATGAGGCAGGTTTCTGTTCTACACAAATATATGTGAATCAAACCTTGCAGAAACATCCCTAGATTTAAGATGGTCGCCATGTTTTTTTTGCAGCAGGGACATTAGGATCTCAATATAAAGGTGGGAAGAATGGGGCAAACAAACCTTTTAATTGTAAAGAGCTTCCTAAAGGTGGGAAGAATGGGGCAAACAGACCTTTTAATTGTAGAGAACTTCCTAAAGACAGAGCATCATAAATTTAATGCAGGGAGAAGAAGCCTAACTTTTTCACATATGCTGAGAGGAAACAGCCCTTCTAAAGAGCCTCCCACAGAGGCCCCAAGGGGGCTATAATTTTTCCTCCAGGGAAAATGAAAATATAAAGGGGATGGAAAGAAGCTAGAGGAAGATCTGGACAACAGGAACAATGCGAGGCATCTATTGCCTGTTGGGATAAAAATCCAAGTGGTTATAATTATGTAGGAGTTACACATGTCATTCTCTCAACCATTTGATTATCATTGCCATGGCACAACTTCCAGACTCTCCAGTTACAGGAGCATTGTTCTGGTGGAAAAGGGAGTTGTCTAACCATGGCTTTTTGGACACAAAGCTACAAGACTGTTATTTCCCATTCTGCAGCACCCTGTTTTGCTAGCAGCTTTGGACTTGGACAGAAATGTCTCTTTCCTTTGCTTTTTGTTGAGAATTTTAGGGAATATTGCCAAGTTACATGATGTGTAGAAATATCAAGTAAGTTTGTGAGAGACATCAAATTCTTTCCCTTTCTTCCATCCTCTGGGCATGTACCACATGTGGTACAAAAGGGACCATAACAAGACAATGAGAAGTGGAAAGCTTCCTTTACAGGAATAAAACTAAAAGGTAATTCCCTAAAAAGGTTGATGCTAAAGCTGTTGCTGTACATTAATGTGGATATGCAAGTAAAAATACTACGTGTAAGCTGGCTTGTAATTCTGTATTCCAAAAGGACTGTGGTCCATTTATTAGCCAGATATAGAAAATAAATGGTACAAGGAAGTGGGAAGAGGTCTGATACTCTTTCCACAGACTTACAGAAAAAGATCACTCACTTTTTGAGGGCAAATATAAGCACTTCAGTGGAAATTTTGGGTTAAATGGAACAACATACACAGTATGCTATCTAAAGTAATTGGAGAAATTTGTTCATAACCTTAGTTAGTACTTTGTGTTAATAATTTTCTTTGTTATTTTTTTTGCAGACCTGTACAATGTATACTGTAGTCAGACACCAGTAATAATGCATAATGGGTGGCCAATCCCTCTTATTTTTATTGGTTTCCTGGCATGGTTTAAGCCCAGATTGAGACTCCCCAGTACTTCAGACTTGCTGATTTCACTGCTGCAGGATCTTAAAAGAGACAGTGCATTAGATTTAGTCTCAGCTTTGGGGATGATTCAAGAATAAGTTTTTACATCCTAATGTGTGCAGGAAGCTAATAAAGACAGTTCCCAGGTCTGCAAGCACTTATAAGTGTTTTACTTGACATAGGAGAGTAATCTCAGGCATGTGTTTTTGCTACTTGTGGGGATATAACAGGAGTCCCGTTACATATGCCTTTAGATTTTTATAGACAATTTGCTAAAGAAATGAGCACACTTATGTTTACTTTCTAGAAATGAAATGATGCAATTAAAATAACAGGAGATAAAGAAAATGGTTCTAGTACTGTATTTAATAAGACTTGTTAGTGCTGTATGAATTGGAGTAGTTTTGAACCTGATCTCATCAAAGGTCTGTCAAACGAAATTTTTTCCTAGTAAATGCACAAGTAATTTTTTTTTTACTCTCCCATTATGAAACCTCATTGGAACTTAATTTGCATTAGAGGTTAATTTGATGTGTGGTCTGATGGTTTCTTCCAGCTCCCCTCTTTAATTTATTTGTAACTCCACATTTTTAATAGTGTGGCAAGAATTTTACTTGCCTTTAAGTCAAATTCTCCTTTTAAGTCGGAACGAAGTATTGGTGTTTTGCCTAGACATTTATCTTCCAAGAACCCAAGTGTTGTCCAATGAGTGCACATAATGTTCTGTTAAAATTAGTTGGCGCTTCTGAAGGGAAAGAAAAAAAAATTAAGAGTGCGACTTTGTTTCAGAGATGGAGGGGAGGGGAGCAAAAACATACTTATCACAACATTCTTGGTATTCCACAGATGGTAAAAATAAGTTACTCGTCTACGCTACAGCAAGTGCAGTAAGACCAAGGTGGAAATATAATAGGTAGGTAGACATTAATTTTATTTACAGCAATAAAATACTAAGTGCTATTTTAATAACATTAAATGACAGAGCCCATATATGTATTGTACATTCAATTTCAGTAGTCTAGACAGACTGTTTTCCAAGGAAAATACATTTTCATCAGTATTTGTGGTATGATTCATGGTGGTGAAGAGGCAAATAACTCTTTATGACTGGAAGTTGCTTTAACTTGCAGCCACAAGGAAACAAGTCAATGACCGGATGATAGTGGTGGAAATTCACTACATAAAGTCTACACCTTATGCTGAGTTGGAGGTTTTATTTTTCTAGGACTGGCAGTCTGTCACAAAGCATTCTACCATTGTTTACAAACAGCCAGAGCTGCTTTGCCTGACACCTCACAGCTTACAGTTTAGATTTGCAAAGCTCACAGGCAGCTCTAAAAGTGTGCAGGCTCCCAGGAGCCTGGGATGTGGTCCCAGGACTTGTTAGGCTTTGTGTCTGCCCCAGTGCAGAGGGGGCACTCCAGCTCTGTTTTTCCTACAAATTACTGGTTAGAGAATTAAGAGGGCTGCAAGTTTGTAAGTCTTATGTTTGCAGTCAGACAAGTGATGTTGTACAGGTTCGTAAGTGCTTTGGTTGAATCTGTTTTATATCTCTTATTTGTTTTATATCCCCAGTAAAGGCAGAGGATTGTACTCACAACTATCACTGTTGTGTCTGACCCAAATAAAAAGAATGTAAATCTCTTAGGACTGTTTTAAGCCTCTACAGTTGCTATCAAGGTTTTTCAAAGTGATTGCTGAGCCCATTTGTGTGCTCCTGTTCTAACCATGCAGAACAGAAGGAAACAAGGTACTGAATTTTAAAATCCTAATGCTTGAAGTCTTTATTCTCAGAACTTCAGGATTTTAATTCTCATCTAATAAACAATCTGATTCTGCAAGTGGCACTCAGTGAAATGATATCTTTGTGGGGACTGGAGCATCTCTTGCAGGGAAGTGCTGGGGGAGTTGAGCCTGTCCAGCCTTGAGAGGAGCCCCAGCTGAGAGGGGCCCTGAGCCCTGGGTGTCCCTGTGTGCAGGGAGGGCTCAGAGCAGGGCCCAGGCTCTGCTCCATGGGCCCAGCAATGGCACCAGAGCCACGGGCAGGGACTGATGCCCAGGAGGTTCCACCTGGACAGGAGACAGAACTTCCCTGTGCAGTGACTGAGCCCTGAACAGATTGTCCAGAGAGGGTGTGGAGTCTCCCTCACTGGAGATATTCCAGAATCATCTGGATGTAACCCTGTCCTTAACCCTAACCCTGTTTTGTGTGCTCTGGGACAGCCATACTGGAGCAGGGGATGGGACCAGATGAGCCACTGTGGTCCTTTTGTCCATATAATGAAATTGTTAAATGACATAATGTCAATACAATAATTAAATGAAAAACATACAATAGAGTCTGACTCAGTTGTTCTTGGATAATAAAGGACTGAAGGGAGCAGAGGGAACTGTGATCTTGAAGATACAGAGCTGCTGGAATGCATTTAAACCATCCTCTTGCAGGGCCATCTAGTATCAGCTACCTCAGCTTTGTCATGGGTGAGCGACTAAATGTTCCGTTTTAATGTAGACAAACATTTAGGTACCAGAATTCATTAGACAGAGTCACTGTTTCTGCTTGTACCCTTTGCCATGTTGTATAAAGAGGTTATTTTCGTAGCACCTAGAAAAGTCTCCTGAAGCTGTTGCAGACTGGTTGTGAAAGCAACATGTAGTCTGTGTATTTGCTAAAGAACACCAGCTTTTACAGGAACTATTGAAATCTCAGTGAGGGGAAATCTCTTCAGCTCCAGGGTTGATCTGTGTATCAGAAATTACATCTTAGTACATGCAATTTCACGGTGGTTGACCATCAGGTTAAAAATAGTCCTCCTGACCACACACAGAGTAACCTTTTTTAAAGTAAAATTTAGCCATGCTGATAGCTACAGACTTGTTTAAGACAGTTGCTTTTAGCTTTGTAAAATTTATACATTTTTGGGGGTAAGTGGAATTGTCTTGTCCTTTTTTTTTTCCCCCCCCCCACTTTTTTGTTTTCTTTTTCCCCTCCCCCTTTTCAGAAAGCACAGGGCTTATTGATTGGATGGCAAAATGGAAGTCTGTCTTCATCAGCTTCTACTTTTTCTTGCTTTTGCTGTAAGGCCATGGAAGGAAATTGCCTCAAATTGTGCCGGGGAAGTTCAAATTAGATATCGGAGAAAATTTCTTCATGGAAGAGGTGGGCAGGCATTGGAGTGGGCTGCCCAGGGAGGTAGTGGAGTTACCATCCCTGGAAAGTATTCACAAAAGGTGTGGATGTGGTACTTGAGAACACGCTTTAGTGGTAAACGTGATGGTACTGGGTTGACCATTGGACTTTATGATCTTACAGGTCTTTTCCAAACTTAATAGTTCTAGGGTTCTGTGATTTTTTGTTGAAGAAATTCTTACAGAGTACAAAAGCAGTATCTCTATTGAACAGATTTCCAAGCATACTTTAATCATATATTGTGGCAGTAGAGCCCAGTAGAGATAAAGCAAAACTGAAAATCGCAGAAATTAAATGCTAAGAAAAGACTTCCATAGCTCAAAATGCAATACTTCCCTTTTGTTGTAGTGTTTGCATTTTTTAACACCTGCATACCTCACTGTGAATTAATGGCTCTAGTTGCATTTTTAGGGAGTTTCTTCTATGAAGCATAAATACCATAGTATTTATAGTATCTGTATTATATCATAGTATAGATTTACAATGCTTGTATCAAAATTCACTGTCCCTTGGTAGCTTGGTGCTAGGCCTGTAGCACTGCATGAAACATTTGTATATTCCAAGACCACCACCTGTGGAGTTCTGGGGGAGATGTTTGGGTTTTTTAAACACCACCATACTGATGCTGCTGTGATGTGGTTCAGAGAACGTGCTGTGGTGAGCTACTCTAGATGTGGTGTGATAATTTTCCACACTGTTTGTGTCTCTTCATCTGTGCCTGCTGGACATGGTGGGTGACCCGGACTCTGGGCTTTGCACAACTGCCTTGGGTGCTCATTTCTGTTTGTAGAATCACATGTTCTAAATTGCTGAGATTCATCATGTGAGATTACTTGTATGGCAAAATGTTGCATTATTAAGGCATCCTCTTTCTCTTCTTAGGAATATATGGTTGTTCTGTTGGGAGTAGATGTGATAGGTTTTGTCCTACAAGTTATTCACTTGCCCGTGTATTGATTTGTGTCCTCTAGTTAAATGAAAAATCTTAACTCTTACTGGTTAAGAACAAACACTTAGTGGTGAAACTGGCTTTTTCCATGGGTGCATCCACAGAATTGTCACCTTTTCCTGTATCTTCCTTACTTGTTCAGGATATCACTACTGGACAAGGGCAGTGTTGGTTGGTTTCACAAATATTGAGAGTCCACTGTGTGATTAATGGACAACTCGTAGCTATTTATTAGTGTACTGTAAATGTGTTCATGGCATTTCCTCTTTGTTACACTAAGAATGGTAACTTTTCAAGATCTTGAACTTTTTTCCTTGTCTGTAGAACTTTTTGGACAGACTCATCTCTATCAACCAAGGTGAAATTGATAGCTGAAAAAGGTCAAGCAAATTTCAGGAGAGGATTGGAATATAGTCAAGCAACCTTATGTTTCTTTAGGAGACCTTTCTTATTGCTGTATAGGTAAGGGGAAATAATACCCAGTTCCTAGGATTTCCTGCCTCGTTATTTTTTTCTAGCAGGGAAGTATTTCCATAAAATGTCTGCTGGCTTGCCCATGCTTGCTGTCCTTCAGAAAGTCCTTAGTCAGCAGGCTGGGAACCAGATGAGTGGGAGAAGCGGAAGCACAATGATGAGCAGGAAATAAACCAGTGCAGAAGTGCAGGGTGAGAGTACTGACATCTTAACAACCAGAGGGGAATATGATTCAAGATTCATTATGGAGAATACATACATATTTTGGGCTTAGATATATAAATATGGCAAAAAAAGTTACTTTTTTCTAAGCCCAGGTGAGCACTTTTTAGACTTCCTTTCTTGTTGTTCTCAAGAGGACATATACCCAGACCTGTGTAGGAAATCTGGCTGCCAGCTGGCACAGCAGCACAGCGATTTTCTGAGAGACCTAATTTTAGATTTGCAGAACCTGGTAATACTAGTCACCTCCATATGTATTAGGCTGTTGTTTGTACTGTCTGTTAAACTGAATTTTAACATTTAATTTCAAGTTTCTTTGCTGACTTCCTAATAAGGGCCAGGCTATTGAGAGTTGTTGATAAGGCCAAAATTTTGTTTTAATTTTGTGAAGTCTTTGTGTTCATGCTGTTGTTTATTATGAATTTACACCTTTTGGTGGCTGCTTTAGGATATTAACTTGTGTGGTGAAATATAATCTTCTCGCATTTTAAATCTGTATTGAGAGGAAGCTGAAATAAATCATTTGGATTAAGGGCAGAAATTGGCCATATTAAATTTATCCATAAATGGAGGCAGAGCTATGTGGAGAGATGGCTTTCATTTTTCTGGGATAGAATGTATTGAGCACATCATAGTAGTATATAATGATTTGTCCAGCTAACTAGAATACAATGTGAGGAGCAAGGACCTCTCAGTTAGTTCTTGTAATCCCTAGTTGCTGGTGTGTAATACTCAGACAAGTCTTGGGTGTGATTCTAACAGATTTTGTAAAATTATTTGCATTAGAAGAGAAAATGCAAATATTTATATACAGTAGCAGTGAAATACTGCACCTAAAGCTTTCGGGAGATGGATTTACAGTGTGTATCTGGAATATTGAAGGACGTAATTTTTGTGAAATTTATCTGTGTTGCTTTGAATTCTTGTTAATATATTTTCTGGATTTCTTTCAGCTCTTCGTTGTAGTCTCCAGTTTCTTGGAAACATTGCAGCTGGAAATGGAGATTGCCAGAACAGCATTTGGAAGTGTGCATTCCCAGATCTCTTCATGTAAGCATGGATGTGGGGTTTTTTTTTCTAGTGTGATTTATGTGGTTGTATTCAAATCTTTTGTACATGATAGTCTACCTTTACTAGCACTGTTAAACTCTGAAAAATAACTTCGGTGAGAACGGGCTGGTTGAGACCATATCTTGTAGATGTTTTTTGTTAGTCAGCCGCAGGAATCAGAACCTTTAAAAACCTGCTTGTTTTAAACTAACAGTAAATTGATTTAATTAAACAGAAATTGGAAGAAAACAATTTTGAATGAGGAGCTTCAAACATAAGCTGTATTTCAGACATGTTTTCAAGTAGTTAACACTCATTTCCAAGAACACAGCATTTTCTTTTCTCATGTTGCTGCTGTGCAGATCTGTCAGTATTGGTGGATCAGATGTAATCTACAAAAGTTCCTTAATCTTCATCTCTTTCAATCTTTCCGTCCCCCTCCTAACCTCACCAGAATATCTTCCTGGGGATTTGATGACAAATGTGTAAGGAAAGAATACATAAATTATTTTGTGCAGACACATGGCAACATTATTGATGTGTCCGGCCAGATTTTTCATAGTGAACTGGTAACAAAGGCACTTTGATTCAATTTGATAATCATTCTCTGTGGGTTTTTGAATCCCACTTGTCAGCACCAGATGTAGGAAGACCTTATGATAAGAAAAGCAGTTTCAGTTTAGCATTAATTTTGTAAAATTCCTGTGAAGTTTGACCTTCAGCTGTGGGTAGGATATTTTTCCTTGGAGGTGACTTTTATCCCTCTTAGGCAATGACAAATCAGTGGTTCTCTAAAAGACAGCCAAGAACAACTCAGCCAGCTCAGTGCCACTAGCCAGTTTTTGCATGGTCACTTTTAACTTGCCCTTAACTCCTTATTTTCTCTTGAAGGACATGCCTGACATACAGTGATGAGAAAATTGTCACCTATAGCTGCATGGTCCTGTACACCTGCCTGAATTCAGAACGAGTGAGAGAACTCCTGGATCCTGGGAACTTGGCTGTGGCTCTTCATGTCCTGAAAGTCTGCAAAGAACAGCTGGATTCTGAGTGGTCGTATGTATCCTAAAATGTTCTTTTTCCTCCCCTCTTAATTGGGTGTTTTTCTGGTGTCATTCACTGTATTAAAATGTCTAAACTTGTGACACTGCAAAGTAGTAAATGAAGATCTAATTAAAAATTAGTAATTTAGAATAGAGATAATTTTTATGATAGTCTCAATGATTCTTCTGATTGTTGCTAAAATAAGACTCCTTTTTTGTTGAGGACATAGGAATTTTCAAATCATAGTCTTTTTTTTTAATGAAACAGGGTTCTAGAATGCAAGCTGATTTGTGTGCTGGTTTGTGGGTTTTTTTAAAGTTAACACAGAATAGTCTCACAGGTAGGTCTTGCTAGGAAGACTTGTATGTTCTAATGCTTGTGAATGCTACATAAAGCCTGGGGGTTTTCCTTTTTTCTTTTTTTTTTTCATATACTCATTTTCTTCTGCAACATACAGTTATTTTTTTTACCAAAACAGGGAAGACTTTTTTTGTTAATCTTCATTTCCTGCTTTAAGAGCACCTAATCGGTGGTTTTATCGCTCTGAGCTTTAATATTTTTTGCTAATGGCCATTCTTCTAAATATTATTGTCACTTATGCCTTTGATAAATGTGCTGCCCTGCACAGCAAGGATGCACATTCAGCTTACTGTTACACCACATATTCCAAGGGGAAAAAAAGTTGTTTGTATGTTTTTGTAGCATTCTTTTTAAGATCATGTTTAAATTCAAAATTTAACTAGGAAGAATTGTTAGGGTTTTAGAAATTATTTGGAAATACTCAATACAGACTTAAGGTGATTGAATGAAAAGTAAATAATTTTATAGTTTGCTTTTGTACTGAAAAAAAATGACCTGAGATTTATTTGTAGCTGGGCTTTTTTAGTGATGGTACAGTAACAGCTTTTCCTAAACACATGCAGAGAGGCTTTGGCTCTGGTAAATCCTTTCAAAAGCTGTTTCTCTGTGTTTCTACATACATCTACATCCACTCCCTCTTGGGTTTGTATTAATCAGTAGCAAAGTATGTCATACAGTGTAGAAGGTTCAGTGTTTAGAAGAGAAACCAACAGAGATTGCCACATGAGATCTATTTTAAAATGTTGAACCTGGAAAAATACGTGTTTTGTAAAATAATTAGGAAAAAGTAGTACAAAAATTACATTATAATTTATCCTAACCAAGATCAATGTGTGTTCTAAAAGCTGTTTATTTTAGAAATACTTTGGTGGCTCCATTAAAGATGAGAGTATAGCTTGTGTCATCAATTTTCCAAGTGTGTGCATGGGGCAGTTCAGCCAATACAGACAGGAAAAACAGGTTGTATTTTTGATTCCTGAAGAGCAAAGAATAAAAATCTTCCATTTTAAAAGAAGAGACATAATGTGCCTTTTGGCTTTCAGAAAAATGATATTAGGAGTGTGGTCAACTGTTTGGCATTGAAGTAAGTTTTGCTGAGCATCCAATTTCTCTTTTTGAAACCACAGCTCAATGATGACTGCAAAGATTAGGATGTGGGGCTGCCCCTCCCCATTTTTTGCCTTTGGTTATTTGGTCCTGGTTTATGGAAAGATGTGTGGACAGAAACTGGTACTCCTGTGGCAAGGAGTCTCGCCTATGGGCACAGGTTTAAAGGCAACAATAGAACTCTTCAGTGCTGCTCTTTTTGCTTAATTGGTGTGTGTGTGGTGAAGAAACGTTTTCATTGGGCTGGCAAGTCTGTTTCTTCTGTTGCACAGCTTAGGATGTCCTCCACCCCCTTCTTCTCCTCCCCAGAAAGTAATTATTTTTTTAATTCCAGGAAAGTTGGAGTTACGTTGCAGGTTCCAAGTTCAGCTGTGGTTTTAAATAGTACTGACAGTTTCTTTAATTTTAGAGATCCGAGTAACTTCTACTTTCTATTTGCAGTAGCAGTGAATTGGCACAGATTTCCTCAGTCTTTCAAAGCCCAGCCTCATACATTTAATTATCTTGTCACTTCTTCCTTATTGTGTATATTGTGGAGAGGGGGGAGCAGGAAGTGCTATTAGCCATTGCTAATCATCTTCCATTTTTTTTTTTCTTGGTAGCTCTTCAGAAAAAAATTATTTCAATTTTACATATAAGTTAGTTTTAATCTCTCTTTAGTGCCTTTCAGATTTAGCTGTAAAATTGAGTGGGAGTGTCTTCTGAATCGGAGATATACTGTACATAATTTGAATTTAGGCTTCTAGACCTCAGTTTATGTGGTGGGGGCTATCAAGGCCAGTGGGGAGGATGCTTTCATTGTGGGAATGCCTTTGGAAGATGGAAGGATGTTTGCTGTTGTGCTTGGTTCAGCACAGGAGAGGAGTATCATGGTGTTTGATACTTAGGACCAAACCTTAAGTGTGTTTCTTTATTCTCCTTCTAAGTGAGAGGTGCTGATGTGGGAGTGGGGTGAATCACCTCGTTTCTAGTGAGTTTTATGACAGTGTATATTCCATTTATTATTAAATAGCTTTATATTTGTAATTGTGTATTTAAATGGTTTTGGTGGAGATCTTCTATTCTTGTGCAAGGATGAAATATACTTCTGCCTCTGAAATATGTTCTGATTCCAAATAATTCCTCATGAGACATATTGATTTTTTTAGCATCTAAAAAGACCGATGATAAGAGTTTGAAAGTTGGCTGAAAGTAGCTAAATTTTCTTATTAACTTTTCTTCAAAATGTGGATGATTTATTGCATTTGCTTGTTAAATTATAGAAAAAAGATAGCTATTTAGTTCTTACTAAATATTTTGGATAGAGTGGCATTATTGTAGTGTGATGAAAAATGCTTTTGGTTTTGAGACTGAAAAAGAAGGTTGCTGATCAAGTAGAGAATTGCCATGTCTTGTTCTTTGTACTTGGAAAACATATGTGGTGTTCTCTTCCTCTTTTTCTGAGGCTGAGGAAACTGTTTCCTAAATTTGCTAATGGAATAAAATCAACTTAATATGAAGCATGACATTTGATGATAAAGTTGATTGCTTACACCCAGCTTTGATTGGAGCAAGCTTAGTGGCCATTTGGAATATACTGTGTGCAAATGTTGCTCATACCACTTTGTCTTGGCTGCTTCTGAACTTCACTTTGGTACAATACAGCCCTTGTGCTGTTTTAAAGTCTTTGAACATCTCCTGTATTTATCTACTATGGAAGCACTTGATTTTTTTAGGATTTTAGCCAAACAATTTTTAAAGAGTTGAGAAAATTGGCATATTTAACACTGTTCATTTGTTACTGTGTTACGCTTGCATAACAGCTTTAATTTTCACCATTTCCTTTACTAAATTACAGTGGTCTTCAGTTTATTTCAGTGGTTCTGCTGTTGGCCCCCAAAGAGAGTTTAAGTCTCCTACCAAAGCCTTTTGTGTGCATTTGAAATGCCGTGTTCAGTCCACAACCCAAAACTGAATATCTTTTATTTCAGAATTGTGGATGGTCTTACTTTTCCTCTTCTTTTCCTGTGCCACAAATGAAAAACAGGAGAGCTGAGAGGACTAAAGATAGTAAATTGAATTTGCTGCATCCTTGCTTAGCCACGTCCAAAATTTCTGGGCATGGTGAAGGAGTTGGAAGTGCTTTACTCCACTACTAATTCTTCTTTATCTCTTGGTGATGATACTCGTGCCCTGTTCTTCGTGATACAGTAGTGCAGAAAGTGGATAAGGTAAAAGGGACACTTAAATACAGAAGCAGATACTTAATAGAATCACGGACTGGTTTGAGTTGGAATGGACCTTAAAACCCTTCCACCCCCTGCCATGGGGTTGCTCCGAGCCCCATCCTGGACACTTACAGGGATGGGGCAGCCAGAGTTTTGTTTTTTTCTCAAGATGTTGCATCACATCATGAAACCAGAAGGTAAGAATCAGGAATTTCAGTCTAAAATACTCCAAGCTCCTCAAGCAGTAGAGATCCAGTCCACAGAATGTGCAAAACGTGTGTGAGGAAATGCAGGAGCACAGACCAAGTAACAGTTGAACTATGGGCCTTTCACTTTGCAGTAGTGATCAGGAACATGAGCCTAGGAGCAGCAGATCTTCTTCTGTGATAATTATTGATCACTTTTTTAGTTACAAGGCAAATAATCCAGAAGGTTTCCTCAGCGTAGTCTTAAACACAAAAAATTAAGCTTTAAATTCATAGTCCCAATTGCAAAATAGAAAAATCAGGCTTCAGGCTCTCTCCTCAAATGCACTTTTTACTCTACTGCATTGTCAGCTGAAATTTGTACACTCTTAGGCCAAGTTCTGGATTCTGCACAGCACTGATCTGTGCTATTTTCTTCGGCAGCTCCACACAAAAGTCTGTGGTTCTACTTAAATCTGTGAAAAAAGAAGTTGGTTGTGACGATTCTGAAGGTTTAACTGTGGATGGCTGTGAGTTGTTCGTTCAGGAACTGTGGAAGGGTTGCCCTTGATTGCCCTGCTGATGGCTCAGCTTGGGTGTTAGAGCTCAGTCTGTGCAGTACAGTTGGATACTTTTGTGCTGCTGACTTTGGGCAAGTCTTTGTGTTTTTTAAAATTTATATTGAAAAACGCTTGGATCAATTCTACACTCCTCAGCATACCAATATTAGGTTGATGATTCCACACACCTCTGCAGATGTTTTTTTCATGAATGAATGTGCAAATCTCAGTAAAAAGAAGTGCAGTAGAAAATAGGTTTTCTTCCCCTCATAAAAATGTCGGGTTTTCAGTAGCAGAACCAGATGCTTAGCTGGCTAAGTCCACAGTTACCATTAGAAATATAATAGCCATTTATCTTTTGGACCTCTTATTCTCCTATTTGCCCAGTTGTCATTGCGTACTGGTCTGAAAAATACTTTGTTGCAACAGGAAGGCTTCATTGTGATCTTATTAGCTATGTAATGGACTTTGGCTGCAGGAAATAAAGGCTGTCTGCAAAGAAAATCTATGGAGGAGGTGGAGGGAGTATTGAAATCCCTTGGTTTAAATATTATTTTGGCTGTTCTTTGTCTGTAGCTTCATCAGCTCAGAGGATACTCTGAGACTTGACTTGTATTGTAGCCTAGACATGCTACTTTAAAATCGCATTGTTTAGTTTCTGTGTACCTTTGAGGCATAAATATCAGTGCTAGTGCTCCTACACATGTGATTTCACTAAATACTTTTACCTACTTCATTTTTTTTACCATAATGCTGGGAGCATGAGTCTGGGTTGAAATTAAATGACTGTTATCTGCTGTGGGCTACTGTGGATGGTGCTTGGGAAAGCAAATGGTGTAAATTCTGGCATTAACACAAGGCCAGGCTGGCCATATTTTCCAGAGAAAGTATTAAGAAGAAAGAATGAGCTATTGGCAATTTTGGATAGATCTTGAAAGAGACTCTTTTGGGGAAGATTGGTATCATACCTCACAACACTTCGGTGAAGAGAAAGAAGGAACCAGTGGCTTGTTTGTCATCTCTTGGTCATTTGTTGATCTTTTTGTATTCCAGACAGAAACACCAAATATGGTGTGAGAAGGGAAGGTGGTGAAAGGAAGATCAAAGCTTGATAATTTATCACAGAATATACTTCACTGTATATCCTTGTGTTAAAGTTGAGGGTGTCTTGTGCAGGGCCACGAGTTGAACTCAGTAATCTTTGTTGATCTGTTCCAGCACGTGAGACTCTGTGATTCTATATCTACCTGCCTTGTAAAGCAAGGACTTAGAATTGGTCTCAACTTAGGTCTCTATTACACAAGAAAGGTATGTTTTTGGAGTTGAGAAAAGTACCTGACTTGCGTCTGACAAAGAAGTTCCCATTTTCTTTGATGCTTTGTAAGTTTACCTTTTTAAAATAAAAGTTAATATATTGTTTGGGCACTTCTTTGACTGTTTGGGCTTAGAAACGGTGTTGTGATGAATAGAATAATAATTTTCAAGCTTGAACCTCGGCTTTTTGCTTAGATGTAAACCATTGCATGAGTGTTTTATTATGGTGTGTGAGTGAATTGTGATGTATAGAACTGGCCTAAAACTTCAAGCAGCTTTCCTTCAAACTTGTGAGTGGAAGTGTGCTGAATTGATGAGAAATGGTCATTGCTACATTAGGATAAAAACTGTAGGACAGTTAAATAAAAATGTGCAATTATTTTGTGACAATTTGTATCTATTAGCGAGTAGAACCAAGAGCACAACATAAATTCATCTACAAGTAAAACTTACCAGCACCGTTTGGAGTAAATGTGAATACTACTTTTACAGCACCAGTAAGACTTTGTTTTTCTTTTCCTTTAGGTGCCTGATTGTTACTGAACATTTGTTGAGATGTCCAGAGCTGGTAGAAGCCCTCTATGCCAAACTGAGCAATCAAGAAAGGTAACCCCAAAACCAATGCGGCTTTTAGTATTTAGCATTCCATATGGAGTATCCTGTTCACATGATTGAAAAACTGTGTGGTTTCATAGTTGGCACAAAATCTCTAAATACATGTTTCTATGTCAGTAATGGTTTTAAATTGGTTGGTTAACATTACTGCTTAGCCACAACTGGCAGTGATTTATGTAGGGTTGCAGAATCCAGGTTGGCGCCATTACTCGGTAAAGAAATACTTCACACAAAGAAAAGGACAGGATTTCATGCCTGAGTCTTGATTTCATAAGAGCACCACACCCTGAAGAGTTTTACAGCTCGATTAGAAATGTTCTTAGCTCTTCATACTACTGTTATTTTAATAGGAAGCCTTTACCAAAGATGGAAGTGTCTCTCATACTGGTTAGCAGAACCTATAAAACATAGATGAGCAGACGCCCGTGATTACTTAATCTTTAATATTTCAACTGTTGAAAAGCTTTGACAAACCTTGAAGAAGCATTGATAATTTTCCTTCAAGTGTTTGAGTAAATGTGTGCTGAATTGATGGGAAATGGCCGCTGCTGTAATGGGAAAATGCTCATTACTTCAGTAGAGAATTGAGAAAGATTAAAAAAGATACTTTGTTAAGACAATCAAATTTGGGAAACATTGCTGGAATTCTACAGCTCCTCCAAATGCTTGAAGATTTTGTGGTCTCATTTATGTGTTTAGCGTGCCTACTTAGTTCCACATCCACCCAGGGAAGCTGCAAAGTTCCTGCCTAGTTTTTGCAGGTGAAAGACAAAGCACTAAATAAAATAGTGCCTTAATGTGTTTTTTTTCTGTGTTTTGTGTTATTTCCAGGGTTACCACAGGTGAGGGTTCAGGCAGTGATTGGAATTGTAAGAAAACTAAAGGGATATCAGACAAAGAAAGAATATGCAATTGGTTTGAACTGTAAATAAAATATCATTGTTGTACAGGGATTGTTGGGCAGTAGTAAGAATGGAAGTACTATTTTCCTCTGTAATTCAGGATGACCAAGTGAGAACAAATTCGAGCTGTATGCTTAATGAACTGAGGGGTAGGTGCTGTATAACTGCTTTAAGTGAATGAACAAGATTGAATTATTTTGGGGAATATCATGAATGGCAGTTTGCATTATTTCGTAATGCCTTTGAGGATAGCCAGGCCAGGGTTAGGGTGTTCAGTTGTACTGAAAGCAGTGGGTGTAACCAGTTTCTAGAAAGGTCTCAGCATACTGCGGATGGTCATCAGATTCCTCATCTCAGAGACTTTGGTATAGGCAGGACATAGATGATCACAGGTGGTATCCCTAATTAGAGCATAACTGCTGAATTTATTGTCAATCCCAAGAATTCTGCCAGTCAACTCCTTTAAGTTTTTCAAAGACATAATCACAGTACAGTGTTTTATGAATTTGACACTGCTTAATGTACTGACAAGCCTATGGAAGTGCTGTAGAAATAATATTTTTGCGTCCAAGCTATAGAAAAATACCCTGCCTCAGCATCTTCCTGGGTTGTGTTAGTGTGTTTAAGAATGCATTCTTTTGAGATACATGAAAAGACAAATCCAGTTCAGATAAAAACATTTTGACTGTCAGGAACTGGAGAAAAAAATGGCCATAAACCCCAAAGCAAAGGGAATCCATTGTTTCAAAATGAGGCAGGGAGTTTTCGCCGCAAGCATTGTTATGTTGGGTGTCCAAGTCCTAAAAGTGAAGAATGGACAGCTGTGGTATTGAGATGCCTGGGGAAGTCAGCTGGAGTGCATGAATAATGGTAGCCCTCAGTTACAGTGTCCTCTATCATGCACATTAAATACAGGTGGTTTAAATGTATTTTCTGGAATGGAATTAGCTGTGCTGAGGAGGTTTGGAAATATGGCCATTAGTGGTGACTCCCAAAGCTGGCAGTTGCCTGGGATGCCCAGAGCATACTTGGCTACGTAACCCCAGTTACTTGCACTATTCACAGTATTTGCACTATTCAAAGTATTTCTTGTAGTTGAAATCCAGTGTATGTGTTACAGTTCTTACGTAAGTGGATCAGGAATTTGAATTTTCTATTAAAATAAAATTCCCAATTTGTGAACAGCTTTCTCTTTCATTTCCTAAAAGATTTAATGTGTTGCATGTCCGACAGTGCAAATGACCTGAAAGAAATCCTTTGTTAATGTGATCAGGCTTTTAGTGGTATTCTTGGAGAAGTACAAGGTGTTGTGGCAATGGCCTGCTGGTTCTCTGGAAGGGATTATTACAGAAGGATATGGCCATTGAGCTAAAGGACTGTACAAACTCTTGAATTCTTTGCCAGATTTGAGATTTCCCTGCATGTGTGTGCAGGTATTTGGCAGAAGTATGTAGAAAAAGCCTGGTTTGTGTTCATCCAAGTTAGCCTTGAGCATGGACACTGTAAATTCATGCCTTGATTGTCTTAATTACATTGTAAAATTTCCAAAAGTGAGTACATCTATTGTTGTCCCTTGTAAGAAAGGGTTTTAATGCTTTAATTAACAGCATTAAAAGGTGCAGCTGAGTAGCTTCAGGTGCTTTTAAGATGCTGAAGTACTTGCATCTCTAGGCTTGATTTTAGTGTTGTCAGGGGAAGTGTCCTGAGTGAAATATGCAGCCATTGAGGGAATTGCTTGCCAGGAAACAGGAACTCAAGTCCTGTAAGCCCCACTTCTTGCTAATGCTCAGCTACAGGATGCCAATGGCAGTGCTTGGGATGGTTTTGTTCCTGGCACTGCTCACAGAAACAGAGTAGCTGAAGGTAGCACTGAATTACAGTTGCTCACATATTTGCCAGTTTTCATTCAATACAATGATGCTTGCAAGTGTCATTTTAAGATGAAAGAGTGAATGTTTTGAGGAAGGGCCTAATTTGTCTCATGGAACCATTGCTGTCAGGGAAGTGTTTCAGAAAGGAGAAGCCTAAGTCACAGAGGAAGAATGTCCTAAGTATCTAGCACTTTCTAAGAGGTAATAAATAAAGCACACTTGATGCAAATATTGTTTGTTGCTAAGCAAATAAAGAGAATTTTATACTACTGGTCTAAGGCTTAGCGAGGCAGCATTTTATTGTGTGATAATGAACTTCCAGATTTAAATTGCACTTGAATTCTGTGGTTTATTTGCAGGCTATAGGAGACAAAAGTTTGTTTTACTGATGACTTCAAATACCTTATAATGGCTGTTCTAAGTTTACGCCAATTTAGTCAGCTTTAGGAAGAAGTAGTTTAAATTTGGCTAGGGAGAAAAAAACTGCTGGAGATTCACAAAAGGTCTTCCTCAGTGGTGTCTAAAGAAAAGGAAGATGACATGGCATGATTATTTCCAGTCAGAAGTATAATTGTAAGTATAGTACACAGAATTAGATTTGAGATACTGAACTTGGTGCTATAAAAATTCAGCTGATACTAGCAGTTGTCATATTTGTGGTATTTAGCTGCAGGCAAACAAGTAGGAAGAAATTCTGCCATTTGAATGGCTGAACAGTTGTGAGATAATTTAAAAGAAATAGGCAAGTTGCATTGTTTGGAAGAGCTAACTTGGAAAAATTAGGCTGAGTCTTGAAAGAGAATTCAGAGAAACAACAGAAGAAAGGAATGTAAGGGAACTTGCACCAGAACAAAACACATCTCTCTCAGGAAATTATTGGCTGAATGGCAAGACTTGCTTGAAATTCAGGGAAAGATGGGCATGTCCTAAATGACTGTGCTTGGAAGAAAACTCAGGAAAACAGTTTAACTTGAATGCCTAAAAAGACCAGAAAACTTCGAAAGAAATTACATTCAGGTGGTGTTTTAACAAAGGACTATGGTAGTTGAAAAAAGCATCCATTCATATTGCAAGGGAAAGAGTAGTGCAAAAAAATTTCCCTATTGGCAACCATTTAATCTATTTCATGGGGTTTGTGGAAGTGTGGTGACTTTCCAGCTTGATTACAAAAGGATTTCTTGTCAGTTTTAAACATTTATTATTTGGATTATTGGTGCAAGAAGCGCTGACTAGAATCCTGTCAAGCAGAAGTATCTGTTTTGGGTTTGCATGGCCTAATTCTGTTATTGGGGGGATCTACACGAGTGGCTTCTGTGAGAAGCTGCTGGAAGCCACCTCCGTATGTGGCAGAGCCAAGCCCTGGCAGCACCAAAGATGGACGTGCCACTGGTCAAGGCTGGGGCAGTTATAAATGGTGGTAACACCTCTGTGATAACGAAGTTAAGAAGAAAAACAAACTAAAAGGTTGTTGTACAGTTGTAATTGCAGCCGGAAAAGAGTGGGGTGAGAATACGTGAGAGAAACAACTCTGCAGACACCAAGGTCAGTGAAGAAGGACGGGGCAGAGGTGTTCCAGGCACTGGAGCTGGGATTCCCCTGCAGCCCTTGGTGCAGACCATGGTGAGGCAGCTGTGCCCCTGCAGCCCATGGAGATCCATGGGGGATGCAGAGATCCACCTGCAGCCCTCAGAGGAGACCCGTGCCAGAGCAGGGGATGGCTGAGAGGAGGCTGTGACCCCGTGGGAAGCCTGTGGAGAGAGGAGCACGCTGGAGCAGCCTGTCCCTGAAGGACTGTACCCACAGCAGGGTGACCCACACTGCAGCAGTTTGACTGGGAGTGTTGCCCATAGGATGGACTCACATTGCAGCAGTTTGGGGATCTGTTGCTTGTGAGATGGACTCAGGTTGGAGAAGTTCATGGAGAACTGTCTCCCATGGGAGGGACCCCATGGTGCAGGAGGGGCACAACTCCTTTCCCTAAGCAGTGGGTGATGAACTGACCATAACCCCCATTCCCTGTCTCCTTGTGCTACTGGGGTAGGAGGTAGAGCTGGGTAGGAGGGAGGGGTGGGAGGAAGGTGTTTTTAAGGTTTTATTATACTTCACGTTATTCCGCTCTGATTTTGTTAGTAATAAATTTACATTATAGCTCTAATTTTGAGCCTGTTTTGCCCATGAGAGTATTTGATGAGTGATCTCTTGTGGCCCTTAACTAAACCCATGGACCCTTTGTGAAGTTTTCTTCCAGTCCAGCTAACGGGGGGAGGGGAGGGAAGTGAGAGAGCAGCTTTGGTGAGTGCCTGGCGTCTGGCCTGGGTCAACCCACTGCAGTAGTGGAATAATTCTTTTGTTCATCAAGTCTGTGACCAGCCTGTGTTCTTAGCTGAGCTTAGCTTGAAAGACGGTAAACTTGTCAAAAACTGACTGGTCTAGCCTTGTGTCGGGAGTGACTGACAGATCTGTGGGCTTGGATTTTCTATGGGAAGCCAAATGGGAAAGCCTTTGGTCAGTGTGGGGTGTTGGGGAGCTGGACTCTGGTCATTTGGAGGTGGGCAGGGTGCACCTGGCTGTCACCTGCAGAACAAACAGAACACGAGCAGAGCCCCTGAGAGAGGCTGCTCCAGCCTCTTGTCCAGAGTCTGCCCTCTGCCAGGTGTGCCAGCAGCACTTCTGTGCTGCCGTGTTGAAAAAGCTTTTTGTCCTCCCTCAGATAATAGTTTATTAATGACATTGAAAACAGAGTTTAGCAAGGACTAAGTAGCTGTTTTGTGATTGATAGGGGTGGGTTCTTGAAGGTTAATAAAGCAGTGACCGAGCTTTTTCCACAGAAAAAGACATTTCTCTTCCTTTTCTGACAACCTGCTTGGTAAATTTAAAAGGAAAAGCATTTGAACTCTTCCACATGTTTAAATGTCAGTCTTTCCATCTGCGTTTCAAATATTTCAGTGAAAGAAAAGCCTGAGCTGGCTTTTGAATTCATTCAATAACAGTGTTCTTTCAGGTTGAGAGAATGACAGTGAGACCTCACCAGTCTCTGTACACTGGACTGAAGCAGGGAGCTGTAGGAGGGCCTCTGCATGTCCAAGTCCTACTTCCACAAAATGCTTCCAGTTTGCCCTGACAGCATGAAAGGGCCTTGGAAATAAAATTGCATTAAAGCTGCTAAAATATCAAGCCAGGTACATTTCACAGAGCAGCTTCATTATGTATCTAGTTGCTTGCCAGCTTAATACATCAAATATCTCTGACTGGGTATATGACTTGGGTTTGCTTAGTCCACCTAGTAACAATTATAAAATGACTGTAAAGAACAGAGTGTGCATACCAATTCTTATTTTCCCTGTTTCTGCTCAGAATTTGTTTGGGGTTGTGGGGGAGAGTTAGTGAAGGACTGTGGGCAAGGCAAGGGCTGTGAAAACATGTATTTTTCAAACAGAAGCTGTCAAATAGTCTGTGCTTATATATGCTTTTAAGTGCTGGTTTCCTGGAAATTTTAGACATAGGGAATATGCAGTCTCAGTAACGTTTTATTAGGACATCAGAAATGATAAATTGAAATAGACTTGAGAAAAATATTGACTGTCTGGCCAGATTGTGTTAATTGAATGATGAATTAAATTAATTCTATACAGAAAAAGACCTAGCAGATAGAAACTGCCAATATTCATGAGGCTTGTTAATTAAAAAAAAAAAAATCTTCTCTGTTGCTAGCATGATAATTGTTTTGATCATTTTTTACTGCTGCTTATTCTACTGATAATTTTATGTGGCTCAGTGAATCTAACAAGTTATTTTGTGTCTCCAGAATTACTTTGTTAGAGCTGATGCTGGTGAAAATAAGTGACAAGAACTCAGTGACCGGTGAAGAAATGGATGTGTTTGTGAGACATGCTGACTTCCTTGCAGTCTGTTTCCAAGAGAAATGTGGAGCTGTGCTCAAATTAACTGCTGTAGCAGGTGCAGAAGATGAGGTATGACTGATAACCATTTAAGTACTAGAATTTGAAGTGATAAATCCTCATTGCCGCTGTGGCCCGAGGGGGCATACGTAACAGTATCTTTTCCAGTTTATGTTGGGAAAGCAGGGGCAGAGCACACAGTAGATAGAGCATGTGGGACAGCAGCCAACTTTTGCTTAACATCTGAGGATGGCAATGGATATGGTACTTTGAAATAAGTCTATCCCATTGTTACATCTTTCAAAATTTTAAAAATGTTCAGGTTGTCATATTTGGATATTTTATTATCTTACTAAGGATCACTTCTGTATTTTATTCAAATTTAGAAGGGCAGGTAGTGGGTGGACAAGGGGGAATGGCTTCACACTGACAGAGACTAAAGACAGATGAGATGTTAGGAAGAAATTCTTCCCTGTGAGGGTGGTGAGGCCCTGGCCCAAGTTGCTTAGAGAAGCTGTGGCTGCCCCATCCCTGGAAGTGCCCAAGGTCAGGTTGGAGAGGGCTTGGAACAGCCTGGGATAGTGGAAGGTGTCCCTGCTTGAGGCTGGGGATGGGACTGGATGGGCTTTAAGGTCCCTTCCAACTCAGACCATGACCCTGAGATGAGCTTAGTTGGTCAGAGCATGGTGCTGATAACACCAAGGTTGTGGGTTTGATCCCTGTATGGGCTGTTCCCCTATGGGTTGGATTTGATGATCTTTGTGGCTGCCTTTCAACTTAGGATCTTCACAGAATCATAAAATGTCCTATGATTCAAATATAAATAAAATAAAAGTATTTATTCTGTTCATAGGTGAGAAGCAGTCATGTACATGTAGTCAGAATAAATTTATTGTTAATACAAAATTAATTACAATAGTTTCACTTATAGAAACTTTAAAGAAAAATCGTCAAATTTATTATCAAAGTAGAAAAACATCTTAAATGCTTTTATATGATAATGTTTAAAAATGTTGTACTTGCTTGGGTTTTTTTGTTTAAATAGGCACAGGAATTTTAAAAGTAGGTTGTGATGTGTAATGAAAAAGCACTATAAATCAGCTTATTAAGAGATGGTAGTTGGATGTGTTAAAAAAACTAAAACACAAACCAACAAGCACAAAATCTCTTCTTGTCTGTTCAAGAAACACAACCTCCCCCCCCCACTGCCCCACTGTTTAATCTAAGTTATGTAGATAACTTAATTGACTACTTCTGGAAAAGTACCAACTTGGCAGTGAGAGGACATATGCTGAGACAATTTCATCTTTACTTCTTTTCCTCTGCCTTCATTTTTTGTTTTTATATCCTTTGTGATTACTTTCCAAACCACTTTCTGTGGTTTCAGTTCATGGCACAAAACAATTTTTTTGCACCCATCAGAAGGAGGTCTCTGTCCAACCAGACGTGCTGGGACAGCAGTATTGTGAATATTACTGCTTAACTTGCCCTGCTTGACACTGACTTCTTATTCTTCTCTCACGTAACCTAGATGTATTATAAGCTGAGTATCACTGTTTGATGGGAAAATGGGGCTCATTGAATGAACAGAAAATATAAGTCCTAATAAGTGACTATATGGAGGGCAGGTAATATCTGTACGTGCATATCTGTGTATACATTTAATCACAACATATGCTTGCCACAGGAAAATAGAAATGCTAGCCTAAACTGATAAAACTGTTTCTTTTCATATAAAAAATTATAAAGAGTTGCACCAATTTCTTCTCATTTGTAGAAATATTGTAGGTTTTGTGTAGAAGTTGTATTTAACTGCAAAAAATGCAGTTGTGCATGTGGAGTTTGTCATTAAAAATGCTTTAGGCAACATCTGCAATACTCAGCTTTGCCTGGCCTTTTCTGTGGCCCACATGCCTTGCTCAGGCCATGTCTGTAGTATTATGCTGCCTTAGACTCCAGAACTCTGAGGCCACGTTTGAAAACTTTTGGGAACAGTCCTTGGACTGGCCTGACTCCCAGAATGTTGTCTGGGTGTCCCATCCACTGTTTAATTTGTTATATGTAGACACTGCTTTGTTTTCTTAAGGAACATCAGCTCTTGTAGCTTGCCTCTTAAACCCATGAGAAGCTAATCATATGCTTTTGCAGTGCTTAAACCAATGTTTAAAATAGCTTTTCCATTCAAAGCCTGACTTGAACATCAGTTTGCTTGCACTTTCAACCATACTTGCATAATAAAACCCTTCCCTGGACTTAGTTCATCTCTTTATAAGGATCATCTTTTCTGCATCTCGCTCAAAATATGTTTATTTAAAAAGTCATCAGTTATTTGCTCATTTACTTTTCAGATTATATCTATATCAAGATGTCTGTCAGAGTTCAAACTATTTTGGGTTTTGAACTTAAAAAGGAAGTATTTTCACATGTGCTACCTTTCTTTTGTACAGGTAGACGACAAAAAAAAACCAATTTGGAAAGTTAGCCGCAGGGAAGGAACAATTTTTTGAACTTAACAAGTTTCAAATATACATGAGAATTTGGTAGTTCTTTTATGATTTTTAAAATATGTGTTCCTCTTAAATTTGTGAAGAGCTGGTTACTGTCTTTGAAATATAGTTGGAGTACTCTTGCTTTGTAACAGGATAATGGCTGATGTATTTAGAGTCTGCCTTTGTGCTGATGAAAGCACTTTATTGAATAATTTAGGGCAAGACTTGCACTTTCCTACATCTGTCTAAGTCAAAAAATGAAAATACAGCTTTAGTACCTGGACCCTGTAGCAATTTGGTGAATTCAAGGAGCAACAAATGAGAATGGTTGTACTACTTAATTACTGAACATTATTGTTGATGATTTGAATAATATTGTGTTGATTATATGGATCCAAAATATTATAATGTTGGTAAGTAAGCATTTTTTTACTGTTGGTAAGTCAGCCTGGACCAGACAAGGCAGGAATAGTTCCTGTGACCAATGTCTGAGCCTCTTCATGGCTACCTGCAGTTTGTGTACCACACCTTGAGTGGGATCATCTTGCAGTCACAGCCTGGCTCTTGAGCAATATGTGGTGTTCCAAATTCTGTCATGTGCTCTTAAAGCATTTTCTCTAAGTGCTGGATTGTCATTATAAGCAGGACTAACATATTCCATGAAAAAAAATAGTTCTCTGGCTGAATAAATAAAATGCAAATGAAATTGTGTCTCATACCTAACCAAAACGCTGCATCTCTGATCACATTCCTGTTTACCCAAGAATAATGTAAATTCTCACAGCCAAAGTTCATTTGACCACAGAACTTTACAGAATTCTTGCGGATAACAAATTGGTGTCTTGCAGGCGGTGTTTGTGCCTTTAAAGTGGAACGCTCCTACTGAATAAACTCAAAGAAAACATTTATACAGAAATAATTTTCTCAGCTAGTAATTTTCTGGATTTCTGCTTTTGGAAACCTACTGTGTTTTTGTTAAAATTTTATCCCATATTGCCTTGTTTTGGTTTCCCCATGATTTTTCAGGCAGATATAACACTAACGGTAGAAAATAATTTATTGCAATGTAATACGTTATTGTTATTTTAGAAAGCTGCCCTAATTTTATATGAATTTATTCTTGGCAATTTGGAAGAACTGCACAGAATCTGAGGAGCTGAGAGTTCCTGTCTGCTGTTTACATTTCTGGGTTTATGTTTTTATGATAGCCTTCATAAACCATTTTCAGAAATGGAGTTTTCATTCCAGGAAGCACTGGTGACAATTCGTCTTCTCGATGTTCTTTGTGAAATGACTTCAAACAACAGCCAGCTGGAACATTTGCAGGCATTCCCTGGTTTGCTTGAAACAGCTGTAGGTGAGTGAACAGCCACAAGGCTTAACTGTTGGTGCTCTGTGAATGAAAACATGTTTTTCACAAGTGGTGGTAATTATAATTCTGACCTTTGAATAAGATAAATAAATAGCAGATGGAGTTAATCTGAATTTTCAAATATTTGATTTGTTCCTGGAAATTTTCTGCTTCTCCACTTTCTCTGTTGGCTTTTGTTGCCCAACAGAGCCTTGATT
This sequence comes from Petroica traversi, assembly GCA_025920805.1. NCBI lineage: Eukaryota > Metazoa > Chordata > Aves > Passeriformes > Petroicidae > Petroica > Petroica traversi. The sequence continues at coordinate 6,213,333 of JAHLSL010000042.1, read as the reverse complement.
CAAGTATTAGCAATGCTCTGATCTTATGGAAAATGGTGCAAGAGACAGCTGCTTCCTATGTTCTTCCACTGGCTGAATGTGTGGAAGAGTTTCTTCAAGAAGTAGGAAGAGGACTTTTCCTCCATGCCTGTTCCCTTCTGTTTCCCAAATTTCTGAAGTTTAAGTGCAGTTTGAATGTTATTAACCAAACTCAGTGACTTTCAAAGGTCAGTTTTAAAGAAGCTAACAAACAGCAAGGGAAGGACTGTACACAAAGAAAATTAGGCCAAGATGCTCAGGGAGGAAGGAGGGGCAATACATACCATGACCTGTGTTTTTTAAATCTTAGCACTTTGAGGTATGCTACTATTTTGTGAGAAAATTGTAAAATTTTGTGTAATTTTAAAACAGATAGGTAAAAGTTAAAAAATGAAAACGCTGAAACTGCTATCGGTGACTCTTTTGAGATGTTTCAAGAGTCCTTATTGTAAAAAAGCCCAAACAAGCAAATAAAAAATGAAAGAAAGAAAATACCTCCAGCAACAACAGAAGAATAACTTAAAAAGCAACCAAACCTCTATTTTTGGTGGTGGTTTCTTAGATTCTAATGCTTACAGTAAGATGACTAACAACTGGATTTATTTTGTGCATTCATGTGTGTTAAGGGAACTTAAGTTGATCAGAGGGATGGAGCAGCTCTGCTGGAGTAAAGGCTGGGACTCTTGAGCCTGGAGAAGAGAAACTTCAGGGTGACCTAACTGTGGCCTTCCAGCACCTGAAGGGAGCCTATAGGAAGGATGGAGGGAGACTTTTGACAACGGCATATTGTGACAGAACAAGGGGGATGGCTTCAAACTGCTGGAGAGTTGGGTTAGATTGTGAGGGTGGTGCAGCCCTGCACAGGCTGCCAGGAGAAGCTGTGGCTGCCCCATCCCTAGAAGTGCCTAAGGCCAGGGTGGACAGGGCTTGGAGCAACCTGGGATAGTGGAAGGTGTCCCTGCCCGTGGCAGATGAGATATGAGAGATGAGATAATCTTTAAAGACCTTTCTAACCCAAACTGTCCTGTAATTCTGTGTACTTGAAATTTCTTGTTATGCTGCAGTGCCAGGAACAGGCCAAATAAGAGAGGAAAAAGGGATTCTGTGGTTGGTATGTATTGGTGTAACAAATTCAAACTACAGGAAGTTTTCTAAAAATCTTGGTTTTAGCAATATATTTATGGTGCCAGAATTCTCAGCAGCCTACAAATTTGGACTCTTTAGGTGGAGATTGATAGCAGCAGCCTTCAGCCTTCATGTCTGAGCTATGTAAGGGTGTAAAAAGTACACAACAATGCCTTCTGACATTGGGCTGTTTTTTTATGGTTGGTTAATTTAGCCCAAATCAAACAATGAAATAAACTTTCAAAGATCTTTGACATGATGTTAAATACTTGAAATTACCTTGCTTGCTGTTGAACTCAGCAGTTAATAGTAAAGCTCTGTGTGAAGTGAGACTAATTTTCTCATTGTAATGTATTAAAATGTTTTCTCTAGATACCCTGAGATTAGCTCACCTTGCTGGGAAACAGGCTGTAAATATTTTCACTGCCACACATGCTGTGTCAGGGCAAGAAGAAATTTCACATCCAGCTGTGGATTTTAAATCTCATCTCATTCGTTTGATTGGAAATCTGTGTTACAAGAATAAAGAAAACCAAGACAAGGTGAGCTTATACATTTTTCTGGTAGAACTCTGATGTGTAAACAGATGCCTGCCTATAAAGTAGCTGATGAAATACATTGTTGGTCTAGAAATTGATTTGTAAATTGCAAAATTGATTGTGTAAAGAAGGCAACTATATTTTAGTGTCTATAGATTGCTATCACAATTATGCTGACTTTTTAATAACAGTGTAGTGTTTGCCTGCCTACCCTTGGTTTCAGCCCTGTGGAATGCAAGCCAGTCCCTAATTCCTTTGTACTTTTCACTTTTGCACTTTCTTTGAAAAGTCTCAAACTAAATTTCAACTTCACTTTGAAGGGAAATGGATGTGAATTGTTGCATGAACTTAAGTTTAAATATTTTAATTAATTTCTAATGCTTTTTCTCCCTTTTTCCTGTCACTTTAAAAATGCAGGTCTGCCTTTATCAAATCACTTAAAATCCTTTAGCTTATAATTCCTATATGGAAAATTAGTTTTGTTTCCACAGTGGGGAAAAAGAGGGAACAGCAGCAAACTTTAAATATTAAAATTTGGGGTTTTTTGAGTGATAAAAGATATGGCTTTCCTCCAGGATTTGTTAGACTAATTTAGTTTCAGCAGGAAAAACACTTCCAGAAGTGTCTTTGTCTGACAAATTCTAGTAATATGATCCTGTGGATGGGTAATGTGGGAATGCTGTTCCACTTCCCCATTCATATGGAGAGTATGTAATCAAAGTTTATAATATGACTAAAAATATTATTAATACTGTTAATCACTCTTGCTTAGCTGGGATTCTGACCCATTATGGTGTAATATATGAAGAGGAGAAGTTTGTGTGGAGTCCTCATAGCAGCCTACAGGGAAGTCAGGGAGGAACTCTTTATCAGGCACTGTATTACAGGACAGGCTTCAAGGGGGAATGGCTTCAAACTGACAGCAGGTAGGTTTAGGTGAGAAATTAGGAATAAATTCTTCCCTGACACAGGGTCCCCAGAGAAGCTGTGGCTGCCCCATCCCTGGAAGTATCCAAGGCCAGTCTGGATGGGGCTTGGAGCACCCTAGGATAGTGGAAGATGTCCCTGCCCATGGCAGGGGGCTTGGAACATCATCATTATCTTTAAAGTCAATTCCACCCCAGGCAATTCTATGATTTTATTTATGAAACTGTAAGATAAGCTCAGCGCTTGTAGTTGGTTTGCCTGACTTGTTCTGGAAACAAAAGCAGTCCCCAAAGAGCTGGGGCTTGAATGGTGACTTGGGCCAAGCTCACCATGGAGCAGAGTTGGGTCACTGCATCCAGGAGCTCTTTCCTGAGTTGGGTGATACCCTGACTACTTGTCCTCTTGGTGTGGGCCCTGAGCCAGCCTGTGCCTCCTGCAGGATGTGTCTCCAGGCTCACTGGGGCAGGTCGGCTGCGTGGGGTGTGGGTAACAGAGCTAAAACCACAGATTTTAGTCAGAGGGGAATAATAATCACTCTGCAAAGGCTGCTTTTCTGTCTCTGTTTGTGGTCTCCACCTGCTATAAGAACATTAATTGCAGGGGATTAGTGCATTGGTTTGTTGGCAGTGGGGAAAAACCTTGTTATGCTTTGGAACAGAGGAATACCCTGCTACAACTTTTTTCCTTCTTCACTTCCTGTTTAAAATCAGTCTTTGCTTTTAGAATGCATTCTTTAGCTTGTATTTTGTTAGCATTAGGAATGCATTCTTTAAATCTTTTCTTCCTCATAGTTTAGTTCCACTCTTTTGATAGATTCTTAAGATTCAAGGGAGTCAACAGTCCTGTAAGCAGTTACTAGCTGGGGTCTTCCCAGGCTTGCTGCCTACTTGAGTGTTTTGCAAGGCTGGATGGGTTTGTATTTTTGAAATAAAACATTCCCTTTGTACTGACCAATGTTGGGTCTCTTAATGTCCTGAGTTGCACTCACTTTTGAGGAGGAGAGAACAACAAATTAAAGTGCTATACTTGGGATGCCAAGGGTGAGCTCATTGCATGTTGGACTTGCCAAGAGCCTATGACAGATGTGCAATTCCATTCTTTTTTCTTTCTGTGTAGAAAGAGCTGTCAAGAGTTACTGTCATACATGTGGGGCAGTCCTGTGGCTTGTGTTATGTCTCCTTCATGAAGATGCATTGTATGTTTTTATTAAATACACTGGAAAGAAGGAGGTGGGTTCTCAGGCTGAGCGAGGAGTGGAGGTTTTGGCTGGTTGGTGATGAATGAAGCTATCAAATGGAAAAGGTTCCTCCATATTCACATTACCTTGTTAGACTTGCCTTCTAAACACCTCACTTTTATCATCTAGACAGAATTGGTACAGGTTTCTTGGGGGGGAGATTTTAGATATTTTCCACTCTCATAGCTATAACGTGATGGATTCATTCAGCTCATTCTGTTGCATAAGTGTAGTAGAAATGTTTAATAAAGAGTAAAACTTCTAAACAAAACCTAATTAATGAATTACAGAGGATATAATTCTTTATTGTAGAAATGAAACTAATGTGAAATAGGTCACAGCAGTTAATCTGCACCCTTGCTTCTGTGTACCTTTACAAGAATCATATACATGGAAGAGGAGATGATTGATCTCTGCCTTGTTGTGACACCTGGCACTGCTCTGCACAACCTTATTTCCTGACCCTAAAGCTGCCTAGGACATTTTAGGTACTAGGGATGCCAATGAACCCAATCATAATATCCTAATCTTAGAATCTATGTTTCTTTGGTAAAGCTGTTCTGTTGTTCATATAGGGGGAAAAAATAATATAAGTAGCTGCCTTCTTACTTAGATATACTCACTCTAATGAGATGAACAATTTATGAAGGATTTTTTTTTTCATATGCCTGTATTTATTCGAGCTGGCAGCAGTGCTTTATCTAGTGCTATAATACTGTTTTTGTCAATGCAGAGATGAAAAGAATGAAGTCTTCTGGGAGAAAAGGGAAAAGAAAAAGGCTTCTACTGTTAAAATTAATCTTAATAGAAGTAGTAAGTAAAACATCTGGATACTGTTTAGTGTGTTTAAATTAACTTAGATTTTTATATGTATATATAAATATATATCTCTAAGCCAAATTGTTTTATATGACTGGCTTCCTAATTTGAAGACTGTTATGCCTGAGAATATGAGCAAGATTTGACTTGTTTGGAATTCAATTTTCAATTCCTTTATTTCGTGGGGGTAAGGCATGCAACAAATCCACTTAGTTAGCAAAAGGTGCCAACATCTGTAGATCAAATTGTAACCACCCAGCTCCTCAACTTCATCTTCTTGCTGTAGTTACTATAAAATAGAAAAACTCATATTAATGACACATGCTTTGTTTTTGCAGAATCACAGAATAGTTTGGCAAGGCACCTCAAAAACCATCTTGTTTTAGCCCCTGCCAGGGATAGGGACACCTTCCACTGTCACAGGTATCCAAGTCCCATCCAACCTGGCCATGGAGACTTCCAAGGAAGGGGGAGCCACAGCTTCTCTGGGCAGCCTGTGCCAGGGCCTCTCCACCCTCTCAGGGAAGAATGTCTTCATAATAGTTAATCTAAATTTTCCCTCTTTCAGTTTGAAGCCGTTCCCCCTTGACCTTTTACTACACTAAGTTACTTAGCAAATGATTCTTTCTCACCTAAGGTTTTTAGAAAAACTCCCATGAGCTTATCTTTTCTTCTTCTTCAGGGTTAGTGTAACTTTTTAAAAATAATTACATTCTGGCACAGGAGGATTTGAAATTACCTGCAATGAAGATCATCCGACATTCAGCTGCATATGCTGTTGAAACTTGGTGGGGGAGAACTAAACTTCTTGAATGTCGTAATTAGAAACCTGCATCCTTGTGATTATTATATTTTCCTAATGTTAAGCCTAACATGTTGAAGCCTAACGTGGAAGAAAGATTTTTGGTTTACAGTTGAGCAAAAGAGGGAATCTTTTGGACCTGGATGCTTTGAAGTGGAGTTCTTGCACACCTACCCAAAATACCTGCATGGTTCCACTGGTTGGGTGGGGCCGTTCTCATGTAGCTCAATGTATGTTTTAATGCTTTGCTAGATAAGGAAAAAATATTCAGGGTGTTGCAGGCCTGAGCTCTCTAATTGGTAAGTTTTGTCCAGGTACAGCACTATGGAAGTCAGCAGGAAAGCTGAAAATGAACCTTCTGACAGAAGTCTTTTTAAAATCTGAGGTTTTGCTGTGGAGATTACCTAAGTAATACAGTAATACAGAAATACACCAAGTAGCAATGTGTCTGTGCCTCCAGAGTGTCTATCAGAGTATCTGTTAGGACTTACAAGGGAACTGTCTCGAGTCCTGGTCCCATACTGTTTTTATGTCTTCAGCTCTGTTGCAGTCATGAATACTTAATGAAGTGCTAAGATTTCCATCAAAGCATAGAGACTGGTAAATTCTCTTAAGGGGCAGGACAATATGTGTAATAAAGAGTTGGTGTGAGGTTTTTGTCTTGAGCTCAGAGATGGATGCATAGTGTGCAGTATTGTTTGTAAAGCAGTGAATTATTTTTGTAACAACATGACCCATTTGTCTTTAGAGAATAATACAAAACTTTATTCTGTTGTGCTGCCCCTTTTGCAGCAATGAGTTTAATGTTCCCTCTTGCCCTGGTGCTATTCCTCTCTGCCCCTCCAAGTGTTGACAGCTGATACAGTTGATCAATTGTGACTTGTCTGGTTTGGCCAATTTCACTTGAAACCTTGATTATGCAAAGCATGGAAAGTTAAAAAAAAACCAAACAAGCTGGTAGTATATAAATTTCCAAACAGTTGGTACCAACTTGTAGCTTCTTGGCTTCCGTTAGACTCTGGATGTTGATGGGATTTTTTGAATCCTCCTTAGTGTTGAACCTTATCATCATCTGGTACAGCACAGGACTCCAGCCCTTTTTAAAGGAAAGCTTGGCACACCAGTGTCAAACAACGGTTTCCAGACCTTTCACAACACTTTCCTAAGTGTTTAGCCTGCATCTGTAGCATTGCTATTTAATGTGCCTGTTGAAGGAGTAAAATACTCATTTTCCCAGACAAAAATCTAAAAATAAGGAATTGACCTTTATATGGAAGAGTTCTCAAGAGATTTCTGCAACTATTTTCCTGGTCCAGTGGGCTGAGTAGTAGTTATCATACCTGTGGTAGCTACTTCAAACATGAATTAAGATTGGTATTCAAAGGGTTTTGTGCTGTTGCTCTTTCCTTTCTTCAGCTTGGTTTCAAATTATTCTGAAAGGCACGGGTTATTAAAATTCTAGTAGCTTGAGAAATACTTAGAGATCTTCAGAGGTTTTTTGTTGTTGCTTGTATCATACTCAGCTAAGTGAAGAGCACCATATCAACTAAAAACATTTCTTGCTAGTTTTAAAAGTGGTGAAGAACTGAATTTGTTTGGAGTACACAATATTAGAAAAACTTACTAAAATAACACCTTCTGATGTAGTTAATATTTTTTAAAAGAGGTTCAGAACATCTGATGCATCCTGTGTTGCAGCAAAGGGGTTATCTGTGGCTCCTGGGGTTTGCCAGTGGTATAGATTGCTGGAAGCAGAAACCCCACATGTGGAAGAGCATGTGTCTTTTTGAAAGCTCTTTCTCTGGTTCAGATCTGAGCAGTTAATCCAAATTCTTCCCTGTTTTACTGGTATGAGATACAAGTGACATATTTTCCAGTGTTACAACAGGAAGTGTCATCAGTTTTCTATGTCGTTCTTCATTGTTCTAACTTCAGCATGAACTGCGTGTCCCTGTCTTCTCTGAACTGCCATCCTGCATACAATGTCTTCAGGGTGTTTTGTTTATTGGGTTTTGGGGTTTTATTAATGCTGCATCAGTCTTCACAATGGGCTGATACTAGAATGGGGTGAGTGTTGAATGTGATCCTTTTTGGATATACAGCTTTCTCCTCTTTCCACTTAAAAGAGGTTGTGCTTGTTATTTTAATTACTCTGAGAGACACAGGAATAATTCATCTCTTTGTCTGTTTCCTGAGAAGTGACTAAGTTTTGATTACTGTGAGATATTAAAGTTTCTCAGCTTATATTTTTATGACAATCCTGAAGTTTATAGGAACCAGCAGGAAAAAAAAATATTATTTTCTTTTAAGTGTTGAGATTTGGCCGTCACTGCTTATAATGTAGCTCGGTTCGCATTTTGGAATAAAATAGTTTCATGGTGGAAATAATGAAGCATGACACGTGAAAGACTGCATTTTGTGGTGAATTTACTGCAGCAACTTGGTTTTAGTGGCACACTGTGCTGCATTCAGTGTGAGGTGAGCACCAAGGAGACTTTTTGTGAAGGCTTGTGTAAGAGCCCTTCCCAGTGATCAGCAAGTTGGATGTTAAGCACATGCCACTGAATCCTGATACTAACTTTCCCCTCAAAATCAAATAGGCACTGAGCTAGGCAGAAGCTCACAATGAAACCAGTTTCAGTTTCACCACAGGGGTTTCAGTTCTTGACTCCCTCCGCTGTGCCACCTGTTATCAGTAGAGGTGTGATGTCATGCAAACTTCAGCCTGGCTTTGTCCTGTTAAAAAGCAGCTGTCAGCCTTCAGTTCTCTCTGCCTGTGTGTCTCTGAACCAGTTGGAATTCTCTTACCAGCCCTGAAAATTAGAATAATAGAATAGAAGAGAATCTTCTAGATAGATGGGACCCATATCCAGTCCAGCTCCTGGCCCTGCATAGGAAACCCCAGCAATCCCACCCTGTGCCTGAGAGTGTTGTACCAACACTCCTGGAGCTCTGGCAGCCTTGGGGCTGTGACTGCTGCCCTGCTTGACCTCTTCTGTGCCTGACTATCCTCTGGGGGAGAAATATTTTTCTAATATCCAACCTAAACCTCCTCTGACACAGCTCCAGCCATTAATTATGTTTTCTAAAATTCCTGTTGGAGGATGTGAGGCCATATCAGAGCACCTAGTCTTCAGACAGAGACCAAGAGTCTGATTATATTAGGGTTTTTTTCCCATTTCTCCTGTTTTGCTTCATGTCTTTCAGAGGAGCCAGAAAGTATAGTGACAGTCATCTGCAGATTTGAGTTTCTGCCATTGGGTGATGCTGTTTGTTCTGAATTGTAGCCCTGCATGATTCTGTGTCTTTCTCTTCAGCATGGCAATGCTTGAGCCAAGTTTAGTCTTGCCTGTGCCCGAAGGAACCAAAGGACTGGTCATTTTTTAAAGAGGTGGGGGATGAGATTACACAAGTCCATGTAGGCAAAGGTTCTGCCCATTCAGCTCTCACTTGCAGAACTCCATTCAGTTATCTTTTCTGCTTGAAATGTGGGCTCTTCAAAGAGCCTTCATGTTATAAGAGGATTGCAATAATATAAAAACAAGTGGTGATTGCTTCTGCATGCTTTTATCAATTAATTTAATCTGCCTACTATCCTCAGCTAATGATTGAAAGAAACCTACTTAGCTTTTAATGTAAGCAGTGGTAGAACAGGTGGCGAGAGAAGAACTTGCAGTCTTAAGGAGATTTTAGAAAAATATCTTCCAGTCTTTCGTTGTTTAAGGGCTTTAGAAATATTCAGGATCTTCTGCCTGTGCTGTGAGAGAGAACAGACTTAATATTCCTTCTGCAGTATTGATATATTTAGCGTGCTAATTCACATTAACTGTGCTGTTTGAAAGTCTTCTATTCTTTAACCAAAAAAGCACAGTATTTCAATCAAGAAGTGATGAAGAATTGCCTCATTCATGAGTATTGAAATGTTTAAAACTGCAAGTCTCCAAGTTCACCTCATAATTACAATCCATCAGAGATGTTCAGATTGTTATGGCAGAAGTGGTTTGCTGGAAGCATTTCAACAGGACATTGACCAAAGATCTTCTTACAAAAACGTTGGAAAAACAATTGGGTTTAAGTTCCTTGAATGGAGAATGGCTTATATTTGGATATTGTAGCAGTGGGAGCAAGATCAAAGTATGTCAAGTCATCTCTATACTGAAAGTCAGAACACCAAGAAGATATTGAATTAATCCTCTGCTCTTAGTGAAATGCAGAATGAGCTAGTTTTGCAAAAGCCAAGATAATAGCTTGATTGTATGCATTAAGATTTAGTTAATTAAAGACTGCTAGCAAGATTCCTTCCATCTTGCCCCGAAGCATTTCCAGTGGATTACACCACAAGACTGATTGCTTCCATCACATATATTGACACTAAACTCCTCTCTAACGAAGGGAAGCCTGTGCCACCAGTGTGATTTTCCTTCTTGCTCATAAGGTTGTCACTCAGTGGGACAAGAGGAAGCACTTAGTGATAGTCACTGTATATTCAGGCCCCCATAGGCTTAGCCTGAGGGAGACTAAGGGAGCAGAAAATAGCTTGGCACATCTCTTTATCCATTTTATCCAGGACTGATAGAGGCTCCCATGGGCTCTGCTTGGAAAAAGAAAGTGATAGTACATAGTGTGGCCAAACAATCCCTGTCTACAAGACTGATCCCCTAAATGCTCAGATATATCCTCACGGATGGGAATTCCAAAATGCCCTTTGTCACCACTGATTGAGGATTGAGTGAAAAAAAAAATGTCTGTGTGTGTATTGGGTCTGACCAAGGTAAAGCTCACAGCCCTTACAGTGCTGTGCTTTGCATTGGTGGCTGGTGTTGATAACAGAGCAGTGTTTTGGCTGCTGCCAAGCAGTGCTGTCCCACTGACATTCCTTCCAAAAGGGATGGGGGTGGGCAGGATCCTGGGAGGGGACACAACCAGGCCAGCTGACCCAAATCAGCCAAAGGGATATTCCATACCATATGATGGCAGCTCAGATATATAAGTGGAGGAGGAAGGGGGGAACACTCATGATTCCTCAATGTTTTCCTTCTGAAGAAACCATTACGTGCTGAAGCCCTGCTTCCCGGGACGGATCCAAACATCACTGCTGATGGGAAGTAGAAATTGAATTCTTTTTTTCTTTAGCTTGTGTGCACACAGAATCTTGCTTCTTTTTTTCTTTCACTGCAGTAAACTGCATTATCTCACCCTGCTGGTTGTGCTCCATCTTGTTCTCTCCCCTGTCCCATTGGGAAAGGGAATGATAGAGTGACTTAGTGGGTAGCAGGCACTGAGCCAGGATCAGCCCACTACAGTGTGCTGGTTCCAAATGGGTGAAATAGGTGTAGGAACTCTTGGCAGTTGTAATACACAGATAAGGAATGGTTTTGATCAAATCAATTCTTTGCAAGATAAAGTAGGATTAAAGTTCAGTATAATAATTAATGTGAAGTCATTCTGGTTGGTTATCACAAATGTCTTCTGAGGTGGAAAAGCAGTGATCTGAGGAGGGACAGAAGAAAGCTCTGTCTGATTTTATTTGCACTTGCCTTTCAGAATTGTGTCCTTGTCTTACTGTTCTCATTTATGAAATCGTGTATTTCCCATAACTGAAGAATAGGGAAATTGGTAATGAACAGAAGTTAAGATGTTTTGGGGTTTATTTGCTGTTTTATTTTGTATATATGTATATATAGGAACATATGTGCAGTTTATATACATAGATATGTGCGTCTGTGTAGATATAGAATATAAAAAGATATACATGAATAAAAATATATATTATATACTTGAAAGGAAAGTGTAGCCAGCAAGTTAAGAGAGTTGATTCTTCCCCTCTGCTCTGCTCTGGTGAGACCCCAGCTATATCATGGCCTTCCAGCACCTGAAAGGAGCTGACAAGAAGAATGGAGAGGGATTATTTACCAGGGCTTGGAGTGACAGGACAAAGGGGAATGGCTTCACACTGACAGAAGGTAGGATTAGATGGGGTGTTGGGAAGAAGTTGGGTGAGGGTCGTTAGGCCCTGGCACAGGGTGCCAGGAGAAGCTGTGGCTGCCCCATCCCTGGAATGTTCCAGGCCAGGTTGGATGGGGCTTGGAGCAACCTGGGATAGTGTAAAGTGCCAGGGGGTGTGGACAAGATGATCTTTAAAAGTCCCTTCCACCCCAAACCAATCTGTGATTCAATGTACATACATACATATAAAAAACACACACACACGCACACAAACTCATCAGTTGCCTCAATGTACTACTCCAGGAAGGCCTCACTGAATAAAATGATGGTATTACTTTTGGTTAAAACTAATTGTATTATACATTTTTTATTTACTTTCCTTTGATGATCTTCCCACAAGAAGTGTTCAAATTGTATTACACAAATATACTGTGGAAGAGATTCTCAAATACTAATTACTCTCTTGATTAACAATTATAACTCGTGTTTCATTCCTGAGTGAAAACTTGCACTGTTAAATTAAAAAAAAAAATCTGTGTACCTTATTGGATCATCTTTTCATTGCTGGCAATATGATGTCTTTTGGCATCTCTTAATGAACTTTTAAAATGAATTCTGGCACAGTCTTACTGGTGTTGAAAGGAAGAAAGGAAACCAAACTGATACTGCAAAACATGACAAAATTGTGTGAACATACATTGTATAAATTTACAGAGGTTGAAAAGTATTCCTTTGCAAGCCAGCAGTACTTTGAAAAGTACAAGAATATGCAAGTCCAGTGTGTGTACCCCAGGATGTGATTTAGGTAACGATACAAACCCTGGGAATGACAACCCACTGATAACTGTTTCCTGTGGAACAGAACATACAGCCCAGGCGATCTGTGTGCAGTGTAAATGGGTGTAACCAAGGCTGGTGCAGTATTCTGATTTCAGTTTCATTATGCATTCTGCTTGTTTAACTTTAAAAATATAATTTTGTTGCTTTTAAGCATAACAAAAAATTTAAATAATTTACTGTCTCTGAAGGAAAAATAGCCAGTGTGCTTCATTTCAGTCTAATAATTTTTGAGGTTATATGTGCAATATTTCAGGTTGCTTTAATATTTTTACATTATTACAATCTGACTGGTATTTGAAATACTGAATCTGGCCAGGTTGGACAGGGCTTGAAGCAACATGGTGTAGTGGAAGGTGTCCCTGCCCATGGCAGGGAGTAGAATGAGATGAGCTTTCAAGTCCCTTCCAACCCAAACCATTCTGGGATTCTATGATGAGGATTAGCATCATTTTGTAAAGAGAGAATTTTTTATGTTCTTCATAAACTAGATTGTATGTATTGAATGTAAGTGTTTCTCCTCGGTTTTCTTGCATGTTTTAACAATACAGTCATCTTTGGTTTGACATTAATCTTACCTATGACAAAATAAGAAGGATTTAAAATTTTATCTTGCAATTACTGTTCTAAAGCACAGTTATGGAGCTCAGTGAGTTCATACTGGCAACACATGTTGAATTATAATAAAGGGAAATTGTAACATTTACCTTCAAATCAGTTTTTTCCTGTCTTTTTAGAAGGTGAGGGGTGCTACCCATGGAGCTGTTCAGGGCTTGAAATTTTCCATAGGAGAGTTTCCAAATGTTTAAAAAATCTCTTCCTCCTTTGAATAAGAGGAAGATATATATTTGCTGCAAATATATGCATTTGGCTTTGAAAATATTGAAGGGTTTTATTTGGAAATTGAAGGCCTTTATTTTGGCAATCATTCAGTACTGTAGCTAAAAATAATAATTAAAAAAGCAGAGTTTTGCCTGCAAACAAAAATGCAAACAGTTCAGTATAATTAGTCATCAGTTAGTCAGTTCCCTTTAACTTGCATCTAACTTTTGTTGCCTGCTACTTGAATATCACTCCCTCAGTATTTTCCAGCCACGTCTGTTCAGTTGTCTCAGCTCTCCCTTCCCCTCAGCTCCAGGTGTAAGAAGCAGAGCCCATTTGAGAGGACACTTACTACTGCCTGTTCTTCTGGAACCTACAATAAAAATTGAGTATTTGGTAGTTGAGAGTGCCACATCTTAGTTTCAGCTCTTGAATTGTACAGATTCATTAACACCTCACCATTCAATGCATTTTTCAAATGCATTTTGTAGCTGCTGAGGAAAAAAAACTGAACAACTTATAGTTCCCCTACAGTAGATCAACCTGGTGGCAACTGACTGAGGTTCTGATTCAAGGCTTTTTCTCCTCTCACCTTGTGACCCACCATTACTGTCAACCTGTTCCTGCAGGCAATTCTGTAAAAGTGTTTACCTGCTCCTTTGAAAATCAACTTCAGATGAAAGTGTTTGTTAAGCTCCTCTAGAAATTTTTGTTCTTTTAAAAAAATAGTAAAAAATAGTGACTTATAGAATTCAACATTTTCTGAAAATGTTTCTCATTTTTATTAGTGCATTAATCTATATATTACTAAATTTAATCAATGAAAATGTGCCCTCAAGCTCTGTTCATATGGGTTTTTTTTCTTGTTATGGACTTGCTAGGAAGAGTTGATTGTGCTTGGATAGGTTTCCTTTAAATAATGTTTAATAACATGGTGTATATATATTTAATGTACAGTAATGAAACAATCTTGGAACAAGAACTCTTTCTGTTTTACAGTTAGAACCTGCAGTCTTGACTTTATAGGCTGTAATCAAATTAATGAACTGTTGTAAGAAAAGAAATAACAATATAAATAAAGCAAAACAGAACATTCAAAATTGTATAAACAATTGGCTTAGTGCTTGAGTATATATATATATATACATGCCTTGTTTTGCACAATAATATTTTCAGGTTAATTAACCCTACGAAAGGATACATTTATTATGAAGTTTTAAAAACAGTTTGAACAACACCTTTGCAAATTTAAAAACCTAGAATTTTGTTAGTCATGGGTATAGGAGTTCAGCTAGAAATGGGGAATCTTACTTTCATAGTACTTGCAGTTGTTATTACCAGACAACAAGACATTTAGAGACACAAATGCTCAGAAAACCCTCTGGTAGTTGTAATTTAGAGGTAAATTAAGAAACTACTATGCAATCTCCTTGTGTACATTTTCATGTAACATTTCACTCAGTAGCCTGAGGCATTAGCAAGCTTTCAGCATGAAATTTAGTGCTAGAGCATGCATTCCTGAGTTATTATATATCATGCATACTATATATATGGCTTTTATAGACATATAAATCACAACATCAGGAGTCTTGTTTTCTAAACGTGAAGTTGATCTTAATCTCAACAAGGTGGCCAAATTTATCTTAATAAGAGAATCTGATCCTGTGCAAAGGTTATGCTTGGTGAATCATTAAAAGGAAATGTGTATTCTTAGAATTTCAGGTAAATGCAGAGAATATTTGCTCAGCTTTCTGTAAGTGTGGATTTTCAGCAAAGAACCACAGTCAATGTCAAGAGGTCTGGGCATGTCATGGTGGGTGCAGCAAGTAAGTGTGTGAGGGACCATTTCTAGCCTTAAGGGCAGGTTGCAGAGTGGCTCACATATCCATCCTAGCATTCTCCTCTTCCTCTCCTCAAACCTCCACATTCCAAAATCAAATCACAGCACTGCCTTTCCTTTCCTTGGGAAGAGCCTGTGGCCTGCACTGTGTACTCAGCAGTTCCTGAGTGTTGCCCAGAGGAGAGGAGGTAATCAGGAGCCAGCAGCCCCAGGGACCATCTGAAAAATGCAGCAAGGAGCAGCACCCACAAGGCAGTGCCAAATCCTCACATCCCAGCTGTGTCTGCTCATGCATGCAGAAGCTCTGCTGATTGAGCTGTGTTGTCCCAAGTTTATTGCTGCCTTCAGACTTCACTAGTGTATTATTCCCTTCAGATGAGGTTGGTTAATCTTGTCCTTTCTTTCACCCTGCATTCAACGCCTCCTCTAGTGGTTCTTGTATTTATTTTGTTCTCACTGAGTGGAATTAGACCTTGGGTCCCATTGGCTTGGGCCATGGAGACCTGCACCTCTTACTGTTCTATGTGGCTAAACCTTTGGCAGATCATTGCTAGTTCATTTGCTCACCTCTTGAATCACCACACGTGGTTTCGAAGCTGCAATGTGCCCTGCTCCTGTATCAACCTCATGACATTCTCTGCTTCCTAACCTTTTCAGTAGTTTGTTTTCCCTGAAAATAGTTTTGAAAATACAAACAGTTTGTTAAGTAGTGCATTTATCTGCTTGTCTGGGTGAGCAGGCATTCAGAATCAGCAATGGCATTTTAGAATGCAGTTGGGAATTCTCTAAGTCCTGTGAAGGAGCAGCTGAGGGAGCTGAGGGGGCTCAGCCTGGAGAAAAGGAGTCTCAGGGGCACCTTCTTGCTCCCCAAAACTCTCTGGAGGGTTCAGCCAGGTGGGGGTCAGGCTCTGCTCCCAGGGAACAAGGGACAGGATAAGAGGAAACGGCATCAAGGGGAGGTTCAGATTGGACATCAAGAGTAATTTCTTCATGGAAAGGATGATCAGGCATTGGAAGGGGCTGCCCAGGATGGTGGAATCATCGCCCCTGGAAGATGTTCAGTGACGTGGCACTCAGTGCTCTGGTCTGGGTGACAAGGTGGGGATCAGACACAAGTTGGACTTGGTGATCTTGGAGGTATTTTTCAACATTAGTGATTCTGTGGATGTGTCTGTGGAGATGTGTTATGATGCAAGTGGACCATGTAATTTGATAACTGATGTCTTCAGTGGTCATGGGGGTGCAGTGTAAGGTGCAAGGATTTATTCTGCTCTTATATATTGCTGTGGTTGTACATAACTGCTGAAAGGGGGCAAGTACTAAACTGTTACGCCACTGTAACTAGGGTGTCATTTGGCTTGTTTTCTGAATTCTTTTGTGGTTTGGCAGTTTATGACATTCAAAACTATAATGTAAAAGTTAGAGAAACTTCAGGCTGCCAGAATCACTTTGTAAAAATTGTTAGGGGGGGAAAACTATTTATCAGTTACTTTTAACTGCAGTTACATCAGCTGAAGGGGTTGCAAATGCCAAAAATTATGAGCAGTCAAAAAAAGATAATAATTCAGATTTCTTTTGCAGTTAAAAGTGAAACACCGTTACTGACAAAATCCTGGAATCATGGAGGAATTAATCCTGAAAGTATGAAAGGTGTGAAAAAGACCCCAAACCAAAGTAAACCCCTTTCTGCTCTGCAGTGTGAGAAACACTAAATGTTTGGATAATACACATGCACTTAAAGCTTCTCTCATCCCACCTCCTGCCATGGGCAGGAACCTTCCACTACACCAGGTTTCTCCAAGCCCTGTCCAACCTGGCCTTGTTAAAGAACAACACTTGAATTCAACTATACAAAGGTAACTTAGGTTACCTTTGTAACCTAAGGTTTACAAACCTGAGGTTAATATTTTTCTCTTTAAAAAACAGAGAAGACTTCTTTGTCATCCCCATATCTAGGAATATTTTCTAGGTTTTATATTTGTGTACAGTGCTGCTAGCCACTCTGTAACAGAACAATCCAGAACACCTTTGTTAGTTTATCTGTACTTCTCATTAAAGAAAGAGATTATAGAACACACAACTGATGAGAAACTGAGTTAAATTTGATTTTAAAATAATAAATCAAATGTGGAAAATGAAATTTGTGGAAATAGTCACCATTTTTTCCCAGGGTACCATCAAGTGAGAACGAATCCATCATAGTAATGAATGTTAACTTGAATAAAGCTTCTCAATGTATTTAAATTTTTTTTCTGTTGAAACTTATTTCTGTCATGCCACAGCATCCTTTGTTTTAATACTACCAGATCTTTTAAATATATCATTAAAAGTCTTCAGTTTTCTTTGTTTTATTTCAGCATATGAGAAATCATTTAGTCTGTCTGGGATAGTTCTTCTATCCCAGTATAGAAGAGAGTATCTTCTTCAGGCAAAGTTCTTAGTCATGAGGGGGGCTTATTAGTAAAATGTGTGACTGTTGTCTCAGTAAAATTGTTGCTGAAGTAGTTTGTGACATTATTGCAGTTATGCAGAAATAAATTCCATCTGAATCATAGAATAATCCCACAAGGATTATCCTGTTCAGCTTCTGGATCTGATTTGTAAATGATGCAAAACGGAACCAAAAATTTACTCCATTTTATAATCACTTAATTTACAGTAATTTCTTATTTTTGACAGTGTGTATAGTTTGTTTTACTTTGCAGTAGATACTTTCTACAGAAGCACAGTACCAAAAAGAGGTATAAGAAATCCCAGCACCCTCTGTAGGTCTGTTATTGCTTCATATGAAGTTAACGTGCTAGTTTGGAGTCAGTCTTTCAGATGATGGGCAGGGACTGATAGCAGAGCTTGGGAAGGTGGAATGAAAGGAGCTTTCTATTGGATCATATTTAAAACAGGACCTGTTCATCATTAGGGAGTTAAGCTGAATACTTCAACCTTCTCTTACCATTCCTGAATGTCCCCATGAAGTTGTTGGGATTTATATTTGCATTGAACAAATAAAAATTTTACAGAATTTGCTTATAAAATGGGATGGAGGAAGAAGTGAAAGGGCTTTACAGGAAGTATTTACACTAGGATTGATGTTTTCTGTGGCTTTATAAAATAAAAATATAGCAAATTAATTACTTTTGTAAAATGAAAGAAAGAGTAGTTGCTTTGCTTTTGTATTTGAGAGGACATGCCATCAGTTCTGTTTTGGATGAAGAATACTTTGTGACTTGAAGGTATCATAAAATACAAGGAAAAAGGCATGAACTCAGCAGAATAGTGTAGGTCTAAATCTTCTTCCAGCTCAAGAATCGATTTACGCTTGCATTGGCTGCCTTTGAAAGCATCCTCGGAAGGCTCTCCAGTAAAGTGAAACAACATCTGTTAGTCCTGAAAGAAAACCATTATTTTAATTGTGAGATTTGGGGTGGTGGGGTTTTGTTTTTTGGGGTTTTTTGTTGTTGTTTTTCCCTTTCAAAAGGATCATACTTCCATTATTTACATGTTTCTTGGAAAACACCACATTTCATATAGAGGTGTGAGGTTGGCATTGCTCAGTGTGACATTTACTGCAGTATTCAGCAATGGGGTTGTATGGCTGGCTCGGGCTTCCTTGACTTGTCTGATTTAAAACACAGGCAGCAACTCCATTAAACTGTCTGCTCACTGTAGCAGCCAGCTGGGTTCTGCAGTCTCTCATTTACCATTTCTGCAGCATTCTAGAAAGGCATTTTACAGTCTTTTCAAGAAACACTTGGTTTTACTATGCTTTAACCTAGTGAAAAATTTAATTATCATCAAGGATAGTTTTGTACTTAATGTGTACCAGAGTGCACGACGATAGTACATGTACTAGAAAATTAATGGTTTGTTCTTTGACCCGTCAGTAGAATCTTGGAAGCTCTGCATACAAGGGAATGTAGAAGCAGAGAATTGTGAATATCTTCAATAAATTACTCTGTGCAATTTCCAGTTTCTAACCTACCAACTTTCTCCTTTTTTCCTCACCACCTTGGCTGTGAAGTTGGGGTGATGTACTCAATAACTTACTCTTTACAACTCCTTAAAAAAATCTGGCAGTATTAAAGTTACTTCACAATTGCAATAGGAAACTCTGAGGAATTACGGGAAACTGCCACCAGTTTAGGAAAACAGGAAACTTTGCTTTTAGTCTTGAGTCTGTCAGTGCACTCTGAAATGCTGTGATTCAGTGTGCTGAATTTAGCTGCAGAATTTAACCATGAAACATAGAAATCACTGGCATAAATCATTACATGTTTGGAAATCATCCCCCATTTTTTCACACGTTATTTTCATCATTTGAGCATTTGCTGAAGATGGAATTATATGTCTGACATTGATTTTTTTAATTTTAAAAAAAATTCTTGTTTCAAAGTGAAATGAAGTGAGAATATTAAGTAATGCTGGATGCAACAAAAGCCATAATTAGAGCATGGAACATCTGATGAGCATTTACTTTTGCTTGCAGAATTCAGAAATTTCTAAGTAAGAGTTGTAATCCTGGATATTGGGAGTAGAAGTAATTTCAGAATATGGTTGAGATGTGTGAGAGGGATGACATATGTGATCTCTGAGTGTGGTTCATTCATCAAATCAGGGTATGATTTTGGATTGTTTTTCCTCCTTTTCCATTCCACTCACTTTAAGTTTAAAGCAGCTGGCAGTTTTCAAGGATTTCAGCTGGACTGTGAGTCAGGGAGAAGTTGAAATATTGGGAAAGGAAGCAGCAAGGCAGGTGTGCCAGCTGTTGGGCAGAACTGAAGTGAGTACCAAAGCTGGCCTGAGTAATAAAGTAACACAGTCACAAGACTCTGTGGTGCCCATTTTTGTCTGGAAGAGTGTGTGATCACTGGTTTAGAACACTGATGATGAAATCTTCAACAGGAGCGTTCAGTGGCAATCTTGCTTTTCTGTCAATGTCAATGGTTTTCAAAATCAGGATATTTTACGGATTGCCTGGAATTCTGTTCCAGAAGAAAACTTGTTCCAGTGTAATATAATATGTGAAACTGGAGCAAACAAAACTTCAAACAATCAAATAAAAAACCAACAAAAATACCCCCAAAAAATTACAAGCCAGTGCACACAATCCACCAAAGTCTCTCAATTTGATTGAGATATTGATAAAATGCTTTCTAAAACTTGACAGAGAAGAGAAAAATACTGTAGCCACCAAAACAGTGGCAGCTTGTTCCAGAACAACTTGGAACTTCCTGTTACAATGGTGATTAAAAAGGCTGAAAGGAATCGTGTGACTTGTTCAACCTTTATCCCTGTATTTTTTCATAACTTCAAAGTGTGAAGTCTACAATTTTCACTTTGCTTTAGAGCTAAATAAAATGTTGAAGTTTTGATGGTCTCGTATAAGTTGTCGCTAGTCACATGGCTAATTCTTACACTTAATTTGTTTTAGTTTCTTTTTGTTCTGATTAAAGAAGACAATTGAGAGAACCTCTTTCATAGCAGTGATTGGAAATTAGCAGATCATCTGATTACTGGGTTTCATGGACTGAGAATAGGAGAGAGCATGACTGGCAGTACATAAAGATATACTGTGGTGTTGATGCAAATTTGTACAAATTCAGCTGATTTGAATGGCAGTGTTCGAAACTGGGTGATGTTTAGCACCGTTGTTCTCTTACTGCTGCTGCCAGGATAGGTAAAGGCTATACTAGCAAGTGCTGTGTATTTCAAGCAAAATTAGTCTGAATCTGGCTTTATCCACATCAAGTCACAGATCTAAACCAAACCAGAGCAAGCAGCCTGCTTCTCGTGGCAGCATCTATTTGTTGTGGCTTCTGGTTGAGGAACTGTACAAAAGAGAATGAGGAAAGCTGCATTGTTTAAAAAACAAATGTTCCAGTTGTGTTACTGTCTCTCGTGAGAACCTATTCTGAATTCTCAAGTGTTTGTATTATCATCTCAGTGGCTGGAAACTCCTGTGTTTTGCTCTTGGAAAGACTAGTTGAAAAAATGATTCAGCAGCTGAGTTAGCTTGTTACCCTCTGGACACTCTGCTTATTTTGGCTCAGGCCTGATGGTGTGCTTGGAACCTTCATCTTCCCTTACTCTTCCATAAGGCCAAAACTGTCATTTTCTAAACTAATTCTCTGAAAAAAGGTTTAGGGCATCACAGAGTTAACTCCACATTTAGATTCCAGGATATATATTTTTTTTCTGTAATTTTTTTACCTCCAAGAAAGAGGCAAGGATCTCTACTTTTGTGAGAGTTGAAATAAACCTCATGTCTTTCTGGGAAAATAGTGCTGAAAGAGGGAGAATATCTTTGAAAATAACGTAGCAGGAGCAACAGATTTTGTTGCCATGGTTTCTGAATTTCAGACATTAAAATGTTAAATACATGCTTGCCTAGGTGGTGGTGAGTGGAAGTGTGTTCTGGGGACATTGCCTTGGTTGGATGGACATGAGCAAAGTCATTCAGCTGCTGCAAGGGGCTCTCAGAGCAGCTAAGCAAGGCTGTTGTGATGTCCTGGAGAAGGGAGCCTCTGTCCACGAGTATTTCAGTAGATCTGCAGAATGTGGTGAACTCCTATAACAGACTTGATGGTCCCAAGCCCAGCTGCCTGTATTCTAAGCCAAAGTGCCTGTAGTCTGCAGTTGGCCTTGAAATCCAGTAGCACTGAAGGCCTAAAGTATTCTTTTGTCTTTTTAAGTAGAACATCCTGTGTGTATCTCCTGTCCCTTCTGCTGCTTGGAAAAAGAAACGAAAAAGCCCAAAACCTCAGAAATGGAAAAAATGAAGTAATGTTTTTCGGGATTATCATAGGTGCAGAAGTACCTGTTTGGGAACCTAATAGTTGCTATGTTCCTACTCTTAATAAGCTCTTCTGTTACCACACTGAATGCTGGATTCTGCCCAGATGTCTAATCACTAATTAGCTACTTGTTGCAGACGTCTTGGATGAAAACTGACTCTGTTAGTCAGCCTGTTTGGTGTCAGAGTCTGAAGGAGATATTTCTCATTACACAGTCATTATGTAGTCCTTATGTTATATTGAGAAGGAATAAAGCTTAAAAATATCGTTAATTGTGACCAAAGACTGACAACAAATCCCCAAAGTTCATTTCATTGGATTCCTTCGCTTTTGTATAATTTAGTATTCTAGCATGATTTTCTGTCTAAGGAAGTTTTGCAGATTTAGAGGCAGAAGGGATTGAGAGGGTTGGAACCATTCACCTGCCCAGAGCAGGACTGGGTAGGGTGTTCATGGCTAAGGTTTGTCAGGTCATTTGCAGAGAATTGCAATATTGGAGTCTGCTCCAGGAGTCTGAGAGTTGTGTGTCATTCATTAATCATTACTGTTCAAAATGTTTCATGGATGTGAAATGTGAATGGTCTGTTCTTTAGGCTCGCTATTTCTTGTCCCCTGGATGTGGATAGCAGAATGTACTGTTTTCCTAATTAAAGGTTGCTGTGGTCACCAGCGAGCTTCTGCTGTAGGTTAACCATATTGCTTATGCTCTTTTTTAAAGTTTTCATCAATTGTGGGATTTATACATCACCTGTATTCCTTTTTAATTTTCTTCACGGCAAGATCAGATATTTCTTCAGTGTATTGAAATGTACACAATTCTTAGTTTTTGCTCTAGAAAACATGTTGTTGTTTCCATTTGTACAGTTGAGGAATCCTTTTTATTTGCTCTAAGGCATTAATTCAGAGTTATATGAGTTTATAAGAAGAAATTAATATGAATGATCTGGCATCCAAAATACAAATGACTTCAAGATTTCTCCATCATGTGAAGCCAGTGAATATGCAGCATTATTCCACTAATGATTAAGAATCATATTTTTTCTAGAACTGCTTCTGAATTTTAATCCTTAGGTAAATTTCTGACAACTATTTCCGATTTTATAACCAAGAACAGGTCATATTAGAGTAGAAAGAATCTGATCTTCAACTAAATGTGAGGAAAAGAATTGGCTTGTGCTTCTTTCTGTGGTCTTAGTCTTTTCATTTTTGCTGGAGTGAGATGAAAATGTCTTAGACTCACACAGCCATTCAGAAAGGAATCTCCTGCTTAAAGCTGAATTCAGAACAGGTTACTCAGGGATTTTCTGAACAAGTCTTGAAGTCCTCCCAAGATGGAGAGTCCACAGTGGATGCTCCGTATCCACATAATAAAAAGGTTTTCCTTGTATCCAGAGAGAACCTTCTCAGTTGCACTGTGATGTTCATATTTTCTCTGTGTTTGTTGGGATGTGGAAAGGCTGCCAGCAGGTTCTCCTGCAGCCTCCTCCTCTCCAGGCTCAGCTCCCAGTTCTCTCAGCCTCTTTGCAAGGCATAGCTTTGGCCTCTCAAGTAGGTTGTCTCACAAGTGCCACGGAGTGGAATTGCTTCCCTGGATCTATTGGCTCCATTCCCAAGGGTGCTGCTTAGGATGCTGTTGATGCCTGTGAGATGGATGTTAATATCTTGATGATTCAGCTCTTGAGAAGTATGTTGCAATATAATAATTTCAATAATCTGGGGCACTAAGAGAACCTACAGTCATCAAGTGTGTTCTGCTACCTTAATACTATCATTAGGATTCCTTTGGTGATGCCAGCCCATTCCCTTTCTCTCTGACTTCCCTCCCTCCAGGTTTTAATTCCATTAGCCAGTCTAGTTTGTCAGAGAAATATTGGGATCAGATTTACTGCTATGCTCCTACTTTTAGCCACATGAGAATCAGCAAGTAGGGTAGATGGGAAACCCAAAGAAGTGCTCCAGAGAGGGGAAGTCAGGTAGTGGCTGCTGAAGCCCTGAGGCTCTGCAGACCAGGGCTGGTGTTTGGCGGCCGACCAGCACAGCCCTACCTGGGGCACCAGGTGCTGCTGCTTGAGTGGGTCTGGGCACTTACAGCTGTGTGGGAGAACTGAAAGCATTACAAAGAGTGAAAGAAAGGAACTTCATAAAAATGTGAAGTTTGCCAGTTTGATTGCTCCCAGAAACGTCTTAGGTTCCATAATGGGAGTTAAAGTTTAGTGCTCTGGAGCTAAATGTGATTGAAGACAGACTTTTTGTCCAGTAGGAAACTGGTGATCTGCAATGACTGTTGTCTCTGGAGGTTTTCCTTGTAAATGGTTCCTGTTTGTTCCTGGTTTTTGACTCATTTCTAGAATACGTTTCCCACCCCCAACTGCTTTTTAACCTAGAAATTTGTCTTTCCCTTTTTCAGTGTGCTTATAAATAACATGTAAAAAGAAGAGTAAGTGTCAGCATTACAGACTGTTACTCGACTTCTGTTTGAGTGAACATATTCTTTTTGCTAACATATAGTTTGGGCAAATGCAACTTCTAAGAAATTGAAGTTTTTCTGTGACTGAAACAAACATCTTTCTCATTCTGCATTGATTGAAGGCTGAAAATTGATCGCATTCTGGAGGAAGAGTAGTTTATGTTCAGTTCGTGTTATGTAAAGGCATGAATGTTCTTTTCTGCATAATAGTACTCTTAGTTGATTAGGTGATGTTTCTAATACCCAAAATGTTAATGATTCGTTGAAGAGATTATTTTTGCTGGAATATTTTTTATTTTTCCAGTTTTGTCTGTACAGTTGCTGGACCTGGAGATTGTAGTTGCCTTTTGCTAGATGCAGGCAGATTTAGCAACAAGCACTGTCATGCTCAAAGAATTTGCATTCTTACCCCTTAGCTTGGCTCCATTGTTGCTAGAGGGAAAGATTCAGTAAGTAGTCTCAATTAATTAATACTTTTCCTGGGCTCTGCTGTGAATGTTTGTGTTAATAGTAATTACTTCTGTGTACTTTGTAAAAAAAAGAGATTTTCAGGAGCAGTTCTGTTCAGGCACATATCCTTCACTGTGCTTCTGACCATATTTTTTGCATTGGTTATCAAGAGACAAAGCATAGCTTTCTCCTCAGGGCTGACATG
Organism: Petroica traversi; assembly: GCA_025920805.1. NCBI lineage: Eukaryota > Metazoa > Chordata > Aves > Passeriformes > Petroicidae > Petroica > Petroica traversi. The sequence goes on along the minus strand of JAHLSL010000042.1, from coordinate 6,188,508 downwards.
TCCCAGATGATCTGAATTAAAAACTGTATCATTCCTTGGCCATGGAAGGCAGTAGGCATATACAGCCTGGGCTAGTTCTTCCCATAAACTTTGTTTTGTATTTGTATAGCACCTTTGCTTACACAAGCTTCTCTTTCGAGCCTGGTTTAAATAACTAAGATTGTTAAATTTCAGGTACAGAGGAAGAAAAAAACTAGCCATCACTGTCACTTGAAGTGAATGAAAGGCATTTTTCTCTTCAATGTAATACATTTAAATTTCTCCCACTGACATGATACACATCTTCATCATATGTCAAAATCAAGTGCATTAAACAAATGGAACAGCAATATATAGCTGTGTTGTGAAAGCAGTGTTTTTAACTGGCAGGGATGGATACCTGCCTTGGAATGCTGGATATTCTGATATTCTGTGTTTCTGCTTTTTTAGAAATCTGTTTCAGAAACTGACATTATAACATCAGGGCAAGATATTCATTACTGACTTGACTGAAGCACTAGAGATATTAGGGCAGAGCTGGAGTGTTTAAATTCTAAACTTGTCTTAAATAACCTTGCAGCTTCATTTTCTGTTTCAGTGTATTTCAGAATACAGTATTATTCCAAACTACACTGTTCTTGATAATAAAATAACCTTATGGCTTTATTTCACTCTGGTTCCCTGTTATTGGCCAGCTATGTTGTCAGTAATGTAAATGGAGACTAGATTTAGTGATCTGCTGTAACACAGCCCAACGTGAGCAGTTCTGTTGAACAGACAGACACCACAACTGTCCTATTCTTTAGTTTCTGTCTGTAATTTCTTCTGAAGTCTGGACAGATTACAGCCAGTTTCACTCCCGCCAGAAATATTCTCTTCACAAGGTGCTTTCACACCATATTTAAAGTAAGATTTAGGTTTTGTGCAATATTGACTCATTTCCCAAGCCCTGCAGAGATCCATGCAAAAGCTCCACTCCCTTGCTCTGCACTGGGCATTTCACAGTTCTCTTCAAAGCAAAAACTCTGAGACCAATAATTAATTGGAAAAGTTCCCAAAGCACTTTCTGTTGGACAGTGTAGTTCCACTGGATCTGTGTAAGAGGTTGAAGTGTAGGATGATTTCTCAATGTTTGCAATATGTGCTGGTTTGGGAGGTTACAGGGAGATGAGATTGTCAGCATTTGAGACTCTCAGCAGTGCAACTGCCTGTGACACTCTTTTTGCAGAGGTGGCTCTTCTGTATGCAGAGCAGTTGCTGAACTGGCTCATATTACAGAGCATGAATTGTAGGTTGCCATAAAATGCTTTTTCAGTGGACCACTGGTGGTTCAGGAACAGCTGACATGGACTGGAACTTTTCTAATAGTGATTACTCAGGATTCAGCCTCTTAATCCCATAAGTCACTATAAGTATATAGATTTGTCTTGGGTAGGTACGTTGTAAGATTTTTCTTCTTGCTCCATTTCCCTCTGTAGTAAGTCACAGGTGACACTCTAAAGCTGGCATTTTGGTGACAAAAGCTGTGCCTAACTCATGCAAATTGTGTGACAGTTGAATTTTACGATGTTCGAGAAACCTCAGGGAGGGAGGTACAAGGCAGTGGTAGTTAGCAACTTGTTTTTTCATGAAGGTATCTCTAAGGCTGTGGTTTGCTGCTGCTGTTCCCACATAGCTTTGAAGGAATCTTGTCATGTTCTCGCAGTAACTTTTTGAAGCGTCGGTGTAATCTAATTAAAATTGTACTTTCCTAAAATGCTTACTCTGTTAACCAGGCATCTCAATTGAATCAAACTGGAGCATAGTATTGCATGGTTTGTTTCTGTTGACAGCACTTGGTCCCGTTTAATTTCTACTGTTCAGCATTTCACGGGTGGGAAATAAGAGGTAGCATTGTAGGCACATCAGAGTTTCGCTACAGCCTGAACATCAAAGAACCAGCATTTCCCAAGCATGTGCAAGTGCAGTGTTACTTAAAGGTCACTGCTTGTTCAGGCTTTGAAGTATGATACTATACATGGTACATGGCCTCTGGAGAAAACACAAACATTTTGTGGAAAGAATGGATATTTTTAAACTTTTATTATTAACTGTACTTCATGTAGGTAAAGTTAGGCATGTTAGCACAGATGTGGAAGGTGGGTTTTAAGACTGAGCAGTGCTCTTTGCTTCTCATATGTGTAGCCATTGTCTGTCTGTGTGTCTGTCACCACTGGTTTCTCAAGTTATAGCTTGAGACTCTGCAATAATGTTGTCTAAAAAGGAACTTGTAAGAGGCACGTGCTCATCTTTGTCTCTGAATTCAATTTTATTGATCCATAGGCTGTTTGGGATTTCACATCTAAATCTCCTACTCGGCTTGCCTCTCTTACCAGAAAACTTGTGTTTCAGAAAGCTGATGATCCTGCAGTGTAAACTTTGGGATTTATTGTTTTCCTTGGTACATAAAAATGCATCTTGTTTTGGGCAAAAACAATGAAAGAGAGAACGCCATCATCAAGCTATGGCCAAATTTGCATTGCATTAAATTCCTTTGCCTGGCAGTTCTTGGTTTGAAATTAAATTTTAAGAAATTAAAGAACTTAAGATTTGGACAAGTATAGCTTGGCTATCACAGAATGGTTGAGGTTGGAAGGGACATGTAAAGCTGGAAATATGCATGTGTGATGCTACAGTGTGCCTTAGGAGTCTACATAAATTTCTTACAGGACATACTTTCCATGAGATAATCATGCTTAAGGTCAGCTTATTTATTGTTAAGATCATCTTTTCCCAAGTGCTTGGCAAAGTGTGTGTGTATAAGTCTATTAGGATTATGCGTTGTTATTTCATACACACGCACAAATGTAGTAGTGCAATTCATGAACTCCCACGTGTCTGTATGCACAAGGAGCTGAAGATGCCTGGTCTCATCTTTGCTCATTTGCTAATAACATAAGGAACAGTTTCTCAAAGGAAAAAACATCAATGGCTCTTACTTGATATAAAGAATTTATGCTGGGCAAGTACAAGTAACACATTGCTACTGAAGGTACAGGAGATGTGGCCTCCTGCAAACTTGTGTGTGTAGATGTATTTTTCAACTTCTTTTTTTTTCCCTATTATTTTACTCCACAGTTTTCCTGGCTCTTCCCTCTGGAAGCTAGCATGAGCTGTCAGTGAGCATTGCTTGTCTGACCCAGTGTGAGAAGCAGAAAATGCCTCTGTCAAACACTTGCTAAATTAAGGGAGAATGTGAAATTAGTGCCCACTTGTGTTTCTATTTTGTGATGAAAACTTCAGGTTTATTCTGCAATTCATGTTGGTGTGTTTAATATTTTTGATGAAACAAACATCCCTGTTACATTTTTACCTATTTCTTGCATGAAACATCATTAGTATTGTTGAGACACATGTAAAATTAAACGTTGTTTTTATTTAGGTGTACAACTTGGATGGCATTTCCTTGATTCTGGACAACTGCAGCATTGATGACAACAATCCTTGTATCCTTTACAAAATAGTTCTGTTTATTGAATATGTCTCATAAAAAAAGGTGTGGGGGTTTCATGGATTTATGCCAACATTGCTTTCATTGGGTATCTAAAAGTAACTGGCCTCATGAGCTTCTAAGTTATATTTAAATGGTTCAGAAGTGAGCAAGGGCACAAATAGGCACATGGTGTGCTTCCATGAACTGGATACTAAGTAACTTAACTGTGGTTATATTCCATTTCCTAAAATAATAAATATTACTGGTTTGTATGTGCCTATTCAAAGAGCTAGAAACAGAAAAGAGCTAGTGACTGAAATTTGAACTCAGACTCTGGTCATTGTATCTGATTTTAGAGCTTTTTCTTCCTCTGAAATCTGTTCAGGAAACTGAAACAAGTATCCCATAGACTCTTATGATTGTTAAATCAGATTGGGCAGCTTATTCTAAGCACAGAGACAAGGCTAGCAAGTGGTTATGAAAATGTGTATAGTTGAGAAAATCAGTGATGCAAATTACTGAAATGTTGGGGAGATTTTAATATAAATGGCATTGTGCTTCAGATTAGAGGGTTTTTTCCCCTAGAGTTTAAGAGCAGAAACTTTCAAAAATAGATTGCTATTAGAGGGAAATAATTAAAATTATATTGAAGCTTGTATTGAAGATAAGCAGTTAAGCAGAGTTATCCATCTCTTCAGGTAATACAAGTGTGTTCAGTGACCAAGCTGTGATTTTCTGTCATCTAATCATTAGCTCTTTGCAAGTTCCTGATAAATCCATCTGGAAATCAAATGTCTTTTCTGTATAGGGTCATGTCAGCTTTTTTATACTGAACATGTGAAATAGGTTTTCCGATGATTATATAAGAGAAAGCACACTCTTTTTAACAAGTATAACAAACAAACAAAAAGAGTAGTGAAAATGTTTCTTATTCTCTCAGTTGTGTCCTGCAGAACATCATCCACATATAAATATATCCCAAAATGATGAAATAATGTAGGTGATAGTACAGTGTTAACAAGCTGAGTGGAGGAACAAGGGGTGGGAAGTGTCCTCTGAGTTACTCAGTTTGATGCTTTATATCCACAAGTTTTAATCCTCAGTATTCCTGTAGTTTGAGACCTGACCATGTGTCTCTTGACAGTGCACTGAGTGACAGAATTATATTTCCATGGTCCAGATCTGGTAGTGGGCACTGCTGGATGTGGTGGGATGGGCAGGGAAATTTACCTTTCCCTAAGTGGAAAAGCAGCTCTGAGAAATCCTATTACAGAGTTTTTGTCCCCAGTGACTCCCCTTCGCTGGAAAGCACAGCTGTGCAACCACTTTCAGGGCTAATCCTTCATTTTAGCTGTAGTAAAAGAGGATAAAGTTTGAGACTCCCATAGGATAGACTTGTAATTTATGATCTTGAATGAAAGGAAAATAAAATACCATGAGAGTCTTTACTCTGTTTTGAACAAAGTGCTACTTCTGACACCTTTTGATACAGGCTGCCCTTTTACAGCTATACCATAAATTTCTTGCTAGAAGATAAAACTTTGTTTATTTGGTTTTTAAAGACATAATGACACCTCTTAATATGAGCTTTCACTAGTGATCTGTGGCATAAAATATTGGGGGATAGGGAAAAGTGAGTAGCACGTGAGCACAGGGAGGACTTGCCTGCTGTGGCAAAGTTTGCTGTGTCAGCTTCTGGAGTGCAGCTCCTGGCTATTGCTCTGTTTATTGTTTTGACCTCTTGCTATTCCAGGTGCTCTTGTTAATGAAGTTAATACTTCCCTGCTTCTCTCCTGCCTCTAACATTCCTCATCTGCTGCCTTCCCAGCAGGTCGTACACAGGGAAGCAGAGAGAAGTTTGCAGTTTAGATCTGTCTCTACTTTCATTGGCTTTGCAGCACATTCTGCTACTTCTGGACACCCCAAACTAGGTCCTTAGTAGCATGCAGGTCCCTGAATCCAGTGCATAATGTTTCTCTGAAGAGATTTGACTGTTGCTTTGCTTTCTCTGTGGACTCCAGTCCTGCCTGGCACAAATCCCAGAATCACTGAATGGGTAAGGCTGGAAGGGGCCACAGTGGCTCATCTGCAGTTTGTCAAGGTGGGGTGAAAAGCTGCAAGAAAAAAAACTCAGCACAGCTCTTCAAACATGGCTCCTTCAGGAAGTCATGTCCAGAAAGCTCACTTTACATTCTTATTCCTAGTTTTTGTGGTTTCAGGCTGTGTTACTTGATTTCTCCTTGGATAAAGCTGACTGGAAAAAGTTTCACCCAGAATCCTTTCATATAATAACTTTTTAGATTTCTTAGTAAGTCTTGGTAGATGCACATTTTTGTTCAATCTGTTTTGGAGTCACCCAAGCTCTACAGTTAAGATGTCATTGTGTTTTCTCCATTTGACAAGAAAAGTTCTGCCTACAAATTGCACAAACAAAATTTATCACTGTAAAATAGAATTTTTGTGGTAAAGATGACCTATCGCTTTTATATTTTTTTGGATGGAAAAAAAAATAATTTCCCTGAAGTGTGCAATTTATCAGGAGAAGCTGGACTGCCCATGTTAGAAGTTAAAGAAGCTTTTTATTACCTTTGAGAGGAAAAATTCTTTGATAAATCCTTTTATTTGTAGCATATGGAAGTATACTGAAAGAGAGAATGGATCTTTTCTTATCCTAAAATAAATTCCTTTGTAAACCTGTCATTACCTTAAAATTGCATCCTTTGAGATCCTGAACAGTTCTGTAATGTGCATACAAATACCAGGGAGTTTTTAGCTTACGAAGTTCAGCTGACATATTTGCATTGCTTTAATTAATTGTTTAAATTCATCTTTCAGTCCCCAGTTTGGGAGAACTGTTATCTTGTCTAATTATATCTCAGACTTGTAACTTCTACATTTATACTAGCAAACAGGTTTTTTTTCCTTCAGGATATTTCATGAGTAAAAACAAACAAACCACCACTCTCGAAGTTACAGATGAAGGTTATTATGGACAGTTAAAAACAAATTTACTGTACCTCTAGTTATTTGAATTGGTGTTTTAATTTTTCAGCTACTACAACTTTGCATATAAATTCCACAGAGAGATGCTGAAGGATGCCAGATTTTCCACTTGTGGCTATTAGGCTTTCAGCACAGGACAAAAGGTAAACAGAGTGAGACTGTGGAGATGTGGATCTGCATCTCTGGGGAGATGTAGAGTTTATTAAGAGTTAGAATTCAAAGAAGGTTTAATACCACTTTTTCTATACCTGTTAAATCTTCCATGGATTGGCTGTGTCCTAATCATAACTGTCCTTCTGTTTCAAAGGAAAACAGGGTGTTTCAAAATGCAAGCAGAGTTATTTGCCTTTAGATTAAGGAGAGATTCGTATATGAGCTAATATTTTAGTTTTGACAATTCAGTTTCTTGTTCTGCTTTTGAGAAGTGGGAATGTTGTGCTTTACCTTTGTGCTTAAAAACAAATAAATTCAATCTGCTAAAGGACAGCAGAGTGGGTTGGAGATGCCTAACTGGGTAATACCAGTAAAAAATTTACTCCAAATCCTGCTTTTCAGGTTACTTGTGTTGAAAAGGTGTTCTAAATTCAAATATCTTCTATTTTGCTCTTTGAGTCATCATCTTCCTCATCTCTCACTGGCTCTATCGTCAGACAAGAGCCCTTCCTTTTGTTCTTGCCTTTTACCTCATCCTAAGCTCTTCCTGCTCCTTCCAGCTTCATTTCTGCTCTTTCACAGGTTCCTTTTCCTTAAGGTAAACATGAGGAGGGAGGTCAGCCCATTCTGATCAAAATACTTTTGACCCTAATCACTCAAAAAAAGGTGCTTATGAGAGGCTTTAAATAAACTGACCTTTTTATTATTTGAAGACTTTTCAGTTTACCTTAACTAAGCTGTTTGGTTTTTCACTGCTCCCTAACATTTGTGCTCATGAGTAACACGCACAGATGTGCCTTTTTTAGCTTTAAAGTGGCTGTCCATAGAAATAGTTATTACTATTTTGGGAAAAAAAAAATTATCCGGAATACTGCAATATAATAGCTGTTAGTTGTGGTAAAACTTGAAAGTCAGAAGTGAACTGCAGTTTTGAAGATGGAATATTCCTGTTTTTTCAGGCTGCTTGCCAATATTACCCTTTTGAGATTCTTATAGAAGGTGTCTCAATAAATTGATTTTGTGAATGTCTGGATTTAATCAGAATGATCTTATATAAGTATCTGTTATATATAAACTGTTAATTAACACAGTTTTCTATTAGCCAAGAAACCGTCATACATGAAGAAAATATATCCTGCTCTGAGGATGTATGTTCATATATATATGTGTGCATATATACATATATATGTTATATGTGTGAGTAAACACCTAGCAAGCTATGTTTTAGAATTTTCAAGATTTGTGAAAGGAAAAATTATGGTTGATATTAATATCCATACACAGTTCCCTTAGTTTGAATAACGGATGAAAATGTAGAAAGAGTAGGTTAATTTTCAGATAGTCCTTCCAAAGCTGCTTCTATTATATTCAGTCATCTGAGAGGTAGATTGAAAATACTTCTGACTTCATGGCAGCAGCAAGTATAATTGTGGTTCATGAAGCAGGCTAAAGCTGGAGGAAATCAAGTTGCTATGGTCTACAACAATGGCAGATTGTCTCTGCAAGATGCCAGCAAGGACTTTTAGGGGAGCTGACAGACATTTTTATCGAAGTTACAGAGTGCAACCTAAAACAGGCCAGATGCTGTAAAGCAGCCTTGCTGCTGAATGGGAGCCAGTAGAAAGCAAAAATAGGAGACTGAGTTGACTTTTTAGAGTGAGCCATCACAGTGCTGAGCATTTTCATGTTTGTCTGGCTATCCCATGTGTGCCAAGAAAATACAGCACAATGTCACTTCAGCTATGGTTGCTTTTTTTTAGAAAGCTCATTTCAGGCACTGACAGTGCATTAAGTACGACCTATTTTATTCTGTATTTCCATAAGCATACACAAAATCACATTATTATATGGTCACTGTAAAGGACCCACAGAACTGATGAGAATTGTAATGATCCCCTCATGCCCAGTCAATTCTACCCATTGGGCAGAACTTGGCTCTCCCAACCAAGGCCATGCTGTGATTCTATGGAATTACCCTTTTCCTCCTCACATTGACATTTATTTTGCTGCACAAGTAAGTTTGAAGGCTACCTGGGCTAAGGGGGAGTGTATTCTTTGGTAGAGGACCTCAATTTTGCATTATTGCCAGTTGCTCTGTGTCATCCAGGGATGACACAAAGCACTGCAAGCATCTTCCGTTCTATCAGCCAGTACTGAATGTATCACTGTGATTTAAACAGGCAGTGGTTGAGCTCAGCAGTGAAAGAGTAGAACTTGCCAGCATTGGTTAAGAATAGAAATTGATTGGCCTGAACCCTTCATTCATAGAACCAGTGGCAAAATAAAATAACAGCTGAGTGGAAGCCAACCCTACCTGTTCTCACTGGCACAGGCTGCCCAGAGAAGCTGTGGCTGCCCCGTCCCTGGAAGTGTTCAAGGCCAGGTTGTACGAGGCTTGGAGCAACCTGGGATAGTGGAGGATGTCCCTTCCCATGGAATTAGATGAGTTTGGAACTGAAGTTGGAACTAGTTTGGAACTAGATGAGCTTTAAGGTCCCTTCCACCCCAAACCAGTCTGTGATTATATTCTGATTCCACCATAGATGGAACTAGGGAAGCAAGAAGCTGTGCTGCAGTTCAGACTAATTCAGTTCCTGCATGCTGAGAATTATCTTTAAGAGAGTGGTGAGAGTGGAAGATTCCTGCTCTGTGACATATGCACAAACCTGAGCTCCATCTGAATGTAATTGTGAGGTACAGAGAAGAACTGGTCAGACGAGGAGCTGGAACAGGTACAAATGTGGTTATTCATTGAGCAAGAACAGCCTGAGAGGGGCTTATTTCTTTCACCTGATTCAGTAGACCAAATCCTGCCCTGTTCTGCAAGTTGCAGTGAGTGCTTTGTAGCTGTATTTTGTTAGTGGCTAAGGGAGACCAGGGGCCTGTAGGGCTTTAGGAGGGAATCCCTCAGTGTTGCATCAGGGTGAGGCTTTAGCAGGCTTGTTTCTGATGTAATTCCCAGGAGGTTTCAGCCAAAAAGCTATTTCCAAACACCACTTCTGGTCACTTGCCTACCAGTGCCTACTGCTGTCACTATCTATCAAGGGTGTTTTTTACCCTCTTAAAATAATCATTGCCAAATTATCCAGTCTTTTCCTACATCGGTGTTAATTGACCAAAGAGATGTCGATTCCACTCCAAGTAGATTTTTCAGTGTATTGCCTCAAGTGTCCTGAGTGGGATTATTATAAAGCTCCTGAGAGGGAGGAGCTGAGTGCTGCTCCCTGTTGGAATGGGCACAGGAGGCCCTCATGTAACTTAATCTTGTTTTAAATCTCACTTAATATTGGCTGCACATCTGAGGAGTTGGGATAACACAACTACCATGTCTTAACTGATTGTTTATCTTTTCTGGATGCTGCAAACTCTTTGGGACAAAGCTCAGTGAAAGGTGGAGAACCAAGGGAAAAACATACCACATTAAGGATATTTGGTAAATCTAAATTCTGACACAATGACTGCACTTCTCACGTATTTGTTGTCAGAAAATGTTTATTTTAGAATGAAAACAAAAATACAGCATTTTCTTTTGAGTTGTTCTACATCTGCTACTTCTGTCTTCCACACTGTTCCCCAGGAAAACTTTTCTCCTGTTAAATGCAACATTCTCCTCATATGAAAAATACTTGAGACCACAGGAAGAATGCAGTATGCAGTATAGAAACAGATGCTCTGAGAAATTAAAGCACTTAAGCTTTTTTGTCTTCTAGAAATGACCACAGATCACACTTCATGTTTTATGATTTAAGGAAGTTACAATTTATAATCGTATACTGCATGTTGCTTATTGTAAAATTGCTAAAATTCATTTTTTAGAGCACCTGCAGGATGATTAAAATACTGAAAATACCTTAAATAGTTTAAAAATGCTTGAGAGTTTGGGAGGAGGTGGTAGTGTTAGTAATTTCCTTGAGAGTTTATAAAACAGTAACATAGATTTGCTGAGATTTGAATATTAATCTATTCTTCAGTATCTCCTTTCTACCCAGCTATCACCATTAAGAAACGTGTGATGTACAGGGTCCCTCTTAAAGCTGGAGGAAATGTAACAGAGCTATACAGAATGCAAGAAAACTCTTTCAAATGTTGCATTCTAGTATTTCTAATCCCTTGTGAGGAGTAATCTCTGTAGGCACCAACTCATGCATGTAAAAATGAGGAATTAAAGTTAATAACTGTATTTCTAATCCAAATATTGTCATATTTGTCCTCTTTTCTAATCCTCTTGGTGGATTTAAATCCATGACAGACTTGAATTCTTGAAAGAAAGCAGATCTTTAGTTATCAGGAGCTACCTCAAAAAAAAAAAAAAAAAAGGAAAGAAAAGAAAATATATACTATTTCATTGCTTTTATAGCTCAAACAGCTTCCTTGATTTTTATGTAGACTTATTTTTGAAAAATTCCCCTCTGGGCTGAGACAGAGCACTAGAAATTTGAGAACCAAAGATTTTTGGTTTTTTTAAGTAAAGCTAGGAGTGGTTCAGAAATATTGTTGAGAACGGAATGCCTTCTACAACCACCTTCTCATATTTCAGTCTGTCTTCTTGACATTTTTTTCTTGTGCATGCCTCCAAAGAATACTTGGATGTCATCTGGCCAATGCTTTGAATAATATCTTTATTCTGACATTTTTGTGTTGTGCCATTTTTGATCACTGTAATTAAAACAGTTTTATTTTCAGCTGATAAATATGTTCTCCTGTGTAGCTCCTTCCTGAGCCTTAAATTGTCTGCCCTTGTTTCCTCAGATCTTTGGTTAAACTTTATTCTTTCAATTTGCAAATGGTTTCCAAAACCTAACCTTTCCTTCCTCATTCAGGATATATTTGCAGTGCTTTCCACTGGCCTTGTGGATTTGTTCTTTCACTTCCAGTGTGGAGATTTCCTCAAGGAAATACAGCCATTCCCTGAAATTGTAGATAGAATTGTGGCTAATGGCTATTTTGCTTAACAAATAGTTGGTTATAATTCAGTTGCATCTTTCAAAACACCCATTTATTTAATGGTTGTTATTTTTGAATGCACACTGGGCATCATTTGGTGTCTGTGACCATGGAACTGGAGTTTCATTTACCTTCATTGTTTTGATTATTTGTCATAAAGTGACATTTGAAATTACCATAAACAGCAGGGGGAAAGTTATGCTGCATAAATTACTCGGCGATCTTGAATCAATAAAATATGCATGTACTGTGCTAAAAGATAGGGTGGCATAAAATCCTTTTTGGGTCTGTATAAATGGACGATTTTTCTAAACAGAGAAAGAGCTTCAGTCCAAATTGTGTCAGCTCAACTCATCACCTGTTTTAGAGAGGTGAATTATAATTAGCTTCACCACATCTGAGGTATGAATTAAATTGGGTTTTTAAGTGTAGTGCCAAATTTCTGAAAGTTTTGTTTGATTCCTTGTAATTGCCATTTTAAAGCATTTTAGAAAAGGTGTTTATTTCTATATGCATGCATATAAATGCACATGAATGTATTTCTGTGTAAAGGTGGAGCCTTTTTCTTTCCTTGTCCCTGGAAATTTAAAAGGACTGTAGCCTTCCTGATGTATAATCAGTTTGTAAACACAGTTACCATCCCCCTGTGCTTCATTGCTTCACATCTCAGTGTTTGTGGTAGGTTTTAATAGTAATTTGATACATGAGTTTCAACTTAATGGAATTTTGAATTTTTGTTCTTTACTTGGGAAGAGAAGATAAGGTAAGGTATTTTTAACATAAGGTAACAGGAGTTGAAGCTTTTTAACATATCGGCCTGCTAACTCTGGTACCTCTTACAGGTAGCTAACAGATTTAGTTATGAACTCCTAAAATTCCATTTTAAGAAAGAAAGAAAGCATTTACATTCCATTGTAAAAGACAGGACTGATAGAACTGAATATTCTAACTGTTAAGTACTAGGTTGAAATTGATCAAGAGTGTGATTCTTTCTGTTTTAAAACCAGATGATTTGTAGTTGCTCATAAATTACAGGTTTCTATTAAAAATGTAAGTTGTAATTTTAAAAAAAAATTGGCAGCCTAAACAGCAAAAAATGAATGTGCCATATTCTTGGTTTTAAGCTAGTATTACTAGTCTGAGTATAGGGAAAAGGAAAACAAGCTGGAGGTTATGGCTTATTTTTTTTTTAAAGTTCTGTAAGTTTTGGCATAAGAGACATTTTAATAAAAATAGTCTGACAGAGCTAAACATATCCTATGGCTTTTGTAGCTCTGGAGAGCTAGACCTAAATTTTGTGTTTTAAGTTCGTAGTATGCTAAGATGTTCTGGCATTGGGTTTTAAGTCCCACAGAACATGAAAGACAGCACATAGAATATAGATTAAATGTTTAGTTGCCATGCATTAAAAGCTAATAGCAGTCTAGGTGCATAATACTGCTCAGAATTGTTCACCCAGATATAGCAGTGATCTAGGGAGAAAAATTCCCATTTGACTCTAGGTAAGAAATATCCCAGTAAATTTCAAATTTCTGGAGTAGTAAATGTCATTCAATGAACATTAAATGAGGGTGTATTTTAGCTGGGCATCACTGACATGAGGATGTAGTTATAAATGGGGAAGCCTTGGAACTCAAATGAGCTTCATTATCTGCCCTGGCTGTCAGCATGGGACAGTAATGAAAAGGTGGGAAAACGTGGGAGGCTGGAGAGCTTGGACTCTACTTCTGGGAGCAGAGTAGATAATACATATACATACATATTCATAATTATGTATTAGATATACAGCAACTGGATATAATGAGCTTTTGTTTTTCAGTTTTCCTGTACTACTCATAGCTAAAGGGCCAGGAAACAGTGCTCTGCCTGTAATCAGCCAGATAGCAAATTTTGGCGGAATTTGTTATTTAATTCCGGTGCCTGTCCTTCAAAAAGGGTGCTGAAAACATAAATTGAGGGAAGAGACACAGAAATTATTGAAATTACCTCCCTTGGTTTCTTTCTTGAGTTCATGCAAAAAATACTTTATCTAATGCTGGTTATGATCTGGGATTTTTTTTTTTTTAATCTGTGCTGAAAAGCTGTGTTTGGAAACAATTCTAAACAAATCTAAGCCAGAAATAAATCACAGCCTGTAATGAGTGAGGTATTTACCCACTAGGACAGTTTATTTAGGGACACAGTGAAGTCTTCCAGTTCAGCATTTAAAGTCTTCCAGAGAAAAGTTGTGAAAGCATCTTGTGCATGAAACAGAATTGACAGGCTTGATTTCAAGAGCCTCTAACTTTTGGTCATCTGTGTTTGTGCAGAAGCATTGGGCAAAAGAGGTTTAATATTGCATTCTGGTCTTGCTGGCCATAGATACTTAAATGGATGAATTGTCACTGAAAGTCATACATGAGGTTTATCAGAACGTGTAAGTCCCATTTTAAAGAGGCCTGTGTCCCACAAGGCACACTTTAAGAAATGGTCTCATCATTGCAGATAATGGGGTAGACAGCTCGGAGTGAGATAAATACAAGAAGCCAGAAAGATGGTGTTTGTTTACAAGAGGAACACTACTGGCGTAGCAGGTCAGTGAGGGCTTCAGAACTGGAAGAAGTATTTAATGTACAATTATTTTGTGCTACAGATGTTTCCTGTTGTCTGTAGGCCGTGAATTACGGAGAATGTTGCCCTAGAATTGAAACTGTTTTGGTGACTTTAAACCAAATGGGTTTGCCCATTTGTCTGTTTTGAGACGCTGTAATTTAAAGTCTCTGTCAAAGGCATGTTCTGCAGGGTGGAATTCAAGCTGCAAACCCCAGTTCAGGTTTTTGGGGATAGGCTTTCTGACTTTACTGGAGCATTTTGTGGGAGCAGCTTCCTGTAGGGAGGGCTGTAGGTGAGGAGTGGGAAGCTGCAGGCTCCTCATGCCACGCGTGCTGTCCGGTGAAGCTTTGCTGCCACGCTGTGGTGGAGATGGAGCCTTGTTTGGTTCTGGATGGACCAACCCTCTGCCCGATCCCTTGGGCCAGGTGAGAGCTGCCTGTAGCAGAAACAGGAGCTTTCACTTCCCCAGTGTTGCAAATCTTACCCCTAAAAAGTGTGGTCAGGAATAAATACCTCTGCCAGCATCCTGTGGTGCCTCTGTATTTTGGAGGCTTCTGGACTAGATGGGTTGTGCTGTCAGCTCTGCAAGAGTGAGGTCGGGCTGGAGGAGAGGAAGGGACATTCCCAGCTTATACAGTGCTTACCATTTCTAGCTTTTAAACCCAGAATGTGGTGACTGCAATCACAGGTGAACAGCTGTGGAATAAATGAAAATACTGGCAACTGAAATGTATTTTAAGTTTGTATAGAATGAATTCTTGATTTTTTTCTGGTCCCAAGTATAAACAGAATCCAAAGCATTAGTTCTAAAAATAAATATCAGCTTCTTGAAAACAAGTAAATAGATTAAGATAAAATCTTTAATTCTTTACATTTTCTGTTACTACTTTTTTGGTAATGTCTTAATTACAGGTAGAAGTCACATAAAAATGTAGAGGAGTTGTAAGGAATTTCTCTGGTCTTATATAGCTTCTAGAACTTCATTAGACTACTAAAATCCCAGACAGAAAGAAACTTGTAGAGCTTAGTGAACAGTTTGGCTGATGGTGAGGGCCAAAATCCTGACTGTCTGCGACATGTGGTCCATCACAGCTCTGAACTGTGATGAACAGCTGTGGTTGTTGTCTAGAGACCTCTTTTAGTGGTGGGAGGAATTATCTCCAAGGTACTGTGAAATAAAAGTGCTTGAAAGGACTGAAAGACTGAAAAGAAAAATGGTTTATGTCTTTTCAGTGTAGTCCAGTCAGGTCTGCAAGTGGAAGTGGCTCTAAGTGATGTTTCAGTATTTCATTCCAGTCTGCAGAGGTTTTAGTGATAATTGGATTACTGTTGAAGGCCAGAAAGAAATATAATTATTGTGCAATACAAAAAATAGTATTTTCATTACCTCTGTTTTTTGGTCTTACAGACCTGTTCCAAAATACCTCTTAGAAAAGTTGGGTGGCTTTAAGCAATGGATTACATAAACAGCCCATTTGATGAGGGTTCCAACTTGTGAGTGCTGGCTTTCTTGATAAGGTTTTGTATCTCTTCCTGTGTTTGAGAAATAATAAAATTTTTATTTAAATGAGGTAATGGGATTGGGCAAAGAATAGGTCTTTTTTGCATGAGACCTAATTACTCATAAGGAAAAAAGTTCCTAAGTAATAATTTAGTTGTGGAAAACTGACTGTAGTGTAGAAAACAGTATAATTAAAGAAAAAAGTCCCTACACTATGTAATAAATCAAACTCTCCATTAAGAATGTTATATTTAGAGGTCCTTCAGTATTAATAACTATGAAGGGGGCTTAGGAGAACAGATGTACTTATTTCATTCTCCTGGTCATCCCTTCAGTATCCTGTACTAGTTAATGATAATAATTAACTTCTAAAACTCGCCTTTTTCAAGCAACATATACTTCCAAGATTACTTGTGCATTAACTTTTATGTACCTCATCAGCTTCCAACCTCCTCAATAATGTTTTCTGTTCTCCGTCATCCATAGAATCCAAGTTGCTTTATAGAACAGTTCATTGGGGTGCTGGTGGCCTTGTCAATAATGTTTAGTTCCAATTGGACTAAGAATGAGAAGATGGAACACTCTCCCTGAGAAATGGTCTGTATGTGCTCCTCTCCAGCAGCATTGGTTAGTGCTTCCTGGCAGGACATCGTTGTATTTTCACACCCCATTAAGCTTACAAACCAGTCCCTGTGCTCCTGCATTGACTCCAGCAACCTCTCGTAGCACAATCCAAGTGAAAAGAACCAGGAGAATTGTGAAAAGTTCCCTTTGCAGCCAGTGGCAAAACTTACACAGGATTTAGTGGCATAGATTTTTCTGCCTTCCAGATAGTAACATTTTTTATCCTGAAGGGACAGTTTTCTTCACCTTTCTTCCTTTCTCTTTGTGTTCCCATTTCCCTGACAGTCAAAGTTACGACTCAGAGGACGATTTTAAATTTTAAATGTGGAATGAAGAAGTTACTTAAGTATGGAAGACAGGGCAAGTTGATTCAGTTTTGTTATTTGTATATGTCAAAATAGTATAGGAATCCCAAAGCACACAGTACTGAAGGATTTTGGAAAAGGGTTCCTATAAATGCACAGAAATGTTTGTTTTCAGTCCCTAAACACAGATAGTTTAGTGGTGAGGCTTCTGCAGAATAAAATGAGTTGTTTTCTTCCTTTTGTATGCCCTCTTCCCTGTGACAGAATATCACTATCTTTACTTGTCTATAATACTAATTTATTTGAGAGTGTAATACACCCAGCTGGAAAAATCTAGACAAGTCTGTGCAATCAGATCTGCTGTGCTTGCTGTGTTGCTTCTCCTTGGTGCAGTTTCACAACAAAAAGGCTCACGCTCGTATTTGTAGTAACTATGGCAACTTTAGAAGCTCTCTTTCTAAAGCTGAGCATACAATAAAGTGCTTAAAATGTAGGTAGGATTAGAGACTCTCGAATATGTTTAATTTTCTCTCTGTGTCTCTGTCTTTGGAGAGGAGCAAGAGGGTAATGTGAGTATTAGCTGGGGACTGGCTTTAATCTCTGCAGACACTCCAGTCTGCCAGGGTTTGCTCCCAGCTGTCCAAAGGCCTCATCCTTCCCCAGCATTAGAACAAGGGGATCATGAATATTCATGGCTGTGGTCACAATGGAAAATCTACAGACAGAAAGGGGTTTCTGAAGGAGTGAAAGTGTTATTGAAACCATTTTGCAGCTTCAGCTACAGTAGTCAGTAATGATAAATGCCATAGAGTTCATAAGATAATGGGGATGTCTTAGATGTTATGTAGGCATGAATGGATCTGGTAATAGGAAAAGAGCATTTGCCATGGCATTTAGCAGAGGGTTTGTGTTGAAGGACATAAAGACTATAGTATCAGAATCATTCCCAAGGCTAATACAAAACAAAAGTTTTGACAGTACTTTTTTTGTTTGTGTGGTACTTTGTGTGATTGAGAACTGTCACACTCTGAAAATTGCTGTTATTATTATAGAAAATATGCTTTTCAAGTGTTGTATTTTATGCAGAAGCTGTATTTTAGGAAAACAATTAGAAAAGTCTGCTTCTCATCCCAGGAGTCAGGCCTGGGAGGGTGCTAACATGTTTCTTACAGTCCACTGGAAGAACTTCATGTTACTTTTTGGCATTTGTGACATGCCCTAAATCAGACCTGGAAAAGACCTGCTGGGTGTCAGTCTTGGTTTATCTGCATTCATCAGCTTGCATACTGTGCTGCTCTGAAATCTATTCTCATCATTGGCACTAATGACTGGGAGTCTGCACATGTATGATTTTGTTTATTTGGCATCTTACTGTTTTATGTACTCAAATGTAATCTTCAGTGCAAATGCCAAGTTTATGTAACTTAAATGTATCTTAGTACTTGTCTTTTCACTTAGTTCTTGTAGTCAGAAGAGAATATATTGATAGTCTCCATTGTGCTCATCTGTTAAGGCTTTGATGCGACACATAATTTGTTTTGGTCTTAATTTCTCTCCTCTGCCATTACCTCATACTGGAATTTTTTTGAATGAAGAAGGTGTGCAGCATATTTTCTGACAAAGTCTAAAGAGGTTTGTCAGGAAAAAATAAGAGCTCCATAGCAGTTAATGCTTTATTATTTTTGATTTTTCAATTCTGGACTTGAATTTGAAAATAAAAATAAACTGCTATGAAAAGGCTGTTTTACTGACACATGCCAATGCAGAGCTGTTACCTTCCATTTATGTCCAAGCTATTCTTCATTTAAACTCTTCTCTCTCTGCTGAGGTTGTGTAAGATTGTTAAGTCCAATTTCTCTCTTCTGTTGTTTTGTCTGAAGTTCCCATTTTCCTCAGCTGAGTTTTCCCCTCCTGTCACCCCCTGGCAAATGCCCACAAGAACATTTATCTCTGTTCTCAGATGCTCCCCAACCCAAAAGACGTCAAGGAGATGAGTAAATTATGCATATTCTTCTACTGGATGTGAAGCTACATGTAGTAAATAATTGGTGCCCTGCAGGCAAACCACTCATGTGATTCAGAAAGGCTTGGCTCCTGTAAGGGTAACTTGGGAAAGATTATATCACAACAACTTTTCAGCTGCAGAATTGGGACCAACATCTCTAATACTTCATAAAAGTACTAAAACACTGTAGTTCACTTGGAAGATGCCTGGCTGATAATCCTGGGAATTTAAATCCTTTGTCTACAGCCCTGACATGTGCCTCAATCCTGGCCTCAAGAGACCACCTTGGGAGGTGAATGAGTTGCAGCTTGTGCCCGTTTAAACATCAACGGGAGCTCCCTGCCAGTGATCGTAGTGTCTGGCAAGTGTGAAAAAGCACCCAGGCATAAAGGACTGAGTTTAGGTAATATTAGGAGTCAAAGAATTCTAAGTGTCTCTGACATTACTTGTGCTATTTTCAGTTATTAACCTGGATAAGTTGTCTGTTTCTACGTCTCTTCAACTTCCACAGTGAAAATCATCTTCCCTGTACATGATGTACAGCTTATTTTGTTTGCCAGTGCTTGGAAGTGTAGTGTTGAAGTGTTCAGATCATAAACAACTGGCTTATTTTTTTATTTAAACCCACTAGGAAGATCATTGGAACATTTCAATTGACTGTAATTTTGCTTTAAAACAGTATGTCTTTTTAATTGCTGCAGTTCATTTGTTTGGGTTTTTTTTGTTTTCTTGGGGTTTTTTGACTCAATATAAATCCTGGTAAATTTACCTGAAGTTTAAGGACATTCCTCTTTTAAATTTAAATTGCCTCATATGCAAGTATTTGCAGGTTCAGTGTCAGCACTTGTAAATGTCTTACTTTTCCAATCCCTTGATTTCTACTAGTTTTTGGGTTTAAGGGATTGGGGGAGGTGAATGCAGTGGTAAATCAGAATAAACAATGCTTCATCTTTAAATAAATAGATGAACCTTAACTCTGCCCAACAGTTGTGAGCCAGTGGGCAGTTTATGCCATCAGAAATCTCACTGAACAGAACGAGCAGAACCAGGCACTGATTGCACAGATGGAGCAGAAGGGGCTGGCAGACAGCTCTGCCCTCGAGAGGATGGGCTTGGAGATACAGCAGCGAGATGACAAGTTAATTCTGCGGTCTGCCAGGAAAAAGCCCTCCTGAGCAAAAATATTGGCAATGGTCAAATCACTAAAAGGGCATTTCTCTTGCTCAGGAACAAATTTTTTCACTTTTAGTGACAGTCTGTTGGAAATGTTCGTTCTCAGAAAAACTGCCGGATGATGCTTCTGCCTCCCTTTGCTGTAAACAAAAGGTCATCTGTGTGTTTTCTGTGTAGCTGGGTAAATCATCTTGTGAAAAAATGTCCTTCTTGTCAGTTGGTTGGAATTTCATTACTTCTTTTTTCATCTGTAGAAGAATGTCATATGTGCAGTATCAACTTGTTATAATTTCCTTTACTGGACCTGGAGATAACTATCATTAAAAAACTCTACAAAGAATGAGCTCCTTTGCAGGCTGCCTTCTCCTTGTAAAAGATCTGTGCTGAGTCAGGGTGAAACAAGCAAAGTTACTCATTTTCAGTCATGGGACCTAAATGTCTCTATTTATAAAAGCATCTA
Organism: Petroica traversi; assembly: GCA_025920805.1. Classification (NCBI taxonomy): domain Eukaryota; kingdom Metazoa; phylum Chordata; class Aves; order Passeriformes; family Petroicidae; genus Petroica; species Petroica traversi. The sequence continues at coordinate 6,168,297 of JAHLSL010000042.1, read as the reverse complement.
GGGAATGCTGGATGTATTTAAATATTTAGTGAATTAAACACAATGTGCCTTTTGTCTATTTAAATTATTAGTAAACTGTCTTTTCTACCTTGATACCTTTCAGTCTTCATGACAAATATATTAAACCAAAGCTGAATTGTTGTGGCAACAGATGCTGCATTCCTTTGCACTGGGGCATGTCTCTGTTTTGGAGACTTGGGTGTTTGTATGAATTTTATTTGTTCCTTTGGAGGGTAAGTCAGCCCACTTTCCTTTTATTTTGCACTTCTCATGGGTTTTCTGAACTTTGGCAGACTGCTGAAGAGGTAGTTTCTCACTGTGATTAATTCTAGCAGTTTCTTTTCACCCCTCTGCCTTTCCAAAACATTGACAAAACTCATTTCCAGTTAATTAATTCAAGAGAGGCAGAAGAATGGAAGGCCCTGCCTCTTCATTTTGGGTACCCTCCTATATTGTTGTTGGACCCTGCCACTGTGGAATGTGGCATGAATGAGATGGGGGAGAAGGGGGGGTGAAGCTGGGGGGTGGGGAGAGGAGGGCACAGTTAACTCTGTGTGTGCCATAGCTTTGCCCTGGAAGCAAAAAATTGTAATCCTCCCCACACAAGCAAAACTGGAATTACAGCTTCATATTGCTGGTACTTGTGTATGGTTACTGTCAATGGATTATCTTCAGCCATGTCTAACTCAGAGAGCTCAGACAAACTAACATGTTCATATCCTTGTTGACAGTTAATCCCATTCTTAAATAGAAAGGCAAGTTCATGTACTTAAGCTCCACATAACGTGTAACAGACCTTCATCTGTGTGCATGAGCTTTTGCTCCTTCAGTTGAGGTTTTTGATTTAAAAATGGAAAGAAGAACACATTGCTTTGAACTCTGAGAAACACACAGTACTGCTTAAAATTGGTGGTGAGTAGAACTGTACTGCTAAGGTAATTTCAAGTTAACAGAAAGATCTTGATGTCTGCCATGCCAGTGTAGTGAGACTATGGAATTGATGCAGTGGGATTTTAGACACCTGTTGATTTTAAAGACAAGGATACAGAACTGCTGAATACAGCCATTTATTAAGTAAATACTGTCTAAAAAAAAGATAATGGCAATAGGAACAAAGACTAACTCTTGCTTTTAGTGACTTCTTACTTGAAAAATAAATAGGGGAGAAAAGTGTTCTTTGCTTTAGCAAAGAGTAAATATGAATATAAGCAAATTGCTGTGTTAGCTTTTAAAAAATGACAGGAAGATTTTGTTGGGTATTAAAAATTGTGTTCAAGTGATGTTGTATACAGGTAAGTGCCTTTTGCTGGCAGAATGGAAATGTGATTGTGGTTCTTCTTGAGCACATGGTTTTTCAATGATTTCTTTAAGCCTTAATTATTGTGTTTAGGCCAGAATTCATTTAGTGTTTTCATTACTGTCACATAAGATTTACAGCGGGGTTTGTAGGGAGTTTTGATCTTTATCTCCATAACACAATGGAAGATTCATACTTCTAGCACCTAAATGGGGAAAAAAAAAGAATTCTACTTTTACGAAAAAGGAAAAAAAGGGATTATTTGGAAGGCTGCATCATTCAAGTTTAAAAGGAAAGAATTAAAAACGTTGCTAACAAAGGAGCATGAAATATGACACTATCTGAAATAAAGTGAATTTGTTCTTAATTTGGTAATTCAAAATATTCAAACATTTTTATTTTAGTGCCACTACTTAGGAAACTCAGATAATTTAACAAAGTGAGAAAAAAAATAAAATTATTCTGAACGGAAAATGGACTTTCTGTGCTTTCTGTATAAGGAAAAAAATGCAAAGAATTTCCTTTTATTTAGGGTGATAAAGAGTTAAAATCCTGTTCACAAAGCAAATCCAGAGAGAACTTTGGTTGTGGAAAAAGCAGTGGGAGTCCCTTTTTCTTTTTAAGCGGTGGGGAATAGACAGGGTGGGGGTTTTTTAACTTGATGGTTGTATACCCACCAATGGAATACACATGAACCCATAAATATAAGCCAAATAATAACAAACACAAAAACCCCAAAAAGAGTTTTATGTGTTTCCATACATAATGGAGTAATAGTTGTGTTTTCTAAAAGGGAAATGTAAGGCTTTCATAGTGGAGAACATGCTGATTACTGTATTGTGAGTGCCTGTCTTTTGATTTTCCAGGATGGATTAATTCTCGGAAGACAACAGCTTCCCTGTCCTCCCCCAGTGGAATCCCAGTCTCCAATAGACTCGTTTTTTATGCTCAGGGATTAATACAGCGCAGCAATCAGTCATAAAAAGCAAGCTTTAGTGAGTTTGTAAAGAGGCAGAACAGGCAGATCAAGTCTTGTGACCATCTTATTGCTTTCGAGTGCTTTCAAACAATAGTGATCAGATTTTTTTTTTTTAAGGTCCATTTGTTATTAAAAGAGAATAGGGAGTTGGTTTTTCATTGTAAGTGGAGAGATTCTGGAAGAGCTTTCTGGCAAACTGTGGGAAATAACCTGAATTTTTTTCAAAACTCTGAATATTCAGCTTCGAATAATTTATTTTTGCCTGAAGTGCTTGTAAAATACATTTTTAAATACAACAACAGCAAAGTCACAGGCAGCATGACTTTTATGCCATTTTCACAACCTTTATTTAACAGTTAATTTTGTTTTTTGAGATTGATGCGAGTCTTTGTGTAGTGAGACTAAAAAAAAAAAGTCCCCTTCATTTTCAAATGAGAAAGTACTTAAAAGTTGAGGCTCTACCCAAAATTACCCTCAGTTCTTGTACCATGTCTGAGCTGTGCCATTGGGTTGTATTGACTTTGAAATCCCTGTCTTCTCAGTGCAGCCTCCTTTGTATTAAATGGGGGGGGAATTTATGAAGCAATTCAGAAGAATGCATTTTAGGAAGAAATTCTCTGTGAGGGCGGTGAGGCCCTGACACAGAGAAGCTGTGGCTGCCCCATCCCTGGAAGTGTCTAAGGCCAGGCTGGATGGGGCTTGGAGCAGCCTGGGATAGTGGAAGGTGTCCCTGCCATGGCAGAGAGGACTTGGAACTGGCTGATCTTTAAGGTTCCTTCCAATACAAACCATTCTGTGATTTATGATTCCCTGGACCTTTCACTTCCTTGTTAAAAATCCCTGGGATCACCTTAGGCAGCGTGCACCGCTGGCTCCCCGCGGTGCTGTCCAGGGTCCTGACGAGCTGCCCCCGCTCTGCCACCAAACCTTTCCATGCCGAGAGCCTGTTCCAGTCTCTGGCAGCATGGCCAAGGCATCATTCCAGTGGGGGGCGGGTTTCATGCTGCTTTGGACTTAATGGATTTTTCTAAGGGAACTTTCTCTTCCAGTAGTTTCTGATAACATCCAGCAATTTATGAGGATGAGAAACTGGCATTTATTTTTGTGTAGGTCTTCAGTATCCCTAAAACAACTCTTTTTGAAGCTTTGCATCTTCCCTTCTTCTGTCTGGACACTTGCAGAAGTTTGCTGTCTAAAAAGTATCTCTTTAGGAAGAGCCTCCCTTGTTCAGACTAAGATAAAAGAGTTGTCTACTTTCACCCCAAATTTAATTTGGACAGGGTTGGCACTGTATTGCTTTTAATTGCCTTATAGAATCATGAAATCATTAAGGTTGGAAAAGAGCTCTTAGACTATCAAGTCTGTGTTGGAATCAAGGATACTCAACAATTTTGCCCAGCATTTTCTACAGCCTTACAGCTTACTCTAGAAGTAGTACGTAATTCAAAGAATACCTAAATAGTTTAAATAGTAAAGAGAAAATAAACAAGCAAATCAGAGAATTCTAATTTTGCTTGGATTTTCATGGAGAATGAAAACTTAGGTGGAGGTAAAGACCAAGGGAAGCCCAGGGCATTTAAAATTAACCTCCTGGTTTTTGCTGCATGGCTTCTCATCTCAATTCAAAAGTGCAGCTGATGCCACACCAGTGATGAAATGGAAATGTCACAGGAGTTCTTGAGCAAGACACTGTAAAGTTGCAGTTGGTCTTGTTTAAATTTAAGGTGGCTTCCATGACATATTTATGCTAAACTTTAAAGTTTCCTTTCATCTTGGAGTACAAGTAAATATTAATGTAGAAACATAATTGCACAAAAGGGATTTGTGTTATATTTTTTGGTTTTTTTCCTTCAGGAATTATTTCAATAATAATGTTTATCCACTTGCAGAGTTGTTACACAATGCCTTTAGTTCTGTAATAATTAGGGAGTTCTCAAAATCTTCATGTTTTAACATACATTCATTGTCAATACTTGTTACGAGACGAATTGTCCAGTCTCTAGTAGGGTTTTTTTGGGGTTGTTCTTACAACATTTTCTTCTCCTGGAGTTTTGAAAATGTGATCAAAGTAAGCACAAAACTGTGTTGCCTGAGGGAAAAAGTCTCAATGAAGCTCTGAAGTGGTAGTTCATTAGTGATTGAGAGGTACTTCTCCATGGTAGTGTTAACTCTAAAACATAAACAGAACAGATGGTGGTGGAGATCACTTTTCTTCTGTAGACATCGTTTTCAGAAATTCATGTCTGTGTAGTATTCAGAGCCCAGTAATAAGAAAAAAAAATGGAAGATAATCCTTACCAAGTCTTCAGTCGGGGTGGAGAGGGGATTTTCAGCTATTGTGCTGGGCAATTTTGGTTTTGAAATTTTGTTTACAGGAAGTTATTATAATCAGAATGGTTTGGATTGGAAAATACCTCTTAAGACCATTGAGTCCAACCAATCCCCCAGCACTGCCAAGGCCACCACTAACCCATGTCTGCAAGTGCAGCTTCCATATGGCTGCTAAACCCCTCCAGGGATGGTGTAGTGAACAAGTAAAAAGTACGGAATGTTTCTCCATTGCCCCTCTGAATATTAAGTTTCAAAAGTTAGTTTTGAACTGCCTCTAACAAAAATTTTAGAAACTGCTTCATTTTTTATAAAATGAGGCACCCTGTTTGAAGGCCATTAAAAGAGCTTCTTATAAACTGTTGATACATCAGGTGAACAAGCAATAAAATTTTGATACATGAGAAAAGCGAGCAATAAACTTTTTAATACAGGGGAGCTTTGCCTGGATACCAATGAGCAGCCAATGAACTTTAAGGGAGCAAAGATGGGAGTTCTCCAGAGAAGTGCTGTTGCCCTAAGGTAGGTATGACATTGACACCTTGTAGATTCTGCAACCTGCAGCAGGTTGGGCACTTGCTCATTGAGTGGCAGAGGCTTTGCTGTCTGTGCTGTTCTTGGCTGTCCTGGCTGCTTGTGCCCCACCCATCTGCTCCTGCAGCCATGGCTCTGCTCTGCTGCTGGCTCACTGGCAGCTCTTGGAGGAACTTCACTGGGAATGATCTTCTCCACTGAATTCTCTGAGTCAGCACTGGGCTCATAGAGGTGATAACCCCTTTCCTGTGCTTCTCATAACAGTTCTTGGCATTTGCCTACTTTGCTTTTTTATCTCTGTCTTTTCTTCTTTATGAAAAGGAAGAGAATGCTGAATGATCGCTTTGGATTCCAACATTTAAGCTCATTTGGGTTTTAATATTGTTTTCCAGGATGCTGAGAACCTAATTCCTTTCTGCAATTTTAGATTGGGGCAAAACTCACTTGTCCTTGCCTTAAGTGGATCAGATCAGATGGGGATTTCACCACTGCCCTGGGCAGCCTGTGCCAGAGCTGGATGGCCCTTTCCAGGAGGAATTTTCCTAAAATGCGAGCCTAAACCTCCCTGGCACATCTTGAGGCCGTTTCCCCATGCCCTGTCCTGTTATTTGGGAGAGCAGACCAGTCCCAAACTGGATGCACCCTCCTGTCAGGGAGTTGTAGAGAGCCAGAAGGTTTCCCCTGAGCCTCCTTTTCTCCAGGCTGAGCCCCCCCACCCCAGCTCACTCAGCCACCCCTGGTGTTCCAGCCCTTTCCCCAGCCCCATTCCCTTCTCTGGACACACTCCAGCCCCTCAGTGTCTTTCTTGCAGTGAGGGGCCCAGAACAGACTCCCAGATTCTCGGTGCCTCAGCAGTGAGCTGTTTAATGACTGCTTATAAAAGCATTTCCTGATAAATCCTATGAATATTGCTTGTTTGAAGTGTATTTGACTAGGAATGAGTCTAACACTGAGCATTTGTGTGTTCTCTGTTGTCACTTTTCTTAGAGAACAGATCATGGAAATAGTGTTCATGGTCTTTTTTGAGGGGAGGAAGTTGGGGGAGAAGAATCAGTTTGCTGCTTCAGATTACTTCTGTATTAACTGTGGAGGAATTGATCTACATTTGCTACAGAACTACTCATCTGTTAATGTTAAATATAAGAATTCAAGTGGAGGAAGGGAAAAGCATGCTGGAAAAATATATATGATAGGCTGAGTAAAAAAGATAATTCCTAGAAAAAGGAATTCCCTATGTCATGGGCAGGGACCAGATTGCTCCAAACCCTGTCCAGCTTGGCCTTGGACACTTCCAGCAATGGAGCAACCACAGCTTCTCTGGGCAGCAAGTGCCAGGGCCTCACCAACTTCACAAGGAAGAATTTCATCCTAATATCTAATCTAAGATTACTCTCTTTCAGTTTGAAGCCATTCCCCCTTGTCCTGTCATACTATGTTCTTGTAAATAGTCTCTCTCCATGCAAGTCCAAGCTGACAGTGTCTTAACAAAAAAAAGTTGAAGCAAGCCTTCCAGATTAAGGCACTGTGGCAGGGTGTTAGTTCAGCAGTGATTTTAAAAGAGAAAAAAAGCAAATTCTGAAATTGTTGATAAACCATTTACAAAATCATGTTTTCCCAGACATGGGATGTAGAGTGGGTGGTATTTCTGTTCCTTACCCCCTTTATTCTGCACCATGCATTTCTTTTCTTAGGCAAATCACAGGCTGTGCCTACTTTTGATTTGAAGTGACGCTGATTTACATAAAGAAGGAGGGGGTGGAAGGCAGAGTTACATGTGCAATAAATGGGAAAACATTAATAAGGAGATAATGGATGAAAATGCCCAGCTATTTCCTATGGGTAAAAAGCATCCTTAGTGACTAATACCTGTACAGAGCCTCACCCTTAGTGTTAAATATTCTAAACTGTGCCAACAGGGTTGAGCACATCATTTCTGCCCCTCACCAAGAGTAAAATGAGTGCATAACTGCAACAAATCACCAAGGTATCTTTCTAATAGTGTAATTAAAATTGCAACACATCCTTTAATATCACTTTAAATGTTTGTGTGTAATCTCTTGGCTTCTCTCTCTTCTCTCTTCACAGGGACAACTTGCCTTGTAAACTCTTCCTTAGTGGAATTGTTTATTGCTACATTTAAACAGACCTTGGCACCTACTATCAGCTGCTCTCTAGGCCATCATCAAATTTTGTTTTAGAAGCAGATTTTTTAGCCACATATTTTATAAAGTGGTGCAGTTCCAGTCTTTGCCCCAAGCCCATGTCTGTTTGATGATACCAAGATGTTTCTGGAAGAGTTTCCTCCTCAGTTCCCTATTTCTCATTGCCAGGGCTTTTTTCTAAATTGCAGCCATCTGTTGTGAGTCTGCACTCCATGGGTTAAAGTGTATTTTTATATTAGGACAAGCTTTCATTATGTTTTCCCTCTTTCCTCCTTTCTCCCACCCCCCCAATTTGGAACTTTAGGCTTTCTAGTTAAGCTTTTATGGTGGCCACAAACAGGTGCGTGCTTTACAGAGGGTCTCATTCTGCAGCTCCCACTGGCATCCCTGGCCTCCTGAACTCCCTTTTGCTACCTCCTTCCCCCTCAATAATTTTTTATGAATGATAGCTTTTCAGCACCCTGGGAACAGCCTGTTGGGAAAAACACTCTTTGTGGGGTGCAGTCAAATCCTACACATTTCTCCAAGGGTTTTTTATGAAAGGACTGGTTCTGTGTTGCAGGTATGACGTACGTGTGGACTCCCCCTCCCTGCTGGCTCCCCCACCTCCTGCTTCTGTGATTCACTGTGATAAATTTGCTTTTTAATAATGCCAGTGGACTCTCGCCACAGGTGCTTCTCAATTAAAATCCACTTTGTTTAAAAACTGAAGGGTTGTTTAACTGAGCCCCTGGGGAGAGTTGTCAGATCCCAGGATAGGTGACACAAATAGATTGGTGACCCTCTGGAGCTGCATTGAAAATACCATATCCTGGGGTACCAGAGGGCAGCGGCGCTCTGAAAACAAATCCTCACATTTGAGAAACCCTGGGTGGAATCCCTGGGACTTGTCATTTTCAGTGTGGGGCCTTTTTAATCCATCTTTTAGCATTTTGTTTTGTTCCCGCTACCCTTCTCACACCCCGTCCCCCCCCCCCCCCCCCCAGTACTTTCACCTTCTTTCTAGTACTGATTTAGCTATTTAGAAAATACAAAGGTGAAAGGAACATTTTTTTTTCCATGAACAGTCTCTCTTTTGTATTCTAAAGATATTTGTAAGAAATTAATTGGAATGGCAAAGCAGGGTGTGGAAAAAATATTTGGAAAAAAAGAAAACGCAACTTGAAAGGGAATGATTTTTTTTCTTTTTTCCTTTTATTTTCTTTGTAAAGAGAAAGGAAAATGTACTTTTGAGTGATCTTTTCTCTGCCTTCTTAGACGTGTATTTTTAGCATTCTGAACACATGTAATGTTCTCAGATATTGCTTACCAGAGCACTTTGTAATAACTATAGAGGGTGGATGGGATGACTCAGGGGACTGGTAATTGAATGCGGAGCCTTTTCACCTCGAAGTCCCCAGTTTGGACCAAACCCAAGTTGAGAGCGACCTCGTGGTTACCCTCAGATGGGTGTTTAGTGGCCTGTCTGAAGTGAGTTGGTGGTCTCAGTCCAGCTCTTGGCAAGCAGCTGCCACATCACAGCAACCACGGCCACAGTTAGTGCCAATTATCAGCCGGGCTGGCAGGGCTGGCAGCGAGGGCAAGGGTGGAATTAGTGTGTGCTGCTCCTGCTGTCAGAGGTGGTCCTTTCTGCTCTCTGAGCCCTGCAGCAGCAGCAGCAGCTGGGTTTGGTGCTGTTGGCCCTGTGGGATGTGTATATCTGCACTCTGGAGAGGTGGCAGCTTGTCCTGGCTCCCAGGTTCTGAGCTGGTTCTCTCTGAGGGTTTGGTTTTGCTTGCCCTCTGCAGGTTATCAATCCCTGGGTTCAAGGCATTTCCATGCATGGGGGTAGATCTTTCCCACACAGCTTTTGTCAGTTGGATTTGTCTCCTGACATCTCTGCTAAGCATGCTAAAATTACGGTTCTTCACATTTGTGAGTCCAGAGAAGGGAATGGAACTGGGGAAAGGGCCTGGAGCACTAGGAGCAGATAGAGAGCTGGAGGGGCTCAGCCTGGAGAAAAGGAGGCTCGAGGAGGACCTTCTGGCTCTCCACAACTCCCTGACAGGAGGGTGCAGGCAGGGGGATCAGGCTCTGCTCCTAGGGAACAAGGGGCAGGACAAAAGGAAATGGCCCCAAGCTGTGGCAGGGGAGGTTCAGGTTGGACATCAGGAGAACCTTCTTCACCAAAAGGGTGGTCAAGCATTAGCAGGGACTGCTCAGAGAGGTGGTGGAGATCCCATCCCTGGAGGTGTCCAAGGAACACCTGGATGTGTCACTTGGTGCTCTGGTCTGGGTGACAAGGTGGGGATCAGTCACAGGCTGGACTCAATGACTTTGGAGGTCTTTTCCAACCTGAACCTGAATGGTCCTATGAGTCTGAGATTTCAGTCCATTTGTTTGGTAACAGTAGTCACACTGGTGGTAACTCTCAGCTCCCAACGTTTCCTTACCACCCCATTATTTTGCAACCCTCTTTCTGAAGTGGTTTTACCTTTTATCTCTGAACAGATTTTTATTTCTGAAGCTAACATAAAATGTAGTCATTTTGAAAGTGTGAGGATGGAGTAGATAATTCTAACCCTTTAAAATCCCTTGTAGCTGAGAAAAAAAATCTGGCATGAATATCTCGCATTTTGGGAGTTTTTGAATATAACCCTCATAGACATTCTGAATGGCACTTTAATGGATTCCAGAGCCCACAGAGGATCCCTCTGCTGGCAGTGAGATTTTGGGTTGATGCACAAATCTTATCTGTGGCAATCCATTTGCAAGATCATGACAATTTTCACATGTAAAAGAAAGTCGAAGTAAATATGGTTTACAACATTTGAAGCTGTAAGGCAGATCTTTCTGAAAATGGGGAATTCACTTTTCGTGCTCTAAATTTCATTCAAGGGGACAGTAGTAACTAAATTCTAATCAAAATACAGTGGATTTTCCCCCAAGTATTAAACTAAGTCCTTAGAAACCCATTTTTTATTTTTTGCCTGAAACTCTTAATGTTAAATGTGGTTTCTGTAAAAATAAACATTTCCTCAATGTAATGTGGCCCTAATAGAAATGCTGAAACTGAATGTAACAAGAGTGACCTTATGAGGATTTTTTAGCTCTAATTTGAGACAAATGGCTGAAGTGAATAGCACCAATAGAAACAATGTAGATCTTTAAGATTTTGATTCCTGGTATTGGCAAAACAGTAAGGAGGATTTTGTATAATAGGAGAGGTATTTCCTGTTGAGGAGGACAGGGATGCAACTTTTGAAATCTGTAGTTTAGCTTGGGGTTTAGATCCTTTCTGCACTCATCCAAGTAACTACTTAGGTTGATTTCCTCATTTCTTGTCACTCACTGGTAGATGATTTGGCCAGGCTTCACTGGGAGGAGATGGATTTGGGCTACCTTTGCAGAATATGTTTTCTTTTTCTCCAGTAGGAGGATATAAGGAAGCAGGTGGGAGAGCAGCTTTCTGACTGGAGACAGCACTGCTGGAGATGAAGGGAAGCCTGGCCCAGGGCTTTCTCTTGACATTTGGACAAGTTCAGGAAATTAACTCTTGGAAGGGCGTACAAAGATAATCCCATGCTTGCTGTCTTGAGCAGTCCAGAAAAGAGGCAAAAATGATTGCTGTTTGCAAGTCCAGATTAGTGAGTAAAGCCGAGAAGATGTAGTAAGTGATTTGCCTCAGTTGTGAAACAGATGTGTCCCTCACTGGGAGCTGAGGGTGGCAGAGCATTCCCTCTTTAAAGCTCAGGCACGAAGGAGGACTGTGCATAACACTGCCCTTAAAACTTGTCTTGGAGCACGTGTTCATAGTGGAAGTGCTGAAGTCTGGAGGAGATGAGTCTTCTAAGTAATGATGGTTTTATGGAGGAGGTGACCCTTTCCTCTCGTGAAGGCAGGACATAGAAAAAACTGAAGTGGAAACAGTTGGCAAGGTCACTCTGTCTTGTTGTCTCAAGAATGTCAGGAAGGAGGCCTCCAAACAAACCAAAGCCCTCGGAGTGAGGCTGTCACTGTTTCTTCCTGCTCAAATCAAATTCTTGTTCAAGGCATTTCCAAATAAGGGTGAGGAACTGAGCACTGCAACCGCAAGATGACAGTGCAAGGCTGTTAAAACCAAGACTCCTTTTTCTTTCCACTTAAAATAATCCATGTCCAGCCATGTATCAAAGTGCCTCTGTAACCTGCCATAGACTGACAGAAACATATACAAATCCTTCTGGAAAAATAAATTATGAGAAAAGCTTTAGCTGGCAACTCCGGTGTAAGAACAATTAGCAAGTTACACCATTGACTTAACGTGATGTTAATCATGGTCTAGTTGCTCATCTCAAGGCTAAAAATGCCACGATGTGTCTCTTGTGTGAGCACAAGGCACACAGAAATCACATGGCAAAAGTAGCATTTGTGTAATGGTAACAGTAGAAATAAATAAACAAAAAAGGGAACAAGGGGCAGAATTTCCTGGCCAGTATGAGTTAGCCTGAAATCAGTGGAGCTTTACTAATCCATACTATTGAAACCCTCCCCTTCAGCTTCCCAGTGTTACAGCAGCAATGAGCCATGGAATCGTTGTTGAGATGCCTCACTGAAGTAAAAATCAAACCACTGTGCTACTGAGTGAAAGAAGGAAAGAACAATTTTAGCATGTAAGATTAGGGCAGTGCTGTCAGGGCGGGACCAGCCTGGAGTTTGCCAGTACTTGAGCCCACTTACACTTTGTATAAACTTCTAAATATTCGGGAAACCTTTCTGTGATGTTTTGATTTCAAAAGCTTTCTGGCTAAGTGTCCATACCCAACAATTAAACCAATAAATTCAGAGGCCAGTCTTTAAAGTTCAGAGTTTCAAATGCTCCCACTAGTGCATTATTCATGGGCTTGGGTTTTTCCTTTGATATCTCTCTATGGTGTGATCTATATAGCAGAAAAGAACCCACATCTGTCTGTTTACACCACCCTGGAAATTCCTGTGGGCAACCAAAAAAGTCAACCACAAATAACTGCTGGGCTACCAACAAACATAGTATCTGGAGTGCCTCCACCCACCTGCCATCAGGCAGACTTCTAAATCTCATTCGAAATTGGAAAAGTCAGATCAGGGTGGGAGGGACAAGTAGAGGGAGGGCTGGGAAAAAAAAAAAAGGTGGAAAGACTAACCTGAAATTAGCAGAACTAGGACCTTTTTTTTTTTTTTTTTTTTTAAACATAGTGTAGGTCACATGTGGGCCCTGAGCTGAGCATCATGGCATGGCACAGTGGGTGTCCTTTGGTCAGATCCTCTGACTCATTGGAGGGTTGGGGACTGAACCCATTTGTGCTAAAAGGGGACAGGTTCTTCTGAGTTGTGTCTTGAGGAAAGGTGAACAGACAACATCCTGTAAACCATTCAGAAAATTCATGAAAGGTTCTCCAATAGTATGCTGGGAAAGGCTGCAAATTCCTGTTTTGCTGAGCCACTGGGGACTCTGGTCATTCTCACTTCAACTTCAGGGGCTCTTTACATTGTTGTGAGTCTTATTGGAGAGAGTTACAATTTCCATTGGCTTGAAAAGCTTCCCAAAGCTTCCAATGGTGACGTCCTTACCAAGGCTTTTGTTCACCTCATTATTTTCATGTACTTAAACTAAGGCATTTGGGTAGTGTTCTCAAAATCAATGGAAGTAGTTACATGCTTAAAAGTAGACATCCATGAAGTTGGATCTCATCCTATAACCCTTGTATTCTTGAGAAGTATGGAAAAGACTCTGATTTATTAACCTGATCCTACACAGTGCTACTTGATTTGCAATATTCAGTGAGCTTTGATTATTATATACCTTGCACTAATATTCAATCAGAATTGGATGTTTCACTTTAAGTTGATTTATGACTAAAAAAATAAAGATGTGGTGCAGATGGTATGAGGATTTCATTGTCCATAAATAGCCTTTCAGTCAGGTGTTACATCTATTTCTGAGGCTTTAATTCTTGGTGAGGTAATTCCTCCCCAGTGCAGATCATCTCATGTGCTGGAGTGTACCACACTGATGTTGACTTGCCTGCTTGGAAGTTTGTTAGTCTTACAGATTTTATTTCCTGAATCTGGGGAAGAGTTTTTCCCCTTCCAATTGTGTTCAGCTTTCTGAGAAAGGGGCGCCTTTTTGACTCAACCTGACTTTTTCCCTTGTTCTGTTTATCCTTATTGCCAAGGAAAGATGGCCACAATTCCTCCATTTCGTGCAAATTAGAGGTAGTGCTAGGGTCCCTGGCAAGTTCCCAATACAGGTCTCAGATGACTTAAATGCTTCCCATGGGTACATTGACACATTATTGAGCAATTACATTCTCTTGTGGCAGTCATCTGTGGAATAAGTAAACTGCCTCTCTGAGCCCCACGGTGATATCATGCGCCATAAATGCATGCTTGGCCTCCATTGTGTCAACAATCCCTCACGTTCTCAAAGGCAGAAATGCGAGTATAATTCTCAAACTACGCTGACTAATAAACAGGTTAGTTTTATTACTTGTTTCTACCTTGAAGGGCAAGATTAAATTAAATTTATAAGGCTACCCTAAAAGGAGAAGGCATATGGGTAAGCATAAAGTGATTATTTGTTTATTCGGTGTAAATATATTAATTTGGGATTCGGGGAGAGGCCTGCAGAAGAAAGCGACTTACTTTTAGATTTTTTTTTTTTTCTTCTGGCTAGGGGAGGGTTGGTCATGAAGATAATTTTCTCATCAATAACTTTGGCAAGACTATCACACACATTACTGATCATTCCTAGATCTGCTTGCACAAGCAAAATTCTTATGCAACAAGATGTCAAGTAACGCTCTCCTGAAAATTAGAGCTTTAATTTCACAGTGTAGTACAAAGTTAATGGTGTATTGAGCCCTTTTTTGCCCCTCTCTTTAAAAATTTGTGTTTAAATGTTTTGTAAAGCTTTGAAAAACTCCCAAGGACAGAGTGTAACTAAAAAGGTGACATAACTTCTTGTGTACTATTATTAGCATACACTAGCTATCATCAATAAGCCTGTGCTTTGGTGCTTTCTTCAGCCTTTGTGTGTCATTCAGGGATGTGTGGCTGATCACTCTCAGCCCAGCACACAGGGAGTTTGGGGTCCCAGTGCACACAGCTGGGGCAGGTCCATCTCTCACCCACTTGCACCCCCAAGTCCTTTGCCAAGGGCTGCTGTGGATGACACTGTCCTCAGATAGATTTTATGGCCACCAGGTGTGTTGAGACCTCTGAAAGAGAGAAGTTCAGCACTCCTGCCTGAATCACCCTGCAGGAGGATGTGGCAGTGCAGGGTGTCCTACACATGAGGCCAGTTGGGTTGTTTCCCCTGGATCTTTGTTGTGGCTGGGGACAGAGCACAGATCCCGGTGTGCTTTTCAGGGTTGTACAGTATTATTCAGTCTGGTTGAATGACTACCCTCTGCTTTGTCATCAGAGAATATTTATGACCATCGAAGGAAGGCTGAGTTCCTGGAGACGGGATAACGCATGGCTTTCTGCTGCCAGACAGAGAGTTCCTTTCCGTGGTCACACCAATGTTTTTTCATACTCCCACGGACACCACAACTTTTTTGGATAAGGAAGAAAATGATGGAACACAGATGAGGGAAAGAAATGGCCTCAGAGAACTTGGATACGTGGGGGTATTTTTACCCTTTGGGGTTTTTTCTTCCTGAATTTCAATGAGTGACTTATTGGAAACTTCTTTGGGTTTGAAGTGTTTTGGTTTTTTTCTTGTTCCACACATAAAAAACTGTTTTGGGTTGTTTTGTTTGTCTTTGTTTATAATGCAGCTGAGATAGGGTGACTTGATATTTTTAAAATAGAAAGCTGATGCCTTCTGAGGAAATGGGGGGAAGAGAGGAGGACTTTACTAGCTGGAAACATGGGTCATACCAAGGACAACTTGCTACTGTGAAGGTTGTGCTGGATATGGTGGGGGGGGAGGATTTGGTGAAAGCTAGTATGGAGGCAAGAGGAGTGCTGCTTCTCCAAATCGCCAAATGCCAAATCCCAAGAGTCCCTGCACCACAGCCACATATCTCTTTTTATTTATTAACTGTTTTTCTCCCCTCTTTCTTTGAAGGTAAATTCTAGATTAAACTTTTCCAAGCCATGGCATTAGAAACTATCAGGCACTGAATGCAAAGCAGATGCCTTCTCCTTAACTCACTGACATCCTGCTATCCCATATCACTCCATGAAAATAAACCTAAAAGGAAAAGATATCTTGTCTTATTGCTGAAAATGAATGGCATTACAGACCCAGTTTTTGAGTTGCTAGAATACAGAACCCTCACAGAAAATGCTCAGCATCTTGTCTCTTCTCATTTTGATCCTTGCTGAAACCTACAAGGCATTGGGACTTTAGGAGTATCTTCTGGAGCCTGTAGCGTCCTGGAGGCTGCCCAGCACACCCTGAAGTGAAAGCAGGTTTTCAGAGAAAGAAATTGTCAGTGAGTTGTCCAATGTGCTGTGGAACAAGAGTATAATATGTCAGTGACAGAGTGTCTTCTAGGGATTACCAATCAAATGAACAGTGTGAGTCTCCATGAGAGGCCTCTCCTCTTGATACCTGTTGGGAAAAGCACAGTGGTGTTTTCCATGTTGTGCAATTATATTAATGAATAGTATAAGGTATTCCAGTTTTTCAAAACCATCACCTTTGTTATAATTTAATAGTTTGAAAGGAATATCTCCTTGGCATTTCTATGTCTGTATTACATTAATATGCATATTCTAATATTGGCAAGCAATCACTGTAGGGTAAGTCTCTTTGATGGTAATCCTCTTTTCCTTCTCTGCTGTCACAGCCATTCCAGTTTCCAGAGTTCTCTATAGGAACTATTCCAACTGGAGACAGGGATTATAAATTAATTAAATAAATTATGTTTTCCTGAGATTTCTGAATAACATGCTTGGACTGGTGCTGATGGGGTTCAAACACAAATTTGGATAGGCTTTGCTCGCTCCTGCAGGTGGACTGAGAGAAAGGTAGAAGGTGGCATTGGTTTTACATATCCATTGCCACCTAATGTTGATTTTATTGTTCTGAATTAGTTGAGATTTCATATATTTTGAGAAGTTTAGCAAAGGTACACTTTGTGCAGATGCACTTCAAACATCAGCAGATGCTGAGAGTGCCAGGATATAATGTTGGACAGGGCACCATTACAGTCATCCTCTCTACCACTTCCTGTCAAATGGGTATAAACAGATGCATGTTTTTATGTTATTTCCCTTGGGAAACAGAGAACTCTGAGCTCAAGTGATCAATATGTGGCTTTTTCGTGGTTACTTGGGAAACTTCATCCCTGAAATATCTTTTAATCACAAGTTATCTGGCATCCTTTGACAGGATCCAGCTTTTTGTTTTTCATCTACTGTAAATTACAGAATCTGGCTAATAGGAACAAATCTGGATGAGCTGGTTTATGCAACAATAAACACAGGTATGTGTGTTTGTGAAAACTAAGGAGTTTTAAAAAGAGAAATGATCACTGTTTTTAAAATATTGTTTAATTTTAGATTTTAGATGTACTGTAGACTTCCATAATAATTTACGCTCATTGCAAATGTTTTTCATGTTTTATTTTTTCCTTCAGTATTTTTAATAGATTTATGGAAGCTGGATTTCATGGCTTCTGGCACACCATGATTTCTCTTCACTTAGGAAGACCCTGAGTGAGGCAGTCCTGTGTGAACATGAGGTGCAGTGGCTGTTTTGTGGTGATCAATGCCAAGACAAGCTGGTGTGCAATTCCTGGATTGTATTTCTGATTGTAGCTCTGGACAAATCATATCTGGGAAGTTTTGGAGGGCACACATCTGGTTTTATTTCCCACTAACATGCAGTAACACGAGTGGTTAACAGCCAGTTGAATTTTTCTGAATCCCTCCCATACAGTCTCTCAGTTTCCATGTTCTCAGTTATCCCAAATAAAAGTTGAAGGCTTTGGGGTTATCTTCTCTAGAGCTG
This sequence comes from Petroica traversi, assembly GCA_025920805.1. Lineage (NCBI taxonomy): Eukaryota > Metazoa > Chordata > Aves > Passeriformes > Petroicidae > Petroica > Petroica traversi. Next base: position 6,151,030 of record JAHLSL010000042.1, on the reverse strand, counting down.
AAGGTCTGTGAAAATATGATTGCAAAGGTCCCTCCACGAGCAACAGCAACACATTCCTGCAACTGGAGCTGCTGGGCACCAGGTGAGCGTGGGCCTCCCTCACTGGATAGGAAAGGGGTTCCTGAGCCACAGCTTCCTTCTAAACACTGATGGACAGGTGAGACTTTGCATACCATGCTACCAGATTTGCAGGTGTGACAAATAGATTGTGAGGCAGATTGTTCAGGAGGCTGGGAGGAGGTGGTGGGTCTGTTGGGTTGTGTTTGTAGGACAGGAGAGAGATATGGGATGTCAGTGCTGGGTGTCTGGGAGCTGTGCTGGGAGATGCTCCTGAACCTTCTCCCAGCTTTGAGGTGGTTAGGACTTGTGAAGCGAAACATAGGGGTTGTTGGAGGTGAGAGCTGGTGTTTTCTAAAGGTATTGAGAGCCATTTTAACAAAGCAGGTGAGGGCAAACACTATATACAGGTATAAAATAATAGCACTGTTCAGAAGACACAATAGACCTGTGGTACACACAGTGGAGAGGAACTGGGAGTTCTTGGATCAGTTTTTGACTTTGCCACAGACTTCCTGTGTTACTTTCAGGCAGTCACCTAATCTTTGCATCCACCCTCTGTGAAGCAGCCAGGCTTGCCTCTGGAAGCATTTATCTCATTTGTTATTATCAAAGTTTAATATTAAAGAACTGTTGTGTTACTATAGGATAAAACCATGCCACGCCATTTTCACTGTGAACTTTGTTCTTTTGCTATTAAATTGTTTTCAGGAAAAACAATGTTTTCACTGCATAAAAGTAAGTTAGTTAGAAATTCATGATGCGTGTTGTACGAGCTAGACTTGTAGATTTGATGTCTGACACTAAAATAAGAGACACGTGTTAAATGCCACTAGGAAGACTTCAGGGCTGATCGTTTAATAAAATGAAGCACATGTCTGGGCACTGAAAGTAAACAAATAACATAAGACTTTGTGGAGATCAGCCTTCCAAAGCTGTTTGGAAAGTTCCATAGCTTCTGTCTAACTGTAGGCACTTCTCATCCCCTTGGTGACAGGCATGCTGCTCTGAATTCATTGTTCAAACTTCTATTAATATTCTGTGTCAGAGAAGGAAATAACTTAGATAAGATCAATTTTCAAACATGTTTCTTCAGGAAGGAACTAAAGACCAATCCTGAAAAGTATCTACTGGAATGGAAAAATTCTGATCTTTGGGAAAATAAAGGAACTGCTGTGTGAGATGAAAATTGTCAATATATTTGGAGGAGAGATGAGTTTGTTTGCCAAACTTGACTCCTTTGCAACCTTCAAGTCTGCCTTTGAAAGTGTACGGTCAGTTTATGAGGAGGTGCTTCTCAGTTTTAGGAAGCACTGGTAAATGTCAAAACTATCTATATTCTTCACACAATGGAATGGAAAATTCCTGTGACAATATGCAATTTGTCCATGCCAGGCAGAGGATGAACAGAGACTTTTGAGAAGATCAGTTTGGGATTTATTGTGTTTTTCAGTATTCATTGACACTATGGAGGTGGTAAGTACCCAGCTGAAGTCTGGAGTAGTGTAACTCCCCAGTAGCATCTACAGCACCATCCCTTACACCCAAACTGGCAGGGATTTGGGCAATGTTGGGCCGTCCATGTGCTGTTCAAAACCAGCAGTTGCCCCTGTCCCACCCTGCAGTGTCTTTGTTCTATCTGCTGAGAAGTTTCACAACATGAAGGCAGTTTCTGAGGAATGGAACCCTGAGAGCCACATCTTTTCTCACCCCTCCAGCCCTAAGCAGTGTGTAATAATGACCCACAGGATTTTACAGAATTTCAAATATTTCACCTGTGTTGTGTCTACATTGTCCTATGCACTGATGTGTCATCCCTGAAACATTTCTACTGTCTTGTTAAATATCTTGTTTAAGCTATCTCAGTTTGCCCTCTAGAATTTTTTTGGGATGAAATAATCATTAGAAAAAGAAAAAATATGAATCACCTTTTTTTTTTTTCCCACTGGGTATTTAAAATGATCCACACACTATTTCAAACTGGTTGCGAACACTCCAGAACAGTGTTTTGAGCAGCTTTTGCTCCAAGATCTGTAAGACAGACCACTTTCCAGGAGCTCCCAAAAGTATGCATGGAACTTCCAAATCAGCACGATACTCAGCTGGAAAACCTTTCACCTCTAGTGGAAAAAAAAAATCACCCGTGTTCTTTGGATGGCCTTTTGTAATCCAGTGACTGTAACAAGCATCAAAACCAGAGAGCTCCTCCAGCTTCTGAAACAGCTGCATCTCTGCATGCTTGTGCTCTTGGATGGTTTGGCAAAGCAGAGCCTTGCTCTGAGCACCTCCATTTCCCTGGCTCACCTGCTGGGACAGATGGGACTGGTGATATCTCAAACCTACCCTGAATTAGTCGTGTTCTTTACTGCAGTAGCATCTTCAGCAACATCTGCTGTGTTCCTTATGCTGGCAGATGTTGTATTTTGTGTTACTGGGGTTAAATCAGCATAGCTGGCTATGGTTTGTATCATTCTGTGTAAACTTGAGTCTTTGGAGTCTAAAATGCTTGGGATATCCTTTCTTTCAGTAAAATTGTCAAGAAGAAAACACTGTTGAAAAGGAGGCGTAATTTAAATTTAAGGCTTCAGCTGAGGTCTGCTGCACTGCAGGTTTTCACATGGATTTACACAGCCATAGACTTTTATCCACACAGAGCCCTGCAGCACGTTAGACAAGAGGCTCTGAGGCCTCTCCTGCAGGAATCCCATTGCCAGGAGAAACTTGATTTGTTCAGGAAGCTCCCAAAGAAGTAGCAAAGTCACTGCTTGTAAGGGCCTGCTAGACTTTGTATGGTAGTAGTGTAATAGGCTTTGGAAATATGTATTATAATTGATCATGTGTGATCTAGTAGGTCCTTCCTACCTGTTTTTCCTTTTACATGTGCTGAACCTTAAATACCACATGACACTTAATCCACACTATCAGGCAGAAGGCTTAATTTTAAATTACTCATTTGAAGATCAAACCATTTTTGTGCCTGATAGAGCCTCCGACAGTGAAAGGTCACAGAATAATTTAATTAAAAGCTAAAGCTAAGCACTAATAATACATGGTATCTCACCAAACCCACAGTCATCTCCCCTGCAGCTGTTGGATTTGCCAAAATATAAAAAGCCGTAGAATAATGGATTTAAAATGCTTTCCAGCCTGAAAGCTTTAGGTAATACACTACCAAAATGAGATTCTTAGTAGGTATATAGTGAAGAGCATCATCATTTAGAAAAATAGCCAGCAAGCTTTGGATTAATCTATTTTTTTTGTTATTGTTGCAGGCTGGCTGTACTTCTCTCCAGATGTACCATTTGGCACATTAAGCAATTCTTTTCTTAGAAGGGGAACCTATGGTTTTGCCATGTAATGCAAAACACCAATGGAATCACTACATAAGCAAAATGCCAGTAATGGTACAGTGGTCCAGCCACAAACATTGGTATGTTAATTTTGTTTTATTTTTCCTAGTGTGTCATCTGTAGTGCTGTATTTTGTATCAGGACTATGGCTGGACTGTTTAGTATCAGATTTTAAAGTGTGTTTTCAGCAAGAGATTTAAGCTAGGAAACTAATGGTTGGGGGTTCTTTTTCTACTTAATATGGCTGTAGCTATAATTTTAGCTTGATTTTTGAGACCAGGCCAAATTTTCCCCTCAATTATAGCTGTTCTATCATTCAGCTGCATGTATCCACTTTTGATAATGGTACCCAAATACGTTGGAAAGCAAGTAGTTTACACTAAGCCTGTGGCTTATATATGCCATTGCTTCCTAAGACTAACTAGGCCTTCAATTTTTTTTTTCAATTCATTTGTAAGAAGATTAGTTAAATTATAGCATATGAGGTTTCTTTGTGGAAAGCAGTCCCTGGTCTTTCCATCTTCTATGCTCTCTTAGTTCTCTAATGGATCATCCCAGTCCTTGCAAAGGCAGCAGCAGTAGCTCTTATGTGGCATCTGCTGTATTCCTGCTTACTTTCTGAATTTGTTCTATGCTATTGATGTTGTATGGAAAGGAAAAAAGTTGCAAAAAGAATTTTTTTTCAGCTCCTCTGTTTTTCTGGCAGCAGAAAAAGTGAGGGGCGCTACATATTGAGGGGTTTGATCTATTCTCCCTTTGATTTTGCATGCAGAAACAGAACATGAGGGGAATTTCCTACAATTTCTTCTGCAAACCTTGTTGAGATGGCCCTGAGTGTCATTCCTATGCACTGCAAGGCAGCCCTTTTGTCAGGTGAGCCCCAGTGTAAAGAGCAGGAGAAAGGTGGGGGAAAGGGTAAGGCAAGAGGAGCACCCAAGGAAGGTGATTTATATAGGTCCATGGAGCCAACAGCAGTAATATGATCTGTCTTTTTCTTTATCTCCCCATAAAACTTGGGGTTCTAAAAGCTGAGATGGAACATCTCAAGGAGAATTGTTTTATTCTTGCTGTGTTTCTCATACACATCTACCCATGCATCTGCTATTGGATACCTTTAGAGGCAGGATATTGGCTTAGCCAGCTGTTTCGTCTGGCCTGCAGGCACTTAGGAAGTGCTTTCCTAAGCTGGGATCTTAATTAAAGAATCACCCAGGATGTTCCCTTTTTCTACCATTATTGCCCTGCTGTAATACTCCTGATTCTGTGAGCTTTCTTTCTGGTTTATAGGGGAATTGTGGCCTTACTTTCTCACCAAGTACCCCTGAAATACGACAGGCGAGAGACTGGATTCCAAGGAGTGAGTGCATGCCCTGCACTCCCTGGGGCAGTCCTGCTTCTTGCCATTAGACCTGTCACAAAGTCACAGACTGAGTAAGGCTGGAAGGCACCACAGTGGCTCATCTGGACTCAACTCCCTGCTCCAGCAGGGCCAGCACAGGATTGTGTCTGGATGGTTCTGGAGTATCGCCAGTGAGGGAGACTCCACACCCTCTCTGGACAATCTGTTCAGGGCTCAGTCACTGCACAGGGAAGTTCTGTCTCCTGTCCAGGTGGAACCTCCTGGGCATCAGTCCCTGCCCGTGGCTCTGGTGCCATTGCTGGGCCCATGGAGCAGAGCCTGGGCCCTGCTCTGAGCCCTCCCTGCACACAGGGACACCCAGGGCTCAGGGCCCCTCTCAGCTGGGGCTCCTCTTGAAGCTGAACAGCCCCAGCTCCCTCAGCCTTTCCTCATCAGGGAGATGCTCCAGGCCCTGAATCTTCTCTATTACCTTCTGCTGGACCTGCTCCGGGAGCTCCAGGTCTTTCCTGTCCTGAGGAGCCCTGGGTGTGCACGAGGTAACAAGTTCCCCAGCTGCTTCTTGTGAGGATCTGAGGACTGGCCATTGGGAAGCTTTCTCCAGATGATCATTTAGAGACTCAGGATGGTAAGAAAGGATTTTTCACCTTGCACAAAGGTTGTAATTTTCTTGTCTTGCAGATGAAGGACAGCAAAGGAGCAAAGACATTCCTCATGCTCTTCCACCACCATCCATTGACTCCTTATGTGTATTACAGGGTTTCTTCCCATCCACAGGCTTAGCCTTGTGGCCAAGGGAGAAAAAGGAGACTGGCCAGGCAAATCACACGTGTTTCCTTGGCAGGGCTGGTCTGGAGAAAGGTTGTCAGCTTGGGGAGAGAGGTGTGACACACTGCCCTGCCTGGCTGCCCAGCCTGACCTCTGCCTTGGGGTCCCTGGGATTTTTCTGTTTGTTACAGCAAGTATAGTGTAATTCAACCTTTATGTAAGTGGGATCATACTCTGCTCAGTAGAGTTTCAGTAGATAGCAGGTTTCTTTCTAGTTAATATGACATGTGTTTAGTTTTCCCTGCCATTCATCAGAAATCCCACCTAAAAAGCAATGGAAGAGCAACAGTAAAAAAATAAAAAAGAAAAAGAGTGATTTCTCTCCAAGTTTCTAATTAAATTGGGTTGTGTGGCCTTTCCAGTTTGATAGCCAGCAAATGACCAGGTGAGGCAAGGTAGTTATTTTTCTCTGGGTTTTTTCTGTCTCATGAATGCTGGGAAAGAATGCAAGCAAGGCATTTAGTTGTGAGAACACTTTCCCTCTCCTGTTGGTTCAATTCCTAAAATCTGGCCACGTTTTAAACCCCTGTGAAGAGCAAAATTTCATTATTTTCCCTCTACAGGATTTCTGCAAAGCAGCTAATCCTTGGTCCTACTCAGCCTTTTCCTCAGGGAAAAGGACAGTGTTAATTCTGTGCCCTGATTTGTTTTTTCTATTTTCTTTTGATTTCTCTTCGAATCAAACATCCCGGGGCTAAATATGTTTGTGAAGATTTGCAACTGCCCTGGGAGTTGCACTGTGGTAGTGCTGTGAGCTCAGCCATGCTGCTCTAGCAGTGAGGGAAAAAGGGATGCGCTTTCAAGGTAAACTGCTTTTTAAAAAGTTACTAGCTAAATGTTTCAAAGTGTATTTAGTCTTTTCCCACTCCTATTTGTGTTGCAGAAATTGATCCTCTGCTAGCTGTGGGGTGCCTGGGTGGGGAGATAGAGGTAGACTATGAGATTACCATGGGACTGTTTCTTCTTTAAGGCAAATAGATTAAATAGAGTTAAAGTTTGAATTGGTGTGTGACTGTAACTCACAGCACTGGCACTGCTTTACTCACCAGTATGCCATGATTAGGAGTTCACAAACGAAATGGGGATTAGGCAATCAACCTGTGTAAGATTTTTCTCTGTGGTAGACCATCTACTCTTCATGTTCACTGTATTTTCGTAATAACTGAACTTAATATATTCTCCATTCCAAAGTTCATTCCATTTCTTAGTACTTTTCAATTAGAGGTGGCTGTTCACACTTGGCTGTCATCCAAATTGCATGTTGAAGACATTTTTGAGGAAACTTGAACTTTTAGAGTGTTAATAGAGTGCTGCCTGCTAAAATAGTCAGATTGGTTCAGTGATACTGTAGAAGAGTAGGTAAATAGTAAATACTGAAATGTCAAAACAAATACAGATAATTTAAAAATATCACCCTGTGCTCAAGGTATGTTGGTGACATTTCATGACCTATTTTATTGTTTTTCACTTAAAAAATGATGCGCTGCCATATGCTGAGAATGTCAAGCTTCACTTCTACTGCTGCTTTTCATATATTAGATGATTCTTCTGTAGTTATCCAAAATCACATTATGTTCTTTTCCTTCAAAGTCTTCCTTGAACCTGCACCTCAAAAATGCCTACAAATACAGTTTTGTCTACAGCTTGTTGCAGGAACTTTTACAAGGCTGTTCTTTGTCCCCGTGTCCCTTTTGTCTTTTGACTGTCTGCCTGAATCTGCATCTTCTCTCTTGACCTCTTTATTTGGGAGTTCTCTGAGGCAGGAGCCAAATTTACTTTCCAGGTGCATACAGCACCCAGATCCTTGCCCATAATAGTGCTCCCTCTCCATACATCCAACAGCACATGATTTTTCCTAAGAAGAGTGAGTCCTTTCCTTAATAGAGGAGTTAGGATGGTCTTTTATGAGATTAGTCTTTTAGCTTAGTTATTGACTTGGTGTGTTATTAAAGCTTGGGCTCACCAAACCAGCACTCCCTTTACATGAATTTTCACCTAGAAGGGGTGTTGAGCTCATTGGTGGGACTAACCTGCAGGCTCTCCCCTTTGCCTCACACCTTTCTCACGTGTCTTTGTCCAAAAAAACCTCAAGGCTGTTGCACCATGTGCAGAATGTGGCTATTGAGGGCTTGTTCTGAGTTCTGTGGCATTATGATAGGCCATGTTGTGGAGACTGAGAGAAGAATTATCCTGATGTTGATTCCTGACCCATTGAGATCCAGTGGGTACATTTTCATTTGATTTACATGATCCAGTGACAAGTATTATTCTGGTATGTTGTCACTTTCCAGAAAATAGGAGGAAGGAGAATAAAAAGACTGGGACAGGTGGTTGGACCGAAGGGTCATAAGGGTTTTTTCCAACCTAAATGGTTCTCTTTAGTGAAGCCTTGGAAAGCTTTTCATGTATTAGCAAAGAACCTGGATTCCAATAACACCAAGACAACCTTATCCACTTTTTTCAAGATGCCTTGAAGCACATTTAAAATTCAACTTCACATCAATTTTAATATGCTTTTATACTACTAGACTCCACTTTAGGTCAAAAGCAACTCTTGGGTGAAGTTGGATTTGATGTAAAGAATAGCATTATGTCATCAGATAGGAAAGTGCTGCTTAACCACCAAAAATATATTTAAAATATTTTTCTGAGCAGATTTGTTGATTTTTATACTATATAAATTTAAGAGTGGAAACTTGGTTTCTCCATCATCATGGCTTGCATGTCTAATATTTTGCACTGAGCTTTGGAATGCAGCTGAAGTGCAGCTCTCCCTGGAAATCTGTTTTTAATCTAACCCCATTTTCTAGTTAAACATTTCAAATGAAATATAATGAGCAAGAAAAAGAGGACTTGTTTGGGGTATTCTATAGGCAGAAGATTGCCTGAGGACTTCCTTATTGACTGTACCTTATCTTGCTGCGGATCCAGTAACAGATTGAGTTGGAGCTCTGTTTAGTTTTCTTTCTTTTTTTTTTTTTTTCATCTCCAACTACATGAATTAGAGCTATAAAGATGTTGGTCTAAGTTACAAGAGTTTTGGAGACCGGAAATACTTGATTTCAGTAGTTGAATTTAAAGTTATCTGAAGGTAAATATCTCTTATCTAGGCGGTGTGTAAATTGTGTATTCATTTGATTTCCTTTCCTTTCTGGTTATCATTTTCCTTTGGTGAGTGATTCATTTGGCTTCCTAAGCAGAACTAGACAAACTCCCAAATCACTTCATGCTTTCAGTCAGCTGTGTCACTTTTCTTCTGTATTTTCTTTAATCATTCTTTTCATGCTTCCGGAACAATTGAGCTGAAGTATTGTGAAAGTTTTCCTAACATCTTCTGTGTGCCTGTCTCAAACTTCATACCTTGAAATTTGTGTTTGATATTCAGCTCTCTAATATTGCATGCATGGGGGGGTTGGGATTTCTAACATGACTTCAAACATTACCTTTCCAATGATACGTTGTGCTGGATTAAAAGGCGCCGACACTGGAATTGTGATTACTGGAGTTATGTGCCCTTACCAGTCTGGGGACCTGTAGCCTACTCCTGGAAATTCTTATTCAGGTTTCCCAAAGATAATACCTTGCTGGAATTCTCTGATAAATGGCTATTGTGTGTTGCTAAATAATTTGTGTAGAGTCCAAAGCTGACTAAATTCCAGTGATAGTCCCAGTTTTCAAAAAAGGATGTGTGTGATGGGTACTATAATTTTATGGGCTTTTTTGCAAGTACTGTATGTTGATATTTGTTCTAATACCAAGTAATTATAGCAAAATATGCCATTAATATATTAGTTAATGTTTTGTAGAGGACATTTCTACTCTGAGAAGTCATTCTGAAAAATTTCACCTTTCCTCCATACCATTATCGCTCCCTAACACACTATTATCAGCAAATACCTGATAATATATCCCTATATACTGCTGTTGTGAAAGAAATTAATATTTATACTTTTATTGCTGCAAGCATTGCCAGAGTGTGTGGCTGTCTCAGTTTTTGAATGTGTCTTGGCATTTTTAATTATTTTGCTACTGTGGATGCAAATCCTGCCTTTAACTTAGCATTATTCTGTCTTATGGGAAACAGGGAGTTGTCCACATTGAGTTGAACGCAGGGTTTGGCTCCTGGATTTTCTGTTCCCAGTGGTGCCATGTAGGCAAAATGAATGAAAACCAACTTGACTCCAGCCAGTGTCCAGGTGAACTTTTCTCAGCTTTGCCACACACAAGTATCTGGTTGTGCAACAAATTGGTATGAGGAAGGATTGATGCACTAATGTCTCTAGGTTGACTGTATACTTCATGATCATACAATTTAAAATGCTTTTTTATAAAAGAATGTTCTCCCAGAAGCACCAACTGGATCTTCTTACAATACCTACCTGGTCTCTCCATGTGCAAACCTGATGGTTCTGCATTTATCCCAGTAAGTCCTGCATGGAGATGCTTGTTTTTATCACAACTCTTGATGTCCTTCCAGAGCTATTTAATTAAGAGACTGGTGTGCCCTCCTTTGAATACTCAAGTGAGAGATGGAGGAAGGAGGTGGAAGTTTGTTGCCATCCACATGCATCTCAAATAATTTAAAAGTAAATTTAGAGGGATTATAGCAGCAAAGAATGTCAGTGCAGTCTTGAAGTCACATGAAACTACCATTGCTTTAAAGATCACTCTTAAAACTCTGACCATGCCAATGTATTAATTTACCAGCTGAAAAGCTTTGAAAAACCTCATTTTCCATGTCAGCCAAATGATAAAATGGGGTTCATCCTCTGGTTCTGTGGTCTTTTGTACTATTTTTTCTACATGAGGTAAGGGATGGTCTCCACTGCCACATGACCTTCATGCGTAGAAATATTGATATAATTCCAGTTAGGCTGAGGCAGTGATTCACTTTTTGGTGGCATTTGTGCAGTCCCCCCTGCCAAAGTCGTGCAGCTGCTTTGTATTTCATCTCGGGAGTAGCATTTCCTTGAAACCAGTCTTCAGGGATCCAGTGTGTAACTTGGAGAGGGGGAGGGCATCCTCAGTTTCATTAAAATTATATCCAGGACTTCTGTGGAGGAAAAGGCTTGGAGAAAGGGAAGAAGCCAGCATGCTATTAATGAAAACATTAGATTCCTTGCAGAATACCAATTTCCTTGCAAGGCAAACCCCAAAAAGAGAAAGAAGTCATTCTTGGGTTTCTGATTTCTGTGGCCCTTTGAGCTGATTTGCAGCCGTGAGAAAAGGTGCCAATATCTTTGTATTGTTTGGCAGAAAAAAGATTACCTTGTAACTCATCTTGTCTGGCTACAGCCTGGCACTGGATCATGACCAGGTTGATGGCAGCCTGACAGTTTTAAAAGAATATGTTGGCATTTTATGAAAAGGGAAGTTATTACACTTGAAAGGAAGTTAAAACAAAACCAGAAAACCTATGCTTGTCAGTTTTATGGCAGAGAGGCTGTAAAAATTCTGGCATGTTACTTAAGCCAATCCCTGCAACAAATTAGTGAACTAAATTGATTACAAAATCAAAGATGGATTTACATAAGCACTTGTGTTTTAGTTACTCTGCTCTTACAGTGTGTCAGATATTCAAAAGAGTCAACCCCATGCCCCTTACAGTTAAAATTAGTTTACAGCCTAAATTTAGACCTGTAGCAGCAAGAAGGGAGCATGGAAAGAAAAGAAGAGCATGGGAAGGGATGGGACCTCCTGGGTCACTGGCTCCAGTTCCTCCCAGTCTCAGGAAACCACATTGTCTTACCCTCTTTCAGACTGTGTTATGGTCTTCTGACATATTGTTAGATGATACAAAAGACGGGGAGTTAAATTTACAGATTTGTCCTGGTTCAATATAGTTTTTGTCTGTCTCTGTTAATTACAGGATTGGACTCACACTGAGGCTTATCACAAGTTTCTGCTGGTGGCTCTGTTTTACAGCACGAGATGTGCCAGGGAGCTGGGGACTGTGGAGACAAAGGCAGCAGCATTAGCAAGCAGTGTATGAGGAACCAGGAGGATTCAGGGTAGCTCTTCCAGCAACCAGGAGGAGCACGAACTTGGAAAATAATGTTTCCAAATGTTATCATTTCTCTTTCTGTTCCCAAGCTGCCGTTAGAGGAGCGAAGCAGATCGCTTCGCCCTGGGAAAACCTGATCTGCAGTGCAGCTTAGCGTGAGCCAAGGAGCTTTGGGTGCTGTGGACAGGCTGAGCTGACACCTGAGAAGCCACATGCTGTGCCAGCTGGGTGGCGTTCCATTCCCATGCTAGCTCAAGTGTTCCTGTGTTGTGCACTGCAGGTCCCTGGAAACCCTTTCTCATGAAATCCTTCAAAATCCTTCATCGAGTATCTTCACCTTCATGGTCATGGGGGAGTTCAGTGTATAAGTGAGGGGTACAAAGAAGGCTTGCTTGGCCAGTGCCTTGGCCTTGAAAACAGTTTTGAATTATTTTGCTTTGTCAGTCAGAGCTGTATACTGCAACTGTATGGCTTTAGCTCCAGAGAGAGCTGCATGGAGTTCCTAGCATTATAGCATGTTTTTAGTCAGGCAACGTAGCCAAAGAAAACAATGAAACCAGACTTCTTCTTGTGGTCAGAAAGAAACAAACAATTTGTTTTGATTGAAGGCTTAGTGCTGTGGAGAGGCCTAGAGTTCTGAGCAGCTGCACAGGAATTACAATGATATGGGCTGGTGGTTGCCAGCACAACTTACCTCCATCACAAGTGAACCTACAGCTCGACAAGGGGCTGGAGAGCTGAGGGCAAAGCTTGGAGCTGAGACACAGAGTTGTCACTTCTGGCAAGAGGGAGGTCTTGGCCAAAGTGATCTGATTTTCTTAATGCCAATCAAGCTTTTTATATGCTGAATGCAGTTGCCTGAGTAGATGCAAATAATCTGCGAGTCATTTTCTACAGGAGTTCTGGCTCCTGTCTTGGGAAGGAGCATCCTGATGGTGGGAGCTTTGGGTCAGTAACATGTGCTGTTTTACCTGCCTGTGGCCAGAGAATCTGTCACTTATGGCTTCTTCCCTACAGTGCCTGTATCTTCTGGACAGCGCAGCTTTGTGTTCTTCAGGTCAATGCAGTTCTTGCCCCATCTCACTTATTCAACCCAAGCTTGTTCAGTGCCTCCTGTTCAGATAAAACTGATCAAATTTGAATATGTTTTCTTTAGATGCTGAAAAAAAAAGTCATTTTTTTGGGGGGGATTGGACTCAATATAGCAAGCATGTTTTTGGTAGGCTCAGATTCTTGAAAGGATTTTAGACCTAAAGACTCATCCTAGTTTTTAATTCCCAGACAGGTTTTTCCATGAGATAAGAATAAAACCTCAGAAAAGGGAGGTTCAGCAGGGTTTCAGTCTTGTGCAAGTATAGTGGGGAAAGCTAAATATTACTTAATAATTACTTGTAATTATTCTGTATTATTATGTAAATTTACATTATGTATTATTAATGTAAAATACTTAAATTCCTTAATTATTACTTATATTACTTATTTATTAGTTCTTTAATGAAAATGTTTTGTCTAGACAGGTCATTTGAGAAAGATGTGCTCAGATTTTGAGTCCAAATTTTATCTTGAGGGCATTAGATGCTTATGTTTAGATTTTGCCTTTTATTGTGGGTTTGTTGGGGAAGGTTCCCTAATTCCTGTTTTACAGATGGGAAATTCAAAATGCTTCTTAACCATTCAGAGGTATTGTTAAGATAAATATTTGAGAAAAAAAGTAGCATGGTAGTATAGGAGTCACAGCTGACAGATGGTGAGCACCCCAACATGATTGTCAAAATCTCTTGCTTCATTAAAGCAAAGGTGAGTAGAAAAATCAAGGTTGCCATTTAAAAATGAGATTTGCATTAAGCTGTGTTGAAACTGCATCTTGGGAATTTGTACAAAAGGAATTTATGCAGAGCTTGTTGTTGAGGAAATATTGTGAGAAAATGTGCTAATTTTTGCTTTGAAGTCCTTGAGAAGAACTAAACCATGAACAAATGAAGTTGAGAGTCTGAGTTTACTTTCAGATCTCTACCATCCACCAGCTATCTGTCTGTAAGTCAGTCAGGCAGCTGTCTGTCTGTCCCTGTAAATCTGCGTGATGAAATATGGCCAAGACCAGCAAGAGCCATGGATGAGGATGGGAATTGCCTGGCAGGGCAGCCTTGCTGCTCCAGAATACCATCAAGCTGTTCAAATAAAGATGAGCTGGGACAATGTCACAGCTGGCCAAGATGAGCATGGGAAAGAAAAATATGGTGACAGGAGATGCAGGAGGGAGTTGGTGTGCTGGCATTCCTTTCTTTCCAGGGCAAAGACATGTGAAAGGACTTGTCACTGACAGAAAGGCCCTCTCACATTCTATTGTGGCGAAACTTTCGTCCTCCAAATAATACCACGGGTTATATGTTTCAAGATGTAATTTGTGTACACATATTCTCACACCACGGAATTCAGTGTCATCTCCTCACCCCACAGCCTTGGCAACTCAGACTTCTGCTGATTTGTTTGGCAATGGGTTTGAGTTTTGCTTATTTTTTATTTTTTAATGCCTATGTCTGGAAATTGATTTTCCTTCTAGAGTTAAATTTTGTGCAGGCTGAGATCCTTCTTTTGTGCTTGATTAACTGAAGCTCATGGATAAATCTTTAAGAAGAGAAGGTTTTCTAATTTCCATAGAGTGACTGCTCTAGGGGATTAGGAATCTCACCTTGCACGTCTGAGCTCAAACTTTCAGGTTAGTGTAAGTGAAGCTAATTCCCAGGAAAAAATTGAACAGAGGAAGAAAATAATAGTATTTCTAGGAAAAAAATGCAGTATACAATGGGGGAGTTTATCCATCTGTATTCAACATGAAATCCTCTGTTGATAAGGTGCTTTGTGAAAAGTTGATTTTCCAGTTCAGCAAAACTTACAGAAAAAACATTTACTTCAGGTCAACTGCGGCTAGTTGCCTTCCCTCTCACTCATTAAAATGAAATACAAGTATTCCCACTTCATTCTGCCTTCAGTGACCTTTTTGAACTAAAGCAGAGCTTCTCCCAGAGCTTGGTCCTGGTCACTGAACTCAGGAAGATTCTTAATTTCTGTGGTTACGATGGCACTTGAGGTCACACATAATTAGACCCCAAAACAAGGAACGCAATCCAGGGTCCCAGCCCTTGGTAGATATCTAACCAATGTAATATAAAGGCTTGTGGAATAAGTTTTCATCAGACCCTTGAGAGGAGGAGCAGCTTCACTTTGTATGAGATGGGCCCCAGATGAGAGGACACTGTAGCTGGTAGAAAGTGTCTCTGTTCTGGAACTGCTGAGACACTGCAAATCCCATGGGCAGTTATGGGCTCCCCATTACAAGCAAGACATTGAGGGGCTGGAGCATGTCCAGAGAAAGGAATGGAGCTGGGGAAGGGGCTGGAGCACCAGGAGTGGCTGAGGGAACTGAGGGGCTCAGCCTGAAGAAAAAGTGGCTCAGGGGAGACCTTCTGGCTCCTACAACTCCCTGACAGGAGGGCGCATCCTGATTGGGATTGGGTTGTTCTCCCAAATAACAGGAGTCATGACAAGGGGAAAAGGCCTCAAGCTTTGCCAGGGAGGTTAGGCTGGCCATTAAGGAAAATATTTCATAAAAAGGGTTGTCAAGCATTGGAAGAGGCTCCCAAGAGAATGGTGAAGTCATTATCCCTGGATATATTTAAAAGTCATGAATATGGCACCTGGGGTCATAGTTTAGTGCTGGCCTTGGGGGTGCTGGGTTAACAATTGGACTTGATGGTTTTAGAGATCTTCTCCAGCCTAAATGATTTTGTGATTTATAGAACAGAACATTGCCAAGAAGCACTGAGATGCTACATTAGCTTCTGAATGGGTAGGAAGCATCAGTAGACTGGATTGACTCTTGGTGGAATAAATTTTCCAGATGGCCATAAATTGACAGTTTAATCACAGGAGGGGGTTTTTTTCAGTAATAATTTTGATTAATTTTATCATGTGTTTCACTTTTCAGTGCTAGAAAAGTGGCTTCAAAAATAGAAGGGAGAAGAAGCAGTGTATAAAGGAGTGTGTTGAGCCTTAGGAATAGTGTCCTGCACTGTCAGATCTTACAGAGCAGGCCAACCAACATTTTTGTGGTCCTTTTTGAAAAACCTGCCTTCTGCAAGTTTGAAAAACAGTTCTGTTCGTCTTCATGGTGAAGCAGTGGTGCTGAGGTGGTCTTGTTACATGCAGATTCTTTGCTCTAGATGCTTTGGGGTTTGATATTGTGCCTGAGAAGGTATGAGATCATACCCTGATCTCATACCATCTGTTTAACAGATGGGTGTGCATGGCAAGGCTAACACTTAAAAACCTGGCTCCACTTAGGTCAGTGGTATCAAGATTTTACCCACGATTGGAGGGGGAGGAGGAAAAAAGTGTCCAAAGATAGGTCTCCTAAATCACTGCTGGGAAAGCCTGTAGGCTTTAGAGCTTTGTTTATTTACCCTTCTGTCGTTTGGCTGATAGTTATTTGTGCTTGGCCCTTGGACAGAGTGTTTGATCTTTATGCCTATGTCTGTATGTTTGTTAGTGCAGACTATGAATTCATGTAACTGTTGAAAGATATGGAAGAAGTACAGATCTTATTTCTAATGAAACTGTGAAAATTAAAAACTTAGCTGGTATTGATCATAATCCTGTTTGCCCATAGTGTTCTGTAATGAATGCAGCCCAACTATGAATCATGTTTATTGGTAAGTCTAGGTGTTCTGTTTGCTGCTCCAGACCAGATCATTAGGTTGTTTTCTTGTTGGCTCTGTTGCCTTCTTTTTTTCTTTCTTCTCTTTAAACACCCAACAACACATAGATCATCCCTGGATTTCTTTAACCCACAGAATACAATTGTTCTACCCTCACTGAAATGTTAAAAGTAGTTTGTGGACAGGAACATGGCTGGGTGGGGCACTATTCATTTTCCAGCCTAAAATCCGGCAACGGCTCCTAAAATACAGTCCTCGACAGATTAAACCCAGCTGTTGCACAGGTGCACTGAGGCTGTGCAGCAAGGAAGTTTACCCACTTATAAACTTCTGCCTGTGTGCGTCATTAAACCAAGATATTTTTGGATCTCAACTATATACTTATTGTTTTTTTGATTAGGCAAGGCAAGTGGTCTTCATTAAAGCCACAGACAGCAGAATGGTTTCATCTAAATTCTCCCCTGTAATTGTAGAATGACAAAAACAAGACTCATAATGCTCTGATTCTTCCCCATCCAGCTCATTCAGCCATTCCTTTCATTGGGAGAAAAGCCTACAAAATCTTAATCGTTTGTCTAATCTGGCACTTCAGCATCCAGTCTGCACTGAAATAGTGTGTATGGAGTTACATTTTATAGATTTTTCTCAGTGACTCCGAAAGAGCTATGATTTCACATTAGGAATATGATAAACTCTCTACAGAGTCTGTTCTGTGTGGAGCAGCTGAGAGAGCTGGTGGGGCTCAGCCTGAAGAAAAGGAGGTTCAGCGGGACCTTTTGGCTCTCCACAACTCCCTGACAGGAGGGTGCAACTGGGGGATGCCAGGCTCTTTTCTCAGGGAACAAGCAGCAGGACAAAAGGAAATGGCCCCAAGCTGTGCCAGGGGAGGTTCAGGTTGGACATCCAGAGGAATTTCTTCACCAGAAGGTGGTCAGCCATTGGCAGCGACTGCTCAGAGAGGTGGTGGAGTCCCCATCCCTGGAGGTGTCCAAGGAACACCTGGATGTGTCACTTGGTGCTCTGGTCTGGGTGACAAGTGGGGATCAGTCACAGGCTGGACACAACGACCTTGGAGGTCTTCTCCATCTTGAATGGATCTGTGATTCTATGGAATGTCCCAGGAGTCAACTTAGTTAGAAAAGTTGCTTTACAGTAGTAGGATGGCGTATTTATCTGACCAAATTCATGTGCAGACCCGGACTTCTCTTGCCTTTGCAGAATTCTGTGGTGTAAATAACAAATGCAATAAACAATTGCTCTGCAGCCAGGAAATAGTGACTACAGGGTATAACTTATCCATGCTGGCGGCTGGGGAAGCCCCAGGTAGTGGCAATTCCATGTGTTCCTACTTGTTCCGGCTTCAGGTGTGACTGATAAACAAGGGGAAGGAAAAGCCAATTAGTTCCCACTTTTGTTTTTTAAAGACAATGCTAATGTGTGCAGCCAGTAAAGACGGGGCTAATTGCAATCTTTGCCATAACCCTTCCTGGCTCAAAGAGAAAGCTTGAGACCTGCAACGACCCTTCCTCAGGTCACAGGTACAATCTGGAGGCGAAATCTTAGCACTTCCATAATGACTAAGGAAGAAGGGAGGTTGCAATTTTATGCAACTGTGCTGCCTCTCTGATTGTTGACTTGCTTCTGAACAGGACAGAAAGAAAAAGAACATGTTTCTGCACAGGAATCCCCTTGCAATTTTGTATTTTACTTTAAATACTTCCCTTGGTGCTTCTTCCAGCCAGATGTTCAGTCTGTACTCCTGGTTTTTTATAGCTACTGACAGATGCATTGTCATTGTGTTTCTCTGATGGGGTTTTTGTCTCAATCCCAAAACCTCCAGTATCAGTGAGGCCTACAATTTAATTATGTGTTTTGGAAGAAAGCACTTCCCCTGTGTTTTTGATCTTATTATCTGATCATCGCATTAGATCTACATTTGTACTGTATTTGGAAGCAGGCTGTTCCAGTAAGTTTGACTTTAATGGGCTCCAAACAGAAGTTTACCATTCTGAATCTATTACTGCATGCTGTATATGTATATGTTGCAGGTCCTGAATGCTCAAGAACATTTTACAGTGCCTGAAATGTATCTACTTCCAAGCTGAAAATGGCACCAGATCAAGACATTGGCAGTAGCATTTCAACCCAGAAGTGCATGTAGGTCTTCATCAACCTGCTGTTGTCTAAAGTGGAATTTGGTGCTGAAATCCCATCTGGTAATTTATATTCTTGCAGAAAAAGTCACCACAACAAATTGAATGCTTCAAAATACTTTTCATTCAGTAATAAGTGCTTTAAGTGAGGATATGAAGCAGGAGCTCCCTACTGGGGTAAACCCTCCTTGAAGGCTTGGACCTGGTTAGGTTCAGGCTCTTAAATTGTGCACACAACTGATTCAGCAGTTAATGGGATTGTGATCAGTGGCTTCAAATGCATCGAGCTGATCCCTGATGTTTCTGAGGTGAACATTAGCAAACATGGGACTTAAACTCTGTGGAACCTTCACTCTTGCTGTGAAGAGGCTTTCAAGAGCCTTTTGTTTTAAGGACATTTCATTGTTTATCAAGGTTTGCTTTCTTGTTTTTCCATTTTAAAATAGAATATTGTATGATTTTTAACTCTTGTTACATTTACATGAATTTTTATTTCACTGCTTCCATAAATCCATCAATCTTGTTGAGAATACAAGCTCTTCTACCTCACCTCAGCTGACACATAGTTGAATGCCTATTGTCCCATTCATAAGGGACTGGAGAATTGGATTTTGATTCAGCTCCACAGCTGACATTCTGCTATGGATATCAATTATGTGAAATTTAAAAAGTAGATGAAAACTATTGCAAGAACATGTCTGTTAGGGTTACTGTATTATGCAGTATATTTCACTGTATGAAAAAGCTGTTATCCAGGCAGAATGTATTTTGAATTTGAATTCCTCAGAAAATAACCTATAGAAAAAGCTTTGATAGAATCAGAAAAATAGATATTTTAAATTCGTATTTGCAAATGAATGATAAAATCAATGCCATAGTTCTCATGGGGGTTGTTTCCATGTTTTCATTTTATTGAAAGATTGGAGTGTAAGCCCACTTTTTTAAGATGATGTGGGTCACTCTAGCTTCCCTCCTTGTGGCTTATATTCTGCAGATCCATGTGACTTTTCACATTACTCCAGACTCACTTTAGGCACACCACAAACTCAGGAAAACATTTTGTTTTACTTTATGTTGTCCTCTAAATCAGAATCATAGAATGGTTAGACCTTAAAGACCTTAGAGATCATATAGTTCCAACCCCCTGCCATGGTGGGTACAAGCTTTAGGTGTAACTGTGGTAGGGAAAAAAAAGCACAATTGTTCTGCTTTTATTTAATAAAAGCTGCAAAGTCCAGCACAGGTGATTGAATTAGTCCTTTGGGTTACAGGACAGCGAGCTTTTTCACTTAGCAGCTTTGGAACACCTGAACTGAGAACTGTGCTTCTACTTCTTTTTGTGTCTATGTGTTTGCAGAGCATCTGAGGAAGACTTCTGTTTTTCTGTGTGTGTGGAACTGAAGCAGAAAAGGGTAACTGGAGTGAAAGGTGAGAAAGACATTATTTGAATTTTTAAATTTTATTTTAAGCTTATTTTTTTAGTATGGTAAATATAAAATCCATACTCTGATCTGCAGCTCACCATTTTCTATGACTTTCCTTATTTTTGTATTTCCCTTGAGGTCAACAGTATTGAATTTTAAATCTATCTTCTTACAGAATTTTTTTTGTAAAACAAATAATTTCTCTAACATCTGCTTTCTATGAGAATGATGGTAAAGCATATTCTAAGCCATTTAATTTAAAGTGCAGTGTCTGAGATTCCTTTCCTTGTCACCATTGCTCAGTATGAGGATTTTTTTTGATAATAGGTGAAGTTATTGTTTCAAAATGAGTTTGACAAACTTACTGAGTTTGGACAAACAATAAATACATCCCAGTTTAAGCCAGCAGCTGCTTTATAATGCTTGTCCCTGGACTTCTTTGTGTCATGTGCTGTTCCAAATTCTCCATGCACCGGTGGCATTACCCTTCTGTCCTGACTTTTAATGACCTCTGATATTCCAGTCCAGGCTTTCTTTTAAGCAGAACTTTCCAGTTGTGCAGGACTGTGTGGTGGTTTTTCACTGTTGACAGAAGTCCACTAGGATGCAAACCACCAAACTCATTCTCACCCTGACCTAAACCAGGATTTAAACTGAAGTCTCTGGAGGTGTAAAACCAGACTACTAACAAGTGATGGGAGAGCCTCACATAGCTTGGCTCAGACAAAAATCTAAATGTTTAGCTTTTCTGAAACCATGCTGGTCTAGAAACCAGCATTTCAGTCCCATGAGAGTAGTCTGCCCTTTCTGATTTACTGCATAATCAGATTGGGACTCCATTTCTGAGACACCAACAAAAACAGCTTTTCTTTTTTCATAATGATTTTGTCTAAAACCAGTGAGAAAAGACATGCATGAACACTTTAAAATAAATAAAAAACCATAAAAAGGCCTCATGTTTTACGATTTCAATCACTCTGTTTTCCAGAAAAATCATGTTTCCTCTTACTTGAAATTTTGTTTTCCATGGTAGTAGTTCACAATGAGAGAAGGAAAAATCTGGCCTGTGGGATCTAGCAGAAGAACTGGGTTTAAATAAATGTTATAAAAAGAAACTAATAGTAAGAATCTGAATCACTGGGACCAGACTGCCTAGGAAATTGGTGTAATTTCTATCACTGAACATGAGAATGGCTAGATAAAGGTTTTGGAGAACTGAAAAATTTAGGCCTGGTCCTAGGATAGGAGTGTGCATTATAAGCTGTCTCCAGATGGCTTCCAAGTTCATGATTCTGTAATTACCTGTCTGATAAAACAAAATTCTCAAGTGTGTTAATCTTCATGGGAAAATATCACACTGAAACAAACCCTGTCTCTTAGATCATAATTTATTTCATAATTTATTTGGCATAGCTTATCAAAGATATCACTGTTAAAATCATGGCAGACTTTGCTTGCTGGGGCTTCATTTTGGTCTTCCAGAAAACCTTTGCACAAAGAACTTGGGAGATGCTAATTGACTAGTAACTATATCCTGAAATTGCTGCTCTGATTTTAACCCCAAAAGAGTGGTTTATTTTGCATACTGAAATGAATAGAGTGTTTCCACTTCCCTTATTCTTGATAATCAAAAGTTTAAATCTGTGTGGGAGAGACACACAGAGGAAGAACTGATGATGCGAGAAGTACAACTACTGGAAACCGTGGTTCCAGTAGATGAGACCCACTCAGATAATAAAAATGTGAGTCAGCTCTCACTCATGTGCTAACAGAGAAGTCAAATTTTCTCTAACCAACTGTTTTTAAATTTTCTACATAAACACAATGATGCATCAGGATATGTCTAAAAATAGTTCCTCCTCCCGTGGCGGATATATCCACAAACCCTGCACAAAACCACTCGCGCTTCTCAAACACAACTACTGGGCTGTGGAGCCTGGGGGAGTGAATAGGCTTGGTTAAGATGAGTTTCAATCAAACTTTAGTTAAGGATGAGAAAAAAAAAACAAGCTTACAGAATGCCTGTTATGAGGGGAAGCAATGAGCTGAATGTGCTGCCGTGGTTCCTCCATTTAACGTGGGTTTGTCATCTCGCATTGGTCATTGGTGTGATGAGTTTCTCTGAGCTTCTTCTATTTTTGCTGGTTTCTGGATGTGCTGTGTCCTTCTTAGCATTGTTGTTTGCCTTTGCAAGAGCTATTAAAATTGCCCCTCATCTGAGCTGGATAATTTCATACAAAAATTTAATTCAGCTGAATTGACATATGGCAAAAAAGGTCACTAGAGCTGTTAGTTTTGCTGTGGTCAGCTCGAGTGGGAGCTGGCTGAAAGGGCAAGATAATATTTTAATGTGATGTAGGGAAAGCAGTGTTACACTGGAAAGCAGGAAACAAGTTCATTTTTACATTTCTGCTTTTGCTTTTTGGAAATGAGCTCATAAACCTGTACTGATCTGCTGTTGCTGTGTTATACTGACCCACTGCTTGGTGAGAGAAGAGACATTCTGACTGTACCCTCTTTCTGTTGCAATTTAGCTGCGACTGGTTAAGTGCACACAGGGGATGATGCTGCTGTGTGGCCAGGAGTTTTAGGGTTGGCTGTGGAGCTGGACACACATGGGAGAAACGAGGATGGAGAGGTTTGTCATTGTGTGGAAACCCTGCTCTCTGTGAATCACTGAAGTCTGTGACAGGCTTTGTGCTGACCTCTAGGAGTTCATTCTGAGGACATCAGGATGTCAAAAACAAGGAATCACAGAATGGTTTGACTTGGAAGAGACCTTAAAGCTCATCCCATCCCAGCCCCTGTCATGGGCAGGGACACCTTCCACTATCCCAGGTTGCCCCAAGCCCCATCCAACCTGGCCTTGGACACTTCCAGTGATGGGGCAACCACGGCTTCTCTGGGCACCCTGTGCCAGGGCCTCACCAACCTCACAGGGAAGATTTTCTTCCTAACAGCCAATCTAAGCCTACTCTCTGTCAGTGTGAGGCCATTCCCTTTGTCTTATCATTCCAGGCCCTTGTCCATAGTCTCTCTCCATCTTTGTTCCAGGTTCCCTTCAAGTACTGGAAGGCCACAGTGAGGACACCCCTGGCTTTTCTTCTCCAGGCTGAACAAATCAAATTCCCTCAGCCTTTCCTCACAGCAGAGCTGCTCCAGCTTTCTGGTCATCTTGGTGCCCCCTCTGAACCCTCTCCAACAGCTCCATGTCCTTCCTGTGCTGGGACTCCAGGCTTGAGGCAGCTCTGCAGGGGGGGGTCTCACCTAAGGACACCAACTTCCCCCGAGTAACACAAATCACTCAGTAAATGATAGAGAGGTTGTTTAAGCCTGACATGAGGTGCTCAGCTGCCACAGTTTCACTGAAAATTGTGTCTCAGAATAGCTGCGACTTTTTACACCTGCTCAAAACCTACCTTGTGAGCTCCACAGCACCGGGCATCAATCCTGCAGCTGGTCCCTCACACCCAGACCTGGGTGAAAGCCCAGTATTTTTGGGCTTGAATAAATCCAGACAAAGTTCCATCTTAGATTCCCCTTGAGCCATGGAAAACTGCATTCTTAAGAGTGTTAGTTCAGTACCCTGCAAAAATGAGTTATCGTGGTCTAATTGAAGTAATAATAGGGATCAATTCTGGGTTTTCAAAAGTCTTCTGAGTTTATATAATCCTGCTCCCATTTAAGTCACTATTGAGATTGAGGTGGGTTAGAGTTAGATGTGAAAAAAAAATGTACATTCAGAACTCCCATCCTAAGTACAGAAGAAGAGTTAGGGTTGTCAATGTGGTGCATTCTTGAAAAAAAATTAAAAAACAAAGAAACCCATTTGAAGAATGACTACAACAAATCCTGTCTGTTTATGCAAATGGTGCCTTCCTACAAAGATAACTTCAGCATTAAAACCTGAAAGATTAACAGCAATCTTTTACAAGTTAAAAAAAAATTAATTCTGGCTGGGTTTTCTGGAGCAGTTCTAAATTTTAAATATAAAATAGTAAGTGTTGCATGGATTTTATTTTGCCTTAATCCTCAAGTGCATAATCCTGAAATAAATTTTGTGCTAAGTCCCCTGTGGCCAGAAATATTCCTTTAAACTCTAGGGACTGAGCCAGCTATAGTTTCATTTTATGCCAACTAGCCAGATGTACTTTAAAGAAATAAAATTCTATTCTAAGAAAAATAAATTCAAAACTCTTTACCATAAAGTCTAAAAAATAAAGCTAAAAACCAACATAGCCTTTATTTCCACAACAGCACAGAATAAATATGGGAAAAAATCCATCACATGGGATCAGAAATTATTTTTGTGGCATTTGCCTGGACAGACACAGGAAAGAAATTGCTGCAGTGGCTTTATATTTGGTAGTGGCATCTCTTTTCTTATGTAGCACTGAAACCTTTTTGACCAAAAACACCTGAATTTTTTGCAACTTCCATTGCTTGGCTGAGTTTCAAGAAGCTTTGCTTTGACTGAAAAGCTCTAAAAAAGAAAGAGAAGCACAGGACTTGACAGGGTCTGATTCTGAGTGCAGTGAATCTGACTCTGAGTGCAGGGAGGCTCCCCTGGCTTGGCACGTGGCTCTTGGGATCTACACACACAACTGACTCCTGATTTGCAAACAGGGGCTTAGAATTGTTCTGAAGTTACACCCTCAAATGCATGCTGGTGCCCTGGTTTTCTCCCATTCTCCTCCACCATCCTTTCCTTGCATTCCCTTTTCTGTTCTCCTCTGTTGTGAATATCCCTCCATTCATGACTCCTGCTGCCCTTTTTCCCCTATTTGCTGCCATTTAGCATTGCACCAGCAGAAAATTACTGCAGGAGTGACTTCCATAAAGCAGCAAGTAGACTTAAAATCAAGGAGCAGCTTCAAAGACGGGTTTGTTGTGTTGCTGTGAATTTATCATAGCTATAATGAGGGTTTGGAATACTTCAACATACGCCATAGGGGTAACCTCATCGTTACCCACCCACGGTGGCTCTGATCTTGAGTGATCTCATTCCATATCCTCAGCACAGTTCTGGCATGTTCCCTCTCTACGGAGGGGGGAATAGAGACTGACCTTCCTTTGAAATCCTAGATGTATTTGCATGAGACCCTGCCAAATGCATTAACAAGTGGCGGAGTGGAAACCCTGAGTGAGTAAACATGGTCAGCTCAAACACATGTAAATATATCTAAAATTTTGTGTATCATGCTTTGATTTACACCACAAACTAGAGGAGGAAATGCCAGGCCAGTGAGAATCTGCTCTATTTATTTTTAATTGGTATTTTGTCATGACATAGCATATCACCTTCTCAGGGAACTTTTAAACCTCCTCTTTGCAAAGCAGATTTGTACAGGTGATAACCTTGTTTTGTGACTGACATGACATTTTCTTGCATGCAGTAGCAGCTCCTGGTGGTGGTTATTTGTGATGTTGCACTCTCCTATATCCCTCCTTATCTGCTGCACTCCTGCTCAGCGAAATAGAGAAGGCTGCTGCTACTAAGCTTGAAATAGATATTTGGCCAAGTGCTTCCCTGGTTTTGGATGGGTGTTCCTTCTTGGAGCAGCATGCCTAGGCTTTGAGAGGCACGTTATGATGAGTGAACAGCTATATGAGGAACTTTCAAACTTTAAATCGTATCCAAGGAACCTCTGGTAATAAGGGCTTCAGCTTCTACCCACAAGTGGTCCTGTGGGAAAACTGGTCTTTGGCTTTTATTTCCTGAAAGGAAGGATTGTATGGCAGTGTTGGGGCTTCAGGGTCTGTATAATCAAGGCTCGGCATGATGAATTTGATGTACTGGCATCTGTTCTGTGTGTTTTGTAAGGCTTCCAATAAAATATGAATTAAAAAGAAATATGCTTCATATGCCTATGTAGGACATATGGCAGTTAAAGCTTTAGATATGGCATTTTTGTTGAGTTAAGAAGGATGTGATAGAACACACATAAGCTGCACAATTCTTACAAAAAACAGAAAGGCAGGGGAAATTTAGGAAGCCAGTCAATATAGAGGTGACCTTCAGTGGGGGTGATTTTTTGGATGCCAGGATCAGCTTCAAGCTTAATGCACCTTTGAAAACTGAAGCTCCAGACTAGGTCATGTTGCTGCTTATAATCCTTCAAAGAGGGCAAGGTGTGAAAATAAGCTAATAATTGTGTAAGGGCTAAAGGAAGAATTTTTCAGATCCCAGTCAAGTTTGCCAGCCTTTCCACACTGCAAAACCCCAACACCCCTCTCCAGGAACTCAGCCCAGAATATTAGTTTTGGATGACTGCCTTTGCAAGTCAATACAGTGCAGATGAGGACCCTCCTCCATTATCAACTTCCAGCCCTTCTATGAGTGCAGAAAAGGCAAAATTAAAAGATAAAGCTGCACTTTGGGTGATTTTGGTCTGTGATGGATTATTCAACACTGTCAATGTGCCCTGTATTTCTACTGTGACAGTTAGAAACATGATTAGGTAAATCAGTTGTTCCCTATCTTGCTTGTGTTTTGTCCAAAACAAAACCAAGCAGTCACTTTTTCTTCCCTGGGCTTTTTCTGCAGCTCCTTCCCCTGGCTCCTCCTCAGGGCTTGCCTCCCAGAGCTGCAGCCCAGCCCTGATGTGGGACAGACCAGGAAAGGAGCCCTGGGAGTCTTGCCAGGAGCCTTCCCAATACTGCTCAAGGGTGACATCTCAGCCCAGCCCTCAGCCCTGGTCCCACAACTGTGGGCACTCCTGTGTTACTGCCTGTTCCCTGTCTGGGAGCAGAGAAAGTTTTGGCAACCTCTCTGAGAAGCCCTTTGAAATTTTGGGATTACTCCTGTAAAGCAAAGGGTTGTTAGAGTTTTCTGCACATGAACTCACTCCAGATGCCATTTGTACAGACAGAATTGAAAAAGAGAGTGCTCTTCCCCTGGAGGTGATCCAAGGGAATATTTGTGGAAGGTACTTCACAAGCAATGGGTAGCTTATGAATCCCCTGCCTCAAATTTATGAGATGAATGGAAGATGAAATGCTTTGTAACATGATTTGGTTTCAGTCATTCAAGCTGATCACTTGAGCTACCCACTGTTCAGACTGGCTGCTTGCAAGGGCAAGATATCCCCCTTGAATAATTTTTAAGTTCAGTGCACTGGGCTGACAGAAAACAGTTTATCATCATCCTGTGCCATCCCTTTGGAGAGCCTTCTCTGGTCCCAGCACCATGTGATCTCTCACACTTGGTGCCTGTGTTTCTGCTCTCCCTGAATCCCCCAATACTGTTAAACACCTGGGTTTGTTCTGCTTTTCTCCTGGCCCAGAAATGTCCTTTCCTGCATCTCATCTGGGACATAACTCACCATAGCATACTCCACAATTGGAAACAGTCTCCTGGGGTCAAAGACCAAAGGCTGCTCCTACTGCTCAATGTTCTTCAGCATATGGGTGGGCTGGAGCCAGAACCATTTGAGGGAGAACCTCTGAGAAGGGAAAATGTTTGAGAAGGTTCTGAGACCCCTTCTGGACAAGCTGTCCATGAGCCAGCAGTGCCCTGGGGGACAAGAGGACCAGTGGAACCCTGGGGTGAATCAGGAAGAGCAGTGCCAGCAGTGCCCCTCTGCCCAGCCCTGTGAGGCACATCTGGAGAGCTTTGTCCAGGTCTGGGATCATCAGGACAGGAGGGACACGGAGCTCCTGTAGTGGGTGCAGTGGAGGTGGCAAAGATGATGGACCTGGAGCATCTCCCTGATGAGGAAAGGCTGAGGGAGCTGGGGCTGTTCAGCTTCAAGAGGAGCCCTGAGAGGGGCCCTGAGCCCTGGGTGTCCCTGTGTGCAGGGAGGGCTCAGAGCAGGGCCCAGGCTCTGCTCCATGGGCCCAGCAATGGCACCAGAGCCACGGGCAGGGACTGAGGCCCAGGAGGTTCCACCTGGACAGGAGACAGGACTTCCCTGTGCAGTGACTGAGCACTGAACAGATTGTCCAGAGAGGGTGTGGAGTCTCCCTCACTGGAGATACTCCAGAACCATCCAGACACAATCCTGCGCCCTGTGCTCTGGGATGGCCCTGCTGGAGCAGGGAGGTGAGAACAGATGAGATCCCTTCCAACCTTACCCAATCTGTGATTCTGTGTCAAAAAAATAAAAATTTCATTTCTCTTTTCAGAGTAAACAAAGAAAGTGCAGCTAATTTCTAATACTGCAGATGTAATTTATGGCAGTGCAATTTCAGCCAGCTCTAAAAGCTTTTATTGCTGGAAACAGGCAAGTGAAAAGCTGTGTGAGGTGAGGGAGCTCCACATGAAAGAGATTGGAAGAGACAGAAAAAATGCTTCAGATGCAGAAACCATGTACCTGCAGTATGCTGGGGTAATATATTCTTGGTGCATGGTCAGGGGCATCTGGATGCCATCACAGTGCACACACATTCATTACCTGTTCCTTTCCCAGGGACAGCTCTCCTCCCTCCAACCTTCTTGCCACAGGGTATGGTAGCAATGACTCCAGGCCTTGCTGGGCACAGCTCAGTATTGCATACATATGACCCCATGAAACCAAAACATACTCTCAAAGAGCTCTTGTACTCCAGGGCTTCCACTTCAGGAAGGATATTAAATTTCAAAGTATATTTACATATTTACTATAGCACTTCCAAGAGCAGGGTTTTTTTTAAAAGGTTATAGCAACATCTGTTTGCCTTTGATGGAGACAATTCCTCTTGCTTATGTTCCTTATGCTGTTGAATTTGTGAATCTTACAGAAATCGCTAGCATTTTAAATTGTCTAAAGGTTTGATAGTTTTTGGAGTAAGTGGTTGGAAACTAGTTAGCTGCAGAGTATTCACAGATGAAACTAATAGTAGAGCAGTGTGCTTTTAAGGCCTGCGCTTCCTGAGTGGGTTGCATTTGCTAAACTTCAAGAAAAAAGCGAAGTCTGATTATATCTGTGGCCCATTCTATGTTGTGTGTGGTACATGGAGGCACATAAGTGAATTTTCTGGTTGCTCCATAGCAGTGAAGTGGGCGAAAGGTGGGGAAGAAATTCCACAGTCAAGCAGGGCTGTGAATCCTTTGTGGAATCTTCAGTGTTCTGGACTCATGAGTCTAACAATATTAAAATATTTGGATTAAAAATCTGAAATACAAAATATGAATCTGGGAAGGTTTATCCTTGGACATTAACACTGATTACTTTCTAGCTATTTTTTGCAGCTATTTTGTTTGCCAATCCGTTTTTCTTTAAAAGTAGGGGTAGGGATTCCTAGCGACTGTAAAATGTATCAACATCAAATACTGTGAGGTGTGTCAGTGCAACTCCATAGAAACAGGTTAATGCCAATTAATTTTGCTTGTTCGATTGTCAGCTATGCAGTTGGTGTTCACCTGAATATAGGAAAGCACTTTATAATAATTTATTGGCGTATGCTAAAATGAGAGAAAGTATTTCTTTGTGATTAAAGAGTTACAATAATAAAACCCTCACAAAATACGAACTGGTTTAAAATCTGTTAATGAAAAGTGAATGCATCACTCTTACCTCCCCCTCAGCTGCTGTTTGTTCTGTTGATTGTTAAGCATGAACTTTGGGAAAGCTCCGTTATCCTTGCTCCCATTTTTCAATTTTGTATTGCCTTGGAAACTCCATCTTTCAGCTGGAAGTAGATATGGCACAAGAACAGCATGTTCTTCTGGGAATTACAGAACGACGGAATAGAAAAGCTGGACAAGTTGGGTCCAGCAGTCAAAGGAAAAAACCAGCTTGGGGCAACTTTCTGGGGATTTCACCACCCCTTTTCAGCATTCATAAAACTGCACAGGAGCTTTCCAAGTTGGACTTAGGGGTCCATCAGGTGGAAAAGAGAGGCAGGCTTGCAGAGTCCATGAGCTTTGGGAATGTAATTGGTCTGACTGCAAATGCACAACTCTTAGACTGCTGTGATTTGATACAGAGGAGCTGAAAGGACAAGGAGTAGACAAATGTGAATCCTAGTCCCAGTTCTGACTTTAACTGTAGATGCCCAGAGCTCTGCTCTTCACTTTAAATGAGAATACCTTGGCATAAAAGTATAATCTAGATTCATGATTCCGTGAGCTGTCCCAGCTTTAAAAAGCATATGGCTACCAAACCTCATGACTTCTCCTAGTTTGTTCTTCAGGGAAGTGCAAAAAAACTTAAATGTTTTAGTTTTTTGTTTGACAAGTTCTTTCAGTGAACGTGGAAGAATGTAGAAATCGGAGAATTGCAGAGAGTTAAGCTAAATCCTCCCAAAAATTAACCCACAATGAAATTTCAGGTATGGTGGTTTTTGTTGGTATGTGCTGGAGTGAGAGCACAGGTAGAAGTGGGGAAAGAACCATGATTTTAGATTTATTCCTGAAACACTTGTGTTTTTAAGAGGTAGTCTAGAGCCAAGGTATATGTACTTTAGGATATATGTTGGAGGACCATACCTACCATAGAAAGAGCATCTTCCCAGGCTGAATGGTGTAACTGGATAGGTTGGGAGTTGGAGCATTAGCTATCAGCACAAAACAGACCTGTTCTCAGAAGGCAGCTCACACAGACACTTGTCTGAGGAGGAGTAGGAGGAGTATGTTCTCATCTTACTTTTCAAGACATATCTTTTTCTTCCTTCCTGTACCCTTAAAGGGAGTATAGGTGATCCTATGTCTTCCAAAGAGCTGTAATAGTCTACAACTAAGATTTTCTGGACCTCTTTTTCTTTGTAATCACCTCTCTCTTCTAAAAGGAATGAAGAGGAGAAGCAATATCTGGTAATATCTGAATGAAGACCATTTCATCCAGTGAAAGTTCTTTATCCCACAGCTGAAATTATCTTAAATAAACAAAACCTTGTGGGTTTGTCCCATAAAAAGGATTTCTATTATTTTCTGTATGCTAAACCATCTCATTTGAATTATACCAGGGATTAGCCTGGGAAATGTAACACAAATGACTGATTTTTTTTTTTTAATAGATCAAAACGCCTTTTCAGTTTATGAAAGCCTTTTTCCCATAATTGATATTATTCCTTCTATTTCTTCTAAGTCCTTAGAGGATTATGAATGTCAGTATTCAAATAAAAGAAAGATTGCTTTAGATAATTTTATGTGCAGGGCTCAGTTCCAAAGGAACCAAACTCACATGGGGATCTTTGAGAACATTATTAAAGGGACATGATGAAAATAAGGTGGGGGTGAAGAAGACCAAAGGAATGGGGGGGAAGAAAAATCTGCAAATCAGACTCAGGATAGGTTTTCAATACAGCTGACAGTCAGTACAGCTGCACTTTTGGTCATTACAATCCACCTGGAATATCTGGATGCTGTAGTGTAACATTAATTCAAGATTGTTTTCACTTAACACTTGCGATTTTTTTCCTGACTTCTGTGAAGCTTTCCAATAATTGAAATAACATGATCTTATCCTAGATTCACACAGGACATGGCTGCAGGGAACCAAAGGCAAGGAGACCGTGTCCCTCAGGCTGTAAAATGTAGCAACTGAGTTGTTTTCAGACTCAGGAGCAGAAGATTCAGAGTTGAAGAACAATTCTTAGTGTATTCCTCCAATCCCCACAGGAGAAGGCGTTATCACAGAGGCAATAGCAAACCTCTCACCTACAGCTAGGACAGAAGAGAACAGTGGCTCTTCTAAAAGTAAAGAGATTTCACCTTTTCTGTGATGTAAATGTTAAGTAATGCTTTTGAGAGTAAATGAAGTGAGGTTTGAAATCACACCTCCCATCAAAAAAATGCAGTGAATATGCTTGTAGATCTTTTCCCATTAATTTGAGTAGACGTATGGGAAATGTCCTAAACTTGTACCAGTCAGCCTACAGGTTTTTGTTGGCAAGCAGTGATCAAGATTAACATTTCCCCCAGATTTTTTGTGATTGGCTGTAGCTACCTTAGATTAACAAGGAGAAAGGTAGGGATGTGGAGGAAATCTAATCAGCCTAATGCAGCTTCCTAACAACTTAGAGCCTCCATCATAGAGGATGACAAGTTTACCCCTAAGGGCAAATTTTTGGGGATGTTTTCAAAGTTTCCACTTCTCATGAGGAAAGTTTTCAGGTTGTTATGTCTAGTCCATCTGACCCAGTTCAAGTCTGAGTGACAACAGTAGCACAAAAAAATCACAAGATCTGAGGCTGTTTGCATTAATTTAGGCTTTGGCCATAAGAGTGCCTTGCACACCCAGCAGTGTTACAGAGCCTGATGGAGCCCAGTTTGTTTTGTGAGAACGTTGCTGTCCTGCTCTCATCTCTGCTCTCCTGGAGGCATCACAATGGTCAAGGTGCAGCCAGTGCCAGGTGATGGCTTTGAGTCTTCCAGTCCCTGTGCAGTGCAGGCCCTGGGGGGAGGAGTGGACCAGGCACACAGTGGTTGCTGGACTTCAAGGAACGCTCCTTTACCTGATTGATGCTGCCCAGTAAGACCATGATGATGCCAAACCTCTGTTTGGTGTTCAGTTAGCAACTGAGAGTGTTGGGAGCATCTCATTGCCATCCTTGTAAAGGTTCTGCTTGCTGCCTCAGTCATCCTGAAGCTGCAGTTTTGGGTGACAGGAAGTGGCACCATGCAGGGGTAGTTTTGGGGAAGGATAGATCAGAAAGAAGGACACTGGCTAAGAAGTGAAATAGGTGGTCTCCAGTCCTGACTTCATTACAAATCAGGTATAGTAGTCAAGACAACAAAGTTAGCCCAGGAAATTGACTCCTAAAATAGTATGGTCCAGTAGGGGCATTTCCACAGCAAAGCCTGCTGCTTCTCTGTGGGTACTGGGCCATGATTTACTTTCCCTTGGGCTGAAGTGCTTTTCCCTAAATATCCATAGACCAAACTGTGCCTTGATAATGTTCCAGGTGATTTAGCCACTTCAGGTACCATAAAATCTGTGGAATGCCATTGGGTTTAGAAGCTGGAGAACTGTCAGTCCAGAAAAGCTATGAGTTTTGCTCTACAAACAGGTTAACAATCCAGGCTAACCCTAAAAGTTAGTGTTTCACAGAGTTAATGGTAAATATATGAAATGTTTTAAAATATATCTTATGATGGTGGAACATACATATATTAGATGAATGAAAGTTTGGAATCCCACTCTAAATTGAGATGCCGCAGTCCAGAAATACTTAGAAACTGGATGAAGTTATGGAACTGTGATGTAGCACTCACCTACTTCTGGTATCATTTAGGGGACTTGTAATTGTGTTTATTAGACCCAGCTTTGTAGCGTGTGGACACATCTTCATATCTTGATCCTGTGCCATCTGGTTTTACCCAGCTACTTTGCTTCCCAGTGAACAAATTATGTGACTGGTGGAGATTTAAACTGCTCATGGCAGTTTGAGCAATTGCTGCCAAATGATGTGGAATTATAATCCAGTGGATAGGCATTCCTGTCAAGATCTTGGAGCCCACAAATGAAAACCTGTAATTCTAATTTGCTATTTAGGAACATGAAAACCAGATCTATGTTTTCCATAAAGCTGGGCCTGCACCTGATACCTCCTGTCAGAAGATGCCTTATACTCCAAATCTTTGAAAACCAAAACCAGTTAACAAAGTGCTCAAATTAGAGTTTAGGAAAGGAGAATTAGGCACCACTTTGGGAACTTCATCTCTGAAGGAGCTTGGTATAAAACCACGCTGACAATGACTCAGTGCAGACTTTCCCAAAAGAAGTGGAAGATGGCATGGACACTGGCCAATGTGAGATCAAAGCAGCCATAGCGAGGCTGCAGAGATGTCAACTGCAGATGAAAAGCAGAGATAAAAAGCTTTGCATATTTTTGTCTGAAGTCCTATGAGCTTACATTTATGTGGGTGAGCAGCAGTGATTTTATAATGAGTCACTAGAGCAGTTGAAGGAAATGATTAAATGAAGAGTAATTGCGTGTTGCAACAGAAGTCTGAAGGAAGTGGTGTGTCCCCAGTCTCCTGATGTCTTCAGACAAAGCTCCTTCTGGAAGGTGAGCACTGACAAGACAGAAGTTGCCAACTCAGGTGCAGAGTAGTTCAGGGGTATTTGCCTGTGCATCTCTGCTGACTGGCTGTGGGACTGAGGAGCTGCCAAGTACCCACTGAATTGCTTATTTGGCTCTGAGGGGAGAACTTTGTCTCACTGGCTTTGTCCAAATAGCTCTTTCACGAGTTTTCTGATCATAGAACAAGCTTAGATAAACTGTTACAACCAGAAACTGAATGTTTTCTGAAGCTTCATTATTTAATTATATGAATGAAAAGTAAATAATTTTAATTATTATTAAAATTTTCAGGACTCACCCAGGTGGTGAATATCCTCTAAGACTTCCACCTTTACCACAGGTAAATGAATGAGCTCTGTTGTTTCAGAGGGTGGTTTCCATACTCATCTCTTTGCTGAATCACAGCATAAGTGACTTCTCCTGGAAATCTGTCAGAAGCCTGACAAAATTCAGAGTGTATCACAGTCTGCACTTACTTACCTCATCCCACTGGCAAAATTTGTTCCCATTTTATTTATATTTTATTTTATTTTATTTCATTTGTTTCAAAGTACTTTTGCAGCAGTTAGACTGGTATGTACTCCAGTAAGAGAAGTAAGGAGAAATCCTGAATAATTTACAGCTGTTTCATGACTGTACCTTTACATGCAAAGTAGACTGGATAAATCTACAAGGTTCTGGGTGAGAACTTGTATTCTTTTATGTGCAGCTTTCAATAAATTAGAAATACAATTCACTTGAGGGCTTTTTCATCTCTTCTTGTTGAATAATGAGATTCATTTTGGCAACTGGAAAAACTTAGATTCAGTGCCACCATGGAGATTTTCAGTTGTACAAAATGATGCCATTGCCTTGTATATTATTATAAAATCACCACATCAAAGTATGCAAGTGTCCTGTAATGTCATGATTACAATGTTAGGCTCTTACCAGTTGAAAAATATGACTAATTGAATATTAGAATATTCCTTCAATTATATGTTTGGTTGTCCACATAGATATAGGCAATCTGTTAAAATACTGTGTCAGTTTGTATTATGGCAGGCTTGGAAGGTTCCTGAGAGGGGAAGGGTAGCTGGAAGGGCAGGTTTGAGTATGTATTGTGGTATCATCTAATCCTGGTATCTCATCAGAGCCTGCTCCTGGGAAAGAAAATCCCAAAGGACACCCAGACTGGTGCTGGTGGTCATCAGGGGCAGGACTGCTTTTCCAACCCAAGCCAATTCCTTTCTGAGGCATGAAGTGGCATTCTGTGGCAAGAGAAGCCTGTTTTGGGTGATAGGAGAAACAAGCGGGCTGGTCATGGCACTGCTTCTGTAAGTGTCTTTTTGTGAAAACTTATGAAATCATAGAATCATTTAGGTTGAAAAACACCTCTAAAATCATCAATTCCAACAATTAACCCAGCACTGCCAACTCCACCAGTAAACTATGCCTGTAAGTGCCCCATCTACACATTTACAGGGACAGTGGTTCAACCACTTCCCTGTTCCAATGCTTGATAATCCTTTCAGTGAAGCAATTTTTCCTGATATCCAACACAAACATTCCCTGGCACTACTTGAGGCCATTTCCTCATGTCCTGTCCTTTGTTACCAACCCCTCACCTTGCTACAACCTCCTTCCAGTCCATCTGCAGGGCACCCAACACTCCCACCCAATTTGGTGCCATCTGCAAAGTGATTGAGGGTGTCCTCGATCCCCTTGTCCAGGTCATTGAAGCAGTTAAAAAACTGACTCCCATTCTGAGCCCTGGGAACACCACTGGTGCCTGGCCCCAGCTGGATGTAGCTCCATTCTCCACCACTCTCTGGGCCCAGACATCCAGCCAGTCTTTTACGCAGTGAACAGTGCCTGTCCCTGTCCAAGCCATGAGGAAAATGCTGTGGGAAACAGTGTCAAAGGCTTTACTAAAGTCCAGGCAGGCACATCCACAGCCTTTCCCTCATCCACTGAGGGGGTCACTCTGTCCTAGGAGATCAGCTGGGTCAAGCAGGACCTGCCTGTCATAAATCCTGGCTGGCTGGGATGATGCTCTGGTTGTCCTGCACGTGTTGCATGATGGCATCAACAGGATCTGCTCCAGGACCTTTCCCAGCACCAGGGTCAGGCTGACAGGCCTGCAGCTCCCTGGATCCTCCTTCCAGCCCTTCTTACAGGAGTGTCACACTGGCAACTTCCCTTCCCCTGGAACCTCCCTGGTGAGCCAGCACAGCTGGGAAATGATGGAAAGTGGCTCCATGAGCACTGCCACCAGCTCCCTCAGTACCTTTGGCTAGATCTCATCTGGCCCCATGGACTTGAAATTTTTTTTAAAGGACATGATTTCTACTGCCAAATTACAGCCTCTCTAATTATATTGTGGTTGCCACCAGTAATCCTGCTGTTTCAATTGAATGCACAAATAAATAAATAAACAATAAACAAATGTATAACATGCTTTAAAAATGCTAACTGGACAGAATGGCAGGAGGCACAGGGGTGGGGCCATTGGTTTGAAAAAGCACACTTTATTTTTTGATACTTTTGCTTGAAATAGACTCGTATTTTCAGGTCAGCTTATGGCCAAGAAAAACACAAGTCAAACCAAAGCCCACAGGAAACTGTAACAAGTCTAACAAAGGCCAGCGAATGAAGGTTGTAGAAAAATCACAGTGAATGATATCATTGACCACTGGCAGTGGGAAAGTCTGAGGACTTGTTGCTGCTCATGAACAGGGATTGGGGAAATGAAATGTTAAAATATTCTGGATTTTTATTTATTTGTCTTCTGTTTTCTAAGAATCCTGGGAAAAACAACTTTGTTATGTTTATCACCCATTGCTTTCTGACTTTTAAGGTCCCACAAATGCAATTATGCCTCTGAGTTGCTATAGATACAGGACATGAAATCTGTCCCTGGCCTTGCTGAAGTTGCTGGGAATTTTGCCATTCAGTAGGGGACAGATTACACCATAGATTTTCAGTGCCACAATCTTAGCTTCTGACAGAGTCAAAATGCTGCCACTTCAAAGAGCAGCACTTTGCAAAGGAAAGGGGCTCCCACGTAGCTGTTTGTAGAATTGCTTCTGTGACTTTACTGCCATTGTGTGTGCTGGCACAGTGTGAAGAAAGTGCATGGGATAAGAATTTGTGTGGTTCATTGGAAACAGCTTTTCTCAGGTTTGATGTGCACCTCTTGCTAAAAAGCAAAAGTGAGGAAACACAGGGGCAAATTGAGAGTGCTCCAGGTGGATATTGAGCTGGACTTATTAGATAACAATCATTTTCTGATGCCACAAAAGGGCTTTGTGTTCAAGTATCTTTATGTGACTGGCCCTAATCTTTTGTAAAT
This sequence comes from Petroica traversi, assembly GCA_025920805.1. Lineage (NCBI taxonomy): Eukaryota > Metazoa > Chordata > Aves > Passeriformes > Petroicidae > Petroica > Petroica traversi. The sequence continues at coordinate 6,113,858 of JAHLSL010000042.1, read as the reverse complement.
GCATCTGAATGCCCTGGTTTGTGGGCTGGGGTTGTATTGCTCTCCTCTCCTGTCTTTCAGAGACTTGATTGCATTCGTGTGGTGGACTACATTTTCACACAAAGCTTGTATCACAGATCACCTTTCCTGCTGTTTCTGAGCACAGATTGTGCTTCTTAGTATCTGTTGCAATGATTTTAATAGAAATGCGATACTGGGAAAGCAGGAAAGATATTGTATATATGGTTTCCACTGCTCAAAAGTCAAGGAGCAAATGCCATATGATGAGGCAATTCTCATCAGACCTCAGCCCGGGGAATTGCTGCTGTAGGAGAGGTGGGAGCTGGTTTCTGAACTGCGCCTGTGCTTTGGGGTGAGGGCACCCTCTGAGCAGCAGTTCATGGCACAGAAGTTTGGTGCTTTGCTGCTGCAGTTGGCGTTTGGTGCTGTAGCACCCAGGAGCCCCAGCCTGCCCCCATGGTTGCAGATATTCCTACAAAACTGTGCTGGGAGGTCTCCAAAGCTAAATTTGGAGCAAAAGCAAAGTGAACCAGGGCCAGGAGTGAGCGAACCCAGGACAAATCCATAGCTCTGTGTCCCAGTTTAATGCCTTTTCCACCAAACTGGAAAAGGCACTTTTCAAGCTTCAGCATCTGACTGACAATGGAATGAATTGGCTGAAGTTCATTCCAAACAAACTGAAGGTGACATAGGCAGGTGCTGGTCTGGTTCATTTTGTAGAGATGGTGAAGGAGCTGTGTTAAATACCACAGTTTTCTCACTATCATTGTTCCCTAGAGTCCAAAATACTTTACGATGTTAAATTATCTGTATTAAAACAGTCTCTCCAATGCAACTAGAGACCACCCAGAACTGATCCTAGAGACAGCAGCATTCTCTCCAAGGAGATAGGCTGAAATAATTTGGAGTTCACTGCCCATAGGGCATATTCTGGGCTGGATTTATGCACGCAGGCAGTGCTCAGGGGACTTGTCTCAGAGCACTCTGTTTCTGGTGTGCTTTGTTTCCATTTGTGTAATGGAACCATTTAAAAAATAAATAGCAGTTTAAAAATAAGTGAGTGATCTTCAGAGCTAATGTTTATCCAGGATAACTGGCATCCATGTCCATGCTAAAAAACCTTTACTGGCTTTATGTATCTGTTTATTTAAGTATCTGTATTTGAAATGAGGCTTATAGTGTTTGCATGTTGAGTAGCACAGAATTTCTTTTATCAAGAAAGCTTCTTCCCTATATAATTCTATGCTAAAAAGAGAAAGTTGTGCTTTGTAAAAATGCTTACTGAGGTAACAAAGCAAATGAGACCTGTCTCAGTAGCACCAGTCACTTCAGTTTAGTTTTGCTCTGCCTTAGTCTTTTGTCATAGAGTCCAGATGTGGTATAAGATCAAATCAAGAGCCTGAATTGGAATTGTTATGTTGTTCAGCTGTACCTTAAAAAAAGTGTGTAAGGCTGACACCAGAGGACTTTCAAGAGAGTTTTCTGTGTGATTGTTAAATGAAAGACAAATGACTTGTCACATTGATTCTGTATATGTAGTTTATATGGTTGAAGGCACTGTGGAATATTAGAGGAGGGTTAATAAAAAATTAAGAAGATAAGAAGATGTGAGACACTTTTAGCACCTGTTTCATACGTCTCTGTATGAATTATCCTTCAATTTTACATTAGTCATTTGATGAATTTGCCACATTGTCCCCAAAGATTCATTTCCTCAATGGAACTACCTCCATCCAGGTCCCCTTTTGGGCTGTGAGTGTTAAATGTCCTCCTGCTGAAATATACCTGATACTCATTTCAGCTGTGTTAGCTGGTGTCCATGGTGCTAATAGGAAATACAACAACACAAGTGATGTAATTTAATTATCTAAAGCCATTTTGAAAACGCTTGGATCCTTCTTAACCAGCCCTAGTGTAAGTTACATTAGAGTGAGCTTACCGAGGGGATTTGAAAGACAGTTGCAGGGATCAGACACTGAGAGTTCATACCCGTACCAAAGGAACAGAAGAATTACAATGCTCTGCGGAGCTTTGATTAACTGTCTCCAGAGTAAATACAACCTCTGGAAACAAAAGCTTTCTCTCACACCAGGCCCCAGAATTGGCAACTTTAGCACATTCTCTTTGTTCACCTCCAGGATGGCTGGCAGGTTCAGCCAAAGGAGAGAGACTGTAAATTACAACAAAAAGGGAATTAGAAGATGTTATTTTAATCAGACTACTGAATGACTTCACAGCCGAGCCAATGCACGGTGTGCACAGTAATCAGACTTCTGTGGGCCCGGGTGGTAGCTTTTGCTGTGGGGTTGTGCTGGAGGAGGCTCAGAAAGAAATCTTTCAGCACACCCGTATGGTTGAATGATCAGGCAAGTCCTGTATCCTTTCCCTTGTACTTCAATTGTATCTACTTCAGGCCACTCTTTGCATAAGCAATAAGGCTGGATTGTTTTAGCTGGCATATCAGGCACCAATTTTGCAAAACATGATCTACTTATGTAAACCTGAGTGCCCACAAAGAGTCCTACACCATTCCAGAAGTGATTCAGGGGATCCTTACTAGGAGCTGCTGTTGAATGATTAACTTTCACCCAAGCCCCCCCGCATTAATTTAAACTCTACCCTTGTTCTTATAGAGAAATGCAAAATATTAGAAAGTTCCTTGTGCTATGCTATGCTTTATGCCATTAGAGCTATTATCTCACTGTTAATTACTGTGCTTAATTTCCTGGTCTGCCATAGCTCTCCTGTGCAGGCAAACTGAATTTCCTTGCAATATTTCATGGGAGACATTTACTGCCAGTGTTAACCAAAGAAAGGATTTTTGAATGCTCCTTTATTTTGAATTATTTTCCCTTTTCTTTGCGTGCTGCTTCAGACTCACTTTCCCTGGGCTCCAAACAGCTCTCAGTGAAAGCAACCTGCCTTTCCCACAGCAAAGTTCAGGAGTTGTACGCCAGAGTCTGTTCCCAAGATTTGGCATGCTTGAAGCAAAATCAAACTGCAGAATTGTATTTTTCAGGGAAAGATACCTGCCATTATTCAAAAGGAAATTATGTTTTCCACTGAATATTGCCATCATATATTTGGTGGCTGTGTGAGCAGGAGGGAGCAGGAGTAACAGATTGTGCCATACTTAAAAACATAGTTGAATTAAAATTGCCAGTTGTGAATCTGTTTAACAGGATCATTTACAGAAGAGCATTAGTCACCTGAGTTTCTGTGGAGCTTAGTGGAGTGGATAATATGACTATTTAAACTTCTCTTACGGGAAGAAACAACTGGTGGTGCAAATTTGGAATATTCAAGGCTGTACTTCTGGGGAGAAGCTGTGCGCAGCCCTGATTTCCAGGTGAAGATGCACACCACTCTCACCAGAGGAGGTCCACATTGCCTCAGTCTATTTCCTAAAAGCTTGTCTGCTGAGGGGAATCTCCACGTTTGTACCTCTGTCATCCACTTCCTTTTCCTAAAACCACCGACACACGTCCTTGCCCTTGAACTTCTCCAGTTCTCTTTGTGTCACAAAATTCAGCTTCTGCACATGCAGATGTGTGGTGGGGTCCCCTGTGTCATGGAGTGACCACATGGAGCTGTGCATGTGCAGATGTGAGGTGTGCCCAGGCAGCAGTTGGGGCTTGGCAGCTCCTCCAGTCTCTTTTCCAAACACAGCATAAATGTTTCCCCTGCCTGGTCCTTTAGGGCTGTATAGAGAAAGTCTTGAAAAGTGCTGATAGTTTTGTTGGATTATGCTTAACCCACTGACTGTTGAAAGCTAGGACTGATTTGCCCCCACACTGATTTGTCCTTCAGCACCTTAAAGCCAGGCCACTTCTTGGCAGGGCAGTGTCTGGGCATTAGGAACTCTTATTTTACTACTTCATTGCTTACCTGGACAGCCATCTCTTGCAGCATATAGTTTGCTATTGCTGGCATCATGCTAGAATAAAAAACACTATAAGAATAAAATACTATATAAAAGAAAACTCAAACCAGAATTCAAGATTGCTCCTTAAAGTTGTGACTTTCTATTCCTTGTATGAGAGAAATCAGGGGTCTGGGTTTGTTCCTTCCCCCTTAGCCCTTTTGAAAGTTAGTCCAACTTCTGCTACTTAACTACTTCAGCCTTTTGGAGTGTTGTTCCATGTCTTTGCCATCTGTTTGTCCTCCCATCTCTCCTTCTTCAGGTTGCCAACTCTCTGGAGCACTGCTGCTTCTTGCTGTGCATGTCCCTTTGGACTAATATGGTGGGATCCTGGTCACAGCTCATGGTGATGGCACCTCAAAGCAAAAAATGCAGAACCAAACTGGAGCTCCCTGTGAACAAATCTAAAATCTAGGCTGGAACGACCTGACCAGGACATATTGATATTGAATGTTCTTTTCTGTAATTCGGTTACATATGGTGGCCTGGATAAATGGGTGTATTCAGGGACTGGTGCAGCAGTTTAATATTCAGGAGGTTGTGTCTGCAGGCCAGAATCACAAACAATGAGTGTGGAGGAACCAGGAGCCTTTAGGAAGCCCACAAGTTGTGGAGGAGTCCAAGGCACATGGGCAGGGCAGCAGCTGCTCCTCAGGGCTTGGAGATCCCACACATCCATGTGCAAGTGATGCCCTGATCCAACCAGGCAAAGCAACGCTGCTGCAGCTGCCCCCAGTGCAAGGAAGAAGCAGCAGAGGCCCATCAGCTGCCCTGGGTAGATTTCCCCAGCTGTAATGTAAAGGAAGGTGCATGAGACTGGGGCCTAGCACAGATTTTTTTTAAAAATCTCCTTTTCATTGAGGAGACAGAAAATACTGCTATGTAAAAAATGAAAAATATTTTTTTAAACCAAGAAAAATTGACAGGGAGTTTATTTCTCCATCATTTTCATGTACAAGATATTTGAATCAATGTTTTAAAGACAGGAATTTAAAGCAAGAAAACACAAGACTTGTGTTTACCTAGTTTAAAGCAGAAAACCCAATATATGAGTTTACCTAAATGAATGACAAGTATGCATTAATTCCATCAGAGCTTGATCTGAGGTGCATAAAAGATACTAGAGGATAGTGGGAGTTGTTACTCACCAGGCTGTGTCTTTGCAAGTGGGAATTTGGGGTCATAACTTTTTGGCTCTAAATACGGTATCACATTGCTCTGAGGAAAATGTTACAATCTCTGCAAAACTGTAAGTATTTTGTGCCACAAGCCTCAAACTTTCCCCACTTGACTGTTACACCCCCTGTGTGGAATTAGCAGCCTGACATCAAATAGTAACTAGAAAGTTACCTTAAAAAGGAAAACCTAGGCAACCTGTTTTCCTCTTTTCATTTTATACAAACAAGGACAGCACAAACGTGCAGTCCCTCTGCGCACATATTCTCTCAAACATTTCTCAGAGGGTTTACACTTTTAACCAAGGATGTAGCTGGCTGAATGCACATGAAATACCTTGTTATTCATGCAAATATTTTCAAATTAGAAGCTATCTGTGGTATATTTTACAGAAGCTGTTTCAGTGTTAGCACAGCACAGCCACATAAAACCCACCTGGCTAACTGTGAGGTTTCTGGTTTCAGAGCCAGCTTCACTGAACCTGGCCCTCGTTGCAGAGTTAATTGGAAATATTTTTCCAGGGAACTTGCCTGGTGGATTCTGTGTGTTGTTTGATTTCCTCATTCTTAGTGTTTAATCTGTCACATCAGAATGCAGTTTCTTGGTTCAGTCTAGAGGAGGGGATGGAGCTGTTGGGCGAAGCCAGCAGCCAGCACAGCTCCTGCTCCTGTGGATCACCAGCAGCTGACAAGCCTGGCAAGGAGAATGGGGACAGGATTGCGGCCAGGGGTTTTGGAGGAGGAGGAGGAGTAGGAGGGCTGATGGATGGCTGCCTGCTGATAGCAGGCACAGGTTGGATCTTTGGCATCCAGTACAATGCCCTTCTTAGGGTAGAAGTGATAGCAGTGGGATATCTCTGTGCAGGATCGCTGGCTGAGTACCCCAGTGTGATTGCCAAGTAACCCTAATTGTGTTTGTTCTTTAATCCAAAATTAATCTGAGCTAAATTATCTGAACTCTTTAAAGTAAAAGCATTTGTTTGATTGCTGCTCTAAGAATAGGTAAATTTCTTTTTCCTTGCTCTTTTTAAACTTTTGAGCAATATCTCGATTTTTTTAAAGCCCTTTTGCCAAGTTTTTTTTTTTTTTTCTTAAGCACCAGTGACAAGAATATGAAAGGAATTAGAAAATTATTATGGGATTAAGACTCATGCACAAAAGACATGTTGATTCCTTGTCCTCCAAAGAGAGCAGTATCAGTTCTGCAATTAAACCTGGTGTACCTGAGTACAAAAGAGGCTCATGTGCAGTAATGTATGTGCTAGGTAGTAATGTAGGAAAGTAATATATGGAACAATCTTTGATTTAAAAACTGAACACCTCCCCCCCCATACAGTCTCAAAGGGAATAGTAAAAAATCTCTTTCAATTTTTAGACCTGAAGAAAATGTATTCTTCGCCTCTGTTTGTGAAAAAATGTTATCTGCCAGTGGTAAATAGCAAAGTGAGTACACTTCTGACTTAACTGATTTTGTAATATGTTATTTCTATCTCTTAACAGCAAAGAGAAGCTTTGCTGCATGGACAGATATTTTTCTAATTCCACATTGAGTTCCCATATAGCATAAAATTAGATGGGATACAAAAATGATTTATTTGATACTTCTTTGAGAGTTGTCCTCCCCACCTAATTTTCAGCAAATGGAAATGTCACCGTCCATATCCTCTTCCTTCTAGCCACAGATATGCCAATAACAATTTTCATAACAATGCTGTGTATATCAGAAGGACACTGGGTTTTTTGAGGAAAATTACATACAGCTCTCTGGATTGCTGTTTGTTACAAAATCTGACCAAGAAATAATTACTTTAAAATTCTACTGACTGTACTTTGGGCTCTTTGGAACTCCCAGCTAACTGAGGGTCAGTTAAACCATGAGCTCTGAGCTTAGTGCTTGGAAACCATAAAGGTAATATCATTAGGAATTTTGCATCAAGTGAGGGCTTCAGGATGTGGCTGTGTGCATTACTCGGTACCTTACCGCATTTCCTGTTTTCTTCTCCCTTTGACAGCTCTGTTTGAAGTTGCTTCTTAATCTCCTCAGTTGTTGACTTGAAAATGCAGCAGACCTCCTAAGCATGAGTCACACCAGCCCTCAATCATCAGTATTGTCCAGAAATGCTCTGTTTCCCTTCTCATCTCTTCTTACCCCTTAACCAAGGGCAGCGATGATTCATAGTTTGAAAGGGTTTGATTTGCATTTGATATGAGTCAACAACAAATTCAATATCAAGAAACAGCATCAAGCAGGCCTTGAAAAAAAAAGGAAGGAAATTTTCTTATTTACTGTGGCTGAATCAAAAGTACAGGCATAGATATTACTCTTGAAAAATCAAAAGATAAATTACACGGGCTTGAAAATCCCCTCATACAGATTCTGCAAATGTTTTAGGAAATCACTGTGTGTTAAAATATACTACATTCCAAGCAAATCAAAATCTTGTTTCTCTTTTAAACATCTTTGCAAGGAAACCTTTCTGTTTTTTGGTTTGGTTTTGTTGGTTTTTTTTCCTGAAATCTTTGTGCTAGACTCTTTACGGGCGAGCAGAACAAGATGAAAAAATCTCCCTTAAGAAATCTTCTTAGGAATGCACTTAAAGTGAACAAATCTCATCTTTATTTTAGACATAAGTAATTATGTGCTTACCTGCTATTGATGTCTTTAGGCATTAATCACCTCTTTAACATTAAGTACATTTATAGATGATTTTCCTCCCCTGAGATCTAAATACACAAAACAGGGGGTAAATCTAGGGAGGGGTCAAGACAAAATGGCTATAATAAATCTTGCAAATCTAAAAAGTTACATCAGGGATCTTGAACTGCTATTATTGATCAACTCTGGGTGAGTATTACAGCTGAGCAGGAGCAGACTTTGCAGGATGGCTGTACCCCATAATCTTGGGGCAATTTCCTGGGAAGCAAATTAATACAAACACTAACAATACTGCCTGTCTCTCGCCCTCTCTTTTGCAGAACTCAGTTTGCCGAGAAGATGACCTGTTTCTTTAAACTGCCTTGAAAAAATGATGGTGGAGATGGAATGGAAATAACATACTGAAGGAATGAGAAGGTTTCCCTCTGCCTATCCCTTGACATTCAGCTTCTGTTGCTTCCATTTTCCCCTCTACCATCATTATGGTTGTCTACCTGAACTCTAAGTTCTGTGAGTCTCACCTACCAGTCTTTAGCCAAAAAAAAATCACTTGGCATTTTCAAAGTAAGTTAACAACTGCTCAGAGGAAGAATTTGGGAGAAAAGGAGATGGCTCCCTGAGCAAAGTCAGGCTGCTTACATTGGTACTAAAATAAGGTCTTGGACCTCACTAGGACTTTCATGAAGGGGTGGACAAAATTCACATGATGATGCAGCAAATTCTTCAGAGCTGTCCACGGGGGTCTGAGCTGTTCCTTTGGTTGTAGCTCTCCACAACATAGTTCAGTTCTCAGAATGATGTTGGCTAATCCCCTCTCCATTTCTAGTTTGCTATGATTCAAATCTTGCAGCCTCAGGATATTTGTTTTTCCTCTCTCTTTTGTGCAGCATCAAGGTGGGCACTATTTGTGTGGACTTTCTTAGTAACCTTGGAGAAATGAATTAACCTGTTTTACAGTACACAAGTGGTTTTCATAACTGCATTTGCTGTCAACTTCAGTGTGCCATTGTGTGCTTTATGTCATGTGATATATTGTCATTGTACGTCCTCTGTGTCAAAAATGCATTAATACCATCTTTGGTTCTCCAAGGCAAGTAACTTCTATGCAAACAGAGATTTTGTATGTGTGGACACAAATTTCATGGTTAAGTACTATAATGATCATATTCCTGGAAATTAGGAATCACCATATAACCACAGAATTATTAAGGTTGGAAAAGACCAAGATCATTGAGTCCAACCAGTGCCTGATCCCTGCCTTGTCACCCAGACCAGAGCACTGAATGCCATGTCCAGGCATTCCTTGGACACCTCCAGGGATCGGGACTCCACCACCTCCATGGGCAGCCCCTTCCAATTATTAATATCCCTTTTGGTGTAGAAAATCTTCCTGATGCTCAACCTAAACTTCCTCTGGCACATCTTGAGTTTCATCTGCTCATCCTGCCAACCAAAACATGAAGAGTTATTAATTCATGAACATACACCTATATACATCAAATGTGGTTTATAGGCCTTACCTTGTTTAAAATTACAGTTTCTCCCCTACCCCTCTTATTTCTGAATATTTCTATTTTTGACATTTGCTTTTGTATTGTTAGGGCGTTATTCTCCCCTGAATCTGCATTAATTTTGAATCAAATATCATATGATTTTAACCCAGTCTTCTCCACTCCTGGTGTCCACACACCTTGCGTGTACTCACTTTTTTATTTCCTACATTGCAACTTTACACACCAATGATCTAGAACCTCTGAGCTGTCTGGCACATAAATTTCTCCTTCAAAGTTGTTAGAAGGAGTAGGTTTGCACTCAGAAGGTCAGCCAGCCTTAATCACTGGCATTGCCTTTTGCAAAGTCTCATTTGTGCATTACTGTCTCTTGCACTGTCTGATCACATCCTGTTTAAAACCGAGAGAATTTCTTGACCCTATTTACATGAACAACATCAGACTCTGGTGTTTGTACTACCTCTCTTTTACTGAAAACTCAGACAGAGTGTCTGCTGACATTAGATCTTTTCTAGGTTTATAATCTGGCTGTAAATCATCCATCTGCAATTGAAATAACTTTTTCTGTTTATGAAACTCTTTCCTCCACCACTGGCATAAGTGGTTTACAGCCTGCTTTTGCAAATGAGGAGCTGAGGGGTTGTGCATGCATGAGCACTGGCAGCTTTTAATTTTCCTGTCCATATTTGCTGGCATTCACCTTCTACTAGGTTTCCTGCAGCATTACCTACAGTCTCCGATGATTTCCTTTGTTGCAGAAATGTTGTTGTGAGACCTCACATAGCGGGTTCAGGTGATGATTCTGTATAACAATTACCACCAGAAAATCAAAGGAAGGGTGTTTTCTTCATAAGCTGTTCCTAGGCTAATTATTATTATTAATACACATTTCATGCATATTTTTTGCAGAATAAAGTTTTTTAGATCAACAATTATGGCTGTCAAATTGGATAGAATTTTTTTTCTAGTCAAATTTATCATTTATGTGTACTTTCCTTCTCCGTAAGTAAAGAAGTATTGATAGCCATCTCTAACCCCCAAGGCCTAGAAGGGCCCCTAGACCAGTTCTGGTTTTCCTATAGAAGTTAATTATTCACTCCTACCTTTACACTGTTGTCTGTAATGTTCCAAGCTTACAACACTGACTTGCTGTTCATTATACAGTTCTATTGTTTATAGTCACAGCAAATACCATCAGTAAACTTCAGGATATTCCAATGTTAGGATATCCTTTCAGGAAACTATATGGGTGCAGAGCATAGCCTAAAAGATACAGTGAAGCACTGTGTTTAGAGGGTCTAAGTTAAAATTTCACAGACTACGATTTTCTTTCTGAAGGAATTCTCTAACACACCATTGAACTACTTAGGGTGAGATGAGGGGAAGTGGGGGAAAATACATTTATTGAGAACGACTCATCCTGATAGATATGTGGAGTTCTGTACAGGCATTGGCTTGGCCCCTTAGGAGGTAGGTAGAACACAAAATCACAGATTGGTTTGTTTTGGAAGGGACATTAATGCTCTTCTCATCCCATCCCTGTCATGGACAGGGGCACCTCCCACTATCCCAGGCTGCTCCAAGCCCCATCCAGCCTGGTCTTGAACACTTCCAGGGATGGGGCAGCCACAGCTTCTCTGGGCCAGGGCCTCACCTCCCTCACAGGGAATAATTTCTTCCTAATATTGAATCTAAATCTACACTGTCAGTGTGAAGCCATTCCCCCTTGTCCTGTCACTCCACGCTCTTGTAAAAAGTCCCTCTCCCTCTGTCTTCTAAGCTCAAGGTGTGGGTAAAAGATTTCCCCTTCCTCTTCTGGAGTTGGTAGACAAAAGACCCATTCTAAAAGTGCATTGGTACTCTCTTCTGGATTCAGAGCAATAAGTCTAATTTCTTCCTTAAGTTTTCATCTAAGTAGGCTTTTAAGTATGTGTTGGCACGCGTATAACAGGGAATTTGAATTCTGTTAACTTTATTTTGTGTTCTGTTGATAGCTTTTCTATGCCATTAAAAACAGCTGAGAATATATTTTTGAGCTTTTAATGGCTTCTGTCTTCCTACTGTATTCACTTTCTTAACAACCTAATATCTGGCATTTTCACCCCTTGAGTAAGTATTCCTTTTCCTGAAAATGTTTTATAAGAAAACAGTTATAAATGTTATTTCTTCTAGATTTTTTATACGTTCACATGGAGTTCATATCCACACAGTATGGTTTGATTTTACCCTAGTGTCATCAAAGAAAGATCTTATCAATGCTTTCCTTATAAACAGATTTTCTTTTCAAAATTATTTTTGGTACCTTCAGCTGACTAGTATCCTGTACACACTCTCTGGGTGTGAGAAAACTTATGCACCCAAGTCTAACCTATAAAAACTTGTAGCTATATATGAAGAGAGCCCCACAACATTTTCTTCTCTTTTATTTCTCCCAATATTGGCATGCACAATCTCTTGCTTTTTGTCTTGGTATTTGGCTATGGCTATGATTCTGTGTTCCACAGAGCTACATCAAAATCTGATTACAGCTTCAATCAATCACAGTCAAAAAAAATTGTGCTAAATACTTCAGTGGTCTTTCCATCGTTTTGTGTCTCTTAGGAAATTTCTATCACCGTGGCTTGATTTTTCCCAAAACTGCAGCATTGCAATTTCTGCAATTTAAAAAGGCAACTAGTTTGCTCTTCTCCTAAATAAACCAAGTGCTTCTGACCCAGTTCTATGTAATAATAGCCACTTTTGCCTCCTCCTCACTCACTGTCTTCATGAAGAGGAAAATGTTGCTTGAAGTTCTTTCAGTTGTGTAAGAGATGTAGTGGAGCAGTGCATGATTGCCATCAGCCCTGCACTTATCCCTTTATCATCTCCTCAGGTTCTAGAGGCTGCCTCCAGATTTATGGGAGCAGATAATGCTCAGTCACCACTCCAGTGAGAATCTTGCATTTCTACTTATAAGCCATAGATGGTCTTTTCTAGAAAAAGCTAACTGTGAAAAGAGGGAATTAGTGAGAAACCGAGGCAGAGAGGGCTCACCACAAAGTGAGTAAACATCCAAGGACAGGGTGAAATTAAACACTCCATGCCTTTTAGATGGCCAGTTCTCCTGCAGTGGGTGTCCTCTTCTGCCCTAAGCCACAAAAAACATTGCCATCATGCTCGCAGGAGCAATAACATGGCCTTCTTTTTAATCATGTTCCAGCTGCTCTTGTGCTTGATCTGGAAAGGAAAATACCTGAGCACAGTACTTGGCAAACTCTTTTTGTGCAGCGGCTAAGATTAAATAAATCTACTGCTGCATTATTAACTAATAATCAGAGCAAATTTATGTCCAAAACCATTTATGAAAACATGTATTCATTTTTTTAAAAAAAATGTTTTCAAACTAACTTTCCTTCCACAATTTTTCAAAGAAACTGGTAAGTCAGATTTCTCCAGATTTTTCTGTGAACTGCCTTCTGAAAAGTCTACAAACATTCTCTGAAGGTGAGTAATGCTTGAGATGACATTCTGCTCTTTGTCAGACACCACTGCTTTAACAGGATTATTTACAGTGCATAGATTACATTTTTATGTTTTTTGGGGCATACACTCTGAAAATTATTTTATTCCAGTATTCAAGCTTTTGGGAATTCCTCTTTTCCCAATACCCTTAATTGAAGGACAAGAATGAATTGCAAAAATAATTGAGTCAAACTCAGTGTAACATTTCTAACAAGTTTTTTTACTGTTCATCTAATCCACTTCTGCAGTGGAGAAAAGGGGAGGCTTCAGGTAAAAGCCAAGAACTTGCAAACTCATCTTTTACTTGTATAGGATAATTCAAATGCCATCTAGTTTCAGAGGAATGACTCAGAATGGGTTTTGCATAGGTTGTTAGAGTCAGACTGATTTTAAATAAAATAAATGAAAATGAGAACAATTTGAAGGTGATCAGTAAGACTCAGAGCAGAGTTAGAGTTTTACAATATGTATCTGTTTCCCATGGATATGTAGTTATGCTTTTACATATGCACACAATCATCTTGGGTCTTGCATTTCCACTTTAAAGAAGTTTACAGTAAAGTTTTGGGTTATTAAAATACCCATAAGTTAAACTAATACCTTGAAAAATGCCAGGTGAAATAGCACTTTCCAGTGTTCACAGCTGATTTTCCTGTGTTCTGGAGCAATGTAACTCGAAGCCAGTGTGTCACAGTACATGAAATTCCTGTGAAGTCAGTCGGGATACAGCCTGGAGGACTGTTATAGAGCATGCAACCACGAAAAATGGATCAGAAACATAAAAATGAACAAGAAATCTGCAACTAGCTTGGGCTATGCAAGATCTCCACAATGGAAACAGAAACTGCATGAGATTTGTTTAGTTTGAGGCTCTGTTTGGAAATTCGGAATAAAAACAGTGTTTGTCTGAAGTTTCATTCAAGTCCACTAACTTGTGTACTGATTCTGAATTCCTCTTTCAGATAAATGTGGGTTGATTTATAAACTGATATCAAAATCTCACTAAACTTGTGGTTTTGAACAGTTTAAACTGGCCAATGCTGTAAAATCGAGGTAGCACCTAGTGGTTTTGGCTGAATTTTGAGTGGCTATTTGGGGTTCAGTAGAACCCCAAACTCAAGATGGAAAACCTGGAGGTGCCAAACCTGTCCAGTCCCTGCCATGAGCTGTTGGCAGGGCTGCAGGAGTGCCCAGGGACGCTGTGATTCTGCATAGGAGGATTTAAATGGGAGAATCTGTCCTTTCTCCCCGAGCAGAGGTGCTCTGATGCTCAGTCACAGAACAGTGTGAGTGTGCCTGCAAAGGGCTCAAAAGCTGGTCTGGGCAGTGAGCACTCAGGCAGAAGAGTGACTGCTGCAAGTACAAGACTTTTGTGCAGTTGTGAGTTGAGAATGTTTCCATTTGTGTTATTATGTCTACTATTATTAACATCTTTCTTCAACTCAGGCCAGATTTTATCAGTAATATGTGTTTTGAGAGACAAACAGCTCTTTTTGGAATGGGGCTTTTGTTTCTGTGTCCACTTGTTCTGCATCTGTCTTGGGTGATTCAGGAGCAAATTCATCCACTTTTCTCCTCTGAAGTATAACCCGCTGTGCATGACTTCACATATTAAATTTATTTCTTGTGCTGCATTTATTTTAAAACTTTATTCACTCATGGGCCTCTCTGTGCATTTAAAAGGAACCACAAATATTTATGAGGCCATTTTAACACTTACCAATTACTTTTGTGGTGTTTGCTGCTTTAATAGCTGTAGTTGTATCAGCCTTGGTTGATATTTCCTAATTATTCATATCCTGACGTGTTATCAGCCATCATAGAGCATTACCAGCATCATTTTAAGCTCTCTTCACCTTCTTCAGTCTGGGTTTTATTTGAAAAGCAGACATGCAGTCCCCAGTGAGAATTAAAGTAGAAGCATTAGCTTGCAAAATATATGCCAATGACCTAATGATTCTGACATTTCCACAATACAAGCTTTACAAGAAGGCATGCAGACAGCAAAGTCTGTTTTTCTATCTCATATTTTTTTAATGGCTAAATGTTTGGAGGAAACAAAATGGATTTATTCTGCTCAATCCAGGGTATAATATCAGGACTTATCCGGTTCCGGGCCCCAGGGCTTCAGACAACTAACAAAACACATCTTACTTCTGCTCTGCTAGTTCTCTGTTATGCTTTTCACATGCAGGAAGAAAGAGTAAAAGCATAACCCAATTGAATAAAGCAGCATGGCCTGCTATTCTTTGCTTATGAAGCATCACATGATAGACACCAAATTAAGAAGAACCCCCCACCTGTGGTTAAGTATGTATGCAACTGTCAAGCTGTTTTATCTAATATAGAGGGAATTTACCATTTCCTTCACTGCCAGAGTACAAGAATATGTTTAAAATGTTAATGCCTTACCAAAGCATGCTTCATTGTTTTGGAATAATCCAATAATTTTACATCATTTAAATAAAATCGAAGCTGTTCTCTGATCTATTTCGAAACACTCCTACCTTTCAAATCCTTTGCTCTGATGTGTGGAAAGAAGACTAATCTGAGGTGGTTCTCCTTACAGAGTTGAAGTTGCAATTTGTTTTTTGGCTCTTCAGTCGCTGTTTATGTAAGGATGTATTGGGATAGGGCTGTCTGCCATGATATGGTGAAAAAAAACCAAAACCATCTTTTCTAATAAAAATAAGGTGCTATTTAAACAAGAGGCTAAAGGAAATCTATCCTCTCTGTTGACCTTTCAGATTGTGGTAAGCATAGAACATACAGTGCCAATTTTATGACACAGTCACATCAAATAGATTGAACGTGACACATTTGAGTTGTGATTTCAAAGAAGGTTTAGATGTAAGAGTCAGGAGGGAAAACCCATTCAAATGTGTTCTTGTTACTTTTTGTGCAGTGACTTCATGGACCAACCACCTAATGACTAAGACATGCCATATGCAAGAACATTCCCTTAACCACAGATTTTTCTGGTTCATTTACTTGAAGAACTCCAAATTTTTCCTGTCACCAGCAAATCTGATGGTGGTGTCAAAGTCCTATAGGTGCCTGGCATTTGTTTGGATACTGGGCTGGTCATTTCCTCTTCTGTGTTTTTCCTTTATCTACTCAGGAGATGAGCTGGTTACAGGAATTTCTCAAACCTACAGATGGTGGGATCCTTGGAACAAAAGGTCTTAAATGTCAGAGGTGGCCTGTGGACATTACACCCATATAAACCTGGATTGCTTTCTTGTGATGCAGTGTTCAGTAAACAAGCAATGAAAGAATAACTTCAAATTCAGCAGAAGGATTCACACTGCAGTTATCATTGCCAAGTTCTGTGACAGAAATATTCCAAATACCAAGGACATGCAAGTTTCAGAAGTGGCTTGTCACTGGGTGCCAAAACTCATTCCTTGCTGATCATAAGGATCATTAGTTGCTGTCAGGGATTTAGCCTGGAATTAACATGGTTCCTTTTCTTCCAGCATTTCTTCCCTACAGCTGCTGGTTCTCTCTGTGCGTGGAAAAGCACTGATAGGGCCATCATTAATGTACAGCACCTCTTTTCTTCTAAACATTGGCTTCTCTTTGCTGCAGAGGTGAAAGCTGTGGAAGCCTTCTGCCTTTGAAGAACTACTTAAGGTAAAATGGTTCTGAAGTGCATTTAAGGGTGTTTACTTTAGGCACTTTATTTTTTTCTTTATTTTTATTCCTATTGGAGCGGGCTAATGTTATTCATTAAACTAACAATTTCTCCCCTGCCTGTTCTTAAGTGTGACTTGTGACCTTGCAATCTGTGTATTTTGTCATCACAATGTGTTACCATGGAACTGATTTTGATGTCATGAATAAGGGCATTGTGAGTTTCCACGTTCCCAAGCATATTTGAGACACAGGTTTGGAAACAAAAATGACTTCACCAGTTAAATATTGTTAGATCCTATAGTATAGCAAAGGTAAGAACACTTGTGCCCTATATTCCTTTACATAGAAGAATCTAAGGTTAGGAATTTCAAAGCAGGTATATACAAGAATGACACTACAAATAGCATTTCACAAGATTAAATATTTTGTGAGAGAATTGAACTCTAACCCTTTTATGTTACTGTAGACAAAAATCTTTCATATTGTTCATGGAGCCTCCTCAGACTGTCTAATAGGGATTCTGTATAAAGAGGAAGAAATGCAGAGTGCTTAACAGCTCCAGGATGCTGCTGGGACTTAACTCCTTCAAGACAATAGTGGCTGAAGGGAATTTTCTACCTAAGATTGCTCACAGGCAGACAGAGGGTTTGAAGCTGAGAGGAGTATTAAGGATTTTTCAGAAAAGAGCCTTACACAATGCACAAAGGCAAAATATACTTTTGTTGTGCAGCAGAATGCATGTATTGCATACTTTAAATTAAAAAAAGCAAGTTCCCTCAGTGATCTACCGACCCACATGAGGTTAAAAGAGTTCAATGGAATCTCTTGTCAAGCTGTTCCCCAGGGTGTTTAATTCATCACAGTTAAAGACTTGATAACATTCTATTATAATGAAGTTTGAAAAGCCTCAAGTGGGGTTAAAATCCTGGGTTGCAAAAAAAAAAAAAAATCTAGTTTAGCAGGAACGTCATATACAGTTCTGTTTGCGTGATCTGCAGGGGTTTTTTTCCAGATGAGATTTACCCATCCATTGCATTTTACAATCTATCTCAGTAGCACTTTGCTCCTGGCACCAGGCAAATACGTCCTCATTAAGTAAAATTTATGCTAATACCATTCTGATTAGCAGCAGTCATTGATATTCACTCTCATTAGCTAAATTGGTTCACTGGAAGACATCCCATTGAGGAGCTTTTTTCTGTTTTAAATGGAATATTAAATGTATGGATTCACAGAGAAGACAGATGATGATAATTATACCCTGTGTTTACTCCAGATATTTTCTTATCCTAAAGCCTCCTGAAGTACTTTGCAGCATTTAGATCTGCAAAGGGGGGGAAGAGTTTTTCCCTATTAGAGAAAAATCTCTGTCAGAAATATTGAAGCCATTCTGGTTTTACTGTTATTATCACAGATTACACAAAGGAATCTTCCATTCTGAATTTAGGAGCACTTTTTGATGCGGCAAAATGCAGGACACTTAATAGGAAATCTAGCTGGGGAATAAACTCAATTCATGCAGAAATGGGATTTCTACACGCAGTCTTTTTGGAGTAACCTTGTGGTTCTAACTTACCATCTCTAGGAGTTGTGTCTGCAGTCATATTGCAAAAGCAGCCTCAATGTGAACCTTCCATCAAAAGTACAAGGGTCCTGTCTGCTCATCCTTGTAAATCTTGGTTGAAGGGAATGACCATTTCAGCTGAGCATTTTAGTGTATTTTCTTATGTTAAAACGCATGATCAGTTCAAGTCATGGTTTGATGCAGTCCAGCATGAGGCTGTGATGAATTACAATTTGTTTTCTTTTAACTCTCTTAAAAAGTTCTTGTTGGGCAGAAAAGACCAAGTTGGAAGCTGTTATTGCCAAGGTGTGATAATCTTGCCATTAACACTGAGGTCCAAGAAGAGGTTTCTTTGTATCACAGCCTCCATTTCAGGTGCAAAAAGGAAAGCATTTGCCTTAATGCCTTATATTGTCACTCATATTAACAAAAATCCCAGCTGATGTCTCCCTCTGTATGCAAACATATCTGTCCTTTACAAACTCTGCCCCTATAGTAGTCTGCTAAAGTTCTGTTTACCTTTAAATATTGACACTGCACAGACTCCATTCTCTTTAAGGAAAGAGGAAAAACATTTCTTTGGTCAGTTCAACCCTTGACCTTACTAGAAGGATTTTAAACAAGGATGTCTCTTCTTGCTAATTTTTTACCTTTTGGATCTGCAATCAATACTGATACTTCATGGGGGCTGCTGAGCAGCAAACAGATGGCAGCAACCACTGACCATTGGCAGTGCTGAGATGGGAAACCCTGGCCTACAGTGACCTTTGTCAGGGCTTGAAATTCCTCAGTTTGCCTTTGAATTCCCATCGCTGAATAGTTCACATCACTCCTGTGCAATAATTGCAGTGTTTTCACATGAGCACTTCTGTTTCAAGTCGTCTCGCTCTTATATTGATCTAATCTTTTCTTCAGTAATCAAAACTAGTTCCGCATCCAAAAGATGCTTTGGAGGGGAGATCTATGACCACAAGCAGCAATGTGAAACCACCCAGAAGCAGATAAATTGCTATTCTCTCTCACTGCACAGAGAAATTGTGTCCTAATGGTTTAGCAATTACTTTGTTTCCATGGTAACGTGTGTGCGTGCTATAAATAATGTTTGATGTTTATAAACAATTCCGTTTGCACGGAATTATATACACTATTTTTATGCTAATATATGGGATGCACTTCTAGTTGTTTCACAGCAATAGAAGAGCAAACAGAAAGCTGAAAGTTTTGTGAGCACTGCACTGAACCATGTGATTATTATTTTTTCCCATGTGTATGTCCAAAGGAAAAACTGAATGAGCTGAATCTCTTTTCTTTCATAATGTATATACTAAATAATGGGGAAAAAATCCTGGAAAGAAAAACTTACAGCATTAGCAGATTGTTTTGCTACCCATCATCATTACCATACTGGGGATTTTGTCCCAAGAGTTAAAAAAACATTTAGGTTACAATTCAGCAAAATACTTCTGTGCATGCTTATTTTTAAGCTTGTAAAGTGTAAAGATATCGTAGTTTGATGTTTTAAAATTGCTTTCTTTTTCCCACCTTTTGTTATGCAACAGCAAAGTATTTTCTCTGTTTCAGATTCAGACATGAATTTTCATGATTTTTTCACAGAATCAACAAAGAGCTGCTGGTATTTTTTCAAATAATGTAAAGAATTCACTGCAATAGCAGTTTATTTGCTAGTCACAGATAGTATTTGGGAGGAAAAATGGGGCTACTACAAGTTTTTAATGGAGTTGCAAGAACGGTAAGGCGAATTTAAGAAGGATTATGTGAATATCCACTGGCAGCTGGAAACACACGAAGGCACAGCTCTGAAAGGACAAAGCTCTGTCATTGAGAGCCCATTGGGAAGCACGAAGGGAATTCCTCCTGTCTCCTCCTGCTCCTGGGGAAGCAGAGCTCCCTGTGCAGCTCTTGGCCAGGGGCCAGCACGACTGGAGCGCTGCACCTTCCTCAGCAAGCTCTAATTGCTGCCTACACACTCTGAGAGCTGTTTGTACTTGCTGGGCTTGGGTCCTTTGATAGGCTTTAGCAGCCAGCCTGGGAGAGGGAAGCAAACAGGAGAGAACAGATTTGTGCTAACAGACTGAGAGTGCTCGTAGGGCACAACACCTGTGGGCAGACACGTAGGCAGCAGTGGGTACAGCCCTGAAACAGCAAGAGAGGGCCATTTACCCATTGTTCAGGAGTAATTGAAATACATTGCATTAAATTTGTTCCTTGGCAGTCGTCCCAGTGGAGCTGCCATGCTGGTTAGCTGTGGACGCCCCTGTATTTACATTAAAATAGTTTGGAAGATTTTGCCTTTATTCATGCCCTGAGTGTGCAGACTGGATCTCCTCAGGGTGAGCTGCAGGCAGAAGCATCAAGGGGTGCTGAAGGCTGAGCTTACACCTCTCTGGTTCATGGTTCCCCACCATGGCTCTTTGCTGGTGGCAGGGCAGCCTCCCAAGGGCAGCAATCCCAGCCCATTCCTCTGAGCAGATGGGGTCCCCTGTGCCTTTGATTTCCTGACACAAGCCACAGCCAAAATGACACGAATGGAATATTTGCTTTATCGTCTGAGCAAGAGTTGTTTGTTTGCCTCATCCACACTCAAGTGACTCCTCAATGTGTGCTGAAGCTGTGTAGCAACAGGCAGCATGTTTATTTTGCACTGTTTGGTTGCTGGTCTTGAAAAGAAAGACACTTGGCTTTTGGGAAAACACCAAGAAAACAAATATGAGCCAAATAATAAAGCTAAATAATTTGGGATTCAGCTAAGGGCTGTTAGCATTATGTCAGGGCTGCAGTGCCACTTGGGAGCCTCTGCTTGGGCACTGACTGCATCTTGTCCCTCCCTCTCTTAAATAACTTCTCCATCACTGGAGAAGTTCTGTTCTCCTGAGCTGGTGCCATGAGAAGCAGAAACAACCACACCAAGTTTTCCAGCAGTTTGCCTATAGCTCTCAAACTCTTGCCTTCTGCCCTCTTCTCCCCCAGAGCATGCAGAAGTAGTCACTACCCAAGAAGTGCAGAGAAGCCAAATATTTTCCATTTGGAAATACTGAAAATGACTGAAAATAGTTCCAGCCTTAGATTGCCTGTGGTATGGCTGTTGGTTTGAGTATTCCTGTGTTCTTCAAATAGCTGTGGTGGGGTTGAAAAGCCCTGCTAAGTCTGTGCTTTGCTGCACCTAAGTGAGCTCCTTGATCCCCATGTTTGATTTGATCTCTCCAACACGTCCTCTGCTGCTCCTGACCTCAGGACTGAGTTTTACCAGGGTTTTCTGAATGAAGGAAAGGGGAAACTCCCCAGTCACTGGACAGTATTCCACGAATGAGATCTCAGGTCAGGCCAGTAAGCTTCTATTTAATCAGCCATATTTATTTTAAAACTGTGACAGGATATGATAGCCTAGTTTTGTTCTAATGGTAGGCTTCAGCAATTCAAATGTTGTTTTCTGTGTTTTGGTTTTTTTCCTCTCTATCTTAATATCTTTTAAAAGTACTCTTAACACCTTTTGGCTTCATATATTTCTCTAAGATGAAGATGATGGTATACTCCAGTTTTGTTTGATTCACCTGTCTGAATTTAGAAGAATAACAATAATATAGTATATCTGAGAAGGCTTAGAGAGGGGAAAAATACAGGACTATCTTATTTTGGAACTGAAATATGAAACTCCACACTGTCACCTAATCAGGAGTTTTACAAAAGCAGGAGGAAAGAAGGATTACCGTCTGCATTAGAACAGAAAAGTTCAAAAAGCTGAAATGCTCCTTATCTAGGAGTGTGATGATTTCCCCATTACAAATACACACACACACACATACACACAAGAATCCTGAAAATTGTTCTCTTTCCAAGGAAGCACAAAAATTTATAGTTCTTGATTTAAGATAGGGTCTGGTTTGGACCAGCAAACTAATTTCAGTTTTATGTTTCAGTGAAAGAGAAAGATGCCAGTGAAATCTTTCTGTCTTGTTCCTCCTTTATTCAAGCTTTTAGATTAAATATATTAAAATATATAATTAAAATAATGTGACAATTAGGACACTGAGAAAGCCTGCCTTTAAAAATATTCTCACTCCCTAAGTCTTCTGTTTTTATACTGAATTTGAGAGATGCATCACAAACCTGTTAAGGTCTTGATTAACCTGTCTTTTGTCACCAAGGAATTTTTTTTCTTTTTTGCAAGTTTGAGAGGTACACTCAGACTCCCTCATTTAGTTCACAGCATCCTCTGGTCTGGCTTTGCTGGGTGTAGAGTCTGAGCTGAATTTGGTGAAAAGCGTCACCTTGGACAGGTTTCAGGTCAGGAGCTTGAGCAGGGCCTGATTTGATTTATTGCTCCTGAAGCTGATGTGCCTTACCTTGCAGTCATCCACAGTGGAAGGGGAACTTCACTCCCTCCTCTTTTAGCTGGAGATGATGGGAGCAGGCAAACACTTCACTGCTTGAAGTGCCAGCAGAAAAGCTTTCAGGATTGTGGCCAACACCCTCTGCCAGTGCCTTTGTATCTGTCTCAGCTTGAGTAGAGACATTTGAACAGGTATCAGGTTGTGAGGGAGTGTAGCCAACTAAAAAGCTGAAGTGGAGAAAGAAGCTCAAGTGAACCCACCTAGGGAAAAGAGGCAGCTCTTGATTGCAAAAGGCTTTAAGCAGAAAACTGATGGTACTCTTTTTAGATGAAAACAAATGCAGGTCCTTGGGAAAACATTCATTTAGCTGGGTTTTGAAAAATTTTATTTCTGTTTATTCTCTTTGCTGGTGAGTAGTTAGGGATGGGGAGAGAGTTTCAGGAATTACCTAAAACAAAAACTGACAGTTCTGGTACTTTCACTAAATATGTTTTATGTATACCTGACTTCCTAATGCAGAATCAAAAACTACAAAAATGGTTCAAATAGTAGTAGAGGGCATTCAATTCACTAAATCTTAACTTCCATTTCAGGAAAACATCCCCAAAGGGGTGCATGACCTCTTATTATCTGCTTGTAAAATTGCAAAGAATCAAAAAGAGAGCTAGTTCTCACTTCAAAAGGTAATATGATTGGAAAAATATGCACTGATTAAATATTAACATTTTCCACATGTACATTTTCATTTTAATATTAAGTTAGCTAAAACAGCCAAAACATACAGTGGCATCACCAGGGATTGTTAATGGCTCAATGCTTCCTCTTCCAGGTCTTTGGGACTGAAAGTTGATATTTACAGATACTTCTAAAATGGGGATATCTCTGGACAAGTTAATGGGAGCATTACAAACCCATGAGTTTCTGTTTATGATCCTGAAGACCAGAGAAGCTGAATTTGAATAAGGTGCTTGGGAGCAAGGAAATTTGGTGTCTGTGTCCTTTTGCTACAAATTTTTCCTTTTCTAAAATTAACTTTATTGAGTATCTCAGGGATTATTTCTATTTCATGGAAACATGGTCAGCAGAGACTATATGAACTGTTGCAAAGGGTTTGCAGATATAGTGTGCTAGGGGATTATTAGCCAAAATTAGTGTGGGTGAAAAAAAATCCAGGATATTCAACTTCTGTAAAAAGTCCTTCAACCGGAATAAAAAACAGAGGCTTATACCAGGAACATTAATGCTTAGGAGTGGCTCTGTTTGACTAAGAAAATACCATTAGAACCAAGTATTTATGACTAAACACACTTGAATAGAAAACATGCAGAGAAAACCCTTGGTAGTTCATTTGTCAAAAAGTGGCTGAACTGTAGCCCTGTAATAATTATGCTCTGCATATCACAGCCAGAGAAGCTGGTAACCACAAACTGACTTCCTCATTCCTTCTCCTTCCTTCAGGAGTGGTTTGGATTAGGTAGTCAGCTGAAATTTCCAAAGCACGTCTTTTCTTACCATGCTGCTGTGACCTATCTCCAGGCACTTCTTGCTTAGATTTCCCCTAACTCCTTCTTATTTTATTTCTTTCATGAAAAGAAAAGTCTACTAATGGATTGACTCAGTGAGTCTTTCCCAAGTCCCTCTGCATGTGCACACACGCAGAGAGGGAAAGCAGCTTAGGCACTGAAAAAAAGATAACTGGGCACTGTTGAACACAATCCAACAACTCTCTGGTTCCTTGTTCTGAACAAGAGATATTCTGCATCACCTAATATTAACAAACAAAATACTTTTTCCCACGCCATTATATATTTACATTATCCTCCTCTTCAAGCTTGGCATGTTGGCTTCCTAAGACTATTTGATCCCAGATGCAGCTCTGTGCCAGAATTGCTGGAACAAAATGCAGTGGGTGGACAAACCTGTCCTGCTGCATTGCTTCTGGCCTTTTAAAAACAGAAAGCATTTTTCTGACTCATTACTGTAAATGTACTAACAGAGCATACCAGTGATGGTTTTCTGACTGAAAGTGCCTGCATCTGCTCAAAAGGTTAACACGGGTGCAGATCAAGTGCATATCATGACACATTTGTTGATATCCGCCAGGGGCAAATATTAAGTAGCTTATCTTTTAAAGAGAGAGATAAGGAGGAAGGATTGTGAGGTGCTTGCCAATAAACGTATATTCATCACAACTGTCGCTCCCGTGCGCTGCAGGAACCCCACAGGTAGTGCTGGTAATAACACTGAAATCCAAGACTTCTCAATTCAGCCCTTACTCTTGGCCTTTGCTGGAGCCTTTGGCAAGGGATTTAGAATAGAATTAGGCTGCCTTCTGTTCCTGACTAGGTGGAGGGAGAGAGGTTTCACACATATCCCTTTTTAGCAACTGCAAAATCAGAGAATCACAGAACAGTTTTGGTTTGAAAAGGCTCATAAACATCATCTAGATAAAATTGCCATTTTGCTTTCCATTGAGATCTAATAAAAGAAATACTACTACTACTAATAAAAGAAAAATACCTACAAATAAAAGAAGGAGGTCTTATCAGAAGATATTGGTTGCTGGTGACAGATATATGAAAGACAATGTAGAAAATTTGTATCCCTATATTTCTGTAGGAGGTCACAAAATCCACTCCCCTTGAAAAGGGAAAATTGAGAGAGGAGCTTATAGAAATTGTTCTGAATATCTGCAGAGAGTATTTTTCAGATATGCACACACATTATGTATTTTTATATATTTGCATGTATCTGTACATGGAAATATATGGATAACAGTCATGCACTTTAGGCCTTTTATTTGGGATGTAAGATGCTATTTGAGGACTACTTTTTTCCCTCTCTCTGGATATGCTGGTTCCTTCAAGTCTCATAGAATCATAGAATATCCTGAGCTAGAGGGAACCCGTAGAGATCATAAGTCCAACCCCTGGCCCTGCACAGACACCCCAACAATCCCACCCTGTGCATCCCTGAGAGTGTTGTCCAGATGCTCCTGGAATTCTGGCAGCTTTAGGGATGTGCCCAGTCCCTGGGCAGCCTGTTCAGTGCCTAGCACCTTCTGGGGGAAGAACCTTTTCCTGGTATCCAGCCTAAATCTTTCTCCTGTATTGTGTGTATTTCTATGTCTTAAGAGAATGTAATACTTACCTCAGAGTGCTGAGGTGATGTTTAGCACTACAGAAAATCCTGTGTTATGTCTAGCACTACTGAAAATACATGATTGTTAAATTTCACTGCCCTTTGAACAAGCCTAACCTGGAAGCTGAACTCAGCTGGGGGCAACAGCAGGGCACAATCCTTGCAGGCAATTGGGATGCTGTTGCTGTGAGAGCCTTTCAGTGCAGCCTGGATCCACTCTGGTGAAAGAACCGGGAGAGGATTGCCATGAACACCCATTAGGATTGTCCACAACCAGCATCATGACACTGTTGAATGTTCACCCCTTGAACAAGAGTTCTCTGGACAGTTTGTATGGTTAGAGGAATTCAGAATCATAAATAAGATGCTTTGTAGGAAACCCCTTCAATCAAATCACTGGATAATAATCTGGCTTTAACAATTCTCTTTGAGATAATTACTGCAGGGAAACAGTCCACACATTAAATCAGGAGTTGGAGATTGGTTGGAAGAAAGGAGAGGGTGGCAGTAAAAAGCAAAAGCAAAGCAAATTCCACTGATGTAGTAGAGTATCTATTCCACAACATATAAAAATAATAGAGCTTGTACTTAAAAAAACATAAGGAAAATAGAATTGGTACCCAAGAGCAACTGAGGCAAATGGCAGAGGGGAAATGGAAATTCATTCACATGATACAATTTTTGGTGTTTAATTTCCACAGATAAATAATCCAACGTTGTCCTCCTAGAGTTTTTCTCCAGATGAGAGGGCGAAGGTCTGTCAGAGCTGAACTAAGACCCTTGCTGGAGCAAGATTGCTCTCCCTGTATTGTGGAGGGACTCCAGAGAGGCTGTCGCTTCCCTTAGCCTGCTTTTAGTCCTTTAAGTTGAGTGGTGTGAATAGCCTTCAAAATGCATTTGGGTTTCCCTTTACCCAAAGATCGAGGGAATGCTCCCTTTCATTCTCAGCCACAGGAACTGAAAAAAAAAATTCAAAATCTTGTAATGTCCTTGGGAATTCCTTTTAGTTGTATGGGATGTAAAATGCAGGGTTTTCCCTAAATTGCTGGGCGAATGAAGGCAGAGGCTAATCATAGAGCTGGCTTTCAATGCAAACATTTCCAGTGTCTGGTGTGGTTGCCAGTTGTTTGGGATGCCTATGAAACAAATATCTTGATAGTTTTTATTACCTATGCAAGTTTAAGTCTCATTAAGCTGTTTTTTTATTGATCTGAGGATCTGTTTGCATAAAGAATAAGAGGACTTGAAAACAATGCGAACTTTAATATTTCAATATTTTGGTCGTTCATAGAACTGAATTCTGAACAGGATGATCAAAATAGACTCACACTGGGGTCTCCAAACAGCTAATAATTAGTATATTGCTTTTAGTAAGAAGAACACGACTAAAGATTCTGAGTTTACAGTAGTACTATTCCCTCTGTCTTTGTGCAAACAATTACCATGTTTTATGTGAACTGCTATTATTCACTGAACAAATCTTTTAAAGCAAACATATCTGTACTGCAGGAATGCACTGGGGGGGGGGGCGCGCGGCCAAGCCCTTAAGCTTCATTTTAAAAATGAGATGCAAATTTAAAATTTGCAAATACATATTTTCTACCAGAAAATGATCCCCAACCATTTCCTAAGAGCAAATAAAACATGAAAAAGAAAATACTTGCTAACCTTTAGGTAGGCTCATTCAAGTCTGAATGCGTAGACATGCAGACAGGGACTTTGGATTTGAGGGGAAATGAGTTTGTGGATGAAGTTCAGCCTACAATGCGGTTTGTTCAGCACACAGGAGGTTTCTGAAATTGTTTACAACTTCCCCTGCCTTTCCAACTTTGATGTTTTTTCTCCTTAGGCACAGGTTTTGTTGTGTGTATCCCACATCTTGTTGCAGCCGTCACTCAGAGAGAAGAATGTTGGGTCTTTACTGTACCATTTACTGATGGCCTTTGCTGTGGGAACTGTCATTGCAACAAAAGCTCTGAAGGGCTGGAAAGGAAACGTGCAGTCATTCTGTCCAGTTATGAAAATTGCTATGAATGCAAATTAGCTTTATAGAAAGCATCTTCTGCTGAATGCCAATTGTGCCTTCAATAGTGAAAGCCACACTGAGTTATTTGCATGGGAAAGCTGCTGTAAGGGAAGGTCTTGATTTGTTACCTTTGGTATCACTTTGGGGTTTTAACCTTCAACTAAGAAAGAAACCCACAGAAATGTGTTTAAAACTTTAGGTGACCTGCTTGTAACATGCTTTAGATTTGTTAAAAGATTTGCAAAGCTTTTGATGAGTTTCATCTAGTTTCCAGATGTCATCGTAGAAACAAATGTAATATTACCATGTGCTATAAAAACTTCCTGCAGCTCTATTAACAAGTTTCCCATGATGTAATTAGAAAGAAGGAGCAGTGTTTTCTTTGGCATCTGTGGGTAAAATGCTGTGCGTACTTATGCTGCTGTAAACCCAGGCCAACTTTGTTCATTTTAATGAAGTTATTTTGGACTCAGTTCATGTAGAATTTCACTATAGCTCTATCTATATCTGGATATCTTCCCTGAGGGGTAAATACAGCAAAGGTTGTACAGTTTCCTTAGATTTTGTATAGGAAGACACTATTCTCAATATCAAAGAAGTTATAACTCTTCTAGCCAAGGTAATGGTCTAAAATACTTCAAGTTCTAATTCAGGTAGGGTTTTCAAATGTGTACATAGCTGTACAAGTGCCTAAGTCAGGGCCTTCAACCCCATCCTCTGCAACTCTTATTCCTCTCTGTTTGCTAATCTGTTATGTGAGGTTCATGGTCAAGCACCATTTTTGAGTTGGATGCCAGATTTCTATCACAAAACATTTATTTTCTTCCACCAAAAAATTTAACAGAGCTAAGGCTTCTGGAAGTAGTGATCTTGGTGCCAGGTTCTCTGTAGCACTGGTGTAGATAGATGGCTCGAGACTGATCCCACACAGTCACGTTCATTACTATTTTTCCCAAAACACAAAAACTGCTTAGGACTTGGAAATTGCCATTCATTTCTCATGTGGAGAAACCTGTACAGAAATGATGTTTTCATAAGACCTTGTTGCCTTTTTTTTTTCCTAAACAAAGAACAAATAAAAGGAAAAGGAACTGGAAGGGGAAAAAATTAAGTTTTAATGGAAACACATTTCTTCTTTTGTTTTCTGCTTGCCATAAAACATTAACATAGTAAACAAATTATTCTTTACTCTTGAGTTCTTTAATAACATAAAGTATTTTGAGTTTTGCCATGGCTAAGGTATGGTTAAACCACATGTCGCAGGTCATGTTCCAACCTCTATTGTCACAGGTCTTTGACATCAAACTACATTTTTAAAAAAAAAAAGTTGTATGTAACCCACTTCTATTCACAGACACCTTCGTTAAAAGTTGCCATTTTGGAGGGTGTTTCAGTATATTAATGGTAATGGTGTTTTCTGACCAAAAACTGCTTTTCCTTGAGACATATTTCAAAGTCCAAGCATTCCCACCGCCAGCCCCTCATTTGTGCCATACAGCACCTTTTTGAATGCTGCACCTCCACATGAGCAAAGCTTTTGTAGGATGCTCTGAAATGTTACATTCCAGACTGCTTAACCCAGTCATGGGACTGTTACAGTGGTCTTACAGTAGCAGACAGAGCTATTTCAAATAGGAGTGTGGAAGAGAAAAAGTGTCACTTTGGTCCACTTTTTGGAGTGGTTGGTGTTATAATATATAACCTTTTTTCATTTTTATCTTTTTTTTTTTTTTAACGCAGTGTAGTTTGCAATAATTTAAAATACTCTATAGACATTTAAACGATATACAATAATATAACTTAATTGGATTCCTCAATTGTACTTAAAAAATACTATTCTAATATATTTACAGTATCTAGTACCATAAGACTGTGCATTACTGTGTTTGGGAGCTTTATTTGCTTCCTGTCAAGAATGTAGTGAAAGTACAGTATTATCACTATTATTCAACAACAATCCCCATGAATCCTAGGGACTTTAAATTACATGGAGTATTTTGGGGGGCCCCTGTTGACTTCTGTGAAGTTGCACTCATTTATGCCAAAGCTGTTATTTAGAAATCAACAGCAACATCGAAAAAATTAAGCAATTTTGCATTGCTCTGTGGGGGAGTCTTTAAAGGGGTCTGATTTTCAGAGAGTTAAGTGCTTGGGATCAGAAAGACAGGTCCTCAAAAGTGTTCAAATGAAGGGCCTCAAATCATTAGTTACCTTTGATAACACAGGTCCACAAATTACAGAGGTAATTCTGGCTCTTTCACATATCCAGCACAGGAGCTGATCGAGCTCTAGGTCCACCAGCCCCTTGCCCCAAGAGCACCATGTGGATGGAAAAGGGCTTCTGTGTCAGGTGAGGAGAACTCAGGGTTCTGCAGCCCCTCAATATAAGTAATGAAATGAAACAAAAGCTGAAAATGCAGATATGCAGATGTAAGGAAATTTTTAATCCAAGTTTTCAGAAAATCAGGCAGGGACCCTTGGGAAAAGCAAACAATTGTATGGTTAAATGGGCTGTGTTATAAGTGGGCATATTTGGGCTCTTGAGGTTAAAACATTAGATTTTACAGCAGTAAAATATCTGAGGCTGAATTAAAAATCCCTCATAGGGAAAAGGTGTGGGAATTAGGATTGAGTGCTATTAAGAAGTGAGCTTCTTTCTTTTAACATTCATGTGCTTATCAGGGTTATTGCCAACCTTAAAATAATGATGACCCAGACTAACCCAATTTTTGGCTTTCTGATGCTCATGAAGCCATGACAGCTCAGCAGTTGCAGCAACCTAGAGCTCAGGTGCCAGAGTTTTATTGACTTCTAAGTGCCTACTAAATATAAGTTTTTTAAAACCCTTTGAAATAATAATTTTCAGCCATTAAAGGGAAAACACAATGCCTGGAAGATCCTGCCAGTGCATTCAATGACAAAGCAAAACCTTAGATATTTGTTGAAGCACATCTTTGTATCCTAAAACTCCCTATGAGGAGCGGTGAGCCGGTGCTCCACACCTCAGACCTGAGTCTAAAAAAGTCATTCTTATTCAGGAGGCAAGCGGGAAAAGTCAGTATCAAATAGTGGTAACCAAAGTTTCGTGTGTGTTTCCGCTCAGTCCTGGCAATTGCTTAAGGCCTACAGTAATTGAACTCTCTAATAGTGGAGTGACAACAGATCAGTAGCATTGAAGAACTTAGGGAGAACCAAATACAAAAGTCATAAAGTCAGAGTTCCAATAAGTTTACATTTAGTACAGAATTAAAACATAGCTACCCGTTAGTGCTTAGAATTTTTTGATACTATTAAAAACATAAATAATTATTTTTAATGTTCATTCAAAGAGTTCCAGTGTCACTGGCAGCTGATGTAATTTTGTGAATGTTTATTGGGGTTTTTTTCCAAACTGATAGTGGAGTATTTCTGCCATAGATTTTGCTCCCTATCAGTTGTTTTCTCTCTACCTGCTTTCTTAGAAATTTTGGGTTTTGCAGTGAGAATGTTGTGTTCTAGTCAGTGAAGATTTCATTTCCTTTAAAAAGTCTTTGTTTGCACAGGGCTAGACAGTTTTGTTGCTGTAAAATAGGAGAAAGTGTCTTTTTCTTTTAAATGTCATGGGAGCTGCAATGCAATCAGCTTCTCTGATATGTATAATTTAAAACACTAAGAGAACTCTACAACACCCAGATTGTAGCTTAAAAAAAAAAAAAAAAAAAAGAGAGAGAGACAGAGAGAAAGTTTCATGTGGTTGTCAACATCACCTTAATCCTGTTGCCCTTGTTTCCAAAGCAGTTACAACAGCCAGCCAGCCAAAATGCACCATCCTTAGAAGTATAAGTAGTAGTGGGGAGGGAGTGAGTGGTTGTTGTGGTGTTGTGGCTGGAGTTCTTTTCCCCGAGAGGACCAGATGTGCAAAATGATGCTGTCGTTGTTTGTTGTACTCCACTTCCCTCGCTCCTGGTGGTTTGCTCCGTTTGCTCGCCCACGCTGCCGTTATTTGCAGGTGAACACCTCTGTCCGCTCGCTGCACGTGTTGCACTTCACAAAGCAGCACCAGTGGAATTTGCAGTTGCACTGCCACACCTTGGTGTACTGGTGTGTGTTGTACCCTCTCCCGCAGCACATCATGTCGCACCCGTCCGCGTTGGGAGAGGTGCGGTTGCAGAGCCGTCCCTGGGTGCCCACGCTCCCCGTGGCAGCGTCTTCCTCACAGTAGTTGGGTGACTTTTCGATATACACTAAATCCGTTTCCATGGGTTTCTGGTAGCTCTTGATCTGCTTGATCTTCAGGAAGGTTGGCTGTCTCAGTCTGCTGGCTCGTACCACCTCCACTTGCACTGCAGCGTTGTATTTCTCTTTCAAAATATATCCAATCTCTCTGAATTTTGGGAGCGTGGTCCAGCAGGTCTTAGTTGTGCAGGAACCTGAAACTCCATGACACTTGCACTCCAATTTCATTCTCTCTTCAAGAACCTATGTATACAGACATTTGCATATTGTTACTGCAGGAAAACAATATTGCAAGCCTGCCTAAACCTCACTCTGTTTAGTTCGTGTGAAAATTCATTACTTCTGGTTGAAATTTTTCATAGGCATGCTTATGAATCTTCTCATGTCCCAGCAGAATGCTCATAACACGTTTTGTTTCAAGTGGCACCTAGTTGGATATACGGTGTTTTGTCATTTTTTGGGAAAACATTTCCATTCTGTTTCCAAATATTGGAGAATATTTACTTAAATTTTAGAAGACATTTCTTTAGAGCCAAAGAGGACTTAAAATTTTTCAAATATTTTTTATTTTGAAAACAGAAAAATAAATGGGTTTGGTGGTTAAGTGGCATAAGATTTAGGATACTTAATTGCTTTAAGTAATGATCAGAGAATGCTTAAATGGAACAGTATATACTGTGCGACTGAATAAGCCTACATGCAGGGAGCTGGAACTAGATGATCTCTAAGGTCACTTCCAACCCAAACCATTTCATGATTCTATATTCTCTGCATAATTAAAGATTTTGCCTATATACCTATACCTATACCACCAGTGGTAAGCTCATGGACTATTCCACTCACATAATGTCATACCTCCTTTAAAAGCAGAACTTATTGCAGCATTTAGTCCAACTATTAAGTGAATAATCAGCCAAAAATACATATTTTTCCCATCAGGACAATGATAACACAACATTAGAAGGAAAAAAATCTCTGAAGGGTCAGCAGTGAGCCAAAGAGAAATGTACTGCTATTGTAGTGGAGGTTCAGACAGAGGGGTTTAATCCAGAGTCAGAAGGGACACAAACTGATGGGTGCTCAGGCTCATGCCCCACTCTCATCCTGCTGTTCCTGCTGCAGCCAAGCCAAGCCACGAGTGGCACATCCCTCCTTCCCTGGGCCAGGTTGAGCCCTGGGGAAGGCTGGTGATGCCCTCTCGTTCCATGTGTGCAGCAGAGGGAAGCCAGCCCCACGGAAGCGCCTCTTTGTTTTTCTGCCCTTGTGCTACCACTTAAGCCTGACCATAATTACACCCACAGTCATCATTAGCTTATGAAAATCAAGGCCTAAGAACAAAGCAAACTGATCTTTCCCCTTCGCAATGGGATGCTAACAAAGAAATATGAGCTACCAAGCTTGTCTGAAAGTATTACTGATGCTGCAGACCATCTCCTGTAGTGGTTTCGCTGCAGATCCCAGAACATGACTGAAATGGGCAAAGGATAAAAGGGCCGAAATCTGAGTAAAACGGCATAATGAAGTAGGAGGGAGTAGAAAATGCTTACTGCTTCAGAAACTGGCCTTAAAATAAAAGCTGTACAGATCTGGTTATCCCTGCAAATAGAGGGCACCCTCCTGAGTTGTTTGAGTTTCACTTAAATTGTATGGTTTGTTTTTTCCCAAATTTCTGGGGTTTCAATATTAAAGAGAATATTTGGATTTGATTCTCCCTTACCAACATATGGTAGCAAGTATAAGATAGCTGAGCAACCTATGCAAGAATCATAAAATATCCTGAGTTGGAAGGGACCCATCAAGTCCAGCTCAGGAAAACTCCAAAATCCCACCCTGTGCCTGAGAGCAAATGCCCCTGGAGCCCTCTGACAGACTTGGGGCTGGCACCATTCCCTGGGGAGACTTTTCAGCGCCGAGCACCTCTGGGGGGAAGAACCTCTCCCTGATATCCAGTCTGACCCTGCTGGCACAGGTCCAGCAATTCCCTCAGGTCACAGAGAGGAGAGATCAGAGTTTCCTCTCCTCAGGAGGAGCTGCAGCCCCCACTGAGGTCTGATCTAAGTTTGCTTATACCTAAAGCCTTCTGGAACCACCAGGATCAAGGTGAAGTTAGCCTATAAGAGGCAGAAAAGGTGTTTCCCATCAAGGTTTACTGAGTGGGGGAAGAAATTCCTATAGCTGCAACTTCTCTAAAAGAAGAAAACCAGCAAGGCTGTGATGAGCTGGGGGTTTTGTGGTCACTGGAGTGCACTTGTATTACTTTCCTGTCCTCCATACTGATAGAAAACTTGTCACTTTCTGCTGCAGCAGCAGCATTTCAGTGCCAATGAGAAGACAGATGCACTATGAAATACCCTGGGGTGTTTTAGGGGTCTCCAGGGTCTCTTCTGTATCTATTTCAGGTCTATGAAGAAGATCTTTTTCCAAAGACCCCCAAATAAGATTTCCACTAATCTGGGTTCAAATAATCTATTGGTATTTAGATGTGTTTGTAGATATGTATAAGCGTGCTTAGAAGTCGTGCTTGATATTGCTGAAGAATGTTTGATTTTGTTGAAACTAACTCGTTCCTACAGCTTTCTCAACAGGCAGTTGCAGCCATAAGAGCTGCAGCAAAATCCACAAGAGGTGGATGGAGGCAACCTTTACGTCTCAACCAAAGAGCACTAAGATCTGAGGATTTCCAGGAGAGCATTGCCAATGGGATCTGTCACCCCTGAGTTGTACTCCTCCCTGAGTGGTAAATCTTGGTGAAATGTACATATTTTGTCATGCTCTACATGTGTTTCTGGTTTGGTCATTTTGGTTGAAAAGGTCAAGTCAGTAACTTGCTAAGGGAGTGGGAGGAGGTGAAGTTCATGAGGCTCCTTGTTCTTTCTGTGGGCTCAACACTGTGGGCAGTGTCCCAGAGAGCCTCTGATGTGCTTCCCTGATACACCGGAAAGTGTCATTGCTCCTGAAAGACAGACATCACCCATTTCGGTGTCCTGAGTGACATCTGTGGAAATGTACATTTATACATGGATACTTGTCTATAAAATCATTGTTTGCCTGTGAGTATTTGCTTCAGATGCTGATGTTTATATACATTATTACATATATTTGTATATATATAATTTATAGACTGCCTGGCAGCCTCTATAGTACAATCTCCAGCAACTCTATCCTAAGTCTTGATTTTTTTTGCTGTTGCTTTCTGAGGGTCCAGTTTTGTGATTAATTTTGGTGAGCAGAAATCTGATTTCACTGCTGTATTTTTTCAAGGGTTCCCACTATTTTTGATGGTGGGAGAACTTGCAAATGCAAGCCATGCAGGCTCAAAAAAGCATAAGCTTCAAAAAGTATTAATTCATGCTCCTGAAGCCAATCTTGCAGGTTTTAAAAAAATTTTTGGAGGCTTCTCTCATGAATGTGGAATGCTTGGGGTTACAACTCTGAGCAGAGGCCCAATCATCAGGTACTTAAATTCCTGAATGCTATAATTTGTGTGCCCACAGTCAGCTCTGGGTATAAAATTGTGCCCAAAAACTTGGAGGTCAGGGAATACAAGGCCCAAACTAAGCAGATTCTAAGCTACATTTTCCCCCCCTCTTTCCACCCAGATGCTGCAGAGTGCCCTTCCTTGCTGACAAACCAGCATGCTCTGGCCCTCCAGAAGAATTTCTCTCTGCATGGTATCTTGAGCAGCTTCTCCCTTGCCAGGGAGGTGCCATGGGGCCTGGCAAAGGTGGCTGGATCTGACCTTGTTTGCTCAATGCTCTGAATGAAGAGCAACTAAAGTTTTGCTTCCTAAAAATCTCTCCAGCTCAGTTTTCCTCAGCAAAATTCCCATCTAAGCTCTGACCCTGAACCTTAAAGGTACTTATTTACGCCAATCTGAGACACTATGCCATGCTAGGTGCTTAATTAGATTGAAAATCATTAGCTCATATAAGCCACTCTCTCAGCAGTTTCATTTGTCATATGTCAGTGCCTCGTATCTAATCTTGAATGGTTTACAGCAAGATCTACCTCCCAGAGCAAATTCCCATCGTTCGGCTGTGCTGCCTCAGATTAATCATAGGAACATTCCTCAGGTCCCTTTTCCACATACAGGCCCACTCCCACACCAGTTTGGTCTTGCCAAGTAAAATTTTCCAACTACTGCTACTTTGTTGAATGAATTGTGAAATATAACATTAAAGCCTTCTTTATCCCACATCTTTTTATACCTATATAAATCATACATTTAAAATGCAATTTGAGGGATATCTGCTGCCAGTTAAGGAAAAAAAATATTTGTGAAGACCAAAATAAAACAAAATGCTATGCATGAAAAGAAATTAATTTTTTCAAGTTCCATATCTAGACCCAACTGTATAACATCAGGTAGAGTTTCTGTACATAGTAAAAATCCTATTTGAATAAAGTACATAAAAACAATAGTTCAATTTCGTGTGTGTGTGTGTGTGTGCATGTTTGGATGTTTTGGCTTACTCCTGCTGGTTTTTGTTTTCCTTAAAGGAAATGCACATTGTTAGACCAAGTGCTGAATGTAACAAAATCCATATAACTTTTTGACTGAAGTATCAAAAAGAAATAAAAGACTTTAAGAGTTTTGCCTCATCAAATATGCAAGTGATCAAGTTTTGGTTTTGGGTATTAACTCCCAAAGGAGATGGCTCCTGGTCACAGGATGTCACCACATCTTTGATGCTCACGCAGCTGCAGCCATGAGAGCTGATGGTTTGCTGATGATGCAAGGGCACTGGCTAACCCAAGTCTCAGTGCAGCCTGGGGCCCACCACTGCTGACAAAAAGCTGATCTCCTGTACCTATTTGGGAATCTGAGCTGAATTTGTTTGGGTTTGGTTTTTTATCTTGGGTAGGCAGAGGTGTAACTAAGATTAGTTGGGTGAAATGCTACTCTTCTAATGCAAACGTCCTGAAATTATTCTTTGTTATAGCAGATCACAGAGCCCAATATTGAGCAGTTCTTGCTCTCCTTGAGTTGTGCCCAGCCCTGTGAAGAGGGAGCATGGAGCCAGCAGGAATGGAATAAGGGTACTTCAGCTGCATTATTTTCTTTCTGCTCCTCTGTGAAGCTGTTCCATCAAGCTGTTCCATTTATATTCTGTGGGATGCGAGGTGAGGAGCTGAGCTACTGTGTTTATTTCTCTTGTCACATCCCTGTTTTTCTTATTGTTTAGTTTAAGGGGAGCGGGGAGCCTCTGCTTTGCAGCAGTATCCAGACACAGGATGAGGCAGTTTTTCCCTGCCACTGGCCAGAGCTGAGCATGGCTGGGGACTCAGGGGTGCCAGGAGGTACCAATTCACCTCCTCCTGCCCTCCCCCTGGGTAGGGCACCCTCTTCCATAGTGTCCCCACTTAATGTGTCGAAAAAGCTGAGGAAAACCCACTGTACTCTTTACACAAGTTCTCCTCTTGGCTACCAGGAAAATTAACCTGACATTTTGGGACCTGCTGCCCATTAGAGGGATGTCCCTACTATTAATGAGAATGAACAACAGCTTAACCCATCAGTGCTTCTTCTCTGCTTTCTAGGATAAGAGAAAATAGCTGTTTGAGCAATAAACTGCTGCAATTGGTTAAAACTTTCTGAATATTATTTTTTACAGTGAAATGTTGCAAAAAGCAATTTTCACGAGGAGCACTCTCCCAGTCATCCCCAAAGAAAGTGTGTTTGCAGTGTTCCACTCTCTTTCCTATGAAATTTGTTGTAAACCTTAAAGGTAATATTTTAAATATCACCCGAAATAGTTAAAAGTATTTCACTGGTAGTTTTCTTCTGTCAGGCAGAACACATGTCAGGTTTGAGCTCATGCTCTAGTGATATTTCACTAGATGTTTGGTACATGTCTTGCATGCATTACATGGTATGCATGGGCATGCACATTTCTTGAATAAAACCATTTAGCAAGACTTAAAATATTTGGCTCTTCCCCCCTCTAATTTTAAAGGAAAACGTTCAAAAAGTAGGGTAGTACCAGATGTAGCTGCTGGCAGTCTGTGTAAAGGGTGTGTTTCTGGAAGAAAAAAGTAGGCTAACAAATCCAGCCCAACGGGAAGCAGCAGATCTATCCTCATGAGATTTTGAGCCAAAGCTTGCATATTCAGGACATATGGATAAGCCCTTAGTTATCCATCTAACCCACCCAAGCTGCAACACCAACATTTTTGAAATCGGATTTATGCAACTGTCTGCAAATCACTTTGAGGGGGAAGATGGAAAGTATGGCTTGAAGCACAACTATCGAAAGCTTTTCTTTCATGAGTCTCACAAGGGATGTGTAGTGAGATAATTTGTCGCTTTTGGAGAAAGAAACTTTCAGCAAATGATGGACTCGAGGCTGTAAAACCGGGAAAGTCACATTCTTTGCATCGCTGAAATGACTTAGGAGACAAAGTCACAATTTAAAGAATATTTTAGGCTTATAAGAGCACAAAATTATTTGGCTTTCACGTTTGAAATTGAGTTTCAGCCTCCACTATGACTTCTGGACATTTCATTCAGAGCCTTTTTCTGGGCATTGCTTCTTATCTTTGCAGCCTGTCTGGTGACAGTGAGGGCATTCTGCAGCATATCAGGTGCTGTGCATCCTGCAGGAGTGAGCTGATTAACTATAACACTTCATGTGAGGTGAAGGCAGCTAACACTGTCTTACATAATATATGCACAGGAAATACACATCAATTTTTATAAATAGCCATAATTATGTGCACACACACAACATATATTTATGTCTGTGCATGCTAATATCATATTGTATCCTATCATATCATATCATATCATATCATATCATATCATATCATATCATATCATATCATATCATAT
>JAHLSL010000042.1:6001286-6075317 GCA_025920805.1 Petroica traversi | reverse complement strand
ATCATATCATATCATATCATATCATATCATATCATATCATATCATATATCATATATATATCATATATAAAATATATACAATTTTATATGTGTGTATATAATGGTAATCAACGAATCACCTCATTAGCTGTTCTACACCCAAAGCAAATGAGCAAAAATCCCTTCCCAGTACCACAGACCTGTTTCACCTAAAACTATGAGAAAAACCCATGGCTTAGATGGAAATGTTGTCCCAAGTAATTGAAAAATCTCTTCTGAAGAGAGCCTGAATTATTCGTTTTTCCCCACAGTCTTATTGTTTCATATGTAAAATAAGCTGTTCTCATCTTCCAGGCATTCTAAAAAAAAACCCAGGAAAAACCCATTGCCATTACAAAGGAGTAAATATCAGGATGGAATCAGGCTGAGTTGCTGGCAGTCAGTGGGATGGGTGTGTTTCTGGAAGGACCAGTTTTTTCTCCACATAACCACAGTCACTGTCTGTTGTAAGAGCCTAATTGATTGATAAACTGTTAGAAACATTTCTACTTTTTGGTAAGAGCTGCAATCTGCTACCAATTTGTCAGTTTGTTCTTTTAACTCGCCCCATAAAAACAAACAGAAACCTCCATTTTTATAAATGAGATTCCCCATGAGAGATGGTCATTGTTTTGCAGCTTTCAACAAAAAGTTAAGATTAATGTTGTGTGTTCCCAGATGTTACTCTAAGTTCATTTATCCCAGAATAAAGATACTTATTTCTAAAAATAAGTGGTAGAAAGCTGTCCCATAAAACAGCATCAAAGCTGACTTGGTTCGTTGGTATTTAATTTTTCATTACTCTGTCAAAGTTTTGCCCACAGATCTCTCTGTAATCTTTCAGATTTGCAACAAAACATTCTTTCAGTAACATTTGTGTTAGACTTAAGCTAGTCCTCCTTTGGGGGCTTGTTTTCATTTACCACACTTGTACTTTCCATCCCAAATCATAGTGGATGTTTGGAAACTGATGGGGAAGTTTGGTCCTCTGCTCTTTCACACCGTGTGGTGCTGCTTTGCCTCCAAGAATAAATCTTCCATCAGGAGATTGTCCTGTGTCACCAGGAATCCCTGAGCATTTATTTATTCCAAATGACACCAATGGCAAGATTATGATTTTGTCACTGGTGCTATTTGTTGCAAATTTATCAGAAACTTTGCAAACCTGCC
Source organism: Petroica traversi (assembly GCA_025920805.1). Lineage (NCBI taxonomy): Eukaryota > Metazoa > Chordata > Aves > Passeriformes > Petroicidae > Petroica > Petroica traversi. The sequence continues at coordinate 6,074,130 of JAHLSL010000042.1, read as the reverse complement.
ATTATCTGAAGCAATTCCTAGAAATGCAGTGCAGAGCCATTATGGGATGCAGTGTGGGGCAATTATGAGATTCTTTCATTCCACAGTCATCACAAATTCCCTGAAAAGCCTAAATGTAATTTTTTTTCCAAGGAGATAATTTATTAGAGAGTTGTATTGAACATCTCAGCTCTAGGCTCAAGTAAAAGACCCCTTAAGACTGTTTTTCCCATCATCTGTTTGCAAAGTCTGTGCAACTGTTTTTACAGCATGCTGCTTTTTCCACAAAGAAAAATTCCTCTGGTCTCTATTTTTAGCAGCAGGGAAATACCAGCAGCCTAGCTTTTGAGAGCATCCTGACAAAGGCAAGATATTAGAGCCATACTGCTGTATTTACAAATCCCTCTGATGCTCTCTCTGAGAGCACATGAGAAAGTCCTCATGGTGGTATAAGAGAACATTCAAATAATTACTCAGGGGGCAAAACTGGTGGCCAGAGTCTTGACTGATGATTCTAGCAATGAACTTCTGGCCACCTGGTAGACATCTAGTGAGGTCATCAAGGGCCTACCACTGATTTGGAGCAAGTTGGAAACAATTGTAGGTGGAGTTGGGAGCTCTTCATGTCCTTTTTTCATGTTTCTGTCTCAGGAGGCTCTGAGATTCAAAATGAAGACTAAAATGAAGGTAGCACATTTGTTGGCTAGAAATTGTTCCTCTTATCTAACTCAAAAAGCCAATTTGGCATGACTGAAAAAGAACTGCAAGCCTTACCATCATGAAGGCAGGGTTTTTTAAATTATTAAAGTGCTGTGAAATCTCTGTAGGAAGTTACAAAAGCATATACTTCCTTTACTGCCTTTACCACTCTAAGGCTGAAAATACTATTTGAGAATTTCTGAAGCAATGAAGGAATTAAAAAAATAAGCTGAATTGCCTGTATTTTCCTTCTTACCTTTTATTCCTATTCATAACATGGGTAAAATATCCGTACTTTGGCTCTTTATAATAGCAGTCATGAACCAGAAGCTTGGCTCCAAAGTGTTTCCAGATTTTAAGACAAGCCACATACAGATGAGCAGAGTGGTACTGACAGACTTTCTCAGAGCAGTACAAGCATTTCCCAGTTGCGTTGGGAGAGTTTTGGAAGGGAAAAGGAGAAAGATGTAGGTTCAGTGCTGTATCCAGGCAAATGGAGGAGCAATGGAAGGTGTGCTGCTGGACAAATAAGGGCTTGTTGGGGACGGGAGGGCTGGGGACAGACACAGCTGTGGTGATCATGGAGTTCAGTGTCCTGTGAGGAGCAAGGGAGCTGAGCAGCTGGGGCTATGAACATCAAGAGGAGCCCCAGCTGAGAGGGGCCCTGAGCCCTGGGTGTCCCTGTGTGCAGGGAGGGCTCAGAGCAGGGCCCAGGCTCTGCTCCATGGGCCCAGCAATGGCACCAGAGCCACGGGCAGGGACTGATGCCCAGGAGGTTCCACCTGGACAGGAGACAGAACTTCCCTGTGCAGTGACCGAGCACTGAACAGACTGTCCAGAGAGGGTGGGGAGTCTCCTTCTCTTGACATACTCAGAACCCATCTGGACACAATCCTGAGTAACGTGGTCTAGGGGATCCTGCTTGAGCAGAGGGGTTGGGCCCTTCCAACCTTACCCATTTTGTCACTGCTTCTGATTTTGTGATTTTTGGCTTGTGTCAAATAAGGACCCTGTGGAGTATGTAAGAATAATATTAATGCATAAGCAAAATCTTCTGGTTTCAGATTTGGTGTCAGACTCTTACCAAGAACCCCCAAAACTGCCAGATTTCAGGTGAATGTAGGTCAGATTTCAAGTTTGCCTGGATTATCAGAAGGAACTTGTGATTTCACACTGAAATTGCAGAAAACTCTGTAACTGCTTTTTTAAGGGTCCAATCCAGAAACAAAGAAAGCATATCCTAGGTTCCAGAGTTTTGTTCTAACCTTAAGTTTCAGTCAGTCTTGAATTCAGGGCGTCTAATTTATACAAATAGCAAATTATCTCAGAAGAACCAAATAAATATTATATACTGTACAGCTCTGAATATTCATTTTGTGAGAATATATATTATAACAACAACATTATTTCTAGACATGAGCCCCAAAACCATCTTTTATGTTAGCACATTCCTCTGGATTTGATGGATAATACTTAAAAACAAAAAACTACACCAAATCCTTTCAGTCATTCTTGGCTTTTGAAAGCAATACAATGGCTTAATAAATAGCTAATAATAGCTAAATAACTACAGAAAAATGCCAGCAACAAAAAATTAATAAGTTCCAAAATACTACTTATATTTTTTAAAAATGGGAGAAAATATATTGTCAGTATTGCAAGACTTTTTATTCCTTTCTTAAAATATGAAAGTATTATAATTCGTTTTTTGCAAGATCATTTACAAAAAAGAAAATTTTAGAATTTTTAAACAAAATTTATTTGCATGAATGCTGCTACCAGAAGTATCTGTAAAAACATGCACTTTTTTCATTTGTTTATGTCCCCCTGTTTATGAAATTCTGATGAAAAGTAAAATATAATGTGCTTTATAAGAATCAGCAGTGTGGTCTAGTGGTTACTGGGCTGTATTTAGAATTGGGGGACCCATGCCTGGTTTACATAATGAGCTCTTTCTGTCCTTGGGACTTCACTGGTCTCCTTCTCAGCATCTGCTTTTGTTCTTTTGTCCCTGTTTCACATCTAGGCTATGGCATGTTCCAAGCAGGGCATGCACCAGGATCTCCACGGGGGTGTCACAGCACACACCACAGATGATGATAATGCATCTAACAGTAATAACAGTAATCATCTCTTCCTGGTTTGAGAGTTGCCTTCCATCTTCTTTTGCTTCCAAACACAATTCATGATGCTGAGCTGAAATTTCCAGCCTAAGGGAGGTGGTCAGACCTGGGGCTGGTCTTCCAGTGTGATGGTCAGCTACTGAATGAGGTTCTTCTATACCCATGGCAGAAATTTTTAGGGAAAAAGACTCTGCTCCTCAAAGCTGCTTTTCTGTTTGGCTCTTTAGCCAGCTTTCTCCTGCACATCTGGAGACCTCAGCGTGAGCTATCACTGAAGTACCAATCCTGTCCCTAGTTTGAGATTATGCCTCTCTCACCACTCTGAAATCATGCAATATTTCCATCCCAGTGAACTGCTGCCCATACAGAGCCTTCAGTTTCAGTGCACAGCCAATCCAACTGTGTTATTAATAAGCAAGATCCAGGTAGTAAGATAACAGCACTGCTTCTGTCATCACCAATTCTACTCTCTCTGCCCAGTGCTCAGTGCAGGACTGAAAGCACACTTGGTTTTGAAAGGAGGAAAATTCAGTCTTTGGGGACTAGAGGAGGAGGGTTTTATTGGATTGCTATATTGGTATATTGGATTTTTCTGCAACACTGGAGTGGAGGGCTTTTCCTGGGGGAAAATCTTTGAAGGGTATAATCTCTCCTGAGGTGGGTATATATGATAGAGAAAGATTTGTTACACTTTTTAAAGGACAAGCTTTGAGAACTATGAGGATTGTTAGTGAACATAAATCAGCATAGCTCCATTATGTTTATTGTTTTCATGACAAGCAATTCAGTCATGGATGTAGACATGAAACTGTTTCTTCTTATGCAGCTCTTTGTAGCTTTGCAGTTACAAAGAGACAGTTGTGCATTTGCTAAGAAGTGCATTGTGTACTACTACGTGTACTTCACTAGAGCTGGGGTCAAATAAGTGATTTGGGTTTGGCCGGAATAAGTGTCTGGAAGTGCTGTGGAAGCTGAGCAGTGCAGACAACTCAGTTCTGTCCCATCACAAGCCCCGATATCCCTTGCTAGATTATTTGCAAATTGGATGAAAAGCAGTGATTTATCATTATGCCAAACAGATCCAGCAAGGTCCTCCCTGGGAGCGGATGGAAAGAAGGCTTAGGAAGAAGAAATTATTTACAGGAGTACCTATAATACATGGCCAGCTCTGAATAAAAAGAAACAGCAAAAAATGTGAACAATAGATGCCATCTGGTGACTCGATGTGGCCACGGGACAACACCAGAGAGTTCTCAAGGAATGCCTCCTGCCACCAAGCCATCCTCCCCCATCCTCCAGCACACATGACCCCATCCCTTGTCCTTTCTGGAATACCTTTCTTCCAGCCTCATTGTTGTGCAAGTTCATCAGCCTCCGTGCATTCTTTTTGATTTCTCGGGCATCAACAAACCTCCGGGAGAACTCAATGCCGTATCTGATATCCGCAGAGCAGCCTCCCCACTTCCAGCCCTCCTCCTGGTTGTAGTAGCCCTGTTTCTCTCGGTCACAGCCACAATTGCTGAGGTTGCCCTGGCTGCAGGCGGCCGTGACAGCGTGTGCAACCCCGGCAGCAGTAATGGCATAGGTGAACGCAGCTTCCCTGCTTCCTGTGGAGAGAAGCCAAAAGCTGATGGGTTGGCAGAAAGGCAGCATGTTCTTACTAGAGAAAGTATACACATTATCTACAGCAAGGGGATGGGGCAATGCTCAGAGTGGATTTCTCATCTTACAGAATTCCACGCATATTTAAAATGCTTGGCTCGGCTCGGGCACATTACCCCAGGTGTGCAGCCATGTGATAGTCCCACATAAACCCCTTCACCAGAGGGGAACTTGGCAATGAATCTGGACAGTGGTGAGGTGAGGCCACAAGATTTGTTTTCACACTGTCTAATCAGGTTTGCAAGTAGAACTTTATCTGTTTCAGATTAATAAAAAGAGATTTAATAGCTACCTCTAAGCATTGGCACTGCATGGAAAAAGGGAAGTGCTCAGAAAACAACAGCAAAAAATGCAGGACACAAATGGGGCTGATTATTAATCTAACTTTATAAATGCTCCAGTAGCATCCATTAGTGATGCTGAGTGTGAAGTACTGCAAGAGAGACCTACAGAGGCAAGAGCTGGGTGAGTTTCATTTTCTTTTAAGGTAGAGATTACCCCTTTCCCTTACAGATTTCTCCTGTGCATTAGCTTTGCTGAAGTAACCCTTTTCCACTCCCACTCTGAATCAAACCTCTGCATTTCCATGGCTGTTGAGCTTACAAGGGGCATAGATGTGCTGTGACTGTCTCTCCAAAACAGGTGAAATACTGTCATGGAAGCACAGACTTGTTTAAAAAAAATAGTTGTTTTAGAAAGGATTTTTTTTGGTTTGTTTTTCTTTTTTTCCTGTGATGCTGCTGCTTGTAAAGGTTTCTCATTGCAAATTCCATGTAGTAGGTGTTGATAATGAGTGTATGAGGAGAGGTGAATAAAGCCCTTTTCTATTCTGGTTGGCTGAGGTGCCTGTGAGATGTAAGGAGACAGAAGAATGGGAAGGGAAGCTACAGTCCATCCCTCTCATGTGAGACAACACTCTGTCACTGATTTCACATAGGGCTGGATTGTGGCCGTAGGTGTTTTACTGCTCTTATTTATAACACTTCCCCATGAGTTCCCTTCTCAGTGCTTTCCTCTGGGTGTTTTCTCTGGTAATAAACAGACAGTCTTGTAGTGCTGCAGCCAAAGAATAACTGTAAAGAATTCACAGAAAATTGCTGAAATGTTTTAATGACCACACACAGAGCTCCAGCATCATTAGTGGATTTGGGAAGGAAAAAAAAAAAAAAGAACAAATTTTCCGGAGGAGAAAAAAAAACAAGTTAGAAGCTAGTTTTAATTTTTAAATTTTTGGATTCGTAGGTCCCATAACTATTCTGGAATGATAACTCCACAGTTTGGGGGGGATTTATATTTTTTGTTTTCATAGATAGCTTCTTGACAGATTACATAATTGCCAGATATGAGGAAGACCCTACAAGAAACAATAAGAAATGGAGGTTTGGCACCATTTTCTTGTTTCTCCAAAGCAATAAAAAAGAAACTTTGGGTAAGGGAAAAACAAAAGGGTTCTGTGCTGTTCAGCTAGCAAGAAGGCTGTACTGACACGTGCATTATTTGAGCAGAAGGTACAGTTGCAGGGCTGCCTCTGCTTCGAGACACGGCGGTGTTTGGTTGGGTGTGCAATGTGTGCAGTCTGGTTCAGGGCTTCCCAAACCGTGGTCTGCAGAACTCTGGTGGTCCAGGAGGCCACGGTGAAGGGTTCACAGCTAATCCACAGAGCCATATTAAACACTATTTTAAATAGTGTTTTCAATTAAAAGTTTGATGATAACGATGCCTGGTGGTCCATAAGAAATTCTGAGGGTTGATAGCAATCCAAACCAGTTATGGCACCACTGTTCTAGTTCCTAGTGTGATCTTCGTGTGTTGATATTCACTCCTCTCCTCTTTGCTTGCCAGCTGAATTCAAATCTGGGACTCTTGTTTTAAAATGTGTTCTGTTCATTTGCAGGATTTCTTTCTTCTTCTTTTTTAAAAAAAAATATTTCTAATCTATAAATTTAAATATTGGAAGTATGAGATGTAATAGAAGCTATGTATATAGACACAGTTCGAATTTCTTCAGGATGAGGGTAAAGGACGATGCCCAGATTTCCAGACCCAGGGAAATTTTTGGTTCAAATACCTTTGAAGTACACGTAGAAAGGATTATTAACAAGAAGAAACTTATTCCTGTGAGGGAACATAGCAGCTGTGACCTACAGTTCAGTAATTTTACTCAGAGATTTAGTGACACTTGCTCCTATTTTATGTTTAAGCTCAATATATGCCCCATGTCTCCAGAGTACGTAGTAAGACATTTTATTTTGGCCGCTATGTCTGTGACCTCTTCGTAAATTTTCACATGTTGCTTCCCTTGATCAATTTTATAAAATGAAAGAATGTCCTGTATTTATCTTCCTTTCTCTCTCCCTCATTCCCGTTATACCCCTGACTGCCATCAGCAATAAAGGAAAATATCTTTACCCATGTGAGAGCTATAACAGTGATGGAATTATCTCAAGTAATGGGATTATATCAAATGGAAACCATACTGACTTTTTGAAGAGATTACTCTCCTTTTTCGATGGAGCTCTAAAATAAGAAATTAGGAAGTTAAGTTGTCCTGCTAAGAATTAAGGTTTTGGGAGAGTTAGTATTCTTTAAGTAGAGGATGTTCTAAAACTTCTCTTGTGTTCCTGAACAGTTCATTGACATCCCAGGATCAGTAGAGTCTGTCAGAAACAGCTGATGGGGGAGGGAGGGGAACCCCTGTGCTCAAATAATGTCTGTTGTACACAAAGCTTTCCATTAGCATGTCATCACCTGGAATCAGTTCTAAGCAAGTCTTTGTTAGGCAGCTAAAAATATTTAAGTAATGATTGCTGTGATACCTTAATGGAGAACAATAATCTCGTTTTACGGAATTTTCTGAGATTTCAAAAATATTCATGGTCTGCAATAAAAAGAAGACAAGTCTTTCCAGAAATGTTCATGAAATGAAGACATAAGTTGCAGCAGATTTGGGATTTGACCCAGCTTTGGGACTAGATTTTTCTTTTTCCTGTGAATATCCTGATTATCTAGTTATTTGGCACTGTGTATGCTCAGTTTTTCTCTCTCAGAAGAAAAATTTTTGTCTGACTTCCAAAATTTTCTGTCACATAGACCAGAAGAATTCTGTCGATATATTTATTTTGGTGAAAAATACTGCTTTGGCTTTTATTGCAACCCTTTGATTCATCCATTTCTCTGTTAGAAATGCCTGCCTCAGTGTCAAAGACAACAGTTCTGACTTTATTCCTGAAATGTAGAAGGCATGTTTTCATGAGGAACATGATCTAATAACCATCTGATCTGATAACTGTCTGATCTAATAACTCCAAAAGGAGATGACTGCCAGTATTAATTAAAATTAAGCCTTTTTTCTTTGGTGAAGGTGCTCAAGGCCACCTCTAGAAATCCGCCAGGCCATGAGAGGAGTCTGTGGTTTGCCAATCTGAGTTACTGCCATTTTCATGAGTTCATTTGCATTCTAACAGAGGGCTATACTTTAAAAGTGCTCTAATAGCTGGCAGTGCAGGCAGCTGCTGCTCAGACAGACAGATTTTGGAGCACTGGTTCCTTAGTGCCTGCCTTCTAGCTGGTAGGCAGAGAGCAGCCTTTATCTATCTTTGGAGTCATGGAGTAACCTATATTTTACCCCTCATTTAGATGTCATTTCTGACTAAGTTTTAGACTTCTGAGCACTAAACTTAGTATAGTTTGTTGTGGAAATTCTTACAAGTTCCACAGTTGCTGTAGTTTATCAGACTTGAACATGGACAGATCCAGCAGTGTTTTCATCCTGGAGCCACAATCAGCTGAGAATCAACATATTTGATTGTTCAGCTGTGAGCACAGGGTTAAAGATTCAACTGTTCCATAGCTATTTGCAATGTATACAAAAAATATGTATACAATATTGCTATTTGCTATGTTAGACATGTATTTGTCTAACTAGATGAGAGTTCTGCCATTGCACACATCACCCTGAAATGACTCATGTCAGCAGCTAGATGAATAAGGCTGCCACTGCATGTCAACTATTAAACAAGTAATTTAACTTGAAATATTAAACTGCAGAGCACACAGTGTTTGGGCAGTAATTTTGCATCAGCAATGATAGAAAAAAGTACTACACACTGTTGTTAAACAAAACAAATTCTTCATGCACTTACACGAGACATTAGATTGATTATATGACACAATACAACATAGGGCAATAGGAAAAAGAAATGAACCACAGCAGAACTAAAATTTTAGTTTTAACAAGTCTGGTAAGCTGATGACAGATTGAGTCATTTTTTATGGCAAAAGACAATAGATACATCTAGATGCGTAAACTGAAACTCAGACAACAGCACCCTAAGTAGTGTTGGATGAAGATTTTACAGACAAGTTTATTTCCTTTGTAATTTTGAATTTTATTCAACACACATTTTAACAATTCTCAAGGAAAATAGGGTGGGCTCTTCTTTTATGGTTTGGTCCAAGGACAATACAAGTCAGAGAGAGTTTTCTCACTGTCTGGGGCAGAAGCTTTAATTGCATTTTCAGTGTAATTAACTTTGAGCTTCTTGGTTTATAAAAGCAGTGACTAATTTAATTTAATTTAATTTAATTTCTCTGTCCCTCTAGCTTTCTGTACTCAATGCTACATGTCAGAACTAAAGGCCAGTGAAACTGCTTTGTACAAGCAGAAAAAATAAGGCAGAAAAGCAGGAAACTCAGGAGGGTCTCTGACTACCCTGGGATAGCCTAATAAGATAGATGATCCTCACAAGAGCTTTTATTCTTCCTTTTCTTAAGGATCTTCAGTGGAGGACATTCCAGGGTCTAGTCCAGTACCTCAGGACCCCTCCTGGTATGTATTTCACTAATACTAACCTGAAACTGTCTTTCTGAGTGCAAACCCACTGCCTCTTTCTCTAGAGCTGCCAAGAGCAGGTGTTTCCCTCCTTCTAGCAGCAGCCTTGAAATATGGAAAGACTTCCACCCCTTCCCAGATGTGTTGCATCATCAGTTCTTGCCCAGCCCCCCCCAAGAGCTATGCTCCTTGCCCCTGCTCTCCCAGCTGGCTGGTTGGTGTTGTGGTGCTGGAGATGTGAAGGGTGCTCCAGTTGAGGTCTTGCCTCCTTGAGGCCAGAGCAGAAGGAGCCCTTCAGATGCCTTGTTTGCTGCAGCCCTGTTTATTCCTGCCAGCATGGTGCTTTCACAGCAGCAGGACACTTTTGACTCCTACTCAATTTGCAGCGTCTTCAGTGCAGCTGCTCTCACACCAGATGTTTCCCATCTTGTGTTTGTGCAGATGATCGGTCCCACCGACAGATCTTTGTATTTGCCTTTCTGATTTGCCTCCTCTTTCTCTGCTTTAACTCTTTTCCCTTTTTTTCTGGATCACTTCTCCATGTCATGTTCAATTTCGACCCCAGCTTCCTCCAGCTTCCTTGTAGTCCTTCTCAACATGACCTAATTCACAAATGCAATGTGCACAGCTTATTCAAGTCAAGTGCATAATGCTGGCTGGTACCAAATCCAGCACAGATCACAAGAAACCCAGTCAGCAAACCTTTCCGTTTTGATAACTACCCTCCAAGTATAATTTCCAGATGGTCTGTTCCCAAGGCATGTTCTTATTTTTCTTATAAGAATATCATATTGAGCAGTGTCAAAAGCTCCCTTTAAGCCAAGATATATGGTAAAACTGCTTCTGATCTGCCTCTGAGGCCCTGGGTGGCCAAAGAAGAAAATTAGATTGGTTTAATATGATTTGTTCTTGACAGATCCTGGTTGACTGTTACTCATCTCCTTGTTCTTAGTTATGAGCTTACAAATGGGGATGTATTCCCATATCTTTTCATTTCTGAGGTTAAGCTGATTGGTCCTACAATTCCTTTCTTTTACTTTTTTCTTTTTTTTTTTTAAGATAAAGGCAATACATTTGTCTTTTCAATTCTTCTTTATTAGATTTCTCTGCAACTTTTCAACACTAGTGGCTGTCAGGACTACCAGCTGTACATTGGTTCCATTAAAGGTCCTGAGATGGGGGACAGCTAACTGGAAAGCAATCAACATGGAAAAATATTGCTCTCCAATGCTCAAAGAGTATTCCTCTGTTGATGGCATTAGTTTACAACCATCTGCTCACCATTCACCTGTTTAATGAAGTCTGAGGCGAGAAATGTTTGGCCTTTTTGTTATTATCCTTGGTTTGCACTCTCCTTTGAGTAGCGGATCAACTTTTATTCTATATCTCCTACTCACTGAAAAAGTACTGCTAACTCACTGATTTCTGTGTAGCCTTCTGTAAAAAAAGAAAAAATAGCCATCCATGGTTGTGAGGTTCCTTTGTAGCATCTATGCTCAGCAGTGTTCCTGAACAATTAACTTGGTCAAATATCTGTTACTCGCAGGACTTTCTGCCAGCCTGATGGAGCCTGCTGATGGTCATATTCTGTAATGTTCTCTTTACAGTATTCATTCACTTTTCCTCCTTAAACCCCTTATTTTCTACTATAGTCTAATTGAAATAGTCTTGTTTAATTTTGTTTCACCCATATAGATCTGTTTAGTTGAAATACAGCTATAGCAGGGGTTGCATGTGATTACAGCAGCTTCTTCCTAGGCTCTCTGTGGTGTCTATTTTCAATTACATGTGGCCAGGACAGAGAATATTGCAGATCTCAAAGTTGAGCATGTGTAATGATATGACATAATGGTTTATTTACAGATTCTTCTCTTATTCAGCATTTTTCAACTCCAGGCTCCCACTAAGTTTTTATGGTTGGAGGTGCCAGGATCTTGGCCGTCAGTTTAGAATTGCTCTGTCAACTGGATTGTTTTCTGTTGCTCGTGTGGGTTTGTCAAATCTTCTTTTAGAATGGGCTGTACATGAGCCAGAATTATTTCACATTAGCCTTACTGCAGCTTCTTGCTGTCACTGTTTATATACTTTTGGAAGCATGTCTATTAAAAAGAGACACTTACTCTGCCTCTGCTTTTCACATTTTTTCAAACATTTTTTGAACGTCATGGTTATTATCTAAAGGCTTGGTGGTACTTTCCACAGTGATTTCTGTAATGAGTCTTCCAAGGATTTACAGGGATTTTTTACTTAATTTACCCCCTAATTTATTCAGTTAAGTCCTGGCAACCTTAAACAATAGTCAGCATTTCTGTTCCAGTGAGCATAATTCTGTTGTGTTTTTCACTGTCTTTTGGCAATACGTCCCTTGGTTTTCTGGGACAGTTTCTGTGAGGTTACTGAGTTTGCTGTAATCTTTGAAAGGATGTTTAGCAGTGCCCAGAGAAATATGAAATTTTTGGGCTCTCCGCTGTAAAACTGTATTTACCATAACAAATATTTCTTACCAACCCAAACTGTATCCCATTCTTAGAGAAAATGGTGAAGTTGAGTTTTGGTCCCGAAGCACCACTGCTTGTTTTTGTCAAAGTTAAATCAGAACATGGTGCTGAGCACACATTTAAAGGGTGCAGGAGAGCATGGCTTGAGGAGCACGAGGGGGTAGTTCCCAGATGCTCAGTGCCTTTGAGAAGAGCCTGTGTGTGTCACAGGCGACTGTGCTTTCACAATGCTGCTGCTAATACTATCAAAGTAGCATGGGGGAAGGAAAAGCTGGAGCAGAGAGATCGTCTCCTGCTTGTGTTCTCTTCTGGACCTGCTGATGTCCCAGTGTGGCACTCAATGGTTCCCTGCTGAATGTTTGGTGCCTTTTCTTTTCAGCAATGACAAGAGGTTTGATATGTCATAGTGTGTGAAAGCCCAGCTGGAGACATCTTGCAGTGTACTGGGGTTTTAAAGAGTTCTTTGCACCCCTTGCCAGAAAGCATGGAATCCTGAAGGCATCCCAGAGAAACTCTGTTCTAAAGTATACCAATGTCCTTAAATTAAATGGGTCTGTGAGATGTGTTATATATTCTGTTCTAGTCTAGTCTAGTCTAGTCTAGTCTAGTCTATTCTAATAATTCAACTGCCTCAACAATGCATTACAGTCTCTCTTATAAAGGGCATTTCACAGAGAAAAATATGTCCAATATTTAAGAAAAAGGGAAGGGAATCTATAACTATGTGGGCACATATTTTTATCTTTTTTTTTTTTTCAGGTTTCCTCTTGATAGTATTCTTGCACTACAATATCGCCTGTTAAAGGTTTCTAAGGTACCTGTGTGGTGCTCAGCATGGGAAACCTTATCCACTTGGATTTAAGAAGCAGAAAAGATGCTTGCCACATAATAAAAAAAAATGGGGAAAAAGCAAGCAGACAAGAAACCTCCACTCCGAACATGACAAGAAAACAGAGGACAGTACTACCAATCACATTTTTAAAGTACATTTGCTTTCAAGTCAACTTCATGCTCTATTTAATGAAATGCAAGAGCAGAACAGGTAGGTGGCTACCATACCACTGAGATTTTCATGTACATAGATTTTATAGGATTGAACCTTCTGTGAGTGGATCAGTTCAGAATGGATATACTCTGGATAGCATCCTATCAATCTAAGTTATTCTGTGATTTTGTGACTATATTTGACTTTGCTGTGGACCCCATTTCACAAATACTCCATCATTCCTTCTGTTATACTCATGAATATTGCATTTCCACTGCCATGCAGAATCAGACCTTCTCAGTGGACTTTTTGCTGGGTCAGTATTTTAATTAACTTAAATCATCTCAGTGGTCTGAAATAATTGTACTGCATTGAAGAGCACCTCTATAAAAACAAATCTGCATTGCCTTTTGCATGAAGTCATCTTTTCCTCTATTACCTTATTTCTAACCCTGATAACAAATCCCCAAGGGCAGTGGTCATGTCTATATTCTTTTATAAATCACTGTGAATACCTGTCCTTTGCTGTAGAAAGGTGTTAAATAATAACACCTTCTAAAGGGTCCACTGACTTATGATTAGCAGTGTAAGCACCAATTTCATTTATCTGGGCTTGCCAGAGTGTCTGTGGGTGGGTTTCTCTGTATTCTACAGCTGAAATTTCAGATCCTGCTTCCTGACGTGGTTTAGTTAAATCATGAATATCACCTGAATGCCCTGTGCAGAGCCTATGAATGGGCCAGCACCAATTTGTCAGCATTATTGAATTACAAATATCTGAGTGATTCCTGGATGAAATTGGTGTTGGACACATATCTGTAGCTGCAAGAGGCAGTCCCTGCCTTAAGGAGATGCATCTTTCAGCTGGAGAGGGCAAGAGAAGAGAGATATTATTACCTCTCTTTCACAGGGCACGAGGAGATTAAGGTATTTATCCAGAGGACAGAAGGACCTGCAAGAGAACAAGCTGCCCTCTTGTTGGATTCTTTTTGTGAGGAGATAACAGAGAAATTAACTTGCAGTCTTCTCAAGCAAAAACTGAAATGCAAAGTCAAGCCCAGGAGACTATCCATGGAGCTGCATGGTGGGACAGGAGCCCTCCCAGAGAGGAGCAGCAGTCCTGGGACTGGAAATCCTCTGCTCTGTTCTTCCACTGTTCAATAGAGGCTTCCAGAGGGATCTGACACAGCAATGCTCATCTCCCCAGTGCCTGCCAGAGAAGGACATGGCTGCTGGAGTCCCCTCCTCATACTCACACACATCCTCATGTGATACCTGCTTAGCATGGATCCACATCCTTCCTTTACTTTTAATATGGAAAAAAATAACTGACTAAAAAATAACTAATGTGTCTTCCCAGAAGAATTGCTGAGGTTCTGTTTGTTCTGTTTCAGACAGATACCACCTGATTTCACATTCCCATTTGGAATGGACAACATTTCTTTACTGATAGTGAGATATGTGTAGCTTCAAGCTGGATCTTCTGTTTGTCAGCATAGACTTTTTTCTTCTAATCACTTTTCATGTTGGCCCACACAAATATTTGAGAGAGAGAGAGAGTGAGAGAGAGAAAGAGAAAGAAACATATAAATCTAGAAACCTCCTTTAGGAAGAACATGCAAAGCAAGCATAACTCAGGACATTTAGCAGGAATGAGATACTACTTTAGGTCCTAATGTGTATGGAATACAAAATTAATTACACCTATAGTGCAAGAGGTAATCACCTAGAGCTAAATCTGCAACAGGATGTTGGATCTGAGAGCCTGTCTTTTAGATGTCCTTCCACGCAGCATTTTCCATGTGGCTGGCACAAAAATCCAGCCTCACCAAGCACTGAGAGAATTAAAAACTAAAAAAGCAACGCTCACAGAAGTTATCAAGCTGCATGGGGAAGACCTGGCAGTACAAAACGCAAAGAAAGGGAGAGTCTAAACTTATCCCATCAGGAAGTCTGTCCACCTACACTGGCAGTAGTCTTCTAAATGTAATTACTGGGGGGACATGGTGGTTCTGGAAAAGGAGAGCCCACCCTTAAAATATTCTGACTGGGGAAAAAAAGATTTCTTTGCATGAAAAGCCAGGAGATGACTTTGTTGGTTTCACTGATTAAAAAAAAGACATTCTACTAAGCATGACTTCTTCTAGTGTATTTTTATAGGCTTGGTTTTTTTTAGTATCATTTAACTTGGTTCTATCAAGTACAGAATTAGCATGAGTTTATATAAAGTACTAATTCTACTTAGTCATAACATTTCTAAAGTAAGGTATATACATAGAGAGAGCAGAAGTATCTTTTATTAAACTGAATTACATACACTAAGCATCTATGCGATATAGGAAGGGTCTAATAAATTTATATGTATTTATTTAAATTATCTTCAGATTTCCATTCTAAATCCAGAAAAATATCATGAAATGGAATAACCACTGACATTTTAGTTCTCACTGCAATAGCAACACAAGACAAGCATTATGACAAATAACTATGAATTAATTACCTCTAGAAGCACCTTGTTCTGCACAACATTTTGAGGTAAGAGCAGTGAACATGAAGGACATACTGCCCAAACTAAAAAAATCCAGACTGGGAGCTCTGAAAAGCATTTCAGGCTGCTGGTCATGGAGAAACAGCTCCTGTCTGCCTAGGACAGCACTTTACAGGCACAGAGATTGTTATGGTTTCTTGTCTGGTGACTCTGCTCTTCAAAGTGGCCTTCTTAAAAAGCGCATATACATAGATAAAAAGACTTATGATTGACCAAAAAAAGGAAAAATTATTTGCTTTGAATAGCATGGCAGAGAGGTTCTGCTGGGAATTGCTGTTGCACTGTCTCCTGGAGGGTAATTCTGTATTAAGGTTGTCCTGCAAACCTGTGGCTCACATAAATTCCTGGCATGGTTTCCAATGGCTGGCAGGAAACCTTAGAGGACAAGCTCAGTATGTCAAATTCCAAAGGCAAGTCACTTGCACTTCCCTGGTGGCTGCAGCAGAGGAGCTGGGCTGGCAGACCCCCAGCCTGCCTGTGCTCTACAAATTCTGCTCAGGGCTCACATCCCCTGGGCTCAGGGCAAAGAGCTGGACAGTAACCCTGCAAGTCACTGCAGTGCTCTCTCAGAGCCCAGAGGTTGTGGAGAGAAAATGAGAAAGTTCTGGTGGAAGGGCTGGGTTGAGACTTGCTTTTGAATTTGCTTAAGTATTTTCCAAATGCTCTTTCACACTGCTTCTGTGGATGCACTCCCCTTTCTGATACATCTGACTTGCCTGCACATCTTGCCAGGAGGAGAGGCAGGGCCAAGTAATGATGTCCACCCTTCTTGGTGTTTAAAAAGTCCTTGCCTGGTTGTAACCCCAGGGAGCAAGACACAGCACAAATCACACATATGAAAGAGATTTAAAAGAGTAAAGAGCTCAGAGAAGTTTGGACAAATACACGAAGTTTAGATTCTGATCCAAACCTCTCTGGTTTGCAAAATGAGTTTGGAAGCGTCACAAGAGCAAAGTCTCCTTTTTTCAGCTCTGGAGTTTCTGGTCCTGACTAGAGTTGGGAAGTGACAAGATTCACATAAACAAGGAAGGGTTATCTGAATCTTCTCAGGAGTCATGACAGATACTGAATCAGTGTTTAATTGAGCCTGTCCAGCTAGCCCCTCTGAGTCAGGTTATCTGATCAAGTAGATAAGTGGTTGCTGTTTATTATTTGTGTTGTGTTAAGCTTGTGTCCTACCACGGACTGAGTGAGCTCACCCTAAAATGCTGATCCACTCCTGCAAGGGACTGACAAATGGCAGACGCCATAACAACCCTGCAAGTTACCTGCTGGAAAAACTAAATGTCATAATAATAAAAAGATCAAATTTCTAACCCACAGTCAATTGTTTTTAAGCACTATATCATAGAAATGATGAGTTTTAAGCAAAGACAAGAAGAAAATTTTCTAGGTTTTTAAGGTGCTCCAGCTTTATGACCAGGAAAGGAAGAACAAGGCCTTTTCTGCTGTACATGAGCACTTCAATAGATAGATTGGTATTAATACCAGTCTTCAATACCTTCTTATGTAAAACTGCTTCTAAAAACCACTAGCAAGTGTCTCTTCTGCAATTCCCCCATTAAAGCCAGATATGGGTCTCACTAAATAATCTTCCCAGCCCCCCACTTTGCAGCAGCTCGTTTCCAGATCTGAACCTTGGAGCTGACCCCTGTCTTTGTGATGGGCCAAACCAAAAGCCAGATCTGAACACTGCTGAACTCTGGGAAAGTCAAATCTATCGTTTGTGGTTCAGGTTGAGCTCTAATTAAAACAGACCAGTTAGAGAGGCAAATGTCTTAAAACCAAACCAAAACAAATGTTTCACGTGAAAATTTTTGGATCAGGCTATATGGTACCAAGAGTGTTTTTGTCTATCACATGATGTCATGTTCTTCTGATTAACACAAACTGCCAGCATGCACATGCTGCTGGATGAGATATTCCATGCAGACACTTTGAATCCCACTTCCAGAAGAAGACAGTATTCATGGAAATGCTTCCATGATGTGCAATCTTCCTGCCACTCAGCTCTGAGTGTAGGCTGCCACCTTTCAAACTTTCCATGCCCATCCCTACTAGCACAGTAGTCCAGGGTCTCTCAAAAAGCAGTGTCTTGCCTTCTCTGAGTGAGCTTATCCCTCATTATGTCAGCAGAATGTGGAATATTGCCACTAATCCCTGAAAACAAACAAGAAGGGGGAGCTGCAGAACCTTCAGTTGCATAAGAGGGCAGGGAAAACCCAGCTAAATCTCCTGCTCAGAGCTTCTGTTTATAGTGTAGTTAATACTACAGAGACTGTAATAATCAACATGGTTGATCAGTGGACAAGGGAAAAGCAAACAAAAGGGAAGGGAACTTGGTTTCAGCATTACTGAACTGCTGAAGCATAAGAAAATGGGAAACAGCAAGGAGAAAGGGAAAGAGGGGAAAAGTGTTAATGCCCATCTCTGGTGTCAGTGAAACAGCAGCTAGAAAAAGAGGGAACTCAGACACGAAGATTTACTCAGAGAATCACAGCACACATACAATAAATAACCAGGATTTACTCTCCCTGTGAACTTTATTCTCTTCCTTTTATGTTACCTGTAAGTACTGAACATCAGTTCAGTATTTTCTCTGTGAAATTTGAGTGGATAATTGCCTATGGTTTTCAAACTTCCTTCTTCTGTAAACTAATAAGCTAATAATCCTACCAGGCCTCTTCTATTGAGATTTTTCAATATTTTTTTTTTTTCAGGCCTGGACTCACTTTTTAGAAGGCCAAATTCCTCCATCACATTTCGCTCTTTTTCTTTCCTCTTTGAATGAGAACAGAAACCAGTTTTGTTGAGGATACAACCCAAATGTTTAAGTGGAGGTTAGTCCCCACTAATTTCAATTCCTTACTGAAATTAATCATCTTTAGTTTCCAGAGAGCAAGGTATGAAGTGACTTGCCCAAGGTCACAAGAAAAGGCACAGCTCGGAGCAGAGAAAAGTCCATTATCTCCTGGTCCACGTTTTCACCATAAAATGATTGTTCTTACATTGAACTAGGAGACACAAGGTATGTGAAAAAGAATAGGAAAGGAATGGTACTGAGCTTTTCAACGTGATGGCTTCCTCTTATCTTAGGCAAAGAGAATGAAAAATTATTTTATCCATTCTGCATGAATACTTCCAAAGTTAAAGAATATTCAAAATTTTTCACTCGGGACATTTTCAGTTCATTTTCACTTTTGAAGCTGTAACTAAAAGAACAACCTTTCTAATTAATCATTCTTAGAAATATACTAAATTCTATTTATGGTATCATTTTAAACACACCAAAACAACAGAAAGCAGTAAAAGACCCACCTAAGCAAAGGAATGAGACACATTATTTTCTTCTGCATAAGTTTTGTGATACTCATGAAATAGGATTACCAGGAACCTAGTTATAACTTCAGAATTTTCTATAAATCAAGAAGTAGAGTAGAATGGAAATAGATACCTGCTCATGCACTACACATAATAATGCACTGATGTCCAGAAAATCGAGTTGAAAGAATCACATGGTCTTTTGTCATTGTGACAAATATGGCAAAAAACACATGCCTGTCAACTTGTCCTCCTAAGCATGGAGGACCCAAATGCTTAGGAATGAGAAGCAGTCAGAGAATAAAACCCACCTGACTGTTTAGGAAAGTTCACCACCTTTGCTATGTACTTTGTCTGATTCTTCCTGGGATGCTGGCATCAGCAAGTTTCCAAACTATTGATTTAGACATCAATATTACCCTTCAGAAATGCACTGACAGGTACCCAGCACTGATAGCCAGAACTGCCTCAGTTTAAAAGAGCAATGCACAGGTGCTCTGTGCTGGCCATTTCTCATTTTGGATCCTGTCATTGCCCTTCACCATTACCAATTTTTCCTGCTTCTGGCCCATCCCTTTTTCCTTCCCTCCCCCTTCACATGCATTTATAAGTCTGCTACACTCTTTCCCACTTCCTCATGTCCCTAACCAGAGAGTTGAAAGGCTTCCATCACAGAGATTGAAAACATACTCCATATTAAATGTAACAGGATAGTATGACCAGCAGGTCCACATTTCAAACACATTCAATTTATATCACAACTGAGAATAAAGAGCAGGGGAAGCTACTTGGTGGGTTGTTGAAGGTTGTGGCTTCCATTTTTTGTGGAACATGTCTCTGTCACTTGCTAAATAGGTGCACCATCTGGTGGTAATTTTGGACTCCCACTTCTTAAATTTCCAAAGAGCAGTGGTGGAGCTATGCCTGTGGTTGCAGCATTTATTTTGGGGTTTTGCCACTATCTGTCTAAAAGTCCTCAGCTCAGTCAGCCTTTGCAGGTACTACTGGTTATTGAGTACTAAGAATTGGGAGGACTTTAAGGATCAAGTTTTCATGTCTGCTGTGGGGGGCAAGCAGGTATGGCTTTATGAGAGGACCATATGTTCCCCTGAGAAACGTACATGGAGATGGGAAAACTTCAAACACAAAAAAAAAATTAGGTATTAAGGGAGTCAAAACTCCTGGGATAGGCAACAGGGACCATCATGCAGTCAAATTAAGATCCCAATCACCCTCTGGAAACATTTTTCCCTGATCTTTGACCATACAAGGAATACAGCCAGACTAGGTTCCTATCTCAGACATCTCATGCAAATGCCTGGAGCTGTGTGATGTGAAACTGGGCCAAAGGAAAGAAGTGAGGAAGGGGCTCCTCATTTTTCTGCTTTTGTTGTCTGAAACCCTTTAATTCATCAGCAGAGAGAAACCACTACTACCTCTTGTGCCTTCCCCCTCAGAAACTGCAAGGTTGCACTGACCACGTCTGATGGGACTTAAAATGGAGATATTTTCTGAGCAGGATGGCTGGAGGCTGAATCTGGCAGAAAATGAGTTTCCACATTTTGGTGAAGAAATGAGTGAGCAGGTAAAAAGAAGTCATGATCCATGAGTAAACTTTTTTTTGTTTTAGCAACCTGAATAAAGCTGTGAAGTCTACAGCAGTTCTGTGCATGTCTGCTGAGCTTCTACCTAGAGATAGCAAAGCCTTTTCCCAATGCACTAGTGAGCTTTCTGGGGTGAAAGCAAACCAAAAAGACACCTCAGTAATTCAAGCCCGTTTAACTGACACCAGCTAAGTCTTAGGAATCATCTTTATCATACAATCCCAGAACTGGAGTTGGAATGTCTGCAGTGGAGAGAGCATTTTAGACAGCAACAAATGCCACTTGTGGCTAAAAGTTGTCTCCTACGTCTGCTCCAAGTGGATCTGGGAAGGGCAGAAAGACCCTTTATTGGCTTGATCTTGCATCCTGGCTTTCACTATGACTTTTATATTCTATGAACCACTTGGCTTTGCCTTTAAAAAGAATGGCTTTCAAAGCCTCTTTAACAGCCCTTACAATGGAGGGTGTAAAGTTAACCTTGTATTGGGTAAAAAAAGCACGGCTGGAAGCAGTGGCCAGTTTGAATCCTGGGAGAATGATTAGCTTAGAACTACAATGCTAGATTCACTTTTTCAAGCTTTCAAATAAATGATTATAGAGTCCTCTTGCTTACTTGCTTTATTTATTTTTTTAAATTTGCCTCCTCTATCAGTAACAATAATATTATACTTCACAGTATGAACATCAGTAAGAAATAAACTCCAGTCATGCACAATTTAATCCAATGCTAAAAGGTCAGGCATGATACGCACGAAGGAAATTTTGTCAATTAGAAAATGAGGTATTTGTCAGATGTAATATTTTGCAATACACCAGCCACTTTGTTAGGAAAAGAAATTGCTCATGACTGGAGGCATGATGGCAAACTGCATGGATCACTGATCAAATCCTGAATGATAAATATTTGTTTGCAAATCAAAATGTGCAGATAACAAATGCTGTGTTTTTCATAATGTTTGTACATGCCTCTCTCTGCATTTCAAGCTTTTCAATTTAGAAACAGATGGTTTAACAAACGGAACCTATCCCTAAGAACAGAGGAGGAAAGGGAGGGATGCTGCTACACATGTAACTCTGAAGTCTAATGTTATGTTTAGCCTGTCCTGCTTGATGTAGAGGTTGGACTGAATAACCAAACCTATCATCTGTAATTCAAGGGAAGGGATTTTGACAACACACTTAACCGCAGTAGTAAAGCTCAGGGAATCTCCAAAGCCATTAGAACCCCAAGTTTTTCAGGATCTCACACCAGCAGGTGCTGTCCTGCACTCCCTGTCACCCTCCATAAAGAACTTCCCCTGCAGTGGCAAGGTTTGGCAGCACCTGCCTGTTTGCAAAGTTGCTCTGTATACTTAAAAAGTCAAATGTTGTATGGTTGATTGTCATTTAACTAATTGGGTTTTAGCTGAGTCCCTCCATGAAATTCAGCTTCACTTTCAATTTCTGCTCATAACCAAAGCCAGGAGACATTTTAGTGGCTCTGGTGAAATCAATGGCAAAATTTTTACTGACAGCAATAGGACATGAATTTGGCCCCTGTCCTTTTGGATTAAGCCCAGCACCACTTTATTTCACTTTTAATGTCATTTGGCTTCCTGCTTTAAGCATGCATTACGTTGTAAGTCATTGACCAGTTGGACTGGGATGCTGAAGTAACTAATGAGTCAGCATGCTATGAAACATCTGTACTCAGCACTTTGATTAAAAAGTGATATGAAAAAAATGACACTAAATGAACAGTAATTCTCCTTGGAGGCACTTGGAAGTAAGGAAATGCCAAGCTTAAAGCTCTGTGTGAAGTTAGCCCTGTGTCCAAACTTTGGTACAGTATTCAGCTAAATCATAGCCTAGAATTTGCATGCTATCTTTTCCACAGGACCTCTGACTGACTCATTCCAAGGGAAACCAGAAAAGTAATATGGAAAATGTTACCCTGAATAGCTACAGAAAAAGCTAAAATTAAAAAGGAGGACTTTTGTTCTGGTTAGTGCTGAGTAGGAAATTATTGTCACAGACCCAAGGCCCCATCACAGGTACCTGTTCCCTTTCCACTACACCTGAGTACACAGTAGGATGATCAAATGCCAAAACCTATGAGTACCTATCCCTCCCCCTCAAAAAAATATTTCTTTTCCATACTGACACTTAAATGGAGAGATTCCATACAATAAAAAAGGTTCATTTAGTTTTGAACCACGGAAATTATGTTTTAAACCCTATCCCCAAGTCAGTCCACTGTTTTTTTCAGAAGCTCTGAGGTTTAAGGTCCCAGGAAGACTTTGGCATGCTATATGATGTTTCCTACCAAGCTGTGCAGTGTTATGGAACCTTCCCCAAATACCCATGAAGCATGTGAGAGCAGAGTTCAGGAGATCCAGAGACTTGAGTCTCTCCAGTTATAGTTTTGGCATTAATTTACATCAGTGTATGGGAAAAAAAATTAAAATTAAGTGCTCTGACAACAAAAATGAAGTTGCTTATGGTTCGGTATGTCAGTGTATTTAAATTTGAAAATGTCTACAGAAAAGCACCTGTTCCAAGAAAATCTCCACTTTCATATGGAATGGAATGAAACAGAAGCCCTTTCCTTAGAATGAAAATTCCAGATTTCATTCACCCTTCCTCATCCAGCTGCAAGCCACACACAGTTCACCAAGTAATTGTGTTACCATATTAGTGCTGTGTTTGGAATAAGGATATCTGTCTTTTAAAGAAAGTGTGCTGCCAAATAGGTAAATATTTAAATAGCAACCAGAATGTTTTAATTTAAGAGAATTGATGCTATTCTTTACACTCATGACCCTTGAGGGAAGAGAAAACACAACTAAGTTATATTGAACTAAACAGTAAAACCTTACAAAAATACTAGGAAGTGGAGAAGATAAATTGAGATATATAATAATCTGTCTCTTCATGGCTGGAAATCATTAAAAGCTGCAGACTATGTATGCTTTTATTTCTTTGATAGGGAGATAAAGAACTAAAGATTATAAAATTAATGTAGCAAACTGACATTTTTTCTAGTTAAGTCAAACAAAATTTATTTCTGTCAACTCAAAATTTACAAATGGTTCTGTCCATTTATGTTTGTCTTTTCCTCTATGATTTACAATGTGTTTTGAAAACATTACTAAGTCCTCCCTGAATCATTTTGAGGTTCTGGTATCTAAGAAATTTTTAAAACACAGAGAAATTATCACCCACAAATGTTCAAATTGATTCACTGAGCTAGGGGTCCTCCATGCTGTCAAAACAGGACATTTCTTTAAAACAATTAGAATCAAAAGATTTTTTTTCTTTTCTAAAAACATCCAAGAGACAGACATTAATAGTCTGAACCTACCACTCCCACAATAGCCTGTCTCCTCAGTTAAAGAAAATACAAATTCTTAGCACCTTAGCAGTTTCATAACTTTTTCACTGCTCCTTCACAACCTCAGCTACCGCCAGCTGGGAGGGTTTATTTTCTTTTTCTGGTTTGGGTTACTGTCTTACTTTGTTACTTGTGATAGTAAAAAGCTTGTCCACCCTTCTGCAGTAAGAAAGTCTGAACTGTTTGAATCAACCCCTCAATTTCTCCCAAAGATGATAATGCAAACTGAAGTGCCCTCTCACGCACTTTGCCTTGTAACTGCTACATTATCACAACTTCTCCCCAGTTTTTGGCTTTCAGTTGAGATGAGATGCACTGAGGAAGCTGTTCTGCTCAGGCAGTCTGCTTTTGAGGACTCTTCTCAATGCCTGTAGTGAAACTCAGACCAGCACACAGGGCTTTGGGTGGAACAGCTCAGCTTTGCTCCAGCATGGCCTTTCTACCTCTGTAAGGTAACTTGTGGGACAATAATGACACAGCAGAACCCTTCTGCAGTAAAATATAGCTAAAAACTGAGAACAAATAGATTGGACATTCTTAAGGTTAAAGATATTTTAGTTTCTCCTTCCAGCAACAAAATGCCAGTTGTGAAAATAAAGGTGTTGTTTGAGACACTTTAAGAGAAGTCTTTGCAATGACTGTTTGCCGGGTGGTAAATCTTTCCTGCAAAATGAGCATGTGGAGGAAGTCCAAAGATTTTGGGGGGTTTCACATCTTTACTCTCTCTGCCAGCCAGTTACCTAGCTGTCAGGGGTGGTAGTTCATCATGAATGCCTTGTTATTTATTTTCTTAAAATTCAGGCTAATAATGAAAAAACTCTCCCTCTTCAAATAACCAAGAAATACACGTCTTGTTATGCACCACTGTGCTTCTATTAAGAGTTATGCTTGCTTAAGCCACAGATCATTACATTCGCCATGGTATTTCTAGTTTAACTAAATCAAATGTACAAAATGCAGGCTGGCTACATGAGCAACACAGACTCCATTTGTACTGGTCCTACGTCATCTTCAGGAGCTGCACACATCCTCAGTGCAGACTGCAGTCCATTGAATGCATCCTGTGCACCTCTCTCCTGGAATCCCAGACAGCCCTCTGTACTAGGAGCTGAAAGCTGATGCCATGCCCTGAGAAGCACCCCTCACACTGGAAGGTTTTCTACTATATCCTAGCACCAACAGAGAAATCCAGTTCAAATTACTGAAAACAAATTTATTTCTGCTCAGTTGCTTGAGTGCTCAAAGGACATGGTTGTCTGGGCCCATGCTATACGACAACAGCAAAAAACCCAAAGTGTTTCCACATTAGGTCCAAAAGCCACTGTGCAATTGAGGTTCCCCATAGCTGACAAATGCCTAAACCAATCATAGCACCTACTGCTATGACAAAGATAATTACTGCCTTTCCGTCAGGGAAGTGTGTACCCTGCTCTGTATCATATTTAAAATAATCTAATTCCAACTAATTTTCCCCCTCCAAATTGTTTCCAGCTGTACAATTCCTTTTTTTCCCCCATATTGTTTTTATTGGATATGGTGCAAGTTCGTAAAGATGGATTTTCCCATAATAAATACACAGATGTTAGAATAATAAACACACAGTCAACCTGATATATGAATATTACCAAGCCTTAACAAACATATAACAAACAACATAAATTGATTTTAAAAAATTGAAAATGAGAACATAAAGTAGCAGAGAAAGAAATGGCAAGAGAAAATAAATGCAAAAAAAAATGAGCTAGAAATGTACTTACTTTAGCAAACTGTCTGGATTCATTTATGGTTGCCTTTACTTACTTGCTGATAGCATTAAAGCACAACTATGGTTGTAAAGCATTCCTAAGAATGCCACCTGTCTTCATGTACTGGAAGTTTTCTGCTCAACACTGAAAGCCAAGCTTTCCAAGTTGGGCAGCTCATACTATATAGACACTACTGTGCTAGATTAATCCATCTGCTTGGACCCAAATATCCATTTTTGGAGAATAATGAGCCCCTCTACTCCTCCCATTTTTGGTAGGAAGTTTTTATGAACATTTGGCATCTCGGTTAAACCATCATCACAGCCCAGAATAAAAATGACTGGATTCATATGTGGAATCCAGATTTAATTAAGCCTATATATGGCCTGAACCAAGAATAATTTACAGTCTGACACCCCCTCAGCATGCATGACAAGATGCCAACTTCTCCTCCAAGACGCCATCGCTTAGACATCCTTTCATGCCCAATTCTCAGGGTATTTTCAGGCCTGCAGCTAAAACATGGGATTGAGAGTGGCCTGACAATGTTTCCTGTTTCCAGTACAAACAAAGTAAGAATCACTGTTGTTTATGAGTATCTCTCCTTCAGAAGCTGTCCCCCATCCATTTCCCAGTCTTCCATTTGGAATTATCCTTCCTCTCCCCAGTTTATGTGTGCCTGAGCACAAGTGCATGCTGGTGGGGAACTGTGATGCTCAAGTTGATGTTCTGATTGTGTTTGACAAAAGTCTTCTTCACCTGGGAGTTAATAAAATCCACAGATTTTGAACAGATTTTGTTTGTCTCTAAAACTGTGAGGTTTTCTTCCTTTCTGCCTAGAGAGTAGATCAAAAGTTGAGTGAATGTGAAGAGATGGGAACCTTCTTAAGATGTTCTTCTCCTGAACCTCCCTGGGCAAGCAGAGCTATAACTTCCCTTCAGATGCATCCTTTCAGCACACCAGAAAACTGTCCAGTTTAATAATTTGCCAAATCACTGCACCAGTGACACAGCCAAATATTGCTAAATCGTGATCATTTTCCACATTGTGAGTCTGAGAAAGGAGACAGGAACAGTTCACTTCGGATATCTTGACAGATATATTTTTCAAAACACCAAACCACCTCAGTTTCACCCTGGATTTAGCACTGCTAAGAGCTGCCTGTTGATAAGCACTTCATTTGAGGGATTCCAGTGGAAAGGGTCAATGCACAAATAATTAGCCAGAATAATCCACTGTCAAAGAACAACAGTAGGTTTCATTTCCGTTATTAATTTGGACTTCATACTACAGAGCCTGCATTGCTTACTTTTTGGGGGTGTTCTTTGCTTTCAATGCTCTCAATGCTCCTAGAGCCATGTAAGCAACAAATTGCTCTGCCAATCATTTGGGGGAACAGAGACCAGTCCCTAGTGCTGGAGCTCCTTTGCATCAATAACCTGATAGGACCAGAGACGTTATTCATCCAGATCAGGGCCTTTGCTTTCAAAATGTTAGAGGGCAATTGTCTTTCAACAGTGATTACTAATAATAATATTTTACATATAATTATTTTTTAATTTGTTTGAAAAGTTTTATATTTTGAATCCATTTGTTTAAGAGGCGATCTTTAAAGAGGCTTAAAGCAAGAAGAATGCATGGAGAGTACAGAAGATTATGTGAGAAGCTGGCATGAAAACTAGGGATGAGTGCAGGAAGGTGACAAATATAAGTATGTACAAGGACAACATGAGTAAAGTAAGTGCAGGACTGACTTTCTTTGGGGATGGCATAACTATGGAAGAGTTCCCAGCTATAAAGATACCAAAATAAGCTATTCACAGGGCTTGGTTAATTCATCCCATGCTACAGCCTTTGTTCATGCTACTAATTTAGATTTCTCTATCACTTTTATCTCTGGCTGCTATAAATCTTTCACACCAACACGAGTGCCCCATCATTTCTATTGTCGTTATTCCATCCTCTGGACTATTTCAATTGTTTTTAATACAGATTCCCTGTACTGTATTGGTGATGCAGCCCTCATTCACTGGAGTATCTCTTTGAATAAATAACTCCTCACTGATCCATCTTAGAGCTTAGCTAATAAACTGACAACTTCTCCTGGCACAGTAGGATCCCTGTGTCATGTCCTCTGGCTTGGTGGTGTGTGGAAGACATGCATAGTTAGAACATAAAGGCCCCCAAGAGGTGATGGTAGCAACAGATGCAGGAGAAACCTCACACTGGGTGAGTGTGAGTGTTAGCTGTGGATTTTGAAGGGGGAGTATTGCATCAAAATACAAGTTAGAATAACCATAAACCTGCACTTGTCAGAGTAGGGGTAGAGTCTTGGCCAGTGGCCAAAGAGTAGGTCCTCTCTTTCCATGGCAGCAAGAGAGCAATTAATATCCTGTTATCACTGCTTCCTTTCCCTCCCCACCCTGAGACCTGAATAACTCACCCTCAGTGTTCATCTCCCCGAGGGGTTCTGGGACAAAGCTTTCCTTTGGGGTGAAGTGAAAAACATGCCTGTCTTTTTTTAGTTTTAGTCCTTTCTTCAGCATGTTCAGGCAGAATCAAACGGCTGCTTTAGTGTTTCTGTGTCAGACATGGGTGTGTTTTGTTACACGTGAATATTTATGCTTAGAAATATCTTGTACTTTTAAGTAGTGGGGTTTTAAATCTTTGTCCGTCTTTTACCTTTTCCCCCTTTGGTAGTGTAATAATGCTACTTCCTAAACCCTATTCTTTTGCTAGGTCTGACCTCATCATCTCTGGGTGCTACTCCCGTAATAAAAAAATAAAGACTTGTGGATTATGGGATCCTTTATAGACCTGCATGGAACTCATCTGGCTTAGCTGGAAGGGGTCATGTAAACCTTCTCCATCTGTTAGAGACGTGTGGTTTCACACCCAAGAAATGTCAAAGCAGAACTCAGCTGCAACAACCAAGTTTCATCTGTGTTTGACTTAACCCATAAAAGAACCCACCAAATTCCACATCAGTCATTTCAGACTTGCAAGAAACCACCCAGGTTCAGTGGAGAAGTCAAGAATCTGGTAAATGTTTTGGCAAATATGGCTTGAACAGTGGCTTAAGAAAACCCTGGGTTTTTCCAACTTTGTGTAGTCTGAACAACCTGATAGCTGGTCCATCCTAATGATAAATAATTTCTGTTCCTTGTAGCTCTTCCTTTGCATAGAAACATTGAGAATGAAAGCCCAAGTACAACTTGTCCTCTTCAGGCATTTGAACTGCAGTCACTGGCAAAGTTTTGGAGGATGAAAGGAGTCTCTCTGGTGAAGAGGACTGTTACCCACGACCACAGTGGTGGAGCTGGTGAGGCACCACAAGATTCTCAGCTTGAAGAGGAGAGCAGAAATTGTGAAAGCCTTTTCACTGGAAAGCTTAGAGATGACACCAGCTCGGTACAACTCTCCAGAGTGGCCCTTCTCAGGCCACAAGGGATCTGACAGAAGGTAAAACAACTCCCTTATCTAAGGTCAGAGCATGCCTGCAGGCTTTGGCAGATGAAAACAGAGCACGAAGAAGTACAGTGTGCTTGGCAGATGTATATTTTCTGGCAGGAATGCAATTCTGGTTATCAACTGAAAGGAAGCAAATACAATACTGACCAAGGAGAACCAGACCATGCTTCTAACAGTCAAGACAAGTGACTAGAATTTTTTCTGGTTCATTTAATTTGGAATCTAGAAATCAAAATTAGGTTAATTCCTGAATATGATGCCTTGAGAGTGTAATGTAACATTCACAGAAGATGACAGACCCTCTGCAAATATAAGTCAATTGCCCAATTTTAATGGATTTATTCCCTTACAACAATTTACAGCTGAACCACTGTGTCCTTAGAGTGTCCAGACCTCAGCCAGACTCTCAGATTTGGATGTTCTTTCAAAAAACATTCATTGTTGACTCAAACATACCTCAGTTTTTGGCATTCATTTCACAAGGGTGTCAGAAAAATACCCTAAAGCCCTGACCACCACTAACAACCAAAGCACCATGTGAGTTGACTCCTCTTTGCACAGATGAAATTAAATGTTAATCCTTTTTTCCTACAGTTTTAATGAGACCTCATGTCTGACCACACTCAGCTGTGTTGGAGGCACAAGACTCACCTGAACCATTAAATTCAAGAGGTATCACCCAAAGAAAAATGGACACAAGAACAATAGGCTACAACCCCACTGAGAAGCTCGCTGGTATCACTTTGAGTGCCCTTGAGAGGGCCACACAGTAAAACATGTTATGCCAAACCAGAGCAGCAGAGAGTAAGGGAGAGTGGGCAGCCCTTGGAGGAGAGAGAAAAGGTCAGGAATAAGCTAAAGA
The DNA here is from genome assembly GCA_025920805.1 of Petroica traversi. NCBI lineage: Eukaryota > Metazoa > Chordata > Aves > Passeriformes > Petroicidae > Petroica > Petroica traversi. Next base: position 6,044,428 of record JAHLSL010000042.1, on the reverse strand, counting down.
TACCCAGCTGGGTGATGAGGAAAATAGTGACCTCAGTGCTGGAAAAAAATTTACATAATCTCCCTTGTGAAATAATATCAGACATAGGGTAAATGGAAAGGTATTGATTTAGCTTCTGCCAACTAAGAACTTGTCAGGCCAAGGCCATGTATTATTTTCTTTGAATAGGTTTCCTGCCTCAAATCATTTGCAGTATTTTCTTTGCAGTACGATAGCAACACTAAAATGTTTCACTGCCACATATTGGAAGGCCAGTGTTGTATGCAGAGTACTTCCATCAATTATTTGGGACTCTCCCATTACTTAAGCTTCTGGGAAGTCTGCAGAGGGATTTCTCTGAGCTGCTTTTCGTTCATTTTTGATTGGTTGTAACATTCACCCCAGTAATCATGACAACCTATAACAAGACAACAGTTGGAAATATTCCTTTCATGGGCTGTGACCTTGGTTGGCTGTGCAGGCACTGAGGCCACTGCTGGGTCTGAAGTTGCACAGATAGGAGTGACTTCATCTACAGATCACTGGAGATTTTGTGTCTCTTGCCAGTTACTTTCCAGTGAGTGGAAACATCAGTGAGTTCTGGAAGCGTCACTGCTGAACTCTGTGGGTTGCAAACCTTTGCAGGTCCAGAGCAAGAAAGGCAAAAGAAAACCATCCCAAACAGATTCCCTGCAGCACCATATGAGAGACACCCTTACCTACTCGAAGCTCTTGTCCAAAGACAGTTTTCTCTCCCAGCGCAGAGCAGTTCCACCTCCCATAGCGAAACTGGTACTGGCACTCATTGATTCCCATCTGCGCCCCTTCCCCGATCACAATGATGGCATCAGGGCGGCTCTGGCAGATCGCTCGCTGCCGAGGGGCCAGGCCTGGGATTTTGTTGCAGATTATATTAGCTCCTAAAGCCACCACGGATGACAAAGCTCTGAAGAAAAAAGCAGAAAGACACGTTACAACCACGTTGAGGTGAGCAGGTGCTGCTATGGGGCTGGCAGGGCGCTGTGCAAAAAGGGAAGGTTTGGAGGTTGAGTTCCTGTGATTATGCCAGCTTGGCACAATGTCTCTGGTCTGATATAGGAGCCTTGCAGTAATTCCTGATCTGAGTTGTGCCAGAAAAAACAAAGAAATGGAATTTTGGCGCTTTTGTTTCCAGTTCTACACCGAGATATCAGTTTGTGAGATGTGTAAAGCAAGGTTTACTTAAAATCGAAAAGTATTGATAAGTAACCATCAAAAATCTCTGAAACTCATGTCTACTTTGAACACAGGTTCAGGCTTAGAGTTTTAGTTACTGCAGCCAATTCATTCACCCCTCATTTGAAACTGTTAAGCACAATTTAGAAAATTACTTGACACTACCAACACTCTCGCCCATTATTATGCTCAGGGTATTGAATGATTAATGAAGTTCACAAGCATAGCTGTGCTTTTGGATCTGGCAAACATTATGAAGCACATAGGAGTGATCCTTAATATGTGCCATCCAGACCAGAAACATTTGCAGTTCTCATTCTTCAAGTATATTTTCAGAATTCATTATAAAGTTTGCAAGTAACTTGCGCCTGCCATATGTTTTCACTTGAACACGTTTATTTTTCATTTTTCAGCTCACTTCTCAACATCTTCACAGGCTCATTTTTCAACATCTTTACAGGCTACATTTAAAATGGTAATATTTCGAAGAAAAATAGGACAACATGGGTACACATCCAGTGATGCCTCTGGTCACATCCACTGAGCACCCACCAGGCCCAGGTGGAGATGCCTCAGCCCTGGACAAGCAGAATGACTGCCCCAAGATCCTCCTTTCCACCTTGAACACCAGCCTAAGCCTTTCATACTAGAGTTAAAAGTTTCCCAATGCTCCCTTGGGGAAATGCGCTGACTAAAAAAAATTAAAGATTTGAGTAAGAATTTGTCAACTTCATCACAAGGTGACTGCAAAATTGCATAAATGCTGCATTTCAATGAAACCAGAGTGCTTAATTTTGCCATTTCAATTAACTCCAGTAAAGCCAGAGCAAGGAGGGTGAAACTAAGAACTCTTCCCTGGCCAAAAAGAAACACTGCTATTCCTATGGAACGGAAATTCCATTATGACCCACTCTGCCTTTAATAGGTATTTGTGTATCTTTTGCAGTGTTGACAATACCTGAGAAATTCACCACTTGTGGGTTTTTATTTATGGCAGCAAAGGGGGGTTATGGATACAGAAATCAGGTGTCACACAGAGTGTGCATGCTCTGTTTTTCTGCCTATTAAACAGAAGGAAGAACAAAAGAGATTTGCTGCCTGACCACTCTCAGTGTTGGAGCAAGAGTCCCCAGACCTGTAGTCTTAATTTATGTTCCTCTGGGTGCTGAGCAACAAAGTTGGAGCATCAGCTGGAACCAGAGATTCATTCTGGTTTTGAGCTAATGCTTTGGTTTTGGGGGAAAGTGTTTCTCCACTTAAAAAATAATAAAAAAAATTTTAAAATTAAGAAAAATTTAAAAGTAATGTCTTTAAATTAGGACTTTCCAAGAGATGTAATAATCTTCAAAAAGTATTGTGAGTTTGATATAGGGATAACATTATCTTTACAGTGACTTACAACTTTTATGTTATGGCTTCAAAAGCTAATGAAAATCACAGAGGAATGTATCAATACTTTAATTTTTTTTTATTTTCAATAACTTTTCAATATTGAAAAGTGAAAGTGTTATTTTCTTTGAAAGGTCGTAAAGCTTTTCTTTCTCTGACTTCATCCATTTTCCACACAAAGCAGGATGGACATTCTGAAAATACTGCAGCAAAACACAAAGGAAAGCATTTTTCCTTAACAGATGATGTGTCAAATGCAGAAACATACACTCTTTGATGACGCTAAAATGCTGTGCCCCATTCTTACCCCATCCCCTCCACCTGGCTTTGCCCAGTTCCCTGGGATAGACGAGGTGCCCAAGCATCCTACAGGACCTTCCTGCCTGGTAACCCATTTCCACTGCTTCCTCAGACACTGGCCCTTCCAGGAAAACCTAATCCTGAGGAAATTTGGGATTGCCTCCTAAGAAAGAGACTTGCTCAAGGCATTCAGAATTCCATTTGATGCTGGGCACATGCACAAGACACGCAGTTCTGTCTTGTAGCTTCCTAATTGTCATCAAGATACTGAGGCTGTGCCATCAACTTACTAGCAAAAATTACATCTAAAATTTGTTTGTATGTTATATAAATACTTTTTTTTAATTAAAAACAGATAAAAATAATGCCATAACTTTCTGACATATTTTTTTCTAAACTGGTGGCCTTCCACAGTTTCCACTATTCTCAAGTTGAGCAGAAAAACCTTATGACTTTCAAAACAAAAGGAAAGAAAGAATTGGCCACAGCATCTAAACATATAATTTTCAGTTAAGTTGCTTCCTTCATACACATCACTGCTGTCTCATAATTAGGTTAAAGAGTTTATTCTTTGGTCTCCCATTATTTTTTGGAGCAGGCCTTGGTCAAAGTATTTTAATACGTTGGGTCAGTTTATTCATCCAGAAAATAAGCATGATCTTATTTGCCTCAGAAGGTATTGTGAGGGTGTGGTAATTATTGTGTGCTTGTGAAATTTATAAAAAAAATTAAACAATAAGACCATTTTTGAGGGTGGAAGGGGTATTAGTTTTTCTATTATTACTTCCAGAAACTTCCCCCTCTTTGGCCTGAACTTACCAGCATATTCCCTCAGACTTGTTTAGCCTACTTTTAAATTGTTACAGTGCCAAAAGAAATGCTGAATCATGAAACTGAGGTTTTGGAAAACTTTATTTTCATTAAAGAAATGCACCCAACAGCATTTCAAGCGTCCTCTCCTCTATTTTTTGTGGCATCCCTCAGTTTGTGCATCCGTCACACATTCAGGAAGGCTGTGCTGCGCTCCTGCCCCTTGGCAGGTTGGAGACTACATTATTTTTTTAAAAGATGGAGATTGTTTCACTTTATAGCTGTCAACAGGCAGATCCTCCATGCCACATTTTGGCATCTTCTTTCATCTAATCTTTCTTTGTGGTGCCAATTTCTTTGATTCTTATCACCAGAAACTCCTGAGTGTGGCATTTTGTAAGGATTTCTGATGCAGTTTACAGTAATTGCAACCATCCTGCACCACGACTTCTCCACACAGCTCAGAGTGTTCTGCTGGGTCACCCACGTGGGCTGTCCAATTAAACATCACCCACATGGCTCATCCAGATAAACAGAGTTAGTGGAATAATGGCACATTTCCTAAGGAATTGGCATTAGTGCCTGGCACATGGAGAGCCTTTGCATTTCTTCATGCCTATGCCATTAATTCAAGGCAAACACCAGGAGTGAAACTGAGCAAAAGCTGTGAACAGGGTTATAGCCAAATTAAAAAAATAAAAACCAAAACAACAACAGCAACAACAACAAAAAATCCCCCAGAAAACAACAAACAAACAAAAAAAACCCACAGGAGAAACCTAAACAACCCAACAAACAAACAAACAAACCAAAACCACAAACAAACAAAAAAACCCCATTGGATCTGGGTTTGAATAGAACCTTGCAGTTCAAACTTCCATCAAATTAAACTTGATGAACAAGATTTTGGAAGGCTTGGTTTCTGCATAAGAATTCTGAAACGTCAAGGTTTTTATTATTTGAAAAAATAACTAGACTGTGTCACAGCAAGCAGAAGCTCATGACAGTGAGAGACAATTTTCAGCTTATTTTCTGAAATATTGCTTATGCAAAGACAGATGAATCCTCTCCCAAAAAGAGAAAATTCTTCCTCCAAATGCATTTCCTGTTACAATTGTATCTCCTCTCTAGGACCTAAGCAAATCCAGCTTCCCTTTTCACAGAGTGAAATTAAAATTAAACACTAAGACCACTTGAGTTTTAAGAACTGCTTGTTGGAAATTTACTCTTCATTCTTGGTTGTCTTGCTCGAGCCTTCATTTTATATTTTCAAATGCAAGCATTTGCTTAACTTGAGCATGAGTAATTTCATTGATTTCAAATGTTATCATGTTCTGGCAACTTCTGATCAATTTTCTATATAGGAAAGTCATCATGTGAACTGAAGTTTACAGAATCTTTGCACAAGTGGAAAATATATAAAGTAAATCCTTATAATAGACAGCTGTAAAAGCACATGAGAAAAATAATCGAGATTTTATTATTGTAAAAAGAATCTGAATTTTGATAAAATTATGAAACAGAACTGTCTGCTTATAGATGAAGAGCAATAACTAACCAATCTTGGGAGTTGTCCCCAAGCTCCTGCACAGGCACAGATGTGTACTGAGATTTCTCCAAGGAGCTTAATATACCATTTTGACAAATACATGACAAAAGATGTAAAATAAGATATTAAACCAACAACACAGTGCATACAAATGAAACACTTATGTTAATTTAACCTTTCGTTAAAAAAAAAAAATAATTAAAAATTGCTTTCAAAATTCTCTGCCAATCCATGCTCCCTGGGCAAATTTTATTGGAGCCCAGAACCGGCTTCAGAAACTTCTCCTCCAGCACCCTCCCTCACTTGCATTCCTGGCTGCACAGCAGCACAGTGCAAACTTCCTACCAAGCCAGCCTTGCTGCCAGCCTTGCTGCCAGCCCTTGTGATCCCACCCCAGCTCTGCTCCTCGATATTCACCTGAAACTGCTCTTGGGCAGGGGTTTTGTTTTCAGCCAGCAATGGAGGGATTTAGCCACATGAACCCCATTAACAGCAGGGGAGCTGTTCAGCTTTTTGGCATACTGTACCGAAAACTTGCCCCATCATCTCTGAAAATAATCCACATAGAGGGTTCTTTGTTAGCAGGAACCACCGAGGTATTTTGTGGTGACACTGCGACACATCTGAAACCGAACACTGCTACCAAATGGTTAACTTAATTAAGAATTCCTAAGTAAATATTTTGAGTGTGTATCAGTTGCAGAAATTGGCAGGAGTGTCCTGGGCTCTGAATGCCATCTGCATATGTTTAGGCTTTCAGTTTTGTTTTCCACCCTGGCTCTGGGAAATCGTTGTTTAGCACACAGATTATGAATATTGAATAGCACAGCCCTGCATGCTCTCCCCTCTGCTGGGGCTCCAGACCTGGGGGCTGCACACAGCAACCTGTTCATTCCCACCAAGTGACAGGCAGGGATTTCTTCCAGGAGCTCACCTGAAGAAGTGGCTGATATCCCATGCAGTGTGCTGGCGTGGTCAGGAATAAAAGTGTGGGATAGGTGTGTTGAGGGGAACAGTTACACAAGGGCAGAGCATGGCTTGGGCTAAATCCCTGCTCGAGAGGGGAGTGGGGGCATGGCCCCACTCCCTGTATCCCACAGTGCTGGGGGAAAGCCAGCAAAGCCTTGGATCACACCCTCCCCTGCCTGCCAGCTGGGATGGATGCTGTGAAGCCAGCAATGAATCTTTAGACTTCAGGAGAAGGAGGGGAGACCTTGCCTGGGATGCGTTCACAGGTCAGCACCAGCAACCAGCACCAGCCTCCTGCAAATTCCTGGTGTTCACTGAGCAAGAGAAATCTGATTTTGACATGTTTCTTATTTGCTGTATATATATTGAAGACTGTTGCATCTGTAGTTTACCTCTATTCAACTTTTTTACACCAATGAAAGGCTCATGGAGAACAGAAATGCCTCACAGGCCTGATGTGTCCTATTGTAAAGGCCAAACTAGCAAATTTACCTTTCCATTTTCACTGGACATTCACTGCCCTCCAGAATTTTCATGGCAAACTACTATATTACAAGGATTTTCTTTCTTTTCTCAAATCACTTTTCTCTAGGGGCATCTTGTTATATGGTGGAAAACACATCCTGTGGATACAAAAATTCATAACAATAAAATCAGCTGTTAAAAGAGCTGAAGTGTGGCAAATAATGATTCCAAAGGAATCTGTGTTTCAAGAAGTGTTTGGTTTGCTAAACCAGAGAAAACTGATAGGCCAGTGTTGGAAAGCTGCAGGAAGGCAGCAGTTCTGGGATCTCCTGGGCAATTCATGGAAGCCTGGAATATTCCTGCTTTGGTCTTGTCAGTGATGAAGGTGGTGAGATACATGGCATAATTGAACTTTTCTGAACAGACTTAAAGAAAAATGGTACTGATATAAAATTACTTGATTCCTTTTACAAACAGAACTTTACCAAATTTAGAAATCAGGCTGAAACACTTTTGTTTCACAGTTTTTTTTCCTTTTGCCTCTATAAGCACCGTTAGCAGGACCTACCAGTCCAGTTCTGCAAACATGCACACGCCTCACCTTGCAAAGTGCCAAGAAGCTTCCACCCTCAGTAACAAAGTCCATTCCTCAGAGCCAAGATGCCCATTAAGCACTCACAGTTGGTTTAATGTCTAGCTCTGTGATTTGCCTTCCACCCCATTTCTGGTTCCCTTTAGCACTAGAAAGAGCTACACTGATACCTGACAGGGAGCAGAAACCCACCACTGAGGAAAGCAAAATTACCTTTGCAGAATAACTGGGATGGGATATTGCAGTTCTCCTGGCACGGAAGGAAACTTTGAAATACCAAAGTGGCTGGAAGAGACACCTCACAGATTTTCTGTGTCTATGCAGAAACAGTTCAGTTTCATAGAAAAATACAAATTTCACACTTCTATATGTAAAGTCCATGGTTCTGTCACGTTTTTCATGTAGTAAATAAGAATGAATAAGCTTTCTCCAATCACATACAACATATATACAGATATGGCCTTTTCCAAGCTTTATCAATTCCAAGCTTTATCAACTCTAAGCCTTAATTAAACTTAAGAGAAGTGTGTATTTTGGCTCTGACCAAAGTTTAACAGTCTTTGGGGAATGGGTTAGGAGAAAAACAGAAACAGGTAGTCTTCAAGCAACGTTCTAGATTTATCAAGACCATATCCTACTTAATTTGTGAGACCTGATAAAGTCCTACCAGAGATGTCCTGCACAGAAGCAGCTATCCATTGGTTGGCTCATTCTAAAATGCCAGATATGCATGGTGGCTTTAAAATTTTTAAGGTGGACTGTTACTGGGATCTATCTTAAAATATATGCTTCGTTAAATTTTTCATTAAACATTTATGATAGATCTAAAATTTTTTGCTTTGCATGCATAGGGTTTCCATGGATATGATACAAAAATGAAAAGAGGAAAGCATGTCATAGTGGGTTTACAGGAAAGGAAGACTCTTCCTTCCCAATTTGAAGTCAACTGGCTTTACTGCTATCATGGTTCAGGTAGGAACCCATTTTTGTTAATCAGAGTCTGAGCAACCAATGAGAATAAATTCTGAATGTCTACTGCTGAGCCATTACGTTGGAGAATTTAGTCTTTACTGTTAAAATTTTGAGATTCTATTACAGTGTCTTTTAACCATGAAGATCGAAGTCTGTATATAGCTCTGAGATACACCTGCAAAGCCATTCAAAATTGTCAGACATCCTTTTAGTATTAATGTGGAGAGGCCACATTGACCCCTCCCACAACGTGCACTTCAGACTAAACGACCACTGAAGGCTGCTATTTATGCACAGATATTTGACCACAAAACAAGTCTTACTGGTCTTGAATTAGCAGCAGAGGGTAAAAAATTAAATTCTCTTTGTCAGTGACATTGAATTTTTATCCACTGAATACCCCACTATTACAAGCCAGGATTTATTTTTTATTCCTTGCCTCACCACTGTTTTCATGGTGGTAAATCTTTTCTAAGACCATAAAAAATCAGGATACAGAATTAAATAACATCCACAAACAAAATCAAAGCAAAAAGCCCATAGGCTTGGTGCTGTCAGGTGAACTTACTGGCTCCTGCACCTGGAATGGGAGCATTGCTCAAACCAGCAGCAGCATTTGTTTCTCATCTGCTCTAAATGCCTCACTTCAGCCAAGACAATTTTCAGGGGGCACAAGGAACATAATGAGTTTTCTTGATATTCTTCTGCAGCTGTTGAAGTTTTGGGATGACAGACCATCAGAAGGGCAGCTCCTCCTGCTCTGGAGTGCAGCAGATGAGGAAGTGATTATGAGGGCTGGGCACATCCTTGGTACCACCCAAGTGGGACCAGAGAGATCCCTGGTGCCTTGACATAGTCCCAGTTTGGTTGTGAAGCCTTAAGCCCTTCTGTTTTTTCTCCTCAATTTCCCACTCTCACCTTTCCCTCAAACTACAGCAGTTGGGGGGGCACCCATTCATAGTGAACACACTTGCATTGTTCTCAAGATGTGGGAAAAACTGGGAAAGAAACACAAAGTCCCAGGAGCAGAAACCATGGACCTCTCCAGGTCTAGCATGAACAGGTAAGAATGGGAGAAACTGTGGGTTTAAATTTTTTTTTATATTTCATTTCAGAGTTTATTCCTTCACAGGAGAACTGCAGTATCCCACCAGATATGGTGGTGTGGCTGCATGAGGCTGGGTGGTGGTGCAGAAGTGCCTCTGTCTGAGACATGGGCTGAGTGTACAACTACTCTCCATCTCCAGCACCAGGGACAGGAGGGAGGATGCACCTTCCACATCACCTTGAAAAGAAACAGTTGCTGCTCTGCTCCTCAGAATCATGGAATGGTTTGGTTGGAAGGAACCTTAAAGCCCATTCAGTCCCACCCCCTGCCCTGGGCAGAGACACTTTCCCAGGTTGCTCCAACCTGGCCTCAGGCACTTCCAGGGATGGGGCAGCCACAGCTTCTCTGGGCCCCCTGTGCCAGTCCCTCACTTTCCTCAAGAGCAGGTTGCTCAGATTGGCACAGGCTGATTGCCTGGGTACACATTCTGCTCCCAGGACAGGTTTGGCAGCCAGGAGGTTGTGCTTGGGCTGGACAGGCCACAAATGAGCTCCCTGGGCTGGCTGCAACTTCAAACAAAAGTTCCCTGAAGGTCCCCTTCAGCCTGCATAGCACAGCAAAGCTCTTGCAAAGCCTTCATTTAGGAAGGAAAATGCTTTTAGGATCACCTTATTAAATACAAGATATCTATCTCAGACTTTAAGGTGCATGGCTGACAGCCTTCATGTTTTCCTGGTCATGAATTTCTATTTTCTTCCTTGGAAAATTTTCTGTTTAGCTGCAAGTCAGCCCAAGTTTGTACCTTTACAAAGACTTCATGCTAAACACCAAATCTTAAAATAAATTAAGAAGGTAGATGTGATACATTAAGGCAGTTGCCTAAGAAATGCAGAGTGCAGAAAAGCTGCACTTGGAAGGTTTTGTATACTTATAATTAATAGTTATTGAAAAGAAAAAGAAAAAAAAGGCAACATATTTTTAAGCAAATAGCAAACAGCACTTGGAAATAATTTTTTTAATAGCCTCTAAGCATGTTAATAAATTTTGTCTCTCATTTTCTGAGTCTGTTCCCTGATGAGAAAATTATTTGCAGCCTTTCTTGTACCACCAGCTGTAAGCAAAACTGCTGGGCACTTCCCTGGAGCAGGCCTGCATTCCCTGCACCCAGCAAAAGCCCCACTGGCTATTGGTGGTCACACAAAGAGAAATTCAGATCCATCAGATAGATAATTTATGGTTAGCTCCTTACATGAATTAGCGTACTGAAGTTATGAGACAGTTTGTCTACTTGAGATTATACATGTTGGTTAGACATGGAAATAGGGTTTGATCACTAGTCTGATCAGACTTTCAAATCTGTACCTAAAAATTGGATATTACTGGAAAATAGCTGCAGTCTGAGAAAGCCTCAAGTGTGGGAAAAAATGAGGGGAACCCCTCAGAAACTGTGGAATATGAAACATTACTTCCTATGCAGATTTCCAAGCATTTAAAATGTTGTATGCAGGATGTGGGCTTTATGTGAACAAAACCTCTCCATTTTATAATCTGAACTGTCAACACTGGCACAAAATAATATGACACCAAACAGGGCTATCTATGAATTTCTAAGGTTTCTTTCAGCTACTTATTTCAAAATTTTAATTTTGAGTGATGTAAGAGGCTGGGTAAACCACACAGTAACTTTTCTAGTTCCCTGGCTTGTTGAGTCTATTCCAGGTGTTCAGAAGGATTAGCAGAAGCCATTTTGAGTTGTTTTTCTAGAGGGAGTTTCTAAATTTGGTATGCAGCCATTAAAATCATGCATCTGTGTTATTATCCCAGTGGCCCGTGCTGGGTGTGTCCTTGGTTTTTGTAAATCACTATAAGCTTGTGAAAGCAGCTGGATGGAATAGTTCTCCTTCTAGAATCCTCTCTCAAAAGATCCCACACACACTGTCAATCATACTCATGCAGGCATTCACCTGCTTTTCTGTTAGGTGGCATATTGACCCCAACTTAGCAGTTTCTTGCCTTCAAACTGAAGATACAGCTGGCTATGGTCATCTTGAATTTCTCTTTCCTTCAGTTCTCTTTCTGAATCTAATAATTCGATAAAATCCTTCAATGGCCATGCAATCCAAAGAGTGAAGAGATTTAAAGAGGTAAGTGATAAGGATTGTTTGGGATTCACAGCTGAGCCTGCAGAGGTGGTACTAAAGCAGCTCCACCAAAGTGAGCCATATGTGATCTCTAGGGCTGTAGGCAGATGGTAGCACACACTGTCAGCCAGTGAGCAGTAGAGCAGGTTAAGCCTGGCTTAATTCAGCTGTGTCTGTGCCACAGTGTGGTCTTCATCTTCAGTCAGCCCCACACTCTCACAGAAATCTTCTTTCACTGCTAACAAATACTTAGTCTCATTTTTCTCTCTGATGCTACCATTCTTTTGCCCCTGATCTTTTTAACTTTTTACTCTTAGGTAAAACAGAAATTGATAGAGAAGTGCTGCCTTTCTGTCTGAATTTCGTTTATCTCTTCCATAGAAGAAAAGCTAACAGCACCGTCACAGACTATTAGGAAGAGAAGAAATTATCAAAGTTTCCTAAAACTCTATGACTAAAATACCTTTAAAGCACCATGGCATACTCAGAAGATGAGTTTGATTAAAGGGGTTGTGGTCCTAGGCAAGGACAGCCATGGATATTCTCTGAGATGTGAAATCTGCAGCCTGCCCTCTCAATTCCCCCAGTGGTTACCCCAAAGATGTGATATGCTTTTTGTACGTGGTGTTAGGCTACGAACACACCTATCTTTAGGCACTACATCAGAATTCCTGAACCAAGGGATCTGAAAGCACAAGGTCAGACTGGAAGCTGTGTATACAGAACTGGGCCCTGAGTGCTCACATGGAAGGGCTCCTGTTGGGAGACCATGGATGCTGGGGACTGAATGAGCTGCATTCCCCTGAGAGAGCTTGGTGAGAAAGCACAGGGTGAGCACATCTGTCTGAGTGGTGATGGGAAGCCACATTCACAGAAGGGAGAAAACGGGACAGTGAGTGACTGAGGAGACAGCAGTCCAACCACCTCCCCTGGGCAGGATCAGCTACACCTTTCCCAGTCCTGACAGTTATTTTGTACCATTTATAAACCATCCCACTTAGATTTCTCCTAAAAGGGTAGTTGGGCACTGAACAGGCACCCCAGGGAATGGTCCAAGGCTGGGAGAACTCAAGGGGCATTTGAACAACACTCAGGCACGGGGCGAGATTCTTGAGGTTCTCCTGTGCAGGGCCAGGAGCTGGACTTGATGGGTCCATTCCAACTCAGAATACTCCATTATTTCTATTCTATGATTCTATGATTTTTTTTTTTTTCAATTAAAGTTCGGGGCTTTTTCTCTGATACTCAATGGGAACAGAATAACCTCTCCCCAGAGGCCTTGCACTGTTCTTTACTCTGTTTATAAATCTTCTGCAGAGGAAAAAATCCCTCATTCAAATTTTCATATCATGCATGAGACATCTGATCATTTCTATCCCCTTTTTCAATGTTCTCTCCGACTGATCCAAGCTTTTCTGCACAAGAAGATAAACTAAACATCATGACTGGAATTACACTCCCCTCTCCTCCTCTCAGGGCTACAATAATAAGGTAACTGCTTTTGCCACACCACACCTTTAGCTCCACTTAGTGAACTAGAATGGAGACCTAAAGTGACTCTTTAGTCCTCATTCTACAGTGAATTACCATTGCTCCTGATTTCTTCAGTTCCTGCATGAACTGCACTGCAGCTGTGCAAACTGGCCCAAAAGTATTTTGACTCCTTGTGTCTCACCCCCTTATTAGTGGAACAGTATCAGTTCAGCAATTGGTCTCCAGTTATGAGCCCTTCTTTGATTTGCAGCATCTGACTTTGAGAACATGGGGCAGATGGAGGGAAGAATGGTTAAAAGTGTAGAAAAATTTGCTTACGTTGTGCTTAATATTTACATTACAGATTTTAATGTCCGAGGGCAAGTAAAAGTATCTTCACTAAGTACCTAAGATACAAAAAGCTTGTGTTTTAAAAACACCTATTTTAAGAGTATTAAAAATACTGCATATATTGCCTCCCACTGATACACAGCCTGAATAAATCCATGCCAGGTTTTGGTGCAGTGTTGAGTGGAATTACAGCATACGAATCAATTTTCCCAATAAACTGAAGCCAAAGTAGACTTGAAGTGTTTTGGTTTCATTGCACTTCTGAGAATCAGAGCAACTGCACAGGAGAATGAGAATTGCTCCTACTGCAGGTCTGTGAACTAAGAAGATGAGGTGGCATCACTTGCAGCCTTACTAAGTCGCTCTCTTGTGCCTCCAAATAAAGCCAGAGAAGTTTTTCTTGTAAGGAACTACATGTGTTGGTGAAAAAGTGTCTTTCAGTTGCAGGCTGAAATGTTGTCACCCTTCATTTCATTTCTAGTTTGGCCAGTTTGTACTTTCAAGGGGCCCTAGAAGTTAAGATTTACAGTTCAGAACATTCAATGCTTCTGAATTTTCTGTAATTCAGGGATTTTCTACAGAGTATGGATGATATAAAAGTTTCTATACAGTAACACTTCTACAATTAAGCCAGTGTTAACATTTTTTTTATCCAACTTCTGAGCATTTCATCCCTAGTAAAAATCAAAGTGCCTGATTTTATTGGATTACCATTGCGTTATGCCATTAACGTGAATCATTTAACTCCAGTTTCTCTACCTCACACACAGAGCATTTGTGCCAGATCCTCAATTTTCCTAGCACAGCCTGTATGATCCAGTATGAAAGTTTACTGCCATGGCAGAAAAAACATGCAGCATGGGAAAGACATAACTATAAAATAAAACTGAGGGGAAGCCGAAAGCCCAAAGTAACGTTGAGAGCTGGGTTTTGGTTTCTTTGGATCTTTAATCCCCAGAATGGCTCAATTTTTTTTTTTTTTGTGTCCAAATTGTTCACCCAGGTCTAATGACCATTGAACAGTCTGGCAGGCACTACACATGAGATAGGATTAGGAGGTCATGGGTTCAGTCCGTAAGTAGGACCACTCACCCCTCTCACAAATCTACTCAGTTGACAGACAATTCTTTGTGATGAGTTGGCCACCCATTTGGAGGGTCAACAGAATTCTCACTTATTTTGAAAATTTGACCATGAGACACAAACCCCCTTTCTGTGTGGGGCAGCCCACCCCATGGACAGGGAAAAAAAATCACAGTTCATGCTGTTCAAAGCCCATCTTCCCAAGGCTCTTCCTGTGCTGGCCAGTGTTTTCCAAGCTGAGTGCTTTAATTCTGTCTTCTGGTGTGTTCTAAAAAATACTTACTGAATGCTAAATATCTTTATTTTAAGGAAAAAACTAGTTGAACTAAGGGAACAACATATGTATTTGTTCAGTTACTTTAATGAAGAGAATGTTTTGAATGCTTTCAGAGAAAAAAATTTAAATAATACCTTAATGCCATGTCCTAAAGTATGCTTTAGAGCTCTCCTAAGTATCTTGTTTGTTATGCTTCAAAACTTTCTGTCACCAGAAAGGGAAAAAAAATCTACAGCATTCCTGCTGCCTTACAGAAAGACAAGAGTAAGCAAACCTCCCTTTGGGGTTTTTCGTTTGGTGTTGGGAAAACTATAACTTCATGAAGGATCTGATAACTAACCCATATGGTGCATGATCCTGATAATACAATCCAAACATCACAAACCAACTCCCAAAAGCTAACAAGAATCAGTGTCTTTGTTGTAGAACAAAACAATGCAATTTCATGCTAACCCAAAATCCAGTTCCTCTGGAGATACCAAATGCCTAATTCACAAGGAAAATAGATGGTGATAGATGATGACACATGTCCTACATTTTGATGTTGCCTCCCACAGATGAAACAGAGGGCTTGATCTCTTGTGGTGCTAAAAATCCTCTGGCATTTTTTGGAATCAAAGAACTGATGGAAAATCAGATAATTAAACTTGCCTGCATAGAATCCCTCTAAGTATTAATTATATGTTGTATTTTTCTGTTCTTTCCATTCAAACTGTTTTTCTGCATTTTTTCTGTATAAATACCATCTTAAGTTTTTTTAGTCTGGGGGCAAGAAACCTGCTGATTACTTAAGTAAATGTGATCACTTATTGCTAAAGAGTTGATATTTTCCAGTTCAGATTCAGTGATTCTACCTAGGAGTTTAGACACAATATTTAACTCTATGGCCCCACGAGGACAATCCCATGAATGTAAAATCGAGCACATGCATCAGAGGGCTGCAACTGTTTTGGGACTCATTTGGGGACATAAATATTGTATATTCATGACTTAGCTGCATGAAATGCATACAAAGTATAGGTGAATGCGGGTTTAACTCAAAAAGAAAATGTGTAAAATTTTATGTGTTTCTTAGGGTGCTCTCTGACTGGAGAAGTGATGCCAGGATAGACTTTGGCCATAACCTACCACAGAAGTATTTTGGGTGGCAGATGAGCCAGATTTATCAAATAGGGTCACTCAGGGCTTTCTAGAAATGGTAATGAATGAATTCACACTACACAGAAGAGATGATCCTCCTTGTTTTACAAATAGATGAAAATGTGATTCACAGAACTAGAGACTTCAATTAGGAAACTTGACCTTATAATGATTTTCATACTGTGGACTATTTTTGAATCATAACTGTCATAATAAGTTCCCTATCCAGTTTGGTTATTTAACTCAAAACCACCATTGTGCTATTTCAGTGAAAGACAAACACTGACAGCCAGTTTCTAGGTGAAGGGATTATTCTCAGTTCTGCCAAATGTTCAGCAGTGTATCACAATGTATGTCCAAACAACAGCACTGCACGAAACTCTAACACAGAGAAAAGTTCATCATGAATAAAAATGTTTCCCATGCCAAAAAGTCAGTCATTCAGAAAGAAAATGTAAACCCAAAAGAGAGATCAAATAGCTTGTGGTGTAAGGTCCTAGCACATTGCAGCCAACTAAAGTCACTTTTACTGACTGAAGTCTGCAGCAAGGCTGAAATGGAAATAAATTCCAGGAATAAAATAGACAAACCTGAGAAAACTGGAAATATTGGAAGAAAGAGGTCTCATAGAGTGAACCTTCTGCTCTTCAGTGTCAGTGTCACTTTGTCCATGATGTGACAGCACCAGGAGAAGCTCTGCACAGAAAGGGGAAGGCGAGGCAGTGTGTCCTGAAGGAGCTGCTGGTCCATGCCAGGCACCACTGACTGCCCTGCCTGGGGCACCCAAGCCAAGCTCCACTTGGCTGGCATGCCAAGGCTGATCCCAGAGAAGATGGGCACTATGGCAGAGAAGATTGAGCTGCTTGACCTCAGATGACTCAGTGCAACAAATACAGGGCTTGCAGAGAAAAATAAAACTCTACATAGCCAACATTAAAAAAAAAAAAAAAGTGATAATTCAGTGTTTGCCTGATGGTTTTTTTCCCAGTTATAAAAAGCTTCTTGTTCAGCTTTTACAAGATATAGTTGTGTGTTTGGTTTTTTTTTTTCTTTTTAATGCAAGTATGAAAGGAGAGAAAAAAATTCTGGCACACTTCTTTTGGTAAGTGTCTAGAAACTGATGATCTCTCTCCCTTATTTCCCTACCCACGTGCAATGACTGCTGTATTTGCTGCTGAACTGGAAAAATCTTCTCTGAGGATGGAGAGTTAGGTTCTGTTCTACAACCAGTAAGTCCTTGAATTCTATGTACAGACAAATCAAGGAGGCAATGACAGATAACAGCTGAGGTGTTCTGGGTTCTGGAAATCATCCGAACTCACATCATTCCAAACTACTCGTTTGATCATAATCTGACTCAAAAATGTGAAAATAAGAAGCTGTATTCTATTTGCCTATAATAACTTTTCTCACTGGTCACCAATTCTTTGCATCTTCACGGGTTTAAAATTCTGCACAAAATACCAAAATTCCACCCACATTCCCCATGCTTTACTAAATTTGGTGAACTCACACAGAAGTAAGCTAATACTTTCAAACTGCTGTTACTCCAAGCTAGAGTGGGTGGAATTAAATATCCCTGACACTGGAGCATGGAAAACTGGTGGGTAGCTTTTACTTTAGTCTTATTAACAGACTGCCTTCCTCGTGGCTGAGATCCTTGGGTTTGATTGCAAGCTGTTGACTTGCAAGCTTACAGCTGGCCTGGCCTGGATAAAGTTATAAGGAAAGCTGTGTAGAAAGCAGCCAAATTGTAACCTGACACTGACTAAAAGGAAAACATGAAGAAACAGGTCCCTGAGAAGATCTTGTGAGTTACTGAAGGCAGGAATCAAAGCTGGACTCCTGCAATTTCTGTACAGCAAACTTATCAAGGAATTAAGTGGTGCCGCAGGAACACTACTCTTATCCTGGATATAATGTGTTAGTTTCCATCATTTCTTCTTAATTGGCAGCAGCTGATGGTGGGATCCAAAACATTCTGGACCTTCCTTTGAGCATGGTGAGACCCTGTATAGGCAAATGAAATAAACCTATCCTGTGTGAAAGAAACAAAAGCCTAGCGTCTTAAAAAAAAATCAGAGATTTAAATTCTCAGCAACAGCAATAGATGAGAAGTGACACTCTAGGATGTGAATACTGAAGTACAGAACTATGCAAAAAAGCTGTTTGTTTTGAATTTGAATGTGGCAATTAATCCAAAACATCTTCTGGTTTCCAAAGGTTTTAGTGAATTTTAATGAAAAAGCTGGCAAAAAGTATCTTAATTGGATCCCTACCATCTTAACTTAGTGACGTCTTCCACATGCAGTATTTTTGTCAATCAAACCCTTGCTCAGCTCCTTGGTGATTACTGAAATCTAAAAAAATCACCTGTTCCTTTTTGGAGACAATTCCAACCATTATAGCACAATGTAAAAGGAAGGGATTGAAAACCCATACAGGAGCTTGCAGAAATCTGTTAGAGTTTCCAGCAGATGTACATCTTTAAGCAGCATCAAACCCAAGCAGTTGCTGGACATGAGATTCCATTTTGCTAGTTTCAGTTGTCTGCATCAGTATCTCCCACATTTCAGAGGCTTACAGCTCTGAAATGGCATGGAAGTCTCTGTGGCACACACTGAGGGCAGTATTTCACAACATTTACATTTCTGTTGTCTTTCTAAATGAAAGAGCTCAGGACTATAATGCCAAATCACGGGAATGATAGGCCATTTCATCCCATGAGTTAGGACTTGACATGAAAATCTGAGACTGTGCTCTGGGGTCACAGACTCATAGAAAATCAGGCAACCTGACTCAGGTCTTGCACTGCTCTGTTTACACCTAGAACATCAGCTCACTCCCCATGTCTACAAACTAAGGCAGGCTGTGGGAAGGATGCATCCAGTTGGTGCAGGATATTGAGAGTCTCCTGGTTCTGAAGAGCAGCCTAAACTTGCTCTCCCTGTTCACCTATTCCTCTGGAAGATCCATGGGTGAGAAGTGGAGAGCCACTTCTCCAGGGGCTCCAGTACTGGATCAAAGTAACAAGACCTGGTCCTGCTCTTGGTTGTGATTTGCTGTGCAGGTTTGAGTGAGCCACCTCCTTGCCTTATGCTGCTTTCCTGCTTCTTTGCATTTATCTGTCTTATCTTCCTAGACAGACTCTGAGCCAGGACAGTGGCTTGCCCATACTTGTAATCTCTTCCATGCTACAGACTGAGTGCTAGGCATTAATTTATTTGAAAAATTAATTAGAAGATACATATCAACTGACTCTCACATAGGTACCACCAGTAACAAACAAGTAACAAACCAGTAACACGCAAAAAGGAGAGGCATTAAAAAGTTAGAGTACCATCAGTTTTAGTGCTTCCCTCTGCCATCCAAATTATCCTTTTCAAACTCTTATAAGTGATCATTTTCGCTGTAGCTGCTGTTATTCATTAGCACGGAAGAAAGATGTTGGGTTGGAATCTGGTCTTGCCTCTCCAGCTGCCCACAGATTTTTCCTAGCTGAGCTGATGTTGTTGCCAAAGCAGTAATTCTAAAACAAACCATCCTTCTCATGCCTGCCAAACACGTGTCAGTGCTTTCCAGCTCCAGAGAAGGTACATGAGTGTAGGCACAGAAAATCTTAAATAAATCCTTCAGGTTGATCAAGAATACCATCTTAAGGACAATTTTGAAATTCAGCCATGTTGAACAGACACACACTAACTAACATGTTAGTTACACGACACTGCTAATGCCAGTTTGTGGAATAACTATCTCCCTCTAAGGACGAGGAGGACATCCTGAATATATTAAATCTCAAATTCTTAACATAGATGCACCAAGTATAAATCCAACACAAGTTTTGTATATTTGTAAGTGCTGACTCCCCACTTGGCAGTAACACACCTCTTCTCTACTTCACTGCCCTTGCCTGCTGCACATTCCATGGGTGAAGGAGCTGAGCTCCTACAACACACCAAAGCCATGGTGCCATTCCTTGGCTGGTGCAACTACAGGACACCCATTTCTGCACTGCCTCTTCCTCAGGAACCAAGAGGCTGACAATGCCATGTAATGCTTTGCAGTATCACCCAAATCCTCTTTTGACCCCGAAGAGGTCACAAATTATTCATCTGAGAAACCCAGCTTTAAAACACGTGCTGGAAGGGATTTTGATTTTTTTTCTGAGCACTTTCCAAGATGAAGAGCCCATCACTTCCCATAGCAGTTTTCTCGAGCAATTCCAACTGAAATATAAAAATATTATTTTTTCTGTTTTCTGCCTCTAGTCATTGATTCAGACACACACATTTGTCACAGAAGAGCAAATGACAGCCAAAAAGAAAACTGAAACAGCTGCAGTATGAAATTCAGTTCTGCCCCATGACTCTGACAGCGGCATTCTGAGATGTTGATGCTTTCTCTTTCTTCACTAACTGATCTCACTGCTTTTCCCCAGGTTAGTTAAATAGCAAGAGAGCAAGTTTAACCCATCTCTTTCCAGCTCTCAGTTTCCTCAGAGCTGCTGCTCAAAGGATACTACAGTGCTCACTCTACAAGTTTAGCCACAACCCAGGGGCCTCTCAGAGGGAAACCTCTCACCTTTCCAGGCTGCTCCATGGCCATGGAGCTAACTCTGGAAATAGGGGTGTTAATTACTACTGGTCACAGAAGTGGCCTGCTGGGACCCATGGGTGAGCTGCTGCAAAGCCACAACATCTATTTTCTCTTCAGCCACCAAGCAGCTGTGGCCTGGTGATGTCCCCCAACTAATACTGCCCTAGACAGAATTTGGGCTGCTCATTGTGAAGCTGGGAGATCTCAGTTTGATGGACTTTGGTCAACCACTCTTCTATCCAGATACGTGCCACAATATCCTGCTTCTACTGCCTACCACATTTCTCCATTTACCCTGGGGAACACAGCCAGTCTGTACCTTTTACAAGGGTTTTTTCTTTCAAAAAATTCAAAGCAAACCCAGAAATTGCTGAGGTTGATTTTCTTCTTTCAACTAAGACTCAGCTCCACCTTGTTTCAGATATTGGCACACACGTACACACGTACGTGTGCTCATACACACCCAGACATTCACCTTCCTCCCCTGCTCTTGCCGAGTGCAATCAGCCAGAGAAATTACAGAGTGTTCTAAAGTCTTTATCTAAAAATACACCTTGTTTTATTTAGATCAGGAGTTTAGTAGCGAGGATGGATTTAATCAAGACTTGGAAAGCAGGGTGCAACCTTTAGCAAACTTACTGAAATTATCACTTAGCGGTTTTCCATCACACAAGTAGCAAACTTTTCATTTGCCCTGTGATTGCTTCTGTTACTTTGGCAATACACAAAGTAGTTCTTTTTTTTGTTTGTTCCCTACAAAGGCATCCAGATATGTCTCTTTGTTTACTGAGTTGTTGAGACAAAGGAGTCCAATGTAAGAGGCCAAGCCACTGTACCTCTTCACTGTGAGTAGGCCTATCAGGATAAGCCTTTCAAAATGAAAGGGGTGCAATAAACCAAATACCAATGTCATTAGAGCAATATGATGGAAGAACTTGAGCAATACCTCTAAAATGCCAAACTGTTAAACTCTAGGATTCGACAGGCTTCAATTAACTTGGTAATCTAAAAGTGAGTGAGCCAATACATTATGGCATATCATGAATGAAGCCTTAGAAAATTAAGCATGAAAAGAACTGTTCCTTAAAATGAAAAGAAGACAGTTTACATCACAGTTTTATGTCCTAGTTCATTCTGCCAGTCTTTCTTTTCAAACCTCTCTAAGCATACATAATATTAAGTGTTAGAAAGCAACTCTACACTAACATTTTCATGTCATGAGGTCAAGCATTTGCAAGTCAGAAAATGCCAGCACAAGGACTGACAGTAAAACTTGAATTCACCTGTCTCCTGTGCATGCACAGGAATGCAGCCTGCATTCCTGTTTTTACAGCAACATAACATTTTTTCTCCACAGGACCCTCTTGTCCACTTGGTGCACAGGGTGGATGCACTCCCTTGATGAGGAATTGAGTTGTCTTGTTTCCTCCTTGTTCACTGTGCATACCCAGGCTTTATAAACATTTCAAACACCAATTTATTGAAACATTCCAAGCTTGACCTTGCCTTTTGTAAAGTGATGATCAATACAATGTGTGAAAGAATCACAGATAAATCATCCCATAATACCCCGTTGAGGAGACAAGATTCCTTCCACCTCAAAAATTCAGCAAGATTTAGCTAATAAGTATTCACTGGTCAAAGGAGTCGAGTTTGACAACTCTTAGGACTTCAGCCTTCAAAACATTTTTTTTTCGTCTGATCCTTCTGACTTCTTCTGCAGCTGGGAACACTCCCCATTTCAGTAAGTCATTCTGGGAACCTGAATCAAGCAACCACATACAGGGAATAGCTACTACTCGCTTAAAAAACAATAAATTTTCACATAGCACCACCCAAATACTTGAGGCACAGAGCCCTCTGCTCCCCCTGCTCAGCTTGTGCCCACACAGCCCCTGGAGGAAAGCCTATAACTCAAGACACTTGAAGTAAATGCCCCGAGGCAGAAATACTGAAGAATCATGTGACCAAACTGGAGATCAGACATTGAGGCACACTTGGGTGAGAACCACATTCAGAATCCATTGGCAGTTGTCGGGGGGAAAAAAAAAAGAAATAACTACTAGATTAAAATTTTAACCCAAATGGAAGCTTTCAGTACCAAATCTGAACACAACTTGGATACCAACTGCAACCCTGTTGAAAAGCACATTATGAGAGAAACATGAAGGTCAAGGCAGGGCAGCCTCACTTTCTGTAGCTTCTTTTCTAAGCATCTTCTGAACTGTCTCATCTGAAATTACTGAGGTAGAGATTTCCTGTCACAGAACAGGAAAAGTCTTCACACTGTATCAAATGTGCAACAATCCCTCCCATAATTTCAGATAAAAATTCTCTCTCCCTGCTCTGGTTTGTATGTGGAGCCCCCACATCTGTGGCCCAGTTTCTCACCATTATATCCATTCTGAGCAGTGATATACTTCAGCTGAAAATGGAATCAGTTGAAATGGTTTAGGTCCATTATTGACAATTACATTTGAAATTCACTGCATTCTGTCCTTCAGAAAATGGGAAAAAAATCCACTAGTGAATTTTGGGAATGCCCATAATTTAGGCTTTATAACATTTTAAAAGAGTTAGAGAAAATTCTGCATTGTCCGAGACACTGTTTTGCTGTCTTAGCTTCAAAGATGCACTTCTATCTTTTTTATTTCACCATGTAGGTTTTGATATTAAAATCTAAACACTGAGTAAAAAGATTGCTATAGTGCTTATTCACTTTTCAATGCATTTTCTAAAGAAAGAAGATAAATTACAGGCTATTGTACCCCACAGTGCAAGCCTTTGTAAGGGATAATGTTGCAAGTAAAAGCACTAAACAGTGATCTCCGCATTGACAGAACACCCAAAAAGAAACTTCAAGAGTTAAAAATGCTTCTGCAGATTGCCTCACATTTAGTGTCACCTGAAAACCAAAGCAAGCAAGACACATAACACTGAAATGAAGCAGCACTAGAAAAAAAAATTAAATAGTGTTCTTCAATGCTTTATGGGCAAAACTTACTGAGTTATGGAAAGAAAAGCCACTAGAATAAGAAGGGGTTTTCTTGTATTGTTCATGCATTCTAGCACCCATTTAATAAGAGATTACTGGGAAAAACAGCACAGCATCTTTCTGGAAAAGCTAATCATCCGCTCTTGTTGCCCATGCCACATAATTGCTGCTAATCCGTGTTCCATTATGTCATCTTCCACAATACCGCTTTCCTTGCATTTGCAGTCCTGATATCTCCTCTTCCTCCACTCACGTCATCTTCTCTGGTCCTTCTCACCACAGGAAAGAGTTTTCCTTTATTACTTTATGAAAACTGCGGTTGCTAAAACCTCTTTGGTATTTATGATAACTATTGGTATCTATAGGGTTCGATTGACTCACACAGCAGCCCTTTGCTCTTTCATGGTAATTGCCTTCCACCCACACTCTCTACCTTCCCAGATCTGAGCTCCATTCTCTTTCTCTCACTCTGTCCCTCCCTGTGACTCACTCTCACTGCCTGGAAGTCCCAAGCACACACAGAGATTATGTTCCCTCAGCCCAAAGTGCTGCTGAACCCCTAACCTGTTTGAGAAAACACCTTTGCTCTGCTTCCTTCTCACTTGTACATTGATAACCCAAAACAAAGCCAGAGAAGCTGTTTTACCTCAGGAACAGCAGTGGGTTGGTGTAAGTGGAAGCTGTGTCAGGGGAAGTTTAGGTTGGTTATCATGGAAAGGCTCTTCCCCCAGAGTGTGGTCAGGCACCGAACAGGCTCCCCAGGGAATGGTCACAGCCCCAAGGCTGCCAGAACTCCAGGAGCGTTTGAACAACGCTCTCAGGCACAGGGTGGGATTGCTGGGGTGTCTGTGCAGGGCCAGGAGTTGGACTCAATGATCCTTGTCTGTTCCTTCCAGCTCAGGATGATCCACTATTCCACTTTCAAAGAACTGTAGCCAGCTATCAGTGTTGTCACCCGCCTCAGTCCAGCAGCCCAAAGAAGGATGCCACTGGTGCAGCACCTCAGAACTATTTCAATTTATGAGGGGCTGCTACAGCTCCAATTTAGCAACCCAAAAATCCATGCAGCACAAAGACTACCATTGCTGTATTTACCCCAACACTGCTTGGGTTCCATGTGTGTGGTGGATCACAGGCACAGAGCAGCATTTGCTCCTCTGCCTCTTTAGCATCCCATTTGCTTCCTTCTAATTCTCTTGTAGCTCAGCACTCAGGCAACCAGGCTAGATCTAATTAATTTCAACAGAAATTAAAGACAGATTTTTCATAGAATTAGAGTTCCTGAGTTTTGGAAGACTTCTTCACTGGGTCCTGTTTCCTGTCCATTCACAGTGCTGCCAGATGCACTTGAGGGAGGCAACCAGATGCACCAGGTTCCCTCTACCATCAAGGTAAGAGGCAGACACCTCCCAGGATGATTCAGAGCAGAGGTGGATTGAATTACCCCATGGAACTGCCTGTCTCTCCATTAACTACAGGAGGCACCCAGGGAGACCGGACTTCTAACTTGAGAACTTCTCCTCATTGCCTAAATTTGGCTGTGTGAATCCACCTCTGCATGTTGCTGCAAATAAACATTCAAATAGATTGCAACACGCCACTGCCTTTCACAGCTCCTTTTGTTCTTCTCCTTGTTTACCTCTTATCATGGAGCAATTGTGGTTTCCGCATATTGAGTATTTCAAAGGAAAAATCTGACACACAAATATGTATTCCAGTTGACTTTGAAAACAACTCTGGATTTTATCACCGAGGCCAATTTTCTGTCACTCCATTGCAAGTCATCTCTGAGGAGCCATTCTGGTATGCTTTGGCTTTAACAAAACTGCCAAACATTAGCAGCAATATCTGCTGTCCTCCTGGGCCACGCAGGAACGTGCAGTGTGTGTTATCAGCCACTCCTGGGCTTGAGCTAAAGCTCATTGAAAACAGCAGGAGTCCTTCCTTTGGGTTAACTGGACTGAGAAGTCAGTTCTCACAGCAAAATGATTAATTTACACATTCATCAGTACATGGCAGAGAGATGGATTTTGAATGTTTCATGATAAAGGGGCCAGGCTGAGGTTCAGTTCTCTACAGATCAGGGGCCATGTGGGTCTGGTGTTGCAGCCTCTTGTGTCCATGCCTTTTAATGCTGATGGGGATACACTAACCTTCCTTTGCTAGGCCGGGCATGACTTCTCATACATATGGGGGTTTCACAAGTGAAGAGAAGTGCATTTTCCAGCTCCTATCTGCTCCATCCAGCATTCTGCATTTGAATAACAGGGTGTCAGGTAATCTCAGACTTGCACTCCAGTTTATGGCTTAGCTTTTCATTTTTATGCAATTAGAAGACGTAGCAACATTTATCTGCTCTCAAAGGAGACTATTCCCTTTTCTTCCCTCCTACTGCAACCTCCACACCCTCCCGTTCAATCAGCTGCATCTCAAACTGAAAGGGAACTGGAGTAATTTGACTCACATTGTTAAAGCAAATTATTATACCAAAAATAGGCAACCTGAGCCAAAGTCCTTTTAAGTCTACAAGTCTCTGGGGACTTCAAAGAAATCACTTTTCTCACTGGCAATGAGTTTATTAGGAAGCCAGGATTAGTATCCGTGCTCATGATTGTTGCCTTAGAGTTCCTGTCTTGTGCAGGACCTTGCCTGTGCACATTTTCCCTTTCCTTTCCTGCTAGACCGGGTGGTGAATGATGAACCCCATGGGTGCTGATGATTGAGTTTGCTAGAAGATAGAGGTTTGGGTAGCTGTAGAGTCCAGCTTAAATAGCAATAAATAGCAAATGTTAGAATGGCAATGAATGGGAAAGGACAATGCCGGGGTGACCACCCCTGGAGCAGAGCTGGAGAAGACCAGGAATAGAGGGTCACAATACAAGTTTGGGGTGGTGAGGCCGCCCTGGGGGCACCTCTGTGAGAAGAGGTACTGGGATGGGATCCAGGCTATAGCCAGGAAATGTGTGCATCTTTGGCTGAGTGTACTGCCAATAGCCCGCACATGCAAGGGAATGAAATTTCTTCAGGCCTTCAGAGAAAGTGAATACCTTCACTAAGCTTTTAGCAGTGCCAGGAATGGCTTCAGAGACAGATAATTAAAAGGAAATCTCTCTAGCAGCTAAATTTTCCGAAGAGTTGAAAGCCATATTCCCAGCACAGGAGCAGTCTGATTTCCTGAAGAGCTCATACCTCCTTTGGACAGTACATGACATTACACACTCAGTACGTTCCATATGCAGATTTCCAGCTTTTGATTTTGCTGATTGCAGGCAGATTCCCTAGAGGTCTGAGCTCCTGTGCTAAAGGCAGCTCTTAAAAAGAGCAACACAAACTGTCCAAGGAAAGGTCTGAGAGGAAAGGGACAAACAAAACATTCCTGGTCAGGAAAAAAAAATGTAACTGAAAACAGTCTGGTGAAGCAACCACCCACCCGGGGGAGCAGGCTGTGACTGAAGCACTCACGTCACTGGTGGCTGCTGATGGCACTCAGCCTCTTGGTGCTGGCCCCATGGAGCAAACCAGGGCTTCTGACACACTCTAAAGTACGTGTGGAAAGTTTTAAACACGCACGTGGTCCCACTGAGCACAAACCAGAGCCAGTGGGATACTCCCAGGCTTCAGCATTTTGGTGAAATTAGGCCACAAAATGCCAAAACTGACCCTAGACTGGGACCCAGTACAACAGATTGCTTTGTTCAGCAAGACCCTGATATCACTTACATTGTGGTGGTATCAGCTGCTAGGCTGTGGAAATTCTCTTACGGTACTTTTCCTGCACCTCTTGTACCCATTAACCCAGGCTCCCTGGAGCCACTTCTGAAGCCCCAAATCTAAGCAGGAGTTACAAAACCACCAGCACATACATAAACATATTTCCCCCAGAATCAGTATTTCCTATGTCAGACAAATTCGTCAGCCTTGGATGACTGACAGACTTCATGTGTAATATCCCATAACTCATTTTGGCTGGAAAAGAGCATTCTGCACCCCTGAGGAGATAGGAATTGTCCTCTGTCCATTTCTAGGTCTTACAGGACCGTATGACTCCATGGAAATCCACAACTTTACACAGCTTATGGCCTCAGGTTGCCTAAAAAGCACCCCTGATCTGACACATTCTCATTCATCCTGTGGTCTACAGCTTATGAGGCTTTTTATACTTCAAAAAACACAATAGAGTTTTCTCCTGGTTGCAAATAACTACACTAGACAACAAAAGGGTCTCAGAGCTGAATGTAAAAAGTGAAAAGATATGATCATAGAATCATTAAGGTTGTAAAAGACCTCCCAGATCATCAAGGCCAGCCTGTGATCAATCCCCACCTTATCAACCAAGGTGTTCCCTAGGCACCTTCAGTGATGGGGACTCCACCACCTCCCTAGGCAGCTGATGTCTACAGCCCTTTGATGAAAGGGGTTCCAGAAAGAAAATTAAGAATTTCAGGAAGAAATTCTTCCTGATTTCCAACCTGAATCCTCCCTGGCACAGCCTGAGCCCATATCCTCTTGTCCTGTCAAACTGAAGCTGAACTTCGATTTCCAGATCTTCACCAAATGCCAAGTAATCAGAGCAATGCCAAACAAAAGGATTTTGCACAGCTGAGCACTTTCACACCTCCAGAGTGCCAGTCCTTTGTTACACACAAGACACTGAACTGTCAGCATTAGAGACCCCTGGCTTTGGAGGGAGGTGTGCATGACCAGCGTTAAAAACAATGTTTCATAACTCTCTCAGGTATCTCCAGGGTAAGCCATTTTTCTGTACAGGGCATCACAGAAGGACACAGAAGGCAGGTACATCACTACTCTGGGTGCAGCAATCCCATCCCAGTGCACAGGAGCACCCACAGGGTCTCCTTGTGCCACGTGTGGGGCTCCAAGAAAGCCATCCCTGGAATACCTGGTGACAGAGCCAACAAGGCTTGGCTGCCAGCAGCTCACACCCCCAGCAGCACTTTGCACACACTGGCAGACTCTCCCACAGGCAGGAACTGGGGCCAAATACATGAACATGTCCTCACCCACTGCTGGAGATGCAGCCCCATTCTGATTATGAGTGCTTCATTAATGAGTTCATTAGCCCTTCAACACACCAGCTACTGCAACTCCACTGCTCCCCTCAGTCTGCAAGGAGCCCAAAACCTTAAATTCAAGGGAAATATGGGCTGGCCATTGCATGCCACAAATCTGGTTTTCCTGAAATCTGACAGAAGTGGTAATTAGTGTGCTTATATTAATTTCACTCCTAGTAATGTAACCAAAAACTTTTAGGCAATGTGCTCATGAATCATTTTGGGTTGAAGTAGCATCACAAAGGATGCAGCATGGAGAAGATCCCTCAGAGCCACTGCTGGTTTGGGACTTCAGGAAGGAATTAAAGCTCTGCATCTTTGCATGACAGCCCTGCTCCACCTCCTGTCTAAAAGATATCCCAAGCACTCAAGCTATTAAAAGCCCTTCCTATGGAAGCTTCCCAGGTTTCAAAGGTGCCAGCTTTCAGACCTTTGTGTCCAAATCCCCACTTCTCTTCTGACAGCCTCTTGCATCAAGGACACAAGGGGAAAAGATTCATATTGTAAGATTAAAATTTGGAGTAACCCAAAATGCCATTAATCTTATCAAATTATATAACTGCACAAAATAAGGATTTTAACAGCACAAGAGGTCATGCCCAACCAGACATAATTTAAATGCAATCTTGCTGGGACATGTGCTGCTGGTGCAGGTAAAGGGTGTATGAGAACAGCTCCATTTACTTTCTCTCTCTTAAAACTCAAATTTGTTTTCAAAGTCTGTTATGAGATGTGAGATTTTGAGCAGTATTCAAGTTAGTCCTTGGACCTAGTCCAGCTTTAGAGGTGGTGCAATATAGAGGAGGAGAGCAAGCAGACATGAAAACATTAATGAGAATGCATTAGGATCTTGAAAGAGGAGGGGAACCTGAGTATCATTCAGGGGTACATGAATATCATTCTGACATTACTTTCCCTCTTTACTCTCCAGGATCTTTAGCAGCAAAGTCCAGTACTTTTCTGTCTGGTCAAATGTGCCAGAATACTAACAGACAATTTTTGAGAATTCCCTGCTCCTCAGTAGTTAAATTTTTGTCCTTTGCAATTTCCAGATTTCTGAGAGAACTCCTAGTGACAGTTGTAATAATATTCTGTAAAATGTTGTGGTGGTGATTCTTTGAATGCCTTTGTGGTTTGCTGTCCAGAGTTATAATAACCTATGCTTGCCCAGATATGTGTTCTCAACTTGGAAGCACTGGAGCCAGCATTTACTCTGGGCAACTGCACATGTGTGCAGGCATGTGCTGCTGAACATGGGAGCAAGTCTCTGTCCAGGTATTTGCCAGGGGCTTCCTGGTCCCTGGGAAGTGGATTTTGGGGTTCACATCTCAGGGAAAATGAGTGACTTGTGGTTCATTCCAAATAGTAGAATACACCAACGGGAATTATAGGTGGTTTCTGAGACTCCTTTGAGTTTCATGTGTTTCTCTATCAGTTATCTCCTTTCTTAATCATTATATTTTAGAGCTAATAATAGAGGGAAGACAGGAGAGGAAGAAAAAGAAAATACAGCTCTCAGATTGTATAACAAGACTGAAATGGCCTAGATACACCAAGATAAGCTTACTTCAGATACCAACCTTCATCTCAAAGAGTTTAATTTGAGTTACAGAGAAGGACAAGATACAATAGCCAGCTTATGTTAACATTTGCCTGGTCTCACATCTACACATTTATGTCTTTGGTGAAAACTGCAGAGTGAAACTCTGAAAATCAGGCTTGGACAAACTCCTAAATCATATATGTATGGATGAGGCACCAAATTCAACTAAAATTGTGTGCAACTTTGAAAAGAAAGCTCTAAGAAAAGCTAAAAAGACTACCCCAAAACCACTCATCATCAGCCAGACCTTCTCTGGAGTCTTTCTATACCTTATTAATCCTTTATATATATTACTATCAAGAAAACAACATAGAAAAGAGGTGTGAAATATGAATTGTACTGAAATTAGTTTTACATAAAGAAAGATAAATCCCAAAAACACTTTAAAAAGTAATAAACTAGACCCTTGTAGTGCATAGATGCTATAAAAGCCAAGGTTTCTATACTGTGCCAAGAAAAGGCTCCTATATATATTTTAAAAACTGGATCCCAGTCAGCTGAAATAATGAAAATAGTTCTAAAGATGGCAAGGAAAGAGCTGAATTTAATTTGGGAAAAAATCCCTTATGGTTTGGCTGCACACAAACAATGCTATACTCCCTAAAAGCTTGGCTTTTGAAACAAATTCATGCTCTAGAGGAAGGCAAAGATGAGCACACCCTCGGCAGTGACTGTGTGAGTTCAGCCTCACACACCAGTGTCACACCAAGGATTTGCAATATCATGTATTCCCAGCACACACTGCAGTTAAGGACTCTCAGGCCAAAGAGTATTTTTACCCCATGCCCACAAAATAAATCCTGCAAAGACAGCCCTTATTCCATGTCTTTTTTGACCATCAGTATTAGAGCATTTCTGAATCTCTACGTTTAAAAGTGCACCCGTGTAAGGCCTTATGTTTCTCAGATGCTAAACTGCAAAACTGTCCTCAGGGCAATTCAAGAGCCTAATCAGAGACCCCAAAATCCTGCAACTGTAGAGCTGAGCACAATTTATGTGGGGCAGCCATGCAGAAAATCATCTTCCAAAACCAAATTCTCTTATTGCTGTAAACTGTGCTGTATCTCTTATCTCTTTGACACTCCCTCTCCTCTACTTCTCCCCTCAGAAAGGGGATCATGCTCTGCCAGCTGAATTAGCCAGCTATGACCTGTCCTTTGCTATGTCTCTCCCTGGCCAGCAATGGTCAGTCCCATCCTGTCTGGGGACAAAGAAGCCCCAGCAGCACTGTAGGGGTCTCTGGGCTGAGCTTGGATTCCTGAGCCACTCTGCTCACACTCCTGATCACACTTCCTAACACCCCACTTGCCTTCTGGTTCCAGGATGCTCCTCTCCAAGCTGTGACCCTCATGCTGAGTGGCCAAAAGCTGCTGTCAGGAGATTAAATTTCGGACCAGCTGATGAGTCAAGGCTTGGACCAACAGGACAGGTTGAGCAATGGTTTGGCTAAATGCTGAACCTCCCAAGAACTGGCTCCCCCTCTGACAGACATCCTAAAGCCTGTTTCATCCTCCAGATCCATCTTTTCCAGGCTTTGTGGACTTCTTACTTTCTTTCTTTCAGTTGTTAATCTCCTTTCTGATGGGATTTTCCACCCCATCCTTCTCTCCATTCTCTTCTCCCTGGAGAGCAGGCAGAACCTTTCCTGGCTGTCCCTTCCATGCCACCATCACTCCTCATCTCCTGTCATCTCAGAACTCCTAGGACAGTAAGCTTGGTGTTCACACACAGCCAACAGGCTGAAAGGAAAAATCTGACTTACTTACATAAATTCGTGTGACCCAAACTGAGATTTCTCTGAGGAACATTTTCTTGGGCTAGGAAGGGAAAAAGTAAAATTAAGAGATGCCACCTAAATTCAGAGCTTTATTCAGGAAAGAGTTAAGCATGTTTTGGAATCCCTTTGTACTCAGGGAACATACAAGGGTTCTGTGCATATCCTGTGTTTTCTACCTGTGTGACATGGTCTGTTTAAATATATGATGTAACTACGAGCTCTCCAAAACCTCTGTGCTTCCAGCTCTCTATGAATAAGCCTCAGCTGTTACTGAAAGGGAAGCTTCTACTCTGGAAAGAGAAACTATATATAAAGGGCTCAAAATAAGCAGAGAAACTTCTAAAAGAGAAGAGATACACTTATTTAAAAAAAAACAACAGAAATTATTGCTTCTATGCATATCTATATGCCTACATACAATCTTTTAAGCACTATTTCTTCTCTACTCTTTATCTTCCCCTATTTCTCTTAACAGGGATAACTTTTCACAGCAGATGGATACATAAAACAATTTTTTTTCCTTTTAAAAATAAAGGGAAATCCAAAGTATATGTTTCACAGTACAAGACTAATAAACTACAGGTAAGACACCTCTAATTCTTCACCTGTGTGTGAGAAAGCAGGTTCTACTACAGCTTCACAATACCATCACTAAATACCATCATTTTTTCCTCTATCTGTTGCTTCTGAATACCCATAGCTGTAATGGATTTGCTCAGAATTCTTTATCATCTCAACAGTCACTCCTTTGTCATTCCAGTGTCACTACCATGTGTAATACGGAAGAAAGAAACAGATGACTCACTGTTCCAAGGAACCAAAGTAACCAAAGCAGTTCCCTCATGTAAACTTCAATGTAAATCACCCCCAGAAAAACAACACCAGTTACCCTTCAGCTGAATGGAGAGCTGGTGGCAACACTGCATGGTTTTATATTACCTGAGAAAGGCCAGAATCTTTTATTTGGTATGAAGAAAACATGCTGTTCACCTTCAATATTCTCTAGGGCTGGATCTCTTCTGGGCAAGAGCTTCAGCCTCAGGAAACAATTCTATTTATGGTCAACAAAACCATTTCAGCTGGCCCTAACTCTCAGGTGTGCTGAAGAGAATGACTTATGGTTTGGAGGTTAAGCTGGAACACCACTCCACTTCCTTGCCCTGCTGGGCCATGCGATTTGAGCAAAAAGATTTAGTCTCTCCCTCCTGCAGGTCTGCAGTATCTGAGAAATAAATCTCCTCCCAACAACTCAGGGTGCTGGTGGGCATGTATAGAGATTTGTAGTGGGTTCAACAGGGGCCACTGACAATATAAACAGCTGCTGGAAATGCTACCAGACCTGACACACAACTGGCTATCTCTGCAAGAACAAGAGCAACAGAGAATCTGATCTTCAATTTTAACGGCTGTTCTTCTCCTGAGGGATTGTGAGATAAATTTGAAGGTGTAAAATCAATTTTAGGTCAAAATTTAATGTCAGATGGGGTACCAGAGTGTGTAACCACTATGTCTGAGAGTTTATTTCAGATCTCACCACATGGGCCTGCCACCTGCCATCTTCCAAAATCCTTCCCACCATCTGAGCCCTCTACAATCAAGTAATGAAAAAGATGTGTCCTAAAGCGCCAATACATGGATTAAAAATCAGCAGATCAAAGTAGAATCTAGGGCAAAAAATAGCGTTTTCCTTCTTTAAAAAAAATTATTCCGGGAAACTGTATGGCTCAGGGGCTTGGTATTGGGATATGGAGCCTTTCATCGCTGATCCAAACATGACCCAAGTCAGTAGTGACCAAAACAATGGTTACTGGTTGGCAGAAGCTTTGTGGCCTAGAGTATTTGAAATGAGTTGATGGTCTTAATCCAGTTCCCAGTGGATAACTATCCACATCACAGAAACCACCACCACAATTGGCACCCTCTTTGGCAGCCCTGGCAGGTTGGCCAAGGATTAAATAAGTACAGAGACTGAGCCACCCGCTTATGCCTAGCTAGAGGTTGCCCCTCTAGGTCATGGATGAGACATGAGGATGGGGTGGAGTGGGGAAGCTCACACACCCTCTGCTTGTGCTGTGCTGGTTTTGTGGGTAAGAAGAGGAATTCATTTTCCAGGGCTGTGATTCAGGCACCCTTCACAAGCACTATATTCATATACATCTCTTTAATTTTTATTGGAGCCAGAAACTGAAAGGATTTCAGTATTTTTTTCTCAAAAATTAAGGCGCCAGATTAATTTCTGGGGAATTCATCCAAATCAGGGTAGTTGTGCCTGGGTTGCATTTAGCAAAATGCACACAACCAATCTGTAAAGTGGCTCCGCTTTGAGAAACATTCCTTTTGCTGTGCTATGTTTTCAGTCAACGCTTTAATTATCTCACAAGATGTCTTAGAGGGTACGTAATCTGTGCCAGCTATTGTCAGAAAGCTAAAGCTGATTTCTAATTATGTATACGATGGCAACTATCATGTAAAATATCTGATACACCTCAAAAAATCCTATCTGGGCATAATGAAGAAAAGCAGGATTTTGGTTAGTGCTGAAAGTGGTTTTCACTTTTGGAGAGATAAAACACACAGTCTCTCTTTCCAAAAAACAGCACTCTCCTAACAAAATACTGTGAGCTAAATCCTGAAGTTATTCAGGTGATGTTTGGGTGGAACCAAAGTTTAAACTTCAACTTTAGGCAATACCTATCTGGCTGTGAGAAAGGAAAGTAGGACAAGCCTTGCATGTGCTTCCCTGCGTGAAGGCACAGAGCCATCCTCCCCGCTCGCAGGTCAAGCAGGCAATGCCAGAAGAATTTTCCTGTGCACTGGCAGGAAAGGCTTCCCCAAAGTTGCAGCAAGACTTGGCAGCACTTCAAGCCTCTTCTCAACTATCTCATTTTTTGCCTCCTACAGCACTGCAGCGAACATGGCAAGCAATGACAGCTGTGCCCAAGGAAAGACACAGAGAACAACCTCCACAATTCACTGGAGGCCCCCCTTTCCTATTCACCTCCACAACAGCCAGAGCACTTCATTGTCTCTTGGACTTTGCTACACCAAGTCCTGATTCAACCCCTAGCTTCCATACCAAGACAGCAAGGCAAGCCAGCATGGGACAACAAGACATTTTCAAACTACAAAAAGGAACTGTCATTTGATCTCTCTTGCAGCACGGCCCTCATATGTTTAAGATTTAAAAGACCTTGCAAAATGGAAATTCCAGAAAGCAAAAGTGGCAAACGCTTAAAAGGTTCCTCATCTGTTACGTACGAAATGGATCATCTTGTCCAAAGGAGACATTTCATTATTTGCACCTGAATCAATGCTCACATTAGTGGGTCTTCATGAAGGGAAGGTCTGGATTTGAAAATAAGCAAAGATCCAAGTAGTGAGAAATAGGATCTCTTCCCTGTTAGCTGGGTAACAACCCTCAGCCTAGTGCATCTCCTGGCCCTGGACGTCCACACGTTTCTCCCATGCCAACACACGTTAGGTGTGAAGAGCACTCTAATAGAAGTACTTGACCCAAACTGAACAAATTTCCTAATTGCAGTAAGACAACACTTGAGGGTGTGGTTACCACAGAAAATCACACCCATGGACAGATCAGGAGCACCTGGCTGCACCTCGTGACTCCTAATGGCCCAGGGGCACAATTATCTCATCAGGTGCCACCTGCCAAGTCTTGTTGCTGAGGAACTGACTTTGGCACACTGCATAGCGGGGTGGGGAGAGGAGAGGAGCACACAGGGCCAGGCACACATGCTTGTTTTAAGTACATTCCTTAAAAGTGAGTATTTACACCAAGAGGACACCTTGGCTGTGCTCAGAAGCATGTCTGCATTTGGGGGTTACAAAGGAAGGAGCAAGCTGTTGTTTCTGAATCCTGCACTGCACCTCCACACCCTTGGCACAGCTTGCATCCTGTGTTACTGGTTAATGAACATCATGAACATCCAGTCTCCATCCACAGCTTTTCAAACCACTCAGTGCAGCCTACAAGAATCCCAAATAGATGGCCAAGCCTGGAAAACTCCTTGGCTGGCAATTTTCAAAATTTTTTGCCCTTTTTCTCCAAAGAGAAGACAAAACCACTGACCTCAAAGTCAACAGCATGAGTGTC
This sequence comes from Petroica traversi, assembly GCA_025920805.1. Classification (NCBI taxonomy): domain Eukaryota; kingdom Metazoa; phylum Chordata; class Aves; order Passeriformes; family Petroicidae; genus Petroica; species Petroica traversi. Next base: position 6,008,521 of record JAHLSL010000042.1, on the reverse strand, counting down.
CAGGTGAGGCTGGGCTGTGCACGTCACCTCTGCATGCAAGTCCTTCTCATCTCCCCTGCTCTCTTTCATCCTTAGTTCAAGGTGTGAAGCTTAACCTTAACATAACAATTAGTGGATCATGGGCCTGCAAGGGAAGGCAGAACAAACCTCTGCCAGGGCTGTGGAGCTTCTCTGGAACAATGAAGATCATAAAGCACATGACAAAGCTCTATGCCTAGAGGTAAGTTACTCTCAGTTGAAAGGAGCTGTCTGGGGAACAAATTTTTAGAGATTAGCCTAATCTAGAGTCTGATGACCTTTAGGTCAGAGTGCAAGAACTTCCTCTTTGATGCATCTTTTACAACATAACCAGACTGACATTAACAACAATAACCTGACCCCATCTCTCCCCTCAGAAGCACCTACCCTGTGCAGAGCTCCCCAGAGACAGAGTAGGCAGAGGAACAAAACACTCCAGGGAGTCTGCTAGGGATGTGCCAATCTAATTATTGTGGGCAGTGCCAATGAAAAAAAAAAAAAAAAAAAGAAAGCTAACCAAAAACTGATGTACCCTTTAGGCCATGGGAGTGGAGAAAAAGGAATTTACAGTGAATCAGATGAGGCCATATTTATTTGCGTTTCCACCCTCAGCCCTCTTGATAGCGTCAAAGTCCACTGGGTTTGAAACTACCCTGAGAGATTTAGCAGTAGCCCACAGCAGCAGGGAAGGGATTTAAGTCCCATCCTTTGCTTCTTGCTCACTGTGCTGCAGCAGAGTTGTTCTCCATCCAGCAAAATCACCCTCTTCTTTAAGGCTCAGCACAACAGATCTGATTCAGGAATGTTTCCCTTCCTCTTCATTCCCCTTCAATTTCTCACCCTGAGTCATCGGACTACAATATAACTTTAATGCGGAAAGTTTTGTGGGTACGTTTTGTTTTCTTTTAACTTCAGAAAAGAAAAGGTACAACCAGAGGGGAGAAAAAAAGTGTCTCATGGTTGAGAGGACTCTTTTGACCAAGGAGTCACATGGCTCCCTGGCGAGCAGCCAAAGGAGTCATGAGAGATGTGGCCATTCCCTTAACCATGTCCTGCCTGCTGCCGGACACGCCAGCGGCCACCTCGGATCCCGAGGCCAGCAGCTCTCCGAGGCCAAGTCTTGCTCCGTGCTGCCAGCTGTGGCTGCCTGGCTCCCACAGAAGGAGAACACAAGGTGAGAAACCACCCTTGTGACTTTGGTGAGTAGCCCTTTCCCCTGAGCTCTCCCCGAGGTGGTGAAGAGGGCGATGGGGAGGCCGCGCTTCAGGTGAGACGCAGTCGCGCCTTCTCTGCTGCTTGTGGTCAGAAGGAGTCACTGAAAGCAATGACGCAGCACTGACACTGCATTTTCTCTTTCCAAAGTGCTGTGGCAGCTCTTGCTCTCCCACCCCTCCCCTACCTTCAAGCCTTGCCAGTGCTGTTATTGCTCTATTAAAGCTGTGGGAAACTGAGGCAGGCAGAAGTCACGATACTGCTACTCAGCATCTCAGACACCGGCCCAGTCTTGGACTGTTCTTATCTTCACCAGAGAGCGAAACCCACCATGGGAAAGTGCAATCTTTAGAGGGACTGGCCCTGGCCAGGGTCCAGCTCAATTAGAGATGTGCTTGGGCTTTTTCAGATGCTTTCCTGCCTTGCTTCCAGGAATGTCAGGACTGGTGCTGGTCCTGCATGTCCATACAGCTCTGCTGGGTGCTGCATAGCAGCTTCTGCAGATTCCAGCAGATTCCACCCCATCCTAGCCCAATTCATTTGAATACTGGTAGGATTAATTCACTCACAATCCTTGAATGAAAGAAACAATTATTAAAAAGTAGCCATGATTGATAATTATGTTTTACTTCAACCAGAGTAGGAAGGTACATATGATATCCAGTCCCAGTATTGCAGCACTTTAAAATTTTAAATTAGATACAAGTCACAACATTTCCCAGGCCCTGCTTGCATGCAGACAGTGGTTTATATCTTACTGGCTTATGCTTACTTCCAGCTTTGAAGCCTGGGCTGCTCTGCAATACCTCACATGCAACAGTAAATGCTGCAAGGCTTTTGATGTGCTTCTAGATTTATGTCTGGTCTTGCCGATTCCAAATGCCATGATTGTTACAGTGGCCCGTGGAACTGAATTTGGGGTTTGTCTGGCATGGCCTCATATTAATATTATCTTCGCTGTATGTTCTTGTGAAGTAAGGCCAGATTCTCTATAAATTGCATAAAATAGCAGCCTGTGTCAAGGTTGCATTCAAATGGATACTGTAAGAACAAGGCTGATGCAGACTTTCTGTTTGGTACTCTTCTTGACTGCACTGGAGTCACTCTGTTGACTGCAGCAGTTACTCCTGCTTTATTAGCTTGTTAAAATATAGACATTGCCTCAGAGGAGAGAAGCCTTAGGCCCTTTGGGCTTAAAAGACAAGATGTAAGTGCTTCCCAAAATGCCACACAGCGATGGCCATCCAGAAGGAAATTATTTTGCATGTCTTTCTTGTGCGATCCAAGTACATGCTGGTGGAGATGCAACTCACCAGCATTACTTTTGTATCACAAATCCACAAAGTCCAGAGTTCCATCAGCTTTGAAAGTGGTGCCACTGCTTAGTAACAGTGTGAATCTACTTCAAATAAAGCATTTGGGAGGTGCAGGGACCAGTGGAATTTGTGCCACTACATGGGGGAAATTCTTCTGCCACCTATCAAACACCTGACCCTTACTTCTGCCCTCACTTTCTATACCACTGGATGTCTTTTTTCTCCTTACTAGGAACTCAGGGTGAAATCTGACCTCGGAAAAAGAGCTGGAACAAAGACTGTCACCATGATGATTAAGTGGGATATTTGTATAAACGTGAAGTTTATCCTTTTTTTAAGGGAAATCTCATCCACCAGCATAGCCTGAAACTAAAATAAGTGTTCCAAACCGTAACAGCGATATGGGTACAAACTGTATGCACTATTAAAATTATTTCCAGAGAAGAAAGAGACAATAACTCTCTGATTTACTCTGTCTTGTGGTTTTCTAGAGAAGGCATGATTTCCTTCAAAATAATGATTAGGTGATAATCCTCTTACTATCAGATCCTAGTGGAAGAAAGATGTTTTCATGACAAGAGCAACTATTTGGCCTTAACTATTTTAACTTCAGAAAAGCTGCCCTTATTCCATTAGAACTGAACAAGGCAGCGAACTTTCAGCTCCAGCCAGAAAACTGACTTTTAGAAAGAAAGCCCAAGAGGAAAGCATAGAAAAAGCAACTCAGCACGTTATCTAAATGTTTGCCATAAAAACATTTTGGCAGTAGCGGAAGGGAGAAGTCATAGAAATGCATATGGACAGAAAAACCTACTGAGCAAATATTTAAGTCTCTGTATTTAGAATTTCTTTCCACTTTTGCTAGTGCAGTATTTGCAGTGTTCCTTAGGCATGTTAGCAAATGCAAACACATTGGAATTGTCTTGGCAAGAAGTTAACAGCAAGTCCTATGCAGCTCTCCACAACGGAGAGAAAATACATCCTGCATTTGGGGGAGGATTGAAGGGACAGCAAAAAAGGAAAGGGTTCTAACAACCCTTAAAAGACGGAAAGACATTCTCCAGAAACATGGCTTTTCTTCCAGAATACTCCTGTGCCTGCACTCCTGGAATTTCTTCTCCTCCTACATAATTCTGGGCTTGTAAACCTGAAGCTTTTGGTGACAAGTTTTTTCAGCTCATTGACAGGGTATTCACATGTGCATGGCACAATTCCAAAACAAAAAAGTCATGGAGATTTTGCTTTTCAGTCATGGTTCTCATGGAGAGAGGCCTGTCTGGCTCTCATAGAACCCTTCCATGTGGAGTTTTACTGTAACACCATGCAAGTTACATACTTGGGGTAGATTGGAGAGATGCTCCACAGAAGGGCAGAGGAGCATAAAATGGGAAAGAGCAAAAATAATGTGGATAACCAAACAGACAGGTGAACCTGAATTGCAAAAATCATCAGTCAGGTAATTAACAGGTAGACGTGCTCTGCCAGCAGCCATGAAAGGCACCGGTGAGAGTCCACTGAGGGTAAAACAACATGCAAAGGTTGTGGGCTGAAGAAATTGGGCTTGCAACATTAACCAGTTTTGTAACACATGGTGTTAGCACATCTGTAGGACTCCTTTGATCTACAGCTGGTCCTAGCTTTTTGTTGCTTGGGGTAACTTGGGAGGACTAGCATGTTAAATTGTATTTTGGGGTTGGGAGGCTCCCTGACTGCATTTCAGCCCCAGTTACACAGTCCCATGTACTGACAAGCCCATGACACCATAGTGCCCTCAGCAAGCCACATTGCCAGGCACACATCATATGTTTCCCATTGCAAATAGGTGTTTGTCCGTCTAACTGAATAATTGCAGGTCATTTTGCTTAGCTCTTTAACACCTTCTTTGAAAGACTCTCTTCTGAGGGATTAGCCTTGTTGGGTGTTTAATATGCAAACATCTGTATTCAATCTTACCTATTCATCTGAATATTTCATATTGCTTTTTACCCACTTTTTATATTATGTTAGTAATACAACATACGTAGTAATTTCATACTGGCATCCTGCACATTCTGGATGCTGCCACCTTTTCTTATAATTTCTAAAGTTGTTGGGTTTTTGTTTGGGTTGTGGGTTTTTTGCCATTTCATGGTGTGCTAAACATCTAATTCCTGGAACCCAATAGTTGCAAAGGATTAAGAGAGTTGCCTTCATCCAAATGCATTTGGATTCAAGGGTATTCAGAACTTGAGCACTTGATCTAGACCTTGTCAGGGAGAGGAGCAACCAATCCCAGAGCTCTCTGGTTTTAGACAGGGAATTTTATTCTGGGTCTCACAGTGAAATGCTGGACTTTACCTTCTAGAGCTACCAAGAAATCCTATCACAGTCACTCTCCCATCTTTGTGTAGCTGCTTCAGTACATGGAAATACCCTGTGTCAGGCAAGTAAGCCAAGCTTATGGTGGTCCAGCATAAAAATATATCTTTCTTTTCTGCTGAGCAAAAGCATTAGCTTTAGATGAGCCTGAAAATACTTGATACTCTTTGAAGATTCACCTTTTCTGTCTATAAGCGAACACATCTTTGAGGGATGGTAAAGTGGAAGGAAGTCCAAATCCTCTTATAGAGGATCATTATTGCAGTACCACGTTAAAGCAGAATCTAAGGATCTCAGCAGAGCTCTCCTTGGGCACTGCACTCTGCATAACTAGAGGCTGAGAGACCAAGCTTGCCTTAAAGTCTGTTATAAAATGAACAAGGTACAAAAGCAGGGAAATGATGGATTTACTCTGCACCTCAGTGACTGAGCCAGAGACAATCCCATTCTCATAACAGCCAACTTCATCACACAGGTTGATCCAGCCCTGATCTAACCAGGGTGGGAAGAGAGGGCCAGCCTGTGTAACCCTGACTGCACCAGCTCAAGTGGGAGAATCAGTCACTGGCTGGCACTGCTGGTGAAGCTGTGCCCACTGTCCCCTTGAAGGCTCTGCCTCCACAGAGCAGCCGGGTTGTTCCGTGGCTGTGCAGCTCCCTCCAGCACTGACGGATTTAGAGGCAAACTCCAGGGACTCTCTCCAGCAGTCCTAATCTTTAGGGATTAGGCATGACCACTTTCCTGTGGGCATATGAACAACCTGCGTTCCTTATAATCTGCTCCCCACAAGTGTGGAGAAGCCCTGTTGTTAAGGATACAGAATTGTAAAGATGTGGAAGCACCAGCAGAACAAATGCACAACAGGCAGAGGATTTTTCTTTCTCTGCATTTCCTAACCAAGAAGTGAATCTACTCATCAATACAAATGATTTGCTGTGTTATGGTGTTAGAAAATGTATCTGCTTTGAAGATTTGTGCCGCTATTACTACACACACACACGCTCTCTTATGAGTTATTCCAAATCACTTCATAGCGAATTACTGAATTAACTGTATCTCTGTGCCAGCAGATAATCCCTGAAATAAGCTTCTTAAGAACCAACTCTCACATTGCTGGTGAATGCATCCAGACCTAAAGAAGATGAACAGTGAAAGGGGTGCACCAATGGAAAACTGATGAGCACCATCTTCTTTAGAAGAAGCTAAATATGTGTATGTGTACAGACATATGCACATTCCCACAAGAACTGCAAGAAACTGTGCCAGTGTTCTGCATAATCCTGGCATTTAGACATTCATACTAATTACACTGATATTATTTAAAAGCAGCTTTATACTTTAAATATTTAATTGGATTGCCAAAATATGTCCAGCATTAAAATGCATCAGCTATTGGAGCCGCACTCAGTTTTCTTTTTCAGAGTCATACACTAATTTCTTCTGGTGGTAAAAATGTTCACAGTACCTCAGTAGGCCAAAGGTTACCAGGCAAGCACACTGAAGAATGTGAATTTATCAGATAGCACACTTGCAATAAAGAAATCAATTTTATAAATGAGTCGGTTTTAAAATTAATTTTGGATGTAGTTGACTATAATTTAACTTTCTTCCCAGCTATTGCACAAAAAACACTGAGGTGTGGTGTCCTCGTCATTTCATTTCACCACTGCCTTTTCCATTCTGAAAACCCCATTTCATCACGACGGGATTTTCGCTTGTCAGGTTTTCTCGCAGAGTAACAGGGCAGCATCCCATCGCCCCCGGCCTGCATTCCCCGCCCCGAGAGAGACTGAGCACGGACACCCCGCACTCCATTTGCTCGCCCGCTGAAACTCGCTCCCTCTACCCTTGAAGGAGCAGCAATGCAGAAGCCAAGGAGTCGTTCCCATAGCCTAAAGATGATAGAGATCTCGGGGAAAATTAACATAACCATTGACAGTCCGTGAGAGCTCACTAAATAGCGGCTTGGGAAGAAGCATCCTCCCCTCCGGAGAGAGAGGGTAGCAGAAAGAGACACCAGCAGATAATGCTGCAACAGGCTCAACTACACTTTAATCTTCAAAAGCTACCATTAGTAAGCCAGAGGAGTATATTTAGCCACCAGACAAACACCACAAGTTCCATTAAGCACTGAAATAACTCCTCTTTCTTTTCACTTCCTACGGGGAATGAGGCGAAGCACCGCAGCCCGCCCGGCTCTCCCGCCGCTGTTCCCGCTCTCCGGGAGGGATGGGGGGGGACACAGCGGGGACGGAGCGAGTGTGGCCGGGGCTGGGGCCGGGGGTGGCACGGGGGGGCGGCAGTGAAAAGAAAGAGGAGTTATTTCAGTGC
>JAHLSL010000042.1:5975923-5991286 GCA_025920805.1 Petroica traversi | reverse complement strand
GGCTATAGGGGCGCAGCACCTGCGCTGCCTCCCTGTCCTTTGCCCCCGCACCCGCGCACAAACCCGGGCGTGGGTCCGGCGCGGAGGGGAAGGCTGCTTCCCCCGCGTGTGAAGCCATGTGCAGGAACCGGGCACTCACCGGCCAGGGAGATTAGGAAGAGTGAGGGACTCCACATCACAACTATTTGTTGTTACAGGTCTCCTCTACAGACCCCTCGTGCCTGTTTTCTCACAAACCCCGTGGAAGTGGGAATACAACTCATATTGTCTCGGTCTCCTCAGTGACTGCATGCTCACCATCAGGCCAGCACATCCCATTTGCTTCTGCGAACTAGTGGGTATTCTTCATGCAAACCTAAGAAGTTTCAATGACAGAATCTAGACTAGATTGTGGCATCGTTTAGAGGGCAAACATTTTCTGTATTTTTGACCATTACTCCACTGTTATCTTCAGCTAATTGATTTGAAGATCCTGGACTGGGGGGAAATGACAGATTTTCTTCCCTTCAAATATCAGTTTGACTGTTCCTAAAAACTTATGCTGAAGACAAGATTTAATGAAGCTTAATAATTCTGTGATTTAAGAAAAAAGCCCTGTAGAATATTAAAATGGTTAATTCTCACATTAGTATTCAAAGATTCACCTAATTATGTGCAAAACATGTAAAGCTCATTGAATTACTTTAAACAAATACCACCTTAATAATACTAAAATACTTTCTGGACACAAGGTAATATTTCTAAATACAAAAGAATTGGTAAATGTGGGTTGAAACCATTTGCTGAATGCTCTTTTAGTGCAGAATTCTTATTTATTACTCATCCAAAACAACTGGCTTAGCAGGGGATATATATAGTCAATTAAAAATCCAGTAATTCACTTTCTTACCCACTGATCTGCTGACAAACCTCAACATTCACACCTCCAAAATCTGCCAAAGAAAGGTCATCTACACACAATGATGTTGGTCCCCACACCCCTCCCACACCTCCCCTTTTGATAAAGTGACTTCTGTGGTAAAATATTTCAAAGACCTATTTGAGCTTTAGCTTTCCCAATCCATCTCAAATGCATTTATCCCCACTCCAGCTGGAGAGCCTTTTCCTTCACCTAGGGAGGAGAATCCAAGTGACCTCCAGAAGTCACTGGTCAGGCTGTGAATCTGAAAGCTTGGTCAACAGGAGGAACTACCAGGTGCACGTACCCAAGGGCAACTTAGGTGTGCATCTCTTTTAGAAATGAAGACAATGAGATTCACTGGCCCAGGCATGAGTCCCATTTATTCCAGGAGTGCCACAAAGGACACAGCGCTGTTTGTCTGACCTGGGGCTTATAGGGTTTCATGAACAGGGAACTCTGTCCAAGCAGGAGGAGCAATCCCCACAGTATGGGAAAGCTTGCAGCCTGTACAGCTCTGTAAATTAAAGTATGAGCAAGCAGGACCAAAGGGGAAAGGAACTGCTGGTCACAGCTCACATCATCTTCCCTAGCATCTTTCCAAGAATGGTGTTCAAAATCAGAGTAAATCCAGTGAAATTTCTAGGGAATGCAGACAAGAGATAATTACTCTGTGACAGGCCACTTCATGTGCCTTTCTCTTCTTTCTGTACTGCTCAGATCAACCACTGGATCAGGAGCTGGACTTCAATGATCCTGTGGTTCCTTTCCAGCTCAGCATATTCTATGACTCTGTGTGTGCTTGTTGTAAGTCCCAAAGGCTTAATAACAAGGGAAATTCAGTTGCATTTATCCCAGCCAGCCACTCTCTGGCACTGTTGCTCCACGCAGTGGTAGATGGAGGCCCCATATATCAATAAGAAAACAATTGCACAAAAATATTCCTTAGGGGAAACACTCAGAGCATACGTGGTTAAAAAAAAAAAAAAAAAAGGAGAGAGAGAGAGGAAAAGAACTAAAAGAAGAAAAATGAAAAAAGAAAGCACACAGAGATAGGTATCTTGCATCTGATCAGGATCTTACACACAATTTATACCTGTTCTTAAAAAATTTTACATGTTAAGTATATGCACTTACTACTAGTCTTTAATATTTTATACATATTGTACAAAGTCCTGTACACAAAGGACTTTGCACATGAAGTCTTTCCTTAAATCCCCCTATTTCCTTTACATATCTGCTTCCTAAGTCTAAGATGTCCTTTTTTTCTGAGAGAATACCAAACCCACTCTCTGATGCCAGAGGTTTTTTTCAGACTTGGGATGTCCTTCAAGGAGCTTCTGACGCTGAGATGTGTTCTCAAACATCTGGTCTTTGTGCTTTGATCCAGCAGAAGGGTACCAAATTAATCTGGTTAGAGGTTATACTTCTGGCATGTGCATCTGGCATGGTGTCCACCAACTTACAGCAATGAAACCCACAGCATAGTCAAGGTTTGAATCTGGTCTCACACAGTAATTGACCTGTCCACTGCTTTTTTTAGTTCTTCTCTCACTTGGTATTATGCAAAACAGCATCTGCTCACATCTTTGATTACCACTGGCTTTCATCCCAGCTCCTTCCCTGCTTCTCTCCCTCTTTTTCTTTCCCCTCTTTTACATCTCATTATCTGGAATATGTTCCACTTTCTCAAGCTATCCATTTTCCTGTAATTCCCAGGCCTGTTAATTCCCACCAGTTTAGCAGACACCTAATTAGATTAATAAGTAGCACAGTTGTCTGTGCTCAGTTGCTTCAGGTGTTTCATATTTACAGGTAAATGCTGGTTTGAAGATTTCTGTTTAGTTGTTTCATCCAAGCTGAGAGTCACTGTTCAAGCAGAGGTATCATACACTGGGATTGCAGCATGAAATGGAATTAACAGACTTTCTCACAAACTCCTCTCTTGATAACTGTAGCTTTACTGGTTTTGTGGTACTGGATGTAATACAATTTTAGTATCTTTCTTCTGTTCTTCATGAACTGACTTCTTACTTCATTGACTATATTACTTTGAAAAATTCTCTGCAGAAGAAGGTTGGGCAATTAAAAAGCAATGTGAGTCAGCAATAACACATGGTTGCAAAAAAAGTGAAATATTATGAATAAACAGGCAATTTGTATGGGAATGAACATGTCCTGTAACTCTGCAGCAATAGGAAGTTCAGATTCCTGAATGAAACTGTCTTCTGGGCAGTGAACTACAGTAAGTACATAGACCAGCTAGAGAGGACCCAGATGTGAATAGCAGGAAGATTATTCACTACAACAATGAAATACTTGATCCATGAGGAAAGGTTATGTTGCTTTATTTTACAGAAACAAAAGCTGAGCAGGGAAAGTGCTTCAAATGTGCAAAAATACATTGCAAAGATAGCAAGGTAAGGAATTGTTATAGTCATGATAAATCGACTTGAGCAGCATTTAGACAAAATTGGTTTAATGGCAAATACTGTTAAGATTTAAGATCAGGTTAAATAACCATCTGCAGATATTTAGTAATACAGGATCCTACCAAAGGCTACAAACTTCCAGGCTATTTGTAGACATAAGACCCATGATTCCATGACTCTGCTTTCAACCACTGTGCTGTGAAAATTCCTTTCACTTTGAGATGCTTCCCAACTTCTTCTGAAAGTGTTTCAGAAAGCATCTAGCTTGACCAGAGGAGATGGAGTTTGCATCCAGGCCCTTAGAGGAACACCCAGAGCATTTGTCTCTGTGCTGTAGTTCATGAAGCAAGCCCTTTCATCCTTTCTTGCAGAAAGCATCCTCATGAAGCAAATGTCTAATGAAAGGAACCTTTGCACATTTCTAATCAGCACAGCAATTCAGAGACTTAAGGTTTGAGGCTGTAGATTTTGAAGTTGTGTGAACAACTTTTATTCTGTGCTTCAGATAATACAGTGAGACATCATCACTAAACCCAAGTCCATGATTTGCCTAAAGAAGACCTGCTAAAGAAGCCTACGACCAAATGACTGCAAACTAAATATTGAGTTTAGCAAGATTTCTACTGGAATCAAGATAAAATAAATTCAGACTAATAATTTCATCAGTAATAAGCAAGTCTCTAGGCTCTACAATTACATAAGAAGCAACAAAGGAAAAATCAGGACTCAGAAGTAATTTTTGCTGTGATTTACACGCTCATTCCTATTTTCTTATATTTTTAGACATGTCTAGGTGGGCAAACAATATTTAGTTATCTATGGTTTTGAAAGACGACTACAAAAGTTACCATGGTAGGTTTAGATTACACTTAACCTTTAAAATAATCTTTCAAAAGCTAAGGGACTCAATAGTTTTATAGTATACACTAGTTTTGTTTTGCCTGCCTATTGAGTGCTGCAATTGTTGTAAACACTACAAAAGGGAAGCTGCACATTGTTAAGCAGTCTTTTCTTCCTAACTGATCTCTATTGTAACCTTACTCCATCTGGTGCTAAATGGTTTTTAGCTACTGAGTGGCAAACCAATAATCACTGAAATCAGCCTGGGAAGACTAAAGCTCTACCTCTTCTGTTTGGCCTTGAAGTTCTCTCCCAGTGAAATTGCATCACTGTAGATTTCAAACGCAACTAAGAATTACAGTTTGCATCACAGGCAGAAACCCTGAAATCTCACTGAAGTAAGCAACATATTCCTGTTGGTTCAGGCACAGTGAGACCCACAGAGTGTTTGTCACAAGGGCAGCATCCCAGAGTAAAGCCAAAGCGGCCACAGTGCTAAATTTGGGGATGAGCTTGCAGACAGGGAGCATGGCACTCTTCTATCAATGCTTCTATCAAGGGAAGATTGCTTCTTAGCAGAATTATGACAGAAACTTCCCTACCCTTTAATGGCCAAAGAGAAAACTCTACCAGATCCTGTTGTAGGTTTTTCACCACTGCAGCTGTCCCCTTACCAGATACTGTTTTTTTCCCTATTGTATGTAGCAAGATTGTGAGTCTAGAGCTGCAGGGTCCTTTGGATTCCTTCTTCACATAATCCTCCAGATATGGGCTTTCCATTGTAAGAAGACAGGGTGACTTAGTAAGAATAAGCAAGAGAAATATAGGGGGGGGAAGAGCATTAACTGACAAATACAATGTGACAATGGTTCTCTCCTCCAATCGAACCAGACATCAGCATTTGGAGCTCTAAGGTATCCCAAGGTTTCCTCTTACCCTGCCTCATCTCCATCCATCCATGTTCTGGCTTCATTGCCACACACACTGAGAGAAAAGTTACTTGTTTTTAATTTGAGCAGTGTGGAGATTATACACTTCCCACTGACTTGACCACAACACGGATGAGCTTACCTCCTTCTCCATTTGTCAGTTCATCACTGGTGATACAGCTTAATCATGTGAATCTCCTTTAGCAATTCATCTTCCTGCTTTCAAAGGTATTGCCCATAATCTTTCAGATAAACACTTAAATACATTTCTGTCATCAGAAGAAATGCATGCCTCTGGGATTGCTCCCAGACCAGAACAGCATCACTGCGTGTAACCACATAAAATTCTTGCATTTTCACTAACTGCAAATACAAAAAACTTGTATCTTCATTAACTGCAAAACCATTCCACTAACTGCAAATAACCATCTATAAAAGAGAAAAAGGCCCTGGTAGTTTTTGGTTTTTTTTTTTTCTTTCTTTCTTTCTTTCTTTCTTTCTGATTTTTAAACTACGTCTCCGAGAAATCTCAGGTCTGGAGTCAAAGTGCCTGTGTCTTGCTACCTGGAGCAGTCTCCTGTCAGGGAAACATTCTGAAAGGCAAATAGTGCAGATTTAAAAGTATCTTTTTTTTCCCCCTCTTGTATCAAGAAAATATTCAACTTATTTCAGCAAGCAGTAAGAAACTTCGTAATAGCAGACCTATGTTTAGGTTGTATTCAGTATCTAGTAATTGAGCCTTTAGACATTCATTTTTCTCCTAAGAATAACTCATCAACAGACTTGATAACCATCTCTTCATGAAAATACAGGACTTTCAAGGCTTTATTCATATTGAAATTATTAATTTGCTTTATTGTATGCTGCTTACTATTTTGAGATAAATCTGTATGAATATGAACCCTCCTGTTTGCAATAAAAATATCATCTCTTAATTTTGTGCATAGTTGCTTTTAAAAATTATTTTGATGATCTGTATTGATATACATTTGACAGTACATCATTTCTAGATTTCAAAAGCTAATCACATGCCTTCCAGTGCTTTTAAATGACATGTTTTTAAATGACAAATAAGAACCTCTTGGATTATTTAGTTCCATACATGTGAGATGCCAAGAAAAACTCCTAAATGTGATTTTTTTCCCTGCTCAGAGAAACTATGGCCTTCTAATAAAAACAGGCATATATAGAATTGTGATATTTAAAATTATCCTGATTTTTAAAGTAAATCTAATCATTTACTAGTGGAGGGAGGGAGAGTCCAGACATTATTTTTGAAAGCACAGGACTGATGATATGAATGTTGCCAACTTAAACATGAGAACATTGGTTTGTTTAGCTTGCTGTCTTTTCCACCAGCCATCATTTAAAACTATCTACTGCTTTTACCTAGGAGAGTCTGCAGTTTATTTACAGCTACAGTAAAGTCCGTGCTGAAATAAATGCCCATTCATTAGGCTACTTTTTAGGAGTCAGAAATATTTCTAGTGTCTTAAATCTAAAATAAATGCCCCATTAAAGAGGTTTTCAGGAGAAGATGACGCCCAGTGAGTAGTTTTACAAGGATGTGTCCAATGACATTTACTTTTCATTCATCCATCATCTGTTTTCCAAAACACTTGCTTCCTTTACATGGATATTTTAATCATTGTCTCTGTGTATCAGGGTTTGACTAACCCGGCTGTGTTGTCCCACTGCAGTTCTATGACAAAGCAGAAATATATATATATATATATGTATATATGTGTGTATATATATATGTGTGTGTGTGTGTGACTTTGGAAATTATCTAAAGAGGTTTGCTACTCTTCCCTTTACAGCTTTCAGTGATTCATCAAATAATGTCCTCCCCCAGGTCACTGACTTAGAATGGTCAGCTATCTACAAATCTTTCCTACATTTTCTTTCTATTACAATAGGCCTCTCTTTCATCAGGATTATCAGCAAAAGCCACAGAATATTTTATCTGGCTGCAATTCAGCTTCATGTGGGGGTGCTCACATGCACCCTGAGGTATTTTGTGCATGTAAAAACTATTTATGAGATGTTTAAAAGCACATACTTCATTTTAGATTTAACTATTTTCTTGACTCCAGTGTCTGCTTAAACTCATTACAAGATATCTGTAGAGACCAAGGTTTAAACCTTTAGTGGTGTGACGGCCTCTACTCTTTCATCACCTCCTTTGGAGCTGAAGGCTCTCAGCAGATTGTTTGGATGCAGTCCTAACATGCCTTATAAAAAACATTTAAAAACTCTTTCCAAACCAAGCACAGACTTCCTGAGCAAGGGCCAAAAGGGCAGGATATTCCCCATTAAGCCTTTACAGCATGAAACCCGCACTCCTACTCTGGGGCTTGAGCTAGGTTACCTTTAAAGGCCCCTTCCAATCCAAACCACTCTACAACTGTACGTTTATCTGAAATCATCGTGTGGCCACCAGAGTGTCTGCCTCTGCCCCACCCAGTAACCCCCTGAAAGCTGCCAGCAGGCAAACAGTCACCTAAGGAAATGCACCAAACCAACCAAACAAACACTGGGCTGGCAAGTGCTGGCTCCTGCTGTGCCTACCACCCCTGAGAGCAAAACAAGTCAAGCACAGAGCAGAAACCAGTTATTTAATGACTTCAGCCATGGCCTTGCCATAGCAAGTCTTCAGTTCTCTGTGGTTACTAGAATCAATTTATTTTTCTGCTTTTTTAAAAGAAGGGAGGAACTAAGAATAGGGGCCACAGTACTTGTACCTGCGCACCCCTACCTGTGCTTTCAAAAAAGTGAAGAATTGAAGAATCTTAGAGAAAGTACAAACAGTTCCCGTAGGATGAACATGTTTCTCCCCAGGGTATTAATTAAGTTCTTTCATTCTTTAGGTACAGACAATGACTTTTTTCTATAAATTCCTATGAGGGTTAGCAAATTGGAGCCTAGCTTTTTGACCTTCACATAATTCAGCACAGAATTTCTGACTACTGAGTGTAAGTGATTAGTTCCCAACATCCTTCCAAACACAGAGCGTAGCTCCAACATCCAGTATCACTCTTGGGGATGTTCCTCAACACTTCACTTTGTGTCTGTGGGGTCTCTGGATGTGGGGGAATTTTACACTGAATAAATTTTTTTATACTGAGTAAATTATGCTCTCTAAAGTGATCAAAAGTTTATTCACTAAATCATTCTGGACTTGTTTGTGTGCACACCAGAGCTAAGAGTCTTTTGCCCTTTGCTATTTGGGACCTTTCAAACTCCAATTGATTGTTATGAATTGTCTACTGAGCCCCCGTAAGCCAAAAAGTGGGAACCTATTATTGATTAAACACAATTTCTTGGCTAAGTGTATTTTCATCGTACCTTTTCACTACATTTTTTCTTCTTTTAGAAAGCCATAACTTGACTTGATTCTAAAGGCAGTGGTCCACAGACAGTATCTTCCATAATCATGAGGCATAAACATAGGGAGAAAAACACCTCTTTTGGCTGACAGGTGTAGGTGTCCCCTTACTTTTGGCAATTGAGAAGAAAGAAAAGCAAAATCCTAGAAATTTCCTTCCAATTACCATTTTGCTGTATGGGTACTTTTCCTTTGTAATATGAAAATCAAAGTTTGTCTTTTTTAGAACTGAACACTGTCACCTCTTGTAAAGCTTGCCCTTTTAATAAATCTTACTATTCTTGCAGTCATAACACAGAGTAATCTGTTCTCTATCTGTAGCATAAGTACATGTTTTGGAAGAATCTGATTTAGAACAACAAATATTTAGAGGGCTTTATAGGTGGCTATTATTTCTACTTATATATTGAACATAAAAAAGAGTCTGCAAGAGAACAGAAAATGGAAGGTAGAAAATGAAGAACAGAAGAGAAAAATGGTGTGCAGAAGAGAATCAGCAGATAGAGGAAAGAGAATAGGACTGAAGGAAATAGTAGTTAACTAGAATAGGAGTAAAGGAAAGAAAGATTCTGGAACCAAACAAACCGAGCACTTTAATAAATTTAATCAATGTATTAAAAATACATAGGAAATACAGCATTTCTTTGGTATTTCTAAGAATTTGTTGTAAATCAACAACTTTATTTTGAAAATAAAAATGAAATCTGGGTTCAAGAGTGTAATCTGACAGAAGATCTAGTATTTCTAGAATCCACAAGATGCTGTTTCTTTTACAACTTCCATGGCTAGAGCACCTTTTTTAAAATTAGAACATCATCTCTCCTTCAGACTGGCTTTTCTGATGGTCTGCCTTGTAGATGCTGACAGACCACTTCATTTAAGCTCCATCTCAGTCATTTTAAGTGTATTACATTGTTAGCCTGTCAAGTCATACTGCTGATAACGCAGTAAAATAACACAACCAAAGAAGTCAAACATCTGGCAAATGGGTGCCTTCTGCCTTTTAATTCTTTGTCACAGATTACTTCAGCTCATCATTGTTCCTGTGGTTTGCCATGACTTCAGGAAACCTGAGGAGCTGAATTTGACATGCCTATTGCTAATCTGCACTGAATCACCGTGTGTCACTTCCATCACAGTGCCTGTTGCCTCAGCAAGGAGGTGGGGACTTTCCTGCGAGTTCCTCCTCTACAAGCTTTACTATCTACACAGAATCAGTGCTAGAACAGACAGCAGGGACATCAATAGTCAGGGGAAAACTAAACAGGTGGCAATAGATTTGGATGATATGAAAGAAGTGATAATAAAGCCAAAGGATATAAAAGTCTTTGGATGTTTGGATGAGCTTGTTTTGCTAAATGGGAAACACCAAACCTGCGACCTAGACCTTTGCATTCATGGCTTGAAAAAAGCAACATGGATGTTTTGATGTTAATACTGAGAAGATTTGTTAACACTTTTCTACATAAAGAGCAGAGTTTTGGTCACACTTACACAAATGTAATGAAGGCACTTCTTCAGAAAGCAACTGTGAATGCCAATGATTGCATCAGTTGTTGCTCATTACAGGCAATTAAGCTGTTGATATTCTCACCTAAGAAGTCTTTCATAAATTATCTGTTTTATTACTAATATGTATGAAATGGGAAAATTACAACTTCCTCCCAGGGGGAGAAACCAGTCAGGAGATCAGGCTTACCTTGTTAATGACACCATATGTATTTTATGAGATCTCCTGATACTCCCTAAATCACTCTTGGTTTATTCAGAGAAATTTTTGGAAGTACAAGGACTCTGACTTCTGTGGCTACCTCTTCCCCTTAAGATACTAAAATAATGATTTACCTATCATTCTTAAAAGCATTGAAGTTTCCAAAGACACCGGAAAACCCTTCCTTGAGAGGTGATCAATGATCAAAGTCAGAGCTTAAGAGTCATTTAGACAATGATAACATGTTTTAACTTTTGGCCAGCCCTGAAGTAGTCAGGTAGTAAGACCAGATGATTGCTGTGGCGCCTTTCCAACTAAAACTCTGCTATTCCATTCTATTCCATTCCATTCCATTCCATTCCATTCCATTCCAGTCCATTCCATTCCATTCCATTCCATTCCATTCCATTCCATTCCATTCCATTCCATTCCATTCCATTCCATTCCATTTCTCCGTTTTCAAACAGTTTTCATGAAAAAATACTTGCCTTTCTGAATTACTTAGAGAAAATGCATCATACTCAATTCAAACTAGATAATGGTGATAGTGGCATGTAGACCTACCTTGAAGGAAACAATTCAGGATGATAAAAGCATAGTGTTGGTGCAGAAACAATTTTCACACTTCTGCCAAAAGACCGTGTGTTTGTTGCACTAAGCATAAAATATTATAAAAACATATATATAGAAACAAGCTTCCTTAAACCTTAACATATAGAGAGAATCTCTTGTTTTACTCAATTAAAATCAGTGCTTTAAGAGTAAACCTTTACTCACAGGTAATAACAAGGAAATGGACACACAGTGTCAAAACATGCTCAGGTTTATGCATTATTCTGGACTTTGGTGGTGGGTTGTTTGAGCATGAATAATTAAATAAAAACTTCACACACAGTAAGAATTCTCATGGCTTAAAACATATCTAGCTATGTAAACTTCAAGGACTCATTTAAAGGAGATCACTTGTTTATGACTTCCCATTTCTTTTCTTCCGACTGTTATTGTTTTACCACTCTTTATGTGCTGCATCTGGGTTTACAAGATGCTACTGACCACACAAACATAATTTAATATCCTGTCTTTGGTTTCCCACCAAACCACAAGAACATATATCCTATTTATTTTTCTCATTTTTCTGTCTTTTGTTTTTTTTCTTTTATGTAATTCTCAGTCTCATATGAACAAGCCCAGCTCTCTCTGGTGCTGTACTAATGTTACTGAAACTCAGATGCACCTCCTAGAAATTGACACAGTTTCTTCTATTGACACCAATAATACTTTTCCTATAAATTTCCTCATTCTCCCATTATTGTTTTATGTTACAGCAGAATGTATTCTAATCCAGTCATTTTCAACCAATCTAATATAGCCCCAAAGTGGATTAGCCAGCAGGCACTGGTAGACTGCACATCCATCAGTTGACAGCTATAAAATCCCTGGATAATTAAATCCAGAGAGATATCCAGAAAGGGAAGGGAAAATTAATTTGTCTCCTACTTTTCCATCTGTTGCTTTTCACTCTATACAACTGAGAATCAGCTCCTTGCCCTTTCTTCTTCCATCCACCCAAAGCTGGAAGTGGCGTCCACACCTGGTGCAGAAGAAATAATGCTTTGAGAAAATAAAGGGCAAGGAAGGGTCTGATCCCCCCACCCACTCCTGATCCCGCGGCAGGAAGTTTCTCCAGCAGTCCCACCAACACTACAGTACCTACAGAGGGTCTGCACCACGATGGCTACATCAATGTCAGTACAGTGAGGCATCCACCCCCATGGCTGGCATGTCCTGAGGGTGAGCATTCTGTAAACCATCTGTAAACTGAAAGCAGGACATTATATGACACCTCACTGTTACACATAAGTAAATCCAGTGTCATAATCCCATTACTAAGTGACCATGGTTGTGTACTTTGTGTGCCCAGGCTTTTTGTCCATGTTCACATTTCATCATGTGGACAAAATAATGGGGTGAATCAGATTTTTTTTTGTGAGTTTGTCTCTGTGCACTTTTTTCTTCCTTAAGTACATGTCACCAGAACATGCAAGTGTGCACGTTCTATAGTATTGATTTCTTTTGATCATGTTCTTTTTCTAAGCAGTTTTTTCTTAGATTGCAGAAATTATCTTCAGAACAAAGAAGGAGCTTGAACTTGTATGTTTTGTTCTTAACAGGATATCTTCCTTCAAGCTGGGCTAAACCCCACTATACCAATGCTAATGCCAATACTGCTTATTATGAGCATTACTATTTCTGTTCCTTGAGAAGGCTAATCATTATTTGTAAGGAGTAAATTTATGCTTTAAATATATTCTGTAGCGTTTTCCATGTAATTAATTGCATTGTGATATTAATCTAACTGAATGTAACTGGTTAGCAAGATGCAGAGTTTTCTCCTGCTGTATCAGCATCCCCCACTCTGTCTTTTCCTTCTGACATTGTCAGAGCAACTGCACTACAAATGCTGCTTAACTACCACTCTCATCAGTGAGTCAAAAAAGTAAAACTTCAATTAAAGTAAGGTCCATTTCTCCTTTTGGTTATCTGCCAGCGGAGTACTTGGTGGGGATTAGGATTTGAGGTTTCTTTCTCCTGCTTTAAGGAGTGGCTTGAGGAAACTATTTTGGCAGGGAGAAGCTAAAAGGTTTTGTTAGCTGCTGTGTGTGCATGAGGTAGATGCTGCAGCAAATTTTTGCCAGCCTAAAATAAAATAGCCTTTTTAATGGTGTGGACTCTTCCCTGCTGCCCAGAAGGAGCCTCAAACAACTGCAATGGAATGGGAGTTCTGGAGAAGGAAGAAGATGAAATGAGTCATGAGGCCTCCAAAGGACTCAGGCTGTCCCATTCCACAGACCTTTAACTCTTGTCCTAACATTTAAAAATATTCCTCTGACATATAAAAACCCCTATATTTTCTTCTCCTTGGACAATGAATAAGATAACGTTACTCCTTACTTCTACAGATCCAGCTCTTCTGACAGAGGCATACAACCGCCCTCTTTCTCCAACACCAAAAAAGCCTTGTGTAGGGTATGGTTTTATTTCCATAACTGACCAAGGGGACCTGTAATTAAGCAGCATCCAAAGCAGACCAATCCAGAAATCTTGGCTTTCTAACTTGACATGCCTTAAAGCCAGAAGCACTGAAGTGATCAACAGCTTGTAAGAGACCCTTGAAACAGGCACTGGTCCCCTCACACCACTCTCTGCCCTAAGCCTCACTATCTTCAGGGACTTAAATTCAGCTTTGCAATAAAACATAAGAGTCTGAAAGGCTGGGAGAAGGTCTTTCATAACAAATTATAATCCCACTGATATCAGTCATACTGAAGATACAAAGACACTTGTATATCTGGAAAGTATATGAGTATATCCATCAGCTTTAAATAAGGGATTGCTAATTGAAGCATCTAAGTGTGATTACAGCTGCAAAAACATTCAGAAATGTAACCACTGATGGTATACTTTTGTAGCACTTTTGATATCATCATTTATTAAATAATGCAGAGCAGTGTTTATGCACAGATGTTGAGCTTCTCCATCTTATGGTCTGCCACTGTTGGATTTGTGTGCTTTGGCAGCCAAACCAAGATAGCCAATGCCAAGACAGAGTCTGAGCCCAGGCAAAGTGAAGTGCCATGATGCTGTGTAATGGATGCAGCACCTTCCTGGAGGAGACAGACCCCTGAGGGCACCAGATCCCACCCCGGACAGAGGCCAGTCAACTTGACAAAATGGTAGAATTAAGGGTCTTCCCCTTTCCTCTGACTTGTAGCAGTTCTTTCCAATCTGAAATGTCCTCTGACCTCCCCAGCCCACTCTGCAAAATGTCTTTTTGTACACACCACTGAGGGGAAAAGCGCTTGGTTTTTAGCTGGAGGAGAAAGGTCAGACCTCACCAGGGTCTGCAGCTTCCTCCAAAGGGCAATGGAGAGATAACTCCAATCTCAGCTCTCTGGGACCAGGGACAGGACCCAAGGGAATGGCTGGAGCTGGGTCAGGGGAAGGTCAGGCTGGATATCAGGGAAAGGTTTTTCCCCCTGAGAGTGCTCAGGCACTGAACAGGCTCCCCAGGGAATGGTCAGGCTGCCAGAGCTCCACCAGTGTTTGGACAATGCTCTCAGGCACAGCATGGATTGTTGGGGTGTCTGTACAAGGCCAGGGGTTGGACTTGATGATCCTTGTGGGTCACCTTCAACTTGGAATATTCTATGATTATGTGAGAAGAAAGGAGATGATGAGCACTTGGTTCTCAGGAAGGAGATCCTTCTCTCTCGCAGGGCAGCATTATTTATGCCATGCATTGTGTTCCTTGGCTTATGCAAGGCACAAATTCATCCCTACCCCTTTACTTCCATGAAATCCTAAACTGTTATCGTACCTTAAAGGAGTATTTCAGTGCAGAAGCCCAGTGTCAGAAACACTGTACAGAGAATCAGCCAATCTTTGCTTTTTAAAAGTAAACGTAGAATAAAATCTTGATTACCTGCATCATTAATCCCTGTTCACAGTAATTAGCATGCCTGAATAATTAAAGAATTAGGTTCTAAAAATGAAAAGCGAGCAAATCCTGCATTTTTGTACTTGTAAAGCTGCAGCAGCAATCATGGTAGTTCATAGCACATAAATAATTCAAACTGAGCTTCCTCGTCTTTATTTTTTTTTTCTTGCAGAAATCCTCTTAGCGCTTCCTAATTAAATGAAAATATAAGCCATCACTTTGTGACATCACAAGAATATTTTAAACTCCAGATTAGACAAGCCGGATTTACATTTTTAGTATTTGGGATCTGATATTCGGGGCCATTTAAAGGAACGATAAACCACCATAAAGGGGTGATAAAACGGGCACGTACTTTTAACGGGAAAAAAAAAAAAATGAAAGAAGCTGTATTGTGCTGGTCAGCCGAGTTGAACTCAACACTGAGTTGAACTCATTTTACTTGGCAACTCGGCACTTTCTATTTACACTGCTAAACTAAAAATTTGACAAAAATCCTGACACGAATTATGCACTCAGCAGGTGCGGGAGCGGGATGAGTGAGGGCGTACATACTTCAGAATGCCAAGCCAGCGCTGGAGGACGACACTTTCCCCACAGAATTACTCAATTTTAGGTGTTTGCCCGTCCCGGCGCCGCTGAGGGCCGTGCCCGCCGCTGAGGGCGG
>JAHLSL010000042.1:5911911-5975523 GCA_025920805.1 Petroica traversi | reverse complement strand
GGCACGGCCGGGAGGCAGCGGGACCCGGGCAGGCGAGGGGCTGAGCCCTCTCCGCTGTGAGGGGCAGGAGCTGGCGGCCCACAGACATCGTCATTTCTGTCCCCCCTTGGAGCGCCGTGCCTTGAAACACAAACTGAAGAGGTCGCGGGTCTCCTCCCACGTTATCACCAGCTTTTTTTGAAATCTTGGGCTCTCTGGAAGCAGCGCTGAAGGATCGCTGTGGGCGCAGGGCTCTGTCTGCTCGCATGCCCCTCTGGGGCTTCCTCGGTTCCACTGCAGCCCCGGGATTCCGGCTTGTGCCGCTCCTGGATGAAATCCCACCCCGTCCTCCGCTGTCCCGTTTAATGCGCAGGGACGGTGGCTGTGTAAAATGGCGATGCTGTCTGTGTGTTCTGTGCGTAGGGATCGCTGGCTCCACCCGGCTTTCTTCTCCTTGAGTCTAACAAAAAATCCCCAAAATGCAAACATCCAGCGTCCCGGTCTGTCCTTTCCCTCCCGAGTAACCGTAACATCCCAGGGCCCCGAGATGTACTTCAAAGATGAGGTTGCTGAAATCATAATAAAGAAATCCATAGCGATTGTTTAAAAATACTTGCATTGCACCCGTCTCACGATTTTTACGAGTTTGTCGCTACTCCTGAAGGCTAATTTTTTTATCCTAAAACATTATTTTTAAAAAATATATTTTTAAAATGCGTTGCCCCCGTGTCACGATTTTAACATGAGAACTTATCGCTACACCTGATTTTTTTTTTTTTTTTACTGTTCGTGGAGAGTGAATCCTGGGATTTAAAACTTTCCCCGGCCGGGTGCGATGGTGGATTTTAATTCCCGCAGCCACCGCGCTGCCGGCAGTCACAAGCAGAGGGATAACCCGGGACCTGCCACTGTAAAACAATCCCGAGGTGTTGGCAGAGAGTGGCACGGTCATATTTTATCACTGCGGTTTGTCACGCTGCTCAGGATCACCCGGGGATCGTCCTGGTTAGTCTGGTTGGTTTAGACTGAGCGCTGTCTGACGCAGGCATGAAGACAAAGCCTGTCAGACAGAAAGAGAAAAAGCTGCTCGTGTTACTTTTGCATTACCTCGAGTCTGATCTTTTCCCAATATATTGAAAAGGCCGGGGGGAGGTTAGATATATATTTTTATATGTGCATATAAATATATAACGTGTGCTTTATATGTTTTATATGTATAAAAACTAAATGCCAATCAGAATATCTCAATCCCGGGTTTACCCTTTATTAAATGTTTTGGGAGATTCTGCAAGGCCTAGTGCATAGGGACGGGGTTGCTGCTTCGTGCAGAAAAAGAAGATACATTGCAGGGAGGGAAACTAACTAACTAACTTTAAAAAACCCCAAAACCAAACAAACCCAAACTAACAAAAAGAAGGCTCCTTCCCTCCGGGGTCGGAGCGTCGCGAGGGTTAATCCGAGCAGCAGCTCAGTCTCCGGGGAGCCAGCAGTGCAGGGGTCCTGCCCGCCTGTCCTAGGTGGTATTTGGGGTGTATTTTTGTTGCTTTTTAATTTTCTTTCTTTGCTTTACTGAGATCTCCGCTATATTTTAGGTTTCGGTAATTAACCCTTTCTGTTGCTACGCTAACGATCAGGGAGGGCAGCGTGCGGGCCCGGTACCGCAGCCCTGCCCGGGTCCCTGTTAGGGCTGCGGGCTCCCTGCTCCCGGTGCTGGGCTCTGGGTGTCCCTGCGAGCCCGGCTGAGTTCTGAGGATGATTTTATTGCCCCGCCTCGCAGCGAGTATCTGATGGGTTGGAAAGGCCGGACGCGGATCAAAATAACTGCTGGGAGTCGAGGGCACCCTCGGCTCTCTCCCCCCGGCTGTTTTGGTTCTCAGCCGGCGGCCCTGGTGCAGGGCATCCCCCGCGGGTGGGTGCCGGGGCAGCGGCGTTTACAGCCCGTGTAACGCTGCCGTGTCCGTGGCTCGGCGCTCGGGGCGCCCTGGCCGTGCTTCCTCAGGGAATGCGCGAGTCTGCAGGTCCTGCTCCAGAGTGCGGCTGTCACAGCTCCTAAAAACATTTTTCGGTTATGACAGCACCCCCCTCCTTTTTTTTTTTTTTTTTTTTTTAAATATGGGATTGGCTGTAACTTTTACATACTGTTTCTGTAGTGCTCGCATTGTTTACGTCATCTTTGGAGCGTGGAACGGTGAATATGGGATTGAAACGAAATCATGAGGTTTATTGCTTGTTAATCTGGGCTCTTCAAGTGTGGCTGTTTAAGTCCATAGTTAGGCCTTTCTCGAAAGGTGGCCCGTTTTCTCGTAAGGCATCAGCACCCAGCACATGCCAGGGAGATCCACGGGAACAGTGACTGCTTAGCAAGGGGGAAAATAATTTTCTTTGTATTAAAAATGAAACTAGGAGCCCCAGTGGCGTGCTCGTCTTGCAAAATGAGTGACTAACTGCATTTTCCTGTTTGAGAGCTCTCTTACTTTCTTCGAATAGCGCATGTTTTTGTGGAGAGCAGAGAATTTTCAAATAAATAATAACTTTCACGGAGCACTGGTGAATAAGTAATACCGGTCGTTAAAGCAGTTAATAGATTTTTAGAAAAGTAATTTATTTGAAACATGAATGGAAGCAGAACATTGCGGAGTACTTGATAATTCAGTGAAATCCGTTTTCGCTGCCCTTCGGGAGGGAGCGTTTGCAGAGCCCCTGGCTCGGTTCTGGCTCCCGCTGCCGCGCCGGTCCCTCGGTGCCGATGGAGCCGGGCAGCTGCCGCTTGCCACTCGTGTGCCCTCCCTCTGCAAAGGAAGGGATCCTGGAGCGTGGGGAGGGATCCCGGAGAGTTTCGGGATCCCGGAGAGCTTTGGGGGCGGCTCGGTGCCGCTTGGCCGGAGCAGCCCTGCTCCGGGATGCTGCAGCCGCCAGGGCGGGTGTGCGGCACCGTCCCGCTCGTCTCTCAAGGCTGAGGAGAAAAAGGAAAATACACCTGGCTCCTGTAGTGATTCTCATAGGGACTCATTCACTTCTAAGTCAATAGAAATTTTGTCTTTCAGTAAATAAAAAAACTATGATAAGGCCCTACTCGTCGCCTCCAAAGCTGTTGGGGTTTATTTTTTCCTGGAAATTCTTAGTAATGGACAAATGTAATAAACATGGATACGAAGTGGGTACTGAAAAAAAAAAAGAAACCCAAACAAACAATAAAAACTCGACATAAAATAAAATAATAACATAAAATACAACCAACCCAAAATCCTACACCTCCTGAACTCTGTATTTTTTACTGCTTGTGAAGAGGAAGGCCAATACAAGCAAAGATACTGAAATCAAGTTTTGTGAAGTCTCTGTAGTGAAAAGGATTCTTTAAAAAAAACATTGACTCCTAAACATGGAAAATGAATAGCTATCACTGCCTTTTTACCTACAATGCTTAGTTCTTAAACTGGTAGGCTCATGTTTTAAATGTTCCTTACTTCTGTAAGCGCGTCACTGAAATCTTTAATGTCTGCCATGTCAGCCAATATTTTATCTATAAAAGTAACAATTAAGCGAGTGGGGTTTTTAGAAATGTATTGTGTATTTCTAAGCGCGGGGACGTTGGGGCTCGGGGGGTGTCCTGTCTTTCTTTTTTCTTTTTTCTTTTTTCTTTTTTCTTTTTTCTTTTTTCTTTTTTCTTTTTTCTTTTTTCTTTTTTCTTTTTTCTTTTTTCTTTTTTCTTTTTTCTTTTTTCTTTTTTCTTTTTTTCCCCCGCTAGCTATCACTAGTCATCAACAGGCTTCCCTGAAAGGTACTTATAGTTTCGAGAATGCTCTGTTACTTTCCCAGAATTTCCAGGTAAACTCCGATGTGGTCTCAGAATTATTTCTTGTATTTATATGTTTGTGACTTAAAACCAATTGCGGCAAAGCAGCCCTTAATAGTAGAACATTTACGATCTATAATGTTGATTAGCTTCCCACAGGGAGCTGTCGTCTGGATACAATTTTTTCCCCTCTCCCTTTAAATGCTTCCAAATAATCCCGCATCCTTCCAGCAGAAAAACCGGGGGAGCGTCTTCTAAAATGTTATTTAACGTGAAATAACGACGTGTTTGAGCATCCACAAAGTATCGATTTCGTGTCTGCTCTCAGTCTATTACCTCAAATAACATCCCACGCTGTGTTCAGGGCAGGCGTTTGCTCTCCCGGCTCTTCCTGTGTCCTATTAATAGGACAAATCCGCCCGCGCACAACCCTTCCTACAAGAATTCGGCTACAGTTTGCTTTGACTTATCGCTGCCTGTAAAGTGGGTCCTGTAATACAAAGAAAGAAAAAGAAAAAAAGGGGAAAAAAGGTAGTATATTTTCTCCTTGAGAGCGCTTCGATGGGGAGCTTGGTGTGGAAGAGCACACTGCGTGTATGCCCACAAACCAAGAGAGGTGCAGAGCCTCGCCTGCATCTTGACAACAGAAATCTGCTGGCTTTTACTAAATAAATGGAGTTTAGTTTAGCATTTTTTACTCCAAGGAAGTGTGTTTTGGTTGGTATGCAAAAAGCAGAGCGGCCGTCAGGGACTTGCCGCTAATTTCCCCAAACTTTGTCAAGCGTTGTCAGATCAGGAGGTTACAGCGCTTGGATAAACTGCCGCTTTTTTAAAAGAAAAACAACCCCACCAAATAAACACATACAAAAAAAGCGCAAACAAAAATATTTTTTAAAAAAACCTTATTAAGAAAATAGTAATAAATCTATATTTTGTTTTTAAGGTAAATTTGTCCTTAGCTGAGGGAGAAGCCCAGCACCTCCTGCCCTCATGGAAAGGGTGCTGAGAGGAAGAGCTGCAGTCTGAGGCCAGCTGAAACCCCCGTTACCATCCCCGCTTCGGGAACCATCTCCCACCTGGACACCCCCGGGGGGGCAGAACGGCAGCCGAGACCCCCCCAGGGTCCGGACTGCGGGACCACCCCCTCCTCCAAAAGCGGTTCCTGCCAAAAATCAGGTCTCCTGGGAGGGGTTGGAAAAGGCATTTGCTGGAAGACACTAGGAATGAAGGAAAAACACCAGGTAAAGATGAGCTGGAAAGCTCTGTATATTTATCTCAAATCAGCATAAACACCGTGCCCCACCACCTTTTAATTTTAGGGGTTAAAACCAGAGTATGTTTCCTCACCAGGTACCAAAGGAAGAACCCTGATGTTTTCTCTACTGGTTGGCTCTGTTGACCCCTTTGCATTTGTGCATTTGTTCCTCACAAGCAGCTATTATTGTTATTAATGATTGTAAAATAATAAAACAAAGATGTTAAAAAATGTGAATTAGTAGCCTGCTAGCAGAGAGCGTTCCTCACTCTCTTGGCAATTAAAATAAGGCTGTTGATTTGTGTTAGGGAGCATCCTTCAATTTTAAGGGAGAGGTGCTTGAAATCAAGAAAGCCTTTTCTGGTTTGTTGTTTGTTTGCTGGCTTGTTTTTATCTTTTTGTTTTTCCGAAGGCTTTTCTCTTTTGGTATTTAAATCATGTTGGAAGACTTTGTTCCTCTGTGCTCATTTAGGCTATCCCTCTCTTGGAAACTCCAGACGGGAGGGAAACTGGCACATATAATTTGGAAGGTTCTGTTGTTTTTAAAAAAATGTTTGTCATGCTACAGCCATTATTTCGAGGATCCTGCGAGTTTTTCCTTCACTGGCTTTGAGGGCTCCTTTCTTCATATTGCAGTCGGCCCAACTTCAGACTTGGAGGAAAAAAAAAACAAGTTAAAAAAAAATAATAGAGCAACCTTCCCCCTTCCGTCCCCCAAACTAAGCTGCACCCCAAGCAAGGCTTCGGTTGGGGAGTCAAATTACCCCGCTTCCCATCGGAGTGCTTAAAAGTCGTATTATCTGACTGAACTTCGGGACAAAGCGGTTTTCCAGAGGAAATTTCCACTCCTGCTGCCGCCTCACACCAGAGGGCGCCAGGAGCCTTCCCAGGCTTTGCTGCCTCTAGCGCTGCTGGAAATTAACGCTTTGGACGCTCTCCCTGAATGTTTTTCTAACCTCTCTCTTTTAAAATATACAACTGGATTCTAACTTTTTTTTTTTCCCCCTATAAAATGCGTGTTGGTTTGTTCTGCTTTGGGTTTGTGAGGTTTTTATTCCCGTCCTTGTAGCACCCTTCCTGAGCTCTTCCAAGCCTTCACCCTCCTGCAGCGGTCCCCCAGGACTCTGAGATGTACAGCTTTGCTCTGTCTCTGCTAACTTGGTTCAGATTAAGTCACTGGGTCACGTTTGTGTGACATGACAGTGTTGTCCCTCATAAATGTCTGGGATGAAACTTGCCTGGCTGTGTTTCAGTTTAAAGGGTCACTTAGGGCTCTTCAAGCAGAACACCAAAGCGTGGCACCAGAGGGGAAACAGGGAGGTGAGGCCATGGCTCAGGTTGCCCAGAGAAACACTTCCCATCCCTGGAAGTGTTCAGAGCCAGGTGGGACAGGACTTGGAGCAACATGGGCTAGTGAAGGGTGTCCCAGCCCACATTTGTACAGTACAAGGTCTCCAACAGAGCTTATAATTCCAAATAAATTACTGAAAAGGAAGAGAAGTAGTAAGAAACAGAAGAAGAAAGAATAAATTAAATATTAGGATATGCCATTTCCATGTTTCCTGTGAACTTTTATCAAGAAGCTAGATATGATTTTGCTATTCACATCTGAGGATCAACAGAAATGCAAAATGCATGTTCCAAACAATTATTTAAAATATCTGAGCATAAAGCATAAAAAACAGCAAAGTAGAACATTTTAATTCTGGAGGCTGGTGGGAAAACTCAGTTGAAGATAAATGTTTTTCCTTGTGCTGTGTAAATTAAAATATGGAATAAAAAAATTATGGGACTGTTTGTTCATTTATATAATTTAATTTAGCATCTGTCAATCATAAAAAAAGAAAACTAATCAAAGACTGCTGACTTTACTCGAACTCTAATCCCTTTAAAGGATCAGATTGTATTACTTACTAGTTCATGTTGAGTTTTATCTTTAAAGTGTGTGCATAAGGTGAGAATCTTTGTCTCAACAAATGGAACAGTGTGTTGGACATAGTGAAAAAGTATTTTAAAAGGCAACAGAAGCATTCGAATCCTAAACTTGGAAATACATGGTGTTTCTCTGTGCCCAAAGTACTGTGTGTGGTGGAACTCTGACATTCAGAGGTCTCGATGGATGTTCATGTCTGGCCATGACAATGATGAATGCTTGATAACTTTCTTTTTTTTTTTTTTTTTTTTTTTTTAGGAATAGGGGGCCTTTGGAGAGATTTCTTGACTCCTGGAGCAAAACAGAAAAAAAATCTTATTTTAAATTCATCTTGGCCCTTATGCCACTTTCATTGAAGCTGATGGCAACCCCTCTCTTTAACTTTACTGGGAACAGGACTGAGCCATTTAAAATGCTATTTTGTAATATAAATCTTTTAAGTCTTAAATATTTCCATACAGTGGAGCAAAGAAGTCTCAAATGTCATCAGAACGACTGCTTCTTGTTAGGCTGTTACAATGTGCTATTTCTGTTCAAATAAAGTTTACAAATAAGAGAGACAAATACATTTGTACAACTTGGAAGTCTGACACTACAGTTGGGTGTTTGCAGCTTTTATACATTATGGTATTTCTGACAATAATTTTAACTCTTTAGTTGCATAAAACAAAGCCCTGATGTTTCTCAGCAGCAGCGTTTCCTCATCAGGTCTTTAGCTGAACCTTACTGGAGTGTAGAGTTCAGTTAGAGCAAAGCTCAAATCTATATTTTCCAAGAGTATGGAGGGACTACTTGGCAAGGCAGGGGTAGGAAGAGGGACACAGAAGGAGGAAACAGTCTTCTCCAGATATGCCAAATCCACACCTGTGGGACCTTGGAGAAATGTTAAATGCTCATCTTTGGAACTTCTTCCCTCCTTGGCAGTGGCTTTTAAAAGGAACGATTGTAGAAAAAGCCCTCAAAATGCTACACTTTGAAAAGACCAGAAAGGCTGCCTTCTTCAGGGGCTCCAGGGTTCAAATCTGAATCCTGAACTTCTGTGATGTCCTGCCCAGCACCATGTCTTCTCACTCAGGAGCACAACTTCCATGGATTAGTTGGTTTTTTCCCCCCAGAGTTAGCTTGGCTGGGAAAGTACAACTGACCAGTAATCATGTAGTCATTCAGGTCTTACCAGTAATATCCTAATATGGGGTATCGTCCAAGTGAAAATTTACCTGATTCCCTGCCAAATACCACTACAAGTCTCCATTTTCTTTCTTTTTCTGGGTGTGTTGTGTCCAACTATGATGTGTTATAGTAAGCTCCTCAGGAAAGGAACTGTCTTTATAGCTGGTGTCTTTATAGCATCTTGTGCAGTGGCCCAGGCTTACAATTAGTGATGATAAGATGCCCTAATCTGAAGAAGACTGTTCTTTTAAATCCGTATTTTGAAGCAGATGACGACTAACAAAAGGGAAAAAAAAGAAGGGTGAGGGTTCATATGCATTGTTGTCTCTGCACCTTTCTTGTCTCAGGAAATACCTGTGGCTCCTTGTAAGATGCACACGGCCTAAAAATATTTAAAGGTTTAAAGGTGAACTGCAAGGGGAATAAAATCCCAAAAATGTCAAGCTATAAACCCATTGGAAGGAAATATATCTTTGGGGGAGAAGCTTTAAAGTGTGGTCTTTTTTTTTGGGGAGGGGGAATAGAAATATTATCAACAAAGTAATGATAAAAGTAGAGAAAATAGAAAATAGTTCTATAATGGTACATGTACATTTCAGAACCATTGAGCAACCTTTTCTCATGCTTTGGTCCTGATCTTGAAGAACATCTTAACCAGAGACCTCTGAGGACCATAGTGGTACCACATAGATCAGTTCCATGTGTTTGGGTCAAAAGTGGTCCCAGCTGTTAGAGGAAAACTATCAGCAGAAACTCAAACTCCCTAAGTCAATAGCAGAAGTGGAGTGAAAATGCTCTGTAATTATGTCCTGAAAGTGTTTAATGGTATCTGCCTTTAATCACTGAAAGAAGCTCAGTCTCTTGTGCTGCTGATTCAGAGTCTTGCAAGCAGATCTAAAAACAGCTTCA
Organism: Petroica traversi; assembly: GCA_025920805.1. Classification (NCBI taxonomy): domain Eukaryota; kingdom Metazoa; phylum Chordata; class Aves; order Passeriformes; family Petroicidae; genus Petroica; species Petroica traversi. The sequence goes on along the minus strand of JAHLSL010000042.1, from coordinate 5,966,484 downwards.
CATCAAAACACTGGGAAAACACAGACATGGACATAGTGAATAGCAGAATAGCTCCTGGAGTTAAGCTCTGCACATAAATGCAAGCATGACAGTGCTGACATTTGAACTAGCAGAGCTTGTTGGGCATATTCTAACTGCACTAGGAAGAATTATGGTAGTTACTCTTCAAAGTCGTGCAACATGGTCCATTTTGACTCTAATATTTTCCTTGAGACTCTTCCTTGAAATAACAAGGGATTCTCTCTGTGTTTAAATTGAATGGGATGGAAGTAGAGACCTCAGTGGGATTTTGGGGTAGGGAAGCTGGGTCTGTACACACATGCTGGCATCAGCGGAGTCTCTGTGCCTGTTTTGTTGTTGCTTTTGTTTAGTTCCTCATCTGAACATGTTTGTGTCCACAGCTGGAACCCCAAAACACTGTCAAGTAACAAATGTGCAATAGGAGACTCAATACAATAAACTTTACATATTACCTGTTTTTCACATCATATACCTCTAAGATTCCTCTTTTCACTACTTCACTGTGGCAAAATCCACTTCTTTAATGTAAGTCTTATATTCAATTTTATTTTTGGTTTATGGCAAATTTATTTTGGAGTAAACTTACAAGCACAAATACCACCATTTAACAATGGTCCTCTGTTTACATTTGTGATACTTTCCAGTGTACTCTAGAGAAGCAAAACGTAAAAGATATGGTAAAGCAGCCTCCTGTTTTGATGAAAAATTGCTAGCAGTCATAATCTAATTAACTTAACCAACAAGGCAATACAAATTAAGTGCCCAGTTCATGAGTGATCCCATATTAAGGCTAAATTTCCTAGAAGTTATACAGCAAAACATTTTCCATTAAGACATTAATAAAATTCTATATTCAACATCATCATTTCCTTGGGTCTTATGGAATCCAACAAGAGGACTCTGGTTGAGAGAGAAGCAGTGATATACATGACCAAAATCTTGTATTCCAGCAGTGGGAAAGCTTAGGGAAAATGATAAAAGCATTATACATTATATTCTTCTCTGACCAGACTTTAATTGAATTTAAATGATAGGGTCATTATTTTTTTGTATTTCTGAGGAAGTAATATTTTTGCTACTTTTACGTGACTATTTGTAATTTTTGCTGTATTAGTAAGTACCTATCCAATCAATCTTGATTTTTAAATCTCTTTCAGTCTCTTGAACAAATATGTTTACAGGAAAAGTCCAGTTTGTTTAGAATCATGCAATGATTTAGATTGCAAGGGACTTTGGAGGTTATCTGGTCCAACCTCCTACTCAAAGCAGACCTAACCTAACCTGAGCTGGTTTCCTTTCTTCCTTACTTTCTTTTTTTTTTTTAAAGTAATTTCAATAGCAGTATTTTATGGCAATAGTTCTCGCTGAAGAGCTTGTTCTAAACCACTTTCCATTTACTAAATTTCCTTTTTTTTTCTTCTCTGCTATGAACATACTATGTGCCTTTGGAATCAATAATCCCCATTCATGATTTATTCTGCATTTGCCTCTTGCATTGACAATGGAAAAGAACAGAGACTAATCTGAGTATCTAGGGTGGAAAACAGTTTGGAAAATGTTCCTTCTCTCATGTTAAAAGGATTATAAAACCATATTCTGAAGTATGACCATACTTCAAGATTATTGTTTTGAAGCTAAAGGTAATTAAACCATGTTTTCTATATATTTCCAGAGATAATGAGCTGCTGAATGATGATTTTTCTTAAATGATAAGAGAGCTGAACAAAATATGAGAACTAAAGGCCTGACTTTACTCTGAGATGTTCTGGTATAATTCGAACTCAGCTTCTCCAGTGCTGATGAATTCTCTCCAGTTCTACATGGCTGTGACCAAAGCAGAATTTATTGTATAGTTTGAATGAAAGAATTGAACAATTTTCCTGTGTTCTTAGATGATGGGCTTTCTATTAGTTGGTCTATAGTGTCTCTTTCTCACCCATTCCCTATTTTATAAATTTTAAAAATGTTTTTTTTCAAAAGAAAATGCCAAACTCTACCTGAAAAACTGTACTACACACAGAGCCTTGCAAACTATTGTTTTTTAAAGGGAAGCACTTTGCAGATCATGAAACTTGGGAAGGATCCTGTGAAGTATTTGGTCATGTTTAAAAACCGTCCAGGGTAACTATGACAACTTCATATCTGGGGGCCAAGATCGTGTCCACATACCAAATATCTGACACTATCCAAGATCCTTATCCAATGTGAAGAGGAAACTGTAAAAGTATAATTGCCTAAAACAACCCCTAGAGAGAGTATTGCTGGTTCTTAAGAAGATTTTTTGACATCTTAAATACAGCTTTTTCTTAAAAGGTCTTAGCAGGAAACTCGTGAAAGAAAAGAAAATAGTGCAATGAGTAAGGTATCTATAACACCAGAAAAACAGGTTTCCAGCTAGGTCCCTTCTTTGTTACTTGCCCTAATTTCTTAATGAGCATTTAGTTAAATGAAATGGGAGTGTTCTACAAGCCTCTGAAATATATCAGTATCGTTCTCTTTGGTTTATATTTTAAATAGGAGTGGTATCCAATCTGGGTTTCAGCTCCCTCTGATCTGTATCAGGTGGGATCAATGCTAAATGAGGTTGAGGAAGGAGCACTGAGGATGCTGAGTGTAGCAGAAGTGGCTGGTTGGGGTCCATTCCATCACCTGATGCAGGTGGTTCAGATGCAGACTGTGGTGTTTTGGCATTACACATGGGAATGAAGCATTCTAAGTGATAAAAATCTGCATTTCTATGCAATGAGTGTGTTGGCTACAGCACCTGCAGCCTGTTCTTTTTGGTAAAAGTCGTGCTCTGTGATAATTCTCTCAGTTATTGATGGTTAATATCATTTCTGCTTCCTGTCCCTGCACAGCAGTGAGGTTTTTACATCCTGCCTATATTTGATCCCTTTCTACTTCTCTGGATGAGGCAGAGTTCCACAAGACAGCTTTTTCTAAAGGAAGAAAGTCCTGGAAAATGCATTACTAAAGGTACTGATCTAAAAAAACAGGTGAATAAATGGTGTTTTAGTTTTGGCAGCCAGGATAAGGTTTTGCCTATTGGTTCAGGTAGAACCAAACTCAAGCATTTTATTAATGGCACATTAACATAACTGTCTTTGGCAAAATATTTTTGGCCACTTTTAATGAAAGTAAAAAGACAAATCTGGATAAATAGGAGCAGATGGTAATTTTCATCATTCTTCCTTTCCCCTCTCCTTTTACTAGCAGCTCAGTGAAGGAGAACTAAAAGACAAAAATTCCTCTTAAGTGAATTTGGAACAGAAACTGCAAAATAGATATCCCAATTTATGCACTAACCTTTGCCCTGTGGGGTCATGCTCTTGAATGCTCTTCATCTACTTAGTTAATAAAGCCAAAGGATTTTCATCACTGAAAAAAAATGTTCAGATGTGTTTGCCAGATTTTACATCAGTTGAGGGCTGCTTTGATTTGTGAAAACTGCATTTTCAGTGAATACGTTTTTATCCAGGAAAAGCTCTCTCCATTGTGATAATGGTTATCTGCAAGTCAATGTTAACTTGGCAACCTTCATGTTTGGCAGCAGATTATAGCTTTACATAACACAGAGTTATTATTAATGTACCATATTGCTGTTTTTATGAAGGAATCAAGTTTTCAAGTGTTGGGGTTTTTTTTAAGTCAGGAAATGCAACAAATAGGCTTTTTACAGGCGTGTGACTTTATGATCTACATATCCTGCACATTTAATTAGATTTAATTTAAAATATAAATTAGGTCAATGCACGTATTTAGTAATCAAAGATATCTATTATGCCACCTGAATAGAAAGAGTCTAATTTTATGTTTCAAGATCTTTTTCATTCTACACATTCATAAAAAGCCCAGTGTTAATAATTCTTTGACATATTGTTAATGTTTTATTTGGGCTGTTTGTATTTGACACAAGGCTAAGGATGTCTAACTGATCTTGATTCAAGGTATCTGTCACATGAACAGAATTTCTCTCAGTAAATATTGCTTTATTTTTAAATTAATTGAATCAGAAAAGTACCTGTAAAAGGCTAAAAAGGTGCTTAAGGATAGTGGAATAAGCACTTAGTAACAACAGCTCATACAGTGTAAGATCTCCAGCTTACATTATTGTTCCATAGAGTTTCATACAAAGAGGGTTTTTTGTTTAGCAAGGCTGATGAGGTCCTATAGCAAAAAGATACACAATATCAACAAGTAAACAGTTAATCTGGCATAAATGCTCGATGTCTTGATTCCTTTCTAAATGCATGTTAATTTTGTGTCACTTTCCCGTCCCTGTACTAGAACTGAAAGTAGGACATCTGTAAGCCCAGTAATTAAACAAATTAATCAGATCCCTATTTTAAAAAAAACCAAAAAATCTAACAAAAACCCAAAAACTTTGCACAGCAGTGGTCCTACTCAGTTTTCCAATGCAGAAGTTGATTCTGCTCTAATGTGTATCACAATCCCATGTCTCTCACATACCAGAAGTAAAAAGAAGATTCACCAGTTGCCTTGTTAGTGCAGAAATTAAATGCTTCAGAAGCTTTTCTGACATTCCTGTCATCCATCAGCATCATCAGTTTTCCCATCTCCTTTTTTGGAAGACACAAATTAAGGTTTTTCGTAGTTGGAGTTGAGGGATGAGACAGCTCATTGCTACGTGCAGAAGTTGTTTCTTACAGGCCTACATTAGAAACTTCTGCTCACACGTTCATGTTAGCCTGGATCTGAAAATAAAATAAATCCCACCTGCCCAGTGGAGCTCAACCAGCCGACTTCCTGGTGTGGACACAGCTGTGTTGCCAGGAAAAGGCTGCTGCCAGATTAACCTGTTTGGTTTAGAGCCTGGTGTAACTAGGATGGCATAAAATCTCCTTCAGCTGGCAAACATCACACCCCTGCTGCAGAGCTCTGTTGTTGTGGCTCTGAAATGCTCACAGGGACTGTACCTGCAGACACAGCACTGGTGTGAGAACAAAGGGGAGACAAAGATGCTGAGAGTCATTGCCAGTTCTGCTAGTCTCCCTTTGGACTGTGGGAGCCCCTTTGAAAAATTCCCTCTCCGTAAATCCATTTTTTTTCCCTGGAAGATACGTTTCCTATGTGTGCCAGTTTCCACTGGCTGCAGGAACATCTGCTGATGTTGACTAGATTTTCTTTGCCTCAGAAACACTGAGCATTTATTGCCCTTGCCCTGGCAGCTAAATACTAAAGAATATGTCCCAGGAGGATTGCTCTGTGTAGCAGAAAGGAGTTGGATCTTCGGCCAGACCCAGTGGGACTGTAAATGCCTCTGGTTCTTAGCAGATACTACAGTAAGTAAGAATTCTGCTTGCTTCACAGTCACAGCAAGGGGACTGCACAACACCATAACCCAGCACTAGATCAGGTTCAAAGTGTTTCTTCTGTCATCACGTACATCTGCCTTAGGTTTTCAGAAAGCCACAGAATTACAGCAGTGAGGAAATATTCCAAGGTCAGCCCAGGATCAGTCTGAGTGACAGGTGATGATTGTGTTTTTACTAAGCTTTCTGTCTCTGATACCTGTTGATGAGTTCATGGGGGCCAGCAACTTCAGGACTCTTTAGTGTATGTGAAATTGTTTAATTACTCTTTCTTCCTCTGAGGAATGTGAGAAAGCTTGGATGGGTGGCATACAGACAATTGTGACTATTATGGTCTTTGACCAGAATTAATTGTCCAAAGCACTTCAGCATGGAAAAAATGTCACTGGACACTGACACAATAGGAGTTAGTGGAGTGAAGAAGCTGAAGAAGGAGTGATTGTTCACTTTTTTCTGCAGTATGAGTAGAGGGCATCAAATAGAGTTTAAATTACTTAATACTTGGAAAATATCTCTGTTTTCTGAGTAAAGGTGTTTGGAGGCTGGATGAGACAAGTATCAGACCACTGATCTTAAACACTTGGCCTTTGTATGGCAGCTGTTTCTATTGTTATTTTCCCCTCATCTGGAAATACAAACCTAAATGCCCTCCTTCTCTGTCCCATGACGGAGCTGACAAAGAGCTCTTCGGAAGAGAAATGGGGTACCAAGAATGGGAAAAGGGGAGGACTACTTCCAGAATTCTGGAGGACCTGGAGCTGCAGCCTAGCACAATTGGAGTCTACTTGCACCCATTTTTGTTTGAATTGAAACACTGAACTTATTTTTGGTTGACTATTAGGAGCTAGTCATGCAAATTATTATTATCGAACAGATTTGATAAGGTGGCTATTTAAAACCCATATGTTATAAGTGTGAAGTTCTGACGTGATTGAAATGAAAGTGTTAGTGAGTCAAACACAACAATTTTGACAAACTGTATGTTATAGCAAGTTTGCAGTTTCCTATTCAATTGAAGAAAAAAATTTAAAACAATCCATGTATCAGAACTTCTAAATTAACCTTCTGAAAAATCAGTTGCTTCAAAACAATATCCTAGTTATAAAATACAGCAATCAAACAAATATTTTAGTGATTCTCCTATTGGGAGCAACCTGTTTGTTGGCCAGAGACTAACATGCCAGAAAATACACCTTTCCCTCACATTGGTGCTTAGAAATGGGCAGGGATTTTGGTGTAAGGCCTGCTGCTTTCCTGTCATGTAGGGAATGGTCTCTCACCAGTCCGGAGACAACAGCACATCCTAGAAAGCTCAGAGATGGAAGAATGAACCACAGCAGAACATGAAACACTTTTACAAACTAGAAAAGCCTTTGCCCCGAAGTATTTTTAAGCCACATATTTCAGAATATGTCAGACAATTGATTAGCAATCTGTTGCTGAAGTGATATATTGATCTGATGCATGGTTTCACTTAGCAGCTACAACACGTACAGCAAAGAGTTGAAAAAAAGTGAGCTGGAAATCTATACAACATCTTTTATTCAAAACAGATGTATTACTTGGTATATGTTTAACATTCTCCTCATAATCCCAACTTGATCCTTAACCATCGTGCATTAGAATGTTGCTTTTAAAGAAGATGAAAATGGGCTGCTAAAATGGTGCCCATATAATCTGAATTATTTTCAGCCCTGTTGTTAAAGCTTAAAGATAAAATTCTCTTTTGAACTAAGGTTGAAGGCATTGTGTTTGATAGATTGGTATAATTCCTGCAATATAAATACTCATAAATTAAGTTAGTGGTATGGTATGATTTCCTGTAATCTGTTTCCAGAATCAATATTTTATTGAATGAACTTCTTATTTTAACTTCTCACTTACTGACCCAGTGGTGCAGCTGTAATGTGTGCTTGATCACTCACTCGCCTTTATTTTTTTTTAAAACAGACCTGACTCTGCAGCACTGTAGATGGAGCAGGTTTTTGGAAGCATTGCACTTAATATTGTGTGGAAAGAGATTGAAAATAACACTATCATGCCCTAATGTAGTGACTCCCATCTTAACATCCCATAGTAATTTAGAAAATGGCTATGTAATGTTACCCCCATTCTATAGGCAGGAAGAGTGAAGCCATGATTATTTCCTTCTTAAAGGATGCTTAACTTTAGCACCTTCTATTATATTTCCTTTCTAAATGTGAATTTTATTTTAAAAAATCCTTTATACATAGCAATTGTCATTTAGTTAACTACCCAAGATTTATTGTGAGCTTCTGCCAATGAGTGTGTGACCTCATGCACAGCAAAAGATTGCTCATTCTGAGCAGGTAGAATTATCTCACCTTTTGGGAATGTGCTAATGAAGATGCTCAGCAGTAGCTTTGGTGGCTGGTGTCCATTGGCACGTGATAGCTCAGCCTTCTGCTCTGGGTTTTAGCCCTCATGACTTCCTGAGCAAGCCAAGCTTCAAGCAGTGGGATTGCCATGTGCTGCTCTGGTTTTAGCCTCTTTCAGTTTGCATTATGGCAGCATGAATTATTTATTATTAGTAATCATATTAGTAGAGTTAACCCTTTCTCCCCAGCATGCAGTCTTTGATCTGCTTCTGGGGCGGAGGTAGTGACAAAGACAGATGGCAATTTGAAATTGTTCCCTTGGTTGACTTTTGACAAAACTATGACTTTAGAGAAGCTGATTTGTGCTTTCTTCCCCTCACTTGTATGCAATTATACAATTCCCATATAACTCAGCAAATGAGCTGTTTCCTAGAGGCACCTCCTCAGTAAAACCCAAAGAGAGATCAGCTTTCTGGTTAAGAATATAGAGAGGAAGAAACAGTGGCATGCATTTCAGGAACATTTTAGAGGTTGGATAAAACAAAACACAATAAAAATTGAAAACGCTACAATGAACACTTGAAAAAAGCAACCAGAAATATTCAGTGTTTTTGGTTCTTATGCTCTTACACTTGATGGTTTTCTGCTTGTTCTGTGAAAGGAACTTTGTCTGAAAGCAGAATTGCAGCTTTCATCACTTAACCATTCTTGATAGTGGAGAGAAGCTGGAAATATGAAATCTAACATCTGAAAACAGAGAGCATATAAAGATCCCAACGCTTAAAAAAAAAAAAATCTCTAAGTTTAAAATATTAGTTTTTCTTCCAGAGACGCCAAAGACTTTTCTAAGTTCTTAGGATTAGAAATAGTGAAATACTTGTTTCTAATAATATTAATAATAACTACTTATTTAATAAATTCTAATTTAACATATTTATATGAAGTAACAATACCTCGATCAGCTTGGCAGCAATGCATAGTCCCTGTGCTGTATCCTTTTCAGAAACACAAAAATTACCAGCAATCAGCATCATTCCACACAGACCTTCAGGTACTCCAGGTCTCCTGGGAGCTTTGGGTTGCTGCAGCAAAACCTGGTGCTGCATCTCGTAGCTGCAGAGCCAATGGTTTTATGATTTCCCCCTCCTCAAACAGCTCCTCACTCCCTTTTTTCTTTGCTGTTGCTTGTTCTGTGTCTGTGCTTTATAAGCTACACCACATTTAAGCATGCATTGATCCCACTGTGGGTTTTGGGGGCGGAGGGGGGAATGCAGTGGAAGTACTAACAGAAAAATTGCTCTTTCTGTGGTGGCCAGAACAACTGTATTAGATGAAACTGCTTTTTTTAAAATCAGCATTTTAAAAGTACTTTCTGATGTGGTAAAAACTGTTATATAGATGGAGTTCAATAAGCTGGAGGGTATATGAAAGGAAAAAATTGATTGTTTCATAGGTAGGGGTTCTGTACCTAAAATATCTCTACAGATTAAATTTCCAGTCTGTTTGTTCTCACACATTTTTTTTTCCAGATGGGAAAACTGAGAATGAACAAGTTGAAAGCCTTCATAGAGGAAGCCTGAATACTCTGACTTGCACATGATGGTCTCTAGGTTTATAGGGGGATAATGCCACCATAAAACTCCAAGACAGCACAGATATTCTGCCAGCCTATTTGCAGTCCTAATCCTGAGAAATCCCCTGTAAGTGAGTACTGACCTCATATGAGGAGAATACAAACCTCATCCCGATTCCTCCACAGACTTGTCCAGCATCACTCTTGATGTTTCCAAAGAATGTTTCCATGAAGGCTGGTGTTATTCTCCATTGAGATTAAAAATGGCATTTTTGAGATCTGATATTCCAGAGGACAGCCTTGTAGGGCTATAGTAGGAAGGAAACTGGCCTCCAAAAGATACCACTGTAAGAAAAGAGCAAGGAAAAGTCCAGTCCTGAAAAAAGAAAAAGAATCAAGAAGTGTGGAAGTCTGGTGAAACAATGATTTGGAGCTGAATAATATTATATCAGGTCTGTATGCTTTTAATAAATAGTTGGAAAGTCTTCCATGAGAAGTTTCTGTTCAGTTTTATCTCAGGGATAAGTTGCTCTTTCCCCCATAAAGAGCTGAACTTCCTGAGCTGGCACATGTTGGAAGTTTTTTTACAGTGGCATACAAAGCCTTTTCTTTTAACATTTCACATATATGTTCTCACTTCAAACAGAATTAAAGGCATTTCAGACAGAAATAAAGAGCTCCAGAGCCCTCTGAAGACATTGAGATCTGCACACTGACCTCCACAAGTTTTAGATCTTGCTCTTTTTCTGAGCTCCTTTTGTTTTAGTTAGTTGCCATTTATATAACAGAGTTTAAAAATTCAGAAGGAATATGCACACAAGGAATATGCAGCTCAGGATGGAAAGGGAAGGGTCCAGCAAAGCCATTCCCTGCTGCTTGCTGAGTGAGCATGAGGAGAGTTTTGCAGTCTGCACTGACTGGGTGCGACTGATGGCTCACTGCTGAATTCCTGCTGCTCCTGGTGAACCACAATTCATCTCCTCTGCAATCTACAGAATAAAGGAACCAGATAATCAATGACACTCTCGTCTGTCCATATTTAAATATTTATGGGAGAGATGTTGACAGATGATCTCACCATCTAAACTCCCTTTGTAGTTGATGGAAGGACAAAGACACTTCTGTCTCATGTTTTTCTAGACACATTTGCAAGTAAACAAATGGATATACATATATCCAAATGTAAAGGTTATTTTAAATGGTGTCATAGCAAAACTCGAAGAATAGAATTAGGTGCTCTTTCCTGGCCTTGTTTTTATTCTCTTCTGTTTTGCCAGTGCAAAGTGAAGTCAGTGTAGCCAGAAGTATAAACTCTCTTGAAACTCCAGCAAAAAATATGTACAGCAGATACAAATGAAATTCAGGGTAGGTGACACCTTTCTGGGATTTGTGTGACTGGATATTCTGTTTACAACTAGCTGTAATATTAAGGATGTAGGAATATCTGCAGTTAGCAAAGCTGAAACTTCATTTTGGCCACATTAATGAGGTGTTTGGTGTTCTACTTCTCTTCTGGGCTTTTGCATCACTGACTCAAAAGCTGCACCTTTGTTAATCCAGACAGACTGGGTTTTTGTCCTGTGTCCAGTTAATCAATTTATGCTTCATCCTGCAGTTTCCCTCTCAGGGAGAGATGCAACTTGAGAGTCACAGACCCCAAGGAGTGCTTTGTTTACTGAGAAGAGATGAAACTGCTGCTGTCTTTGTACAAAACCATTTATCTTAGTATAAAATCAGTATCTTGTTCAGCCCTAGAAACTTTCCTGACAAGGCTGAACTGAAAAGAAGTCTCAGTCCTCCCTCAACACATGTGATTTTGTCCATCATGAAGGTTGCAAAAACATCTGTCCTGGCACATGGGGATCACAAGGAGGCTGATTAAAAACCTGGAAGACAGACATTTCCCAGTCTGAGCTTTCTGCCATGGAAACAGGCACCATAATGCAAACCTGACTGATCTGTTGCAGGGAATAAAAAAAAAAAAAAGAAAAAAAATGTCTTTGTAGACAGTTGCTGTTCCCTGGTTGTTGATGAAGCCCTCTCATGTTTCATTAATGTAATCAGTAAGTTGTCACTGTAAGCGGGCAAGGCAGGCAGAGATTTGGGGAAGTCCTTGAAGGCAGGCAGAAGGAAATGTAATGTACTTAGGAGATCTGTGTTTGTCTGATAACAGCCCAGGCCAATTTGTAGGCCTATGGCATAGCTACCCAGGACTGAAGTGCCATGATGGCTTTATTTTATTGTGACCTTGATTGCTTTGGTAGGGTGAGCTCACAGAGAGGGGGAATAAGTGAGAAGGAAACCAAGCAGGACCAACTGGCCTGTTCCTGCAGGATGCAGGGTTTCTGTGGGTGCAGCTGGGCTCTGCTGCTGCCCACGGTGCTTCTCCCCTGGGCAAGGGTGATGGGAGGATCTCTACATCCCACAATTTCACTGCACAGCTCCTGGTGGCACACCAAGTTATGACTGAAAGCTAGAAATTCTCTTTCTCATGTTGTGATATGGAAAATATTTCACCAGTCCTGTCAGAAAAAAAAGAAATTTCCTTGGCGTAATTAAAAACTACTTATTTAATACAAAATTCTTGTATTTCAGTCAACTGGCTGGTTTATCCACAAAAAGCTGACCATATTTTCACTTAACCTTTATCCCATTACTGATGTGTTCATATTTGTGCTACATTTACATAAGGTTTACTGACAAAATATGTCTTTCCTTTTGCATGTTTATGAGTTTCATGGTTGAGCACATCTGTGGAATTGTTTAGATATCAACAAAACTAACGCAATACAAAAACTCTGACCTCACTGTGGCTTTCTCTTACCAGCTTGGATATTATGCTTCAATTATTCCTGAAGGTAGGCTTCAGCTCTAGGCTGTTCCCTACTCTGCCACCTCAGGGGGAGGAGGATTGACATGATGAAGACATTTGGGTGAATGGCTGTGTCCTGGTCAGCTGCAGGACCCAGGAATTCTGCAAATGTGAGGTGAACCCTGCAACTGGCACACCCTCACGGAGCTTTATCTTCACAGGGATGCAGAATCCTCCTTTGCAGAGCCTGCAGGGCACTGCCTGTGGGGATAATTGGCTAATTGCCATTGATCCTTAATGGGAGATGGGTGTCTCCTGTGCCTCTGAAAAGTCTGACTGGAGGAAGTCACTTCTCTCTATCTTAGTAGCCAGTTCTTTCATCACATTTTTTTACACTTTCTAGTACTGTGAGAACATCTTTTTCATGCATGAGGGAGGAATCTAACTCTGAATGGACCTGGGTGTCATCAGTTTAATGATACTGTACAGATAAGGAAAGAAATGCTACATGATGGTGCTTATCCATGCTTGGGACAAAACTGTATCACACCAGCTGTTGTGCAAGCTTCCTTGGAAAATTTTCTCCAGAGTAGCTTTCACCTTCATAAACACACACAGGAAAAGTGGTTGGGTTAGAGGAGCATGAGCTCTCAAAAATTTGCTATATTATTCAACTAATTCTTAGTTTTTAAATCTTCACAGGTGGAGAAGGTCCATATTAATCAGGACAAAGTCAAATGTGAACCAGTTGAATTGGGAAAAAATCTTTCAGTGGCTCAATATGTATCTGCTGATGAAAGGTGCTTGGGAGCCTCCTGGGCTCAGATGGCTTGGAACAACCAACATCTACATTAGTAAACTCCAGGTGCCTAAACCAGGGTTTGCATGCAAATTGTCAGGTGTTTGAGCTGCCAAATTGTGGCCAGGATATATTTGGAAGGGTTTAAGTTGGCCCAGGCCAAGCAGTGCCAGTGAATGTGGTCATGGCACAGTCAGTCCTGTCCCAGGGCACGCCAACAGTTCAGGCACTGAATTTATTTATCTCTATGAAGGTCAAATTTCTTACACAAGCCAAGGCCATGGTCTCACTCATGGGCCTCAGCCACTGCTTCACTGCTGGTGGCCTCTCTGGGGAGATGAACTCCCACTTCTTTAGCAGAAGGCAGTGGATGAGGCTGGACTTAGAGGCTCTGCAGCCTCCACGCTCAGAAGCTTTAAAGACCCAGCTGAGTGAAGCCCTGAGCAAGTTGGTCTGACCACAGGGCTGTCCCCACACTGGGCAGGAGGTTGGACTCAGATCCCTTCCAACCTAAATTATTCTCTGTGGAACAGGGTCGATCCTCTGTGATTCACTGAGCTACCCCCTCCAAAAGATGACTGCAGGCTCAGGCCGTGGCAGTATCAGTGAGGTGGCAGCTGTTTTACAGCACCATCCATAAAGAATGGCTATGAATTGATAGGAAATATGGGCAGACTTAAAATGGAAAAAAGACAACTATAATAAATATCTCATTTTATGTCAGTGAGTTAATGCTGAGAAGGTAAAAAGGAACATGAGATGTTCTTTTTTTCCCCCAAAGCCTAGTTAACTTCATAGGCAGAGATTATCATAACAGCAGTTTATGAATAACCTATTTCAACAATGGGATTTGTGGCTTGCATTTCATTGTGGTAACACTACTGCAGCTGCTCTTTCAGCAGTTTGGCAAATACCTATGACCTTCACCCAGAGATTAAAACACTTGTCCTGAGTAGTGTGGTGATTCAACATGCAGAATTTCCTGGGTGGGCTGCAAATCCTTAACTATGTTTTCATAAGTCATTGATGTTGCTGAGCCTTTTTGCATAATTGTTGTTCTTATTCTTCTTTCAATCTTACAATGTCTCAACAGTGTATTTTTGAGAAAGCCAAGAGCCAGGTGGAGTTCCCCAGTACAAACAACAACTAAAAATACTTCTACTCTGTATTCATTCAGTGGCATTGTCTGATCCTATATTACACAAGATTAATGATCTAATGTAGCTTGACATTTTACAAGAACACGAAGCATCAGCCAAAAACTGTCATAAGATGTGACACCAGACCTAGAAAGCACTGTAGAGGGATAATAGGCCAATTAGATGTGTCCGTTTGTGTTACTGGCAGGCAATGAAAGGCAGCCCTTTCATCCTCCCCTCCAGATTCACCATCTGAACCTGTTGTGAATGAGAGACCAAAACTGTGAGTTACTCCGCCTGCTTATCAACAACAGCAAGGGCCAAATCCTGCCTCTTACCTGGCACAAGTCATTATTTATAAACTTAGTGGGAGCTTCTAGACTGCTCAGTGTATTCTAATTAGCCAGGTATCTTCTGACACTATTCCCAATTGTTGCCACTATTCCCATTTTGAGTCTGTGGTACTGATGAAAGGCATTGGCTCCTCTGGAGTGGCTGCACAGTTGTTAATTAGTAACCTAAATGTAAAAGATAAACCCTGGCAACAAGTTTTAATCACCAACAGCCTGGGCTAAATATGAAAGATGAGCCTAAAGTTAAAATACCATCCATTTCATAAGCCATCTGGCTGTCTTTCCTTTCCTACTTATTTAAACACTGTTTTGTACAGGCCATTCTTTTTGGGGTTTTCCACGCAACATGGACAATTTGCCTTCTTTTCCCAGCTTCTGACCTCGCAGTTTCCTGAAGAGCTGTGGTGTGACCCAGCTGTGCCAGGGCCCTGGAGGTGTCAGGGTTGAGTGGGATGAATCCTGCAGACTTTGATCATGGATTTACTCTCCTGCAAAATTCACCTGTGACAGGTTGCACATGACACTTGCTACTGTGATTCTCTGGTTTTGGTGCATCCATGGTTTTGAGTACAAATTGATTGTCCATTTGGACCTGATCTATCATTTGATTTTCCTGCTTTTCCCCTTTTCCAGTACTCGGAAATTTAAAACTACTTACTTAAGTCACAGTATGGAAGGGTGCAATATAGAGGTAAGCTGACAGTGATAGTTGACTGGTCTAGTTAGTAAAAAAGAAAAAAAAGTATCATAATTCAGTGTATCTTTTGTGGCTCTTCCACAGTTTCCATCACACATTATATTTCTTGTATCTACTAGCTTTTCAGCAGGAAAAAAATAGATTTATCTTTATTGACATTATTCTAACTTATAGGAAAATTAGGCCTGCACTTGGGATTTCTGTATCAGCCCCCCTGTAATACTAAATCCTTCTCCACACTGGATTGCCCTTTCAAATCCAGGTACAACTCATGTTATACCTGGATTTGATCATGCCTGATCCTTGTGTCCTTTTAGATTACCTCCTGTGTTACACCAAGGTTACACCAAGGCACACAGCTTTAGTTTTTCCCTCACTGAAGTCAGGAGCAAAATCTCTGCTGTCTGTAATGGAGAGGGAACAGTTATTACCAATGCTACTTGAAAGTACATAGAAATTTTTCATCTGGTTTTAGTAGATGCTGGAATAAGCCCCTGTTCTCCACCTGATACACTTAGTTGAGCTTTCAGCACAGACATTTCCCCGCAGCTGATGTTCAGTTTACACTGGTTGTGATGCACTAAATCTTTATTGCTGATTACACAGAGTAGCCTTGCCAGATGAGGAGGCAGCGGAAATGTGGGTGTCTGGTTTTCAGTCCTTCCTCTCAGTATTAAATTAAATGTCTTTCTAGTAAAAGAAGGCTTGACTCAAAGGCTGCTGAAATTAGTGGAAAAACATCCACTGAGAAGGGTTTCTAGTAAGGCCCACCATTCTGAAGGCATTCCTTCCTGATAGATATTTGCAGCTGGGGCTAATAATAATCTTTAATGTTCTTTCTAATGAATCTCCTGCCATATGCTTAGTATGTCCAATGTTAACTTACATTTCAAGCACTAAATATGTTTATCTCTATTGGGAGTTATCAGATGTAAACACATAAAAATGCTGTGACTATTTAACCCTTGCAAACTATTCAATTCTGTAGAATCCAACTCTGGATAGAATTATTTCCCTTTTTTAGCATATTTTGATGGAAAGAAGTTTATACTGGCCTTTGAAACTGGTCTTTTATCATGTTCTCTAACAGACATCACCATTCTAGTTCTTTGCTTTTGCCTTTTTTTTTTTCTCTCTCTATATTTTTCTCTATATTTTCTGCCAAAATCACATGTAATTGGAAGGGAGTTTTGAACATATACAGCATCTTTTACTACACAAATTTTCCTTGAAAGTAAATTTCTGAATAAATTTTACATTTGCAGGCTCAATTCCTATATTTCTATATGTCTATCTGTTTCTGACACAAGCAAAATCCCACTGCTGACTGAGGGACAGGACATAGAGAAGAGGAGGTAGATGTGTCACTAGAATCTCTTCCTCCTCCTCCTCCTCCTCCTCATCTTCCTCCTTGTAATGAGTCCATTTTGCCAAACTGGTGTCAGCTGGGAAAGCAGAATAGGTTTTCTTTCCAAGACTCACTGAAGTTTTGAACTGATGGAGGGGTTTAATCCTGGCCCTCTCCCAAGCAGGAACACGTCCTGAAAGTCGGACTAAAGTCTCTCTTTGAAAAGTGCGTTAGCATTAGCGAACACTCTCCTGTCTCTGTGGGACACAGCACTTTAAATCAGCTATTTCATGATGGAATTTTCCTCCCTTCCTCAGAGGCTGTGAACTGTTCAAGCTAAGTCAAGCAGAGCACTGGCAATGCTCGTAGTCCCCTTGGCAGGCGAGCAGCAAATGACTCTCGGCTGGGATTCTGTCCCAGAACAACGATCCCTGTTGGAAACCTTAGCTCAGATGAGAAGCACCACATCTGTAATCTATACGTTTACTCTGCAGACCTCCTAAAATAAGGACAGATAAATATAGAAACCTGTTGGGGCCAGCACATGGGGACAAAACTTTTACTTTTGAAGGGGGAAGAACAGACATGGCAATGTCATTGGGTTTGAGGTAAGTCCCAGCCCTGCTGCCAGTCTGCTGTGCAAACATAGGTGGCATTTGCACTTAGACAGCTTTTCCAAGTTCCTCTGGGAGGGTTACTGTAGTGGGGAACGCATGGCACTAGTGTGGCAGTGAGGAAAGATATGTCTGTGTTAGTGTTGTTTATTTTGGTTCATTACCACATTTCACTGTTGGGGAGTTCACAACACTAAGAGGGAATCAGGCGCTGGAAGTTTTCTGAAGACCAGAGTCCTGCTTCTGCCACATCCCTTGTTTGTGGTTGTAGGAATGTTGCTTCTCCATCTGGTATCTCTCTCTCCTCTGCTCACTGGCCAGTTAGGTGGCGCAGGGAGGGACACACAACATGCTGCAGCAAGTCTCCACCTCTGTAATTCCATAAAATATCCTACATTAATTGACAGGAAATGATCTCCTGGGCCGGCCCTGGGCAGCATGTGCTACTCAGGATGGATCAGACAGTGCTGTTGGATGCAACCTGCCTTTCTCATGGAGAGAGAGATGTAGGAAAGCAGACGAGAAACACATTTGCTTGAACAGCAAAGAAGCCTGGCCCCTACTCAGGCTGTTGGGATAGTGCTAACAGAAGGGAAGATCCATGTTTATATTTTCATTCCTGTCCTCAACTGCAGCATCAGCCCTCAGATAACTTGACCACAATATCAGTGTCAGTATCAGAAAGAAGCACAAAACTCAGCTGGCCACCTTGCTCTGAAGTATGCACAGGCTGGGTCATTCCCATAGCCTGGAAAGTGGCTTTTTACAACAGGGAAAATCACTCCAAGGGACTCCCAAAAAACCCAGTGACTCTGAATCATGCATGAATTGTCCACTTCATCCAGACAAGTGATGGGAAAAAAATTGGCATTAATCTCTGCATTGGCATGAACACTTGTAACATGAGGATAAGTAATGCTTTCTGCAGGGTGAACGCATGTGTAGCTCCTTGTGAGCCCTCTGAAACTGCAGAGGCAAAAATACAGCACATTAACATCTGAAAAACCAGGGGCTGGACAGATAAAGTCCTGGAGACAACAGAACCCTGGATATGCAGCATGGTAACTCGAATCTGCTACACAGGGACTTGGCACTTGCAGAGATAATCACTGGAGCTGTGGCAGGGTTAAATGTTGAATTAATACACATGATAGGTCATCATCCTTTCGTCTTTCCTTCTCGGAGGAAGTAAATAAATCTGTCAGCTTAATCTAGCACATTAACCTTAATCCTACAATTTACTTACTAGGGGATTTGTATAATCTACCCGATAAATAAGGACAGTAATTATTCCTGCTACAGAGGGCTGTGAGAAATATTTGCAATGAAGCTTGAAGCTGGATTTAAAAACTGTTTTGGTTTTATTAGAAACACAAAACTCTGGCCAGGTTTCCTGGAAAATTCCACGGGGCCCAATGCAGGTGGAAGCTAATTTTCTGTAAGTGTATGTGTTTGCTTAGCCAAAGTGGAGATTCAGGATTGCACATGGTCCTGAGTAAGGGGGAGGAAGGATCTCTAGGAATATGTTTGCAGGAGCACACTGGAGGAACAGCCTTGTGCCTCATGGAGGCCCAGCCACTGCATGATCCCACCAAGAAATCTCATGGTGGAGAAGAGCAACACAGCCCCAGCCAGCCCCTGTCTGCTAACAGGCCTTATTGCCTTCTCCACACCTCCTGGATGCCCATCTGTTGTGGCAAAGACATTTCTTTAACTTCCCTTTCGGGAGATGAACTTAAAACATTATTTGAATGATCAGAAATCGAATCGAGGCAATTAGCAGGACTGCAAGGGAAAGTCCTGGAGGACTTCAGTGACTCCCTTGAAGAGAAAGCCCTATTCTTCTCACAGCAATGAGTGATCTTCCATTTCTTCCTGGAAGAGAAAAATGCCTTTCAGAGTTTATCACGGTGCCCTTTCAAGGCTCAGGACATCAAGAGCACCCTTCGCATTCCCCAAAACTCCTGTTTTCCTGGATTAAATGGGAAAGGCACACTCTTTGCTCTTTCCTGAACACTGGGTGCCACAGCATTGACCAGCACCTGCCTCATTTCAAACACAGACAAGATTAGCAATTGACAATTAACCAGTCCTACTTCCTAAAGAAGTTTGGGGTTTTTTATATTTCTCATTGCCAAAGGTGTATTGGTAGGAATGAAGGAGACAGAGAAGTCAAGTTTAATATCTGTGATTATCACAGTCACTCTTTGTTGGTCTGAATTCACTGATGTGGACTCCCTAAATGCACTCACACACAAAGCTTGATTTGGGCACTTGGGGTGAAGGGACATTTGGGCAATTCCCATGGTTAATGTTGCTCCAAGTGTCTGTGCTGAAGACACACACGTGGAGGGCTCCTGGCTGCCCACACCCATCCATACCCATCTGCTCAGATGGCAGGGTGCCCACACAGCCACTGGCTGGACTCCGGTCCCAGGACAAGGGGGGTCACTGAGGCCACACTTTAAACAATGTTAACACCATCTCTTCAGAAGGACAACCTTCCTGGTGGGTAATTAATTGAGCTTCCAGCAGCATCTGTCAGGTGTTTGCACCACGCTGCTTTGCCTGACTAAGCAGCCAGGATGAAACTGCTCTTGTTTCCTCTGGGGTGTCAGGGTGGGAGGGTTGGCTGTGTACAAGATGATTGTGTAGGAACAAGGCTTTTGAGTGCTCAGTTCCCATACCTACATGTGAAGCAGACAATAAGGGGCAGCAGCTTTGAGCTGGCTTTTACAGAGGCAGGACACCCAGCCTAGCTCAACTTGGAATTGAAGAAATCTTAGCACAGAATAGAATCAAAAAGGTTTAAAGATATAAATTCATTCACAGTAAGGAAATTGTTGCAGCTGTTTCCAAAAGTGAATTCAGCAGGGGACTCTTTTTAGGGACTGTGATAGTGTGTAGGTGGTTTTAGTGGGTTATCCTAAATGTCCCCATTCCATAGGGACCCTTTTAGGAGGGGTCTCCTAACCCTCCTCAGCTAACCATGGTTTCACAACCTTCTATGACTAAAGTGGTAACTCTCATACACAGTCTACTTCATGGGGAAACGAGGCATCAACGCTTTAATAATAACTCCTCGGAGTGCATGCTAATTTTACTGTTTATTTAAAGACTTCAGTAGGTTCCTCAGCACTTACAGCACCTTACAAACACTTTCTAATCACACCATGGAAAGGACCCCAAGCCCAAATCCTGGAGTGCTTTCTGAAGCTCAGAAGAGGGATAACTGTCTTTGAATTGGTGGGAAGCTGCCTGTAATACTGCCCTAAAGCACCTATAACTTGTATATTTTTTGAAGCAAGCCCAACTTTGAGTTAATCAAGCTACTTTAGAAGCCCTTTCAGGACTGTTTCTACAGTTACTTTCACCTATAAGAGGGCCGTGCAGAGGGCTGGGACCTGGCTGTCCTTCACAAATGAGCAACCATGAGGCACACAAGGTTATTGTGCCACCTGCACTCACCCTGCCATGCCAGAGCAGCTGCCTTAGCCAGCTCTGGAACCAAAGGGCCCTAGAGGCCCTGAACAGGCACTTGGGAAAACTCCACCTACTGCTCCTGGAGCCCTATTTAGGCTCAGTTTAAGGAATTTATTTCTGTCATGCAGAAAACTCACCGTGCTGAGTTTCTGCTCTGGCCCCGTCTGCCCCAGTTTCCTGAGTGACCTTTCTGTATGGACCCTAAAGCTGTGCTTTGGGTACCTCTGAGCCCAGCCCTGTGCCTGGTCATTTTTCCTGGCTGGAGAAGTTGTTATGGGTAGCCTTGTTTTAGGCTTGTTTCATGCAGTTGCTGATGGTGCTCTCTGGAGCCTTGGTCAGCTCATTCATCTCTCCTGTCCTGAGACTGTGGGTGCCCCAGCCCTGCTCCCTGCCCAAGGGTGGCTTGTGCTGGGGTCACCCCCAGCAGGTGAGTTGTTCCCCTGGGAGTCCTGTTGTGGCTGGAGCCTGGGTTTCCATGACTCGTATTTCTAAGGACTGTGTGGAGGTGTTCTGTGTTTGGTTTTTTTTGGGGGATGGAATGAAACATGTGACATGCTTTTGTGTCTTGCAGGGAAGAGAGAGGAGTGTTTCTTGTTAATTGTGTCAATAGACAATCACAGTTTGTGGAGAGGCACAACACGAAAAAAAGGACATCATTCAGCATCTTCTCTGATTTATGGACTGTTTCTAAATGAACTATTTAACAATAGCATTTGTTCCCATAATACCCTTTAAGTGCAGATGGCTGATTTACTTCCCTGATGTTCCCATCAGGATGCAGACCCAAGCTGTGTTTGGCAGGGGGATTATGGTTCTTGCTGGGTTGCTGAAGTCACTTGTGCTTTGGCCTCTTGCTGCCACCTGAGGCATGTGAAAATCACCAACAATGCACCACCCATCAGCTCGTGTTGCTGCCCTGTGTGTCCTGCTGAAAGGCAGCTTTGTCAAAAGTTACTTGGAATTATTAGCAAGAAGGCCACTCAGGACACGTGGAGTCAAACCTGGAGGACAGAGCTCTGTGTTGTGGGGCCCAGCAGGTGCTGAGCAGCTCATGTGCCCTGTGAGTGATGGTGTGGCAGCCTAAAGCCTCTAAGGACTATGCACAACACCAGCTCTAGCCAAGTAAACAGGATTGGGGATGAGGAGACTGATTTTGCCTTTTCCTGGACAAACCCTGTGAAACTGGAGCTGCAGAGCCCTCAGTCAATTACTTGCTGACACAGATGCTTGAGAAAAGGGGGAAAACAACTGGGTTTAGTAATTGTCAACTGATTTCCTAATGATAGCTGGGTGAGAGGGCCGTCCCTTGATCTCCTCAATGCATGAAGAGAGAATGACCAGACATAGAATCACAGAATCATTTAGGGTAGAAAGACCCTAAGATCACCAAGTCCAGCCTGTGATTGATTCCCACCTTGTCAACCAGAGCAGAACACTGAGAGCTTGGACACCTCCAGGGATGGGGACTCCACCACCTCCCTGGGCAGCCCCTTTCAATGACGAAATCCTTCCTGATGTCCAGCTGAACCTCCTCTGGCACAGCTGGAGGCTGTGTCCTCTTGCCCTGTCAGATCACTTAAATCCAGGAGTAACTTTGGGCTTCTTGTCAAAGTGCCCTGTGCTCATCAGGGCTGTCCCTGTCTTAAAGCTGAGCTGCAGGAAGGTGCAGGCTATAAAGGATCAGAGATACAAGTTTTGGTAACATGTTCTGGTAGGTTGATGTGATTGTATTGCCTGAACAGCAGTAGTTCAGGGGGTGCAGGGGATGTGATGGAATAAACAGGTGAAACTATGACAAACTAATGGAACTCTGAAGCCAAATATAAAAAGTAACAAAAAAGTACTCTGAAGCCAGATATGAAAAGTACCAACTGAACTTTTAGAAAAAAAAAGTTCAATGCCCTGAAGCTTTTGACATAAAGGGAAATGCAAGTGACAAGTTCCATAATGATCTGGGCCAGGGAGGCTGCCAGGGCCTTGTAATTAATACTCAGCAATGGACAAGGATTGTGTTCAGCCTCTGGAGTTATTGCAGTTGGGGAGTTCTGCACCTTTACTGGAAGATTAAAGGCAGTGATAACTCAAGTTTCACTGTGCTCATGAATTTGGTGACAGAGGAGCAAGATAAAATCAGTTGTGAAATGCTACTTTGGCTACTACCAAGGGTTTCACTGCAAGAGAACAGTTTCTTTTTACTTTGTTATTACGCTATTACTACTGGTGAAGAGAGAAATTAGCAAATATATTTTGCTGTTCTTCATTGTGGTGATTGCAGACCTTTTTTAACCTGTGTTTCTGATGGACTTTACCAAACCTGTATATTGTGATTTGGGGCTGAGGTGGGCAGAAGGACATGTTTAATACTTTGAAAAAGTGGATTCCTAATACCCAGCAATGGAGTGTTTCTGTTAGTGGCACTGTGCTTGTATCTAAGTAATTCTTATTCCAGGAATTAAGGTACTGTGGCACTGGGAGGTGGGAGATGTATTGGGTTTGACATACACAGACCACTAAAAAGTCAGTATGGAATGACTTCTTTTGATGTTTTGGATGTTTTGAATTGCAAGATTTAAGGAAAGATTATGCACCAATTTTAAGAAGCACGTGTTCCAAAGCCCTAAAAATTTAAATGATGTGACAGTGTTTTTAAGATACTTTAAAATCATGCACTTAAATGGTTTGTTTGGTGATCATTTTGAAAGTGAGGTGGTGTATTTAGGTGGGGAACAAGCAGCATAGATTATTTATATATATATTCATTACATTGATCCCAGAAGGGAAAGGACTTTTCTTTCAGACTTTCATCCTTCTGAACTTGTGCAATGTGACCATGACAAATTAACTAACCTGGAATCTGGTAACAGTGCTGGCTTCCTTAACTCCCTGTGATCTTGAAAACATAATACTTAATTGACAAGAGTTGTTGCTCTGAAGAAGATCTTACTAATATTTTATAATGACAGAATCATAGCTTGCAGCTCTGTCCTTGTGGCTTGTGTGTCCCTGAGATGCCAAACTTGCCTAAGGCAGCTACTGTTTTTAAGCTTTATTAAACAAAGAAGCTTTTGAAGCATATTTGAGTCTGAGACCTCATTTACCTCACCAGGTAAACAATGCCATGTGTCCTCTCTGCATCCCCCCAGCAAAGGAGGGGAATATCCTATTGCTGTGTTACAACCTCTCCAGCTCCTTCCTGTGGCATGGGAGATTGCACAGATTTTCCTTCCAGGAAAGTCTCTTACACTGCTCAGGTGGAGGTGGGCTCTGTGCAGAAACCACAGGCACCTCTTCCTGATGGAGCTCCAGCCTCTCCCTGTTTGGCCCCCATGCCTTCCTGTTTGCTCTGGGTTGAATTAATCTGAAAGTTTTCTTTTCAATGGAATAATCTTTTTAAATTACATACTTTAAAAAAGGCCTTTTTAATGAGAGGTCCTTTTGTTCTGGTTTTGCATAGGATGCTGCAGAGTAACACCCTGCTTTAGGGTTTAGGATATTGTTGCTCTTTTATTTCAATATAAATGCCTAGATCCCTCAGAAGGTGAAGCAGGTAAAGGGAAAATAATTGTACTAATAGAACCTTGGGATATGTGGCCTGTTTAGTTCAAATTCTGCAGTCTGGAAACAAAGGAGTCTGTGCAGAGGCATGGCTAAATTGCAGAAGGAAAAATGCCTGACAGTAGGTCTTTATGTGAAAAGGCAGCATTTTTGTTCAAACTGAGGAAAATCCTTTACATTGGGGCCATATTTCTGGGTGCATATATTTTACTTCTCCCTTGAACATTTATTGTAGTGTCCAAATATTTCTCCACAAAATGTTTCTTGCACACTGCAGTAAGAAAGTGCACTTACCTGTGCAGTTCTTGTCCATGCAGTCTCACCACTCCCAGAAAGGAAAATCCCTCTGAGATTAGAGCCTGGATTGGTTAAATACTTGATCAGAAGTCATCTAAGCAACTGTTCACAATAAATTGAAATCTGGCTTGCTGTCTTAATCTCTTCAGAAAAAACTGACTTGGAGATAGTGCCACTGAATTTCTTATATAATAAACTCCATGCCCTCCTCTTTAGGAGAGTTATTTGAAGTAGCCTTTCATTTCGGGCTGTATGCCTAGTGCCTGGTTTTCTCTCATTCTTCTTCCCCTTTGCTGACAGCTAACAGCTGACAACTCTGTATCCACGTTCATCTGCAGCTTTGCTGAAGCTTTCATATATGAAAAGTGCCGTACTGGAGTAAATGTGTGAAGCTGTCATTGTGAGGAAGTCGTGAAGCACCTTATTACAGCAGAGTGTATTTCACCTGCAAGGCGGTTCCCACTTAGCTGCTCAAGTTCTCTGTGCTTGTAGCTCACTCTGTTTTCTGTCTCTAACAAGTGGAGGGAGATGTAGTTGCTGTAGGAAGGCAGCAACCTTTAGGTCCTTTCAAGATTTGTCTTAATGCTTAGGTGGTGGATTTTGTTTATTGACATCATCCACAGAGAAGTGAAATTCTTTCAGAACTTGGGAGGTCCTGGTCAACTTGAAGGTCAATAAAATGTAATAACAGAACTGGTAGTATAGTAGGAAACATAGATCTCCACTTCTTAGCTTTAATTGTGCAATAAGTTGCCTTCAAGAATCTTCACAAAATGGAAGTGTCATGGTGGAAGAATGCTGTAAATAATGAGTGGGTTTTTTTATTTTTCAGATCTAGGCTAGCAGACTTTATTCATAACTCAGGGAATGGTGCAGCAGCTAGAATATGGATGTTACTTCTGAAGTAAATGAATAGTGCTGGGAAGATTCAGCTCTTCAGTTTCTGTGGGCAGCATGTGCAGTTGGATCGGTTTAGCATTAGTGTAACTTCATAGGATTTCCTGTTTAAGCAGTATTAGGTGGCAAACATATCTAAACTCCTCAGTCACAGACTTAATATGGATCAAAGCAAAGGACTTTCTTAATACTTTCTCCCTCCCTGTCCTAAGTACTCCAAAGTGCAGCACTGGGCATGCCAGGTGGCAACTTTACTGTGCATGGTGAGGAAAGTTCAGGGCAGTCTTGGTTATTTTACCCAAAAGTTAATTTGGTAGCATGGCCTCAAGCTGCAAAGTATCACAGAATAAAAAGGCTTGCTGGGTGTGTTCTGGTTCAGCTGTGACTTCCTGAGCTCCAGGCATGAGCAGTTTGGGGTGATCTGAGTGCAACGGTGACCTGTATCCCGAGTCACTCTGGGTTCATCAGCTTGGCCTGACAATGGCCAGAGTGGGAAGTGAATCTGAGTCAGATGTGAGCACCTTGTCACTCTTCCATGGAATTAGGCAGGCAGCAGAATGTGGAGGCTGTGCCACCTCTTGCTTTTGAGCCAGCTCTGAGCTGGCTGCAGGACAGCAGGTACCAGAACCCATGTAAGATCAGGACTGCTGTGAGCACTGATCTGACGCCAAGGCTGAGTTGATATGTCAACATTTTGGGAAGAAATTTGAGCTGGAAAAGCATTCATAGCAGAAAAATTCATTATGTCATGTGGGCTGTGGCACCTTTTTTATCTGGCAAAAGGAGCCCAAAGCCAGAATTGCTTTATTGCCAGGTCCTAGTCTGAGGGCAGGGAGTAGATAGGTAGACTGAGCCTTGATCTCCCACAGTTACCACCTGGAAAATTCCTGTGAATTCCTAAGCTAGGCCTGTCCTGGTCCCCAGTGTTCAGTCACCAGCAGAGATTCCTTGTGCAGAAAAGTCAAAGTTGTAACTTGTTCTGGAGGTGTTTACTTCTGTTTGAGGAAGTACAAGTTCCACCAGTGTTGAGTCTTGGTGGGTCACAACAGAGCTTTATCCTGGAGTAGGGAGAGAGATCCAAGCATCCCCAGAGTGTGCACAAACCCATATCTCTTTTTTTACTGGCTGATTCTGCTGGCAAGAACAGAAGTGG
The DNA here is from genome assembly GCA_025920805.1 of Petroica traversi. Taxonomy (NCBI): domain Eukaryota; kingdom Metazoa; phylum Chordata; class Aves; order Passeriformes; family Petroicidae; genus Petroica; species Petroica traversi. Next base: position 5,940,071 of record JAHLSL010000042.1, on the reverse strand, counting down.
AAAACAGTTTTTATTTTTCAGAGAAGGTCTTTGCACAAGGAATTTTTAATGCAATTTTTTTCTAGCTTCTTCTGAGCTTTTCTAGTGAAGATCCTCATTGACAATATCAGTGAATAATTCAGTCTCAGCATTTGGCCAGAAGCTATGGGAATTTGTATGATATTATTATGTCAGAGTTATCACACTCTTAATTTTTTCCACTGCTTCCAGGAGGAAGGTTCCAATCAATAAAGTATGAACTAGTAAGTTTACAAATCAGGATTCATCCTGTGCTGTGCTACCATATGTCTGTTCCCATAGTTCCAAACATAGTTAATATGACTATCCAATATATTTATATAAACTGTGGACTAAAGACCCAAACAGCAAAACTGGAAAGTGTTTTAACAGAAAACAAAGATTTAACAAAACTTCTCTCTTTCTGCCTCCAAGATTTCCAGTCCAGCATGTGCAGCCCACACAAAAGAACAGGGAGGCTTTTTATGGATAAGAATCAGATTTTCATGGATTCAGAACCATATATGTTTCAGATATCCTCAGTGATTCTGACAGCTCTCCAAATCCTGGTTGCTTTGTGGTAATTTTTTCTATTTTTTTCCAAATGGCACTTGAATCTGAAATTGGCATTAGTGGCTACAGAGATTTAGATTTTTTTTCAGATTTTCAGAAAATAAGCATCCATTTTTCTAGTAAGAAACCTCATTAATCTGAGTCCTTTGAATATGCACATTTTAATGAAAGTTCTCATCAAAATATTCCAAAATAAAAGGGGAAAAAACATTTCTTCTATTCAGAAGAGTAATGACTGAGTTTAGAAATCAAAGATAGAAGTGGCACTGAAAGTTCATAATATTTTGGAATTGCTCCCTGAATACATTCATAGTCTAATAATTTTGTATTCAGTTTTTCTTTCAAATTTTGTCCTTTTTTCCCCCTTATTGTTGGAGGGAAGCCCCTAAAAGCTAAAGGAGAAGAAGGAGCATGCCAAATGGTAAAAACCACTCTGAACAGAACCTCTGTGATTTTTTTTGTGCCAAAAAGCCCATTACAGCTCTGGAATTCATGGTGAAATAACAGTTTATGCTGCACTATTCTCATGCAGCTACTAAAACTCTTGTCCATTTTAAGAGCTTCACACCTGCTTTACCTTCCCTGAGCTTCCACGTGGTTTGCCAGGCACGTCTGCTCAAGCAGAGGCAAGGATAGACCAGAATTTGAAGTCTTCATGAAATACCTTTCCTGTCCTTCTCCCTGTATGAATTCCTTGTCAAACAATTCCAGGTTTGTGGCAACTTGTGCTGTGCAGATGGACAGATCACCCCATGAAAGGCAGGGAGCTTCTTTTTGGAGGAGGGGGAAGGACCAAGGAGGTTCAAAGTTAACCAAGAGCAGTTCTTGTGAACATTGATACATAAAGTTGGGCTCCCACATTGTTTTCTGTCAGATTTGGTGAACACCTGCTGAATTTATCAAAAGTTGGCGTTATTTAGTATATTTGAAAAAGATGATTATGCTTTGATTTTGGTGGTTTATTTGCCATAAAAACCTGGGCCTGTATTGTCGCCTTTCCTTGGGAGGTGTCAGCATTGAGAACAGGCTCAGGCTGCTGAAAAGAGCTCGGAGGCGTCTTGGGAACAGGGCTGTGCTCCTGCTTTTGTGCACGTGTGGAGAATGGAATTCAGTGTCCAACTGGGTTGTGAACACCTTGCAAAGAGGGGCAGGTAGAGATCTTGACAGTAGGAATGAAGTCACCTGTTTGACCCCACATGTATCAGAGGTGGTGTCCCAATAAACATCATTAACGGGATATTGCTGTCACTGATTTTATTCAGTGTCCTGCCCAGAGCTGGATGAAACAAAATGGAAGTGGAATGATTTGCAGCTGGAAACTGGATGTGCACAGGGAGGAGGTGCCACAGCAGGAGTTCTGTGATGGGATGTGGGTGTCCTGGGGTGTATGGCATGGACACTTGCTGGTGGGAATTCACATTTGGCTTGACAACTGTCCAACCAACTGCACAAGGTGTCTTGATATTGTTTTCTCACAAAAAAAATAAATATATATATAAAGAGGGGTGTAAGGTAGAGGAATTTAACTGGCTAAAATACAGAATAAGCTAATGAGTCATACCAGTGATTTAAACAATGTACCAGCATTTCTGGGAAAAGTACAGAAGGCCTTAAATAGTCATTGGAAAAGCTGAGGTTGGAAAATACCCAGCAGTATAAACAGACTGCTCCTGTGAATCTGAAGACATGCCACATTTCAAACCTGGTAGCTCAAGGTGGATGCTGAACCTATCCTCGATTTAGGAATAAGAATTGCTGATCAAATGCAAGGGAAAAAGTATTTTTATTAAAAAGAAGTCAGGACTTTTAAAAAGCAGACTTTGGTAGAAGGGGATGAACAAACAAAGGTGTTTTGTTCTGATAGGCGTTTCTTGAAATAAAATGTAGGTGGCAATCAGGTAATGCATCTTAAGGTGACGCCATGACCTACTTTTGGAAATTGTGAAGTGACAGTGAACTCAGCTTAAAGATTGGAATCTCCAGTTTGTTCAAAATAGATAACTGAATCCTTATCAACACAATGCCAGAGTCATCTTAAGGAGAAATCTTAAACCAGGAGAGGTAATTGCTCCCATTAATTCAGATGTGGTCTCACCCTGCTCAAGAAAACTTCTCTGCAGAGCCCCACAATGGTGCCCACAAACTGCTGCAAGGTGAAGCATTTCTTAAAGGAGGGTGACACAGAGATGACCCTCCATTCCCACTGCTGTCACTGCTGCCTCAGGGAAGACTGTGGACATTGTGCTGTCATGAATTGGAGAATGAACAATTTGAGAAGAGTACAAAACTCACTGAGTATTGAATAGTTATCAAAATTATTTACTGGAATTATGGGGTCTCTCTTTTTTTTCCTATTGCAAATGGCATATTTCTATGCTGACACTCATTTCAGGACAGTCCCATCTTAAAGATTCTTGGTAAAATGGACAGTTAAAAGCTTTTATTCATGCTACAGGATTAATAATGCCTGTACTTCACCATGTGTGCTGTAATTCTTCTAATAGCTTCATTCCATTATCAACTATTTATTCAAAAGATTTCACCACAGATATGGGCTTTATGGAGATTACTGTGCACTATACTTAATTACCAGATGTTCAGTATGTTTACAGAATATCTGGTATTCAAGTAAACTTCTCCGTGTGAAAACCATCTAAAATGAACAGTTAAAATACCACTGTAAAGCTTTGTATTATAATAACTGGAAATGGAAATCCCAGCTGGGCAGTGTTATGAAACTAAAACTACAAAATTTCAGTCCTACTCCAAAACAACACTATTAAACTCAAGTAAAAATGTGTTTCACTGTCGGAATTTACCTTATGCACTCAGTCCATCAGATAAACCATCACCCATGTGTTTTTCATATTATTTTAGTTAGTTTATTGCTGTCTTTCATCAAAACTATACAAACTCAACCGTATGCTCAACTTTGTAACCAAACTGCAGGGTTTTATGGTAGGAAGTTCTAAAATTAAGACATGCCAAAGCCCAGGGACAAGTGCTTTGCATTGTCTCAGTGCAATCTGGTAGCTTTTTAAAAAATTTTGCTTTCCAGATAGCTTTTTATTACTCATTAACCCTGATATCTTTAAATTTACCTCTTTTAGAAACATATGACAAGCAAAGTTTTCCAATCCTAAGGCAAATCTGTTAAAAGCTCAATTCACCAACTTAAAAGCAGAAACATTTTTCTCTTCATGTCTCAAGAAGTTGGCTGATCCAGAATCTTTCTGATTTTGAGTCTACTTTAATTCCTATTTTACATCACTTTGTACTGGGCTGACATTGTTTTTCCACTTAAATAATCCATCTCCTTCCCTATTATTGATTTTGAGCATTGTAGTATTTTAGACTCCCCATTGAGTCTTATTTAATCCTATGCTAAGTAAGTCAAGCTGTTTTCCAGCCTTTCTATTCCTCTGGTAACATGTTTTCTGGTTTCATCTTTCTGTGACCAGAACAGAACATAGATATTCTCATGCACAAAGTCTCATGAGTACCCTTGTAATAAATTTCATAATTCTTTTTCAGGGAAACATTAATGAATTTCAATATATCTTTCCATAGCTACATCATATCAGCAATTCATAGGCAACTTGTGGTCAATTAAAGAAACCAGAGGACTCTGTTTTCCTCACTGCTACCTTATGAATGCCAAGTTTGAATCCAAAATACTTGGGCCTACTTTGACTCTTTGTAGATGATAGCACTCTGTATTTCACTGTATTTTCACTGAACACAGCTTTGATTTCTCCCCTCCCAAACCTGCTCCTGTGTCACACTGTTGTCAACATGAAATTAAGTCTTTCTGCAATCACCTTTCTGTTACACTTGCACTGTTCACCAAAGCCAGCTCTGAAGCTCCAGTGATTCACAGCAAACACTCTTGTGCTGGGATGCTGAAATACCAACAGTGATGGTGTTTTCCTCCTATTTTTATCTGCTGCAGGAAGGGCTGGAATGACCCAATTATTAATGCAACCTAATACTATAATAACAAAACTATGTATCACTGCCCTCGGTCAGCTCTGTTTCTGTCTCTGCGAGCTTCTGGCAAGAGCAGAGAGATCCATCCTGTCCTGAAACCTTTCAGTCTGAACCACAGCTGCTTTGCTTTTAAACTTCTTCCAAGCCCAGCACAGGAGCGGTGACTGGTGCTATCTAACACCTCTTTACTTTCTGTAAACCTAGGCCCGGATCTGCTCTCAGTGGCACATAGGGAAGTTTTATTGCTGGCATTAATGGGAATGCAACCAGGACCCAGGTGAGCAGTGACCCATGACTGATATCCCAACACAATCCTTTCAAGCAGGTCTGATTAGTTCTTCAAGAGCTGCACAATAAGGACATGAGGGTGAGGTTTCATCCTTTTCCTGTTGGCTTCTCATCCACAGAATGGGCTCCTTCCCTTGCCACAACTTTATTAAAAGGGATATCACCCTAGATAGAGTGTCTAAAGGGATTATCACATAGTAAATGCAATTACATATTTCTCAGCATGTTGCCATTATTTGCCAGTGAAACATGATAGGTTTGATCCCTGTGTTGAGTATCCTTCACTGTGACTGCTACAAGTTTCAAAGGTCTCAAATCATCTGACATAAAAAACTATAAACAAATAAAGGTATAGAGGCTCAGCTAAATTCTTAGTAGCTTGTGTTTCAAATGTTTTAGCTGAAGGACTTGTATTTGTTTTGCAGTGGATGTGGAAGAACTGTAACCATGCTTTGGAGGAATTATTTGTTCATATCCCATTAGGAATACTTTTGGTTGCATATGATTTGTACCAGAATAATTATATCAGTAGTGAAGCAATAAAAATGACCAAAAGTAATAAGCACCTCCACCAAGGCTGTTCCCTTCAATTCTTGCCAATAATAAGGGCTTGAGACTAACTTGGGACTTTGGTGTTTTGATGCAGCATAATCCAAAGTTTTCACTACCCTTTCTTATAATGAAAATGGTGGATCTCATATTCATAGAATTGTTCCTCTAAACTCCAGGGCACTGTTTAACCCCAATTTAAAGTATGGTGCAAGAAGTCAAAGACAGGTGACAGTATTGTGGTTGTCAGCATTTGTACATATTCTGTTGGCAGAACTCAGGTTCTATCCCAACAGAATAAAAAAGCAATTTCTACTTCTGAGCTATAATGTTTTTCATTATTTTTCATATTGGTATTGGCAATGCCAATTAACACTGTATGGAAAAAAAAATTTAATTAAGAAATAAAAGCAGTCTAATGCTTATTATTTTAAGAGAGTTTGAAAAATTCAAGATGCAGCTCAAGAAAACCCAGGAAAAAAATGGTTTCTACAATGGCTTTTTGTTTGTTTTCTGGAAAACCTCTGTGTTTCAAACTACTGTAAGGATTGCTTCATGTCTGGGATTGGCGAGTGTTGTTTGTAAAAGGATGCAGGTGAGCTGTTGCTGCTGAGAAATGAGGTAGTGTGCTGCTCCTGACAGGGGGGCCAGGCAGGGTGCCGTGGGTATGGAATTATTGGGACACAGGCAGGAGCAGTAAGCAGAAGGAGTGTTTTGAGAAATCAGCCAGGGTGTTATGAGAGATTCGGAGCCCTTCTGGATGGGAGGGATGGAGATTCACGTTTGTGCTGGAGGATGTGAAGAGGAAGAAGCAGGCTGGAGAATGTGACAAGGCACAAAAGGAAAATGGGAAGGGAAAGAAACTGAGGAGAGGAAAATGCCAGAAGATGCGTGACTGAGGGGAGAAGAGCTTTAGAGAAGTGAACTGGGCAGCTGCTGATTGAGATTGCCCAGGGAGGGGGAGGGCAAACAGTGATACCAAATCCTCTGCCCCACCAGGCTGAAGTGCAGGAGAGTTACATTCAGCCAGGTTATGGCAGCCAGCTGTGTGAGCTGATGTGTCACAGAAACACCTCGGGGTTTGTCTTGTAAAGCCCTTCTTTGCAGAGCTCCTGTTGCTCACTGCGGGATGCTTTTCAAACCAAGAATAGCTGTAACAAATTCACCTGGAAAGAGACCCCTTGGGATGCACCATCCTCCTTCTCTCACTGAGAAACAGTGTGAGACCTGCCCATCTCTAAGTTGAGAGTGCTGTGGTGACTGACACAGCACCCAAAGGCAAAGCTCCATGTGGCACAAAGTGCAGCAGAACTGGCCCTGGAGTGTTTTAGGCTTCATGAGCTGGGAGAGCCCTGACAGCTCTATCCAAGGGTAATTCTGCCTTTGGTTTCCTTCCAAACCGACAACACTGCACTAGTATCTACAACTCTCTGTTTTCAAGGCTTACAGTGGGGTGTTTGAGTTGTATGGATGCAGTTCTTGTGCCTCAGGGGTGCCCTGGGGCTGGTTTTTTCCTACCTGTCTCTATTCTTGTGTCTTAGTGTGCTCTGGTTGTCACTGCAGAACTGAGACTGCAGCTGTGGGGATGCAGCCTCTAAGAGGAACCATGCAGGTTTTGATTTAGGTCTGTCAGCACGTGCTTTAACTAAGCTGGATGTGGTGAACATGCTCATCTTGCCAGGTCATAGCTCACTGTCCTTAAGCCCTCACTCAAAACCAGAGTGTGTAGGAGCAAGGTTGCCCATTTCCATACTGCTCCATTTTGCAGTCTCTTTTGGGCTTGGTATCAGGGTAAACCAACCTGAGTAACACTTTTCTCTTTGGCCTTTTCCCACCACTCCTGAGTGTGGAGGAGCAGTGAGAGCAGAAGGAGTCTGCACTGCTGTGTCTGAAAAGGCAGGACACCGACCTTTTTGTAGACTTCTCCACAAAGGAAATCTAATTTTTCCATCACTATTTCACTCCTTCAGAAACAACAAGCAAACAAGAAAAGGGGCCAGTGGATTGCATTTGCTGAGGGTTTGGTGGGGTTTTTCTTTGGAACTTCTGTCATCTTCTTATGTTTCAAAGCACCAGCTCTCCAGGAGAGTGTATTTAGGAGCCTTGTATTCAAAGCTGACCTTTGTAGTGCCACTTCTGCCTGCCCATTAGTCAGGTGACAGAGGAATTTCTGTTCTGTGCTCAGTGTAACAGAGCTCAGCCAGGGCAGAGCTGCCTGTGCCACGGCAGAGAATATGATGTTTTGTTCAGAATTCCCCACAAAATGCCTACAGCTGAAGCCCTGCCTTACCCTGGCAAAAACATTGAAAAAGTCATGTCTAGCTCTTATTTGCTACAATCTGTTTACATTTCCTGTCAAGCACCTCGCATAGTAACTTAAAAAAAAAAAAAAACAAAACTTGAGCATTTGAGAGTAATGATAGGTATAAAATCCTGAATTCCCTGAAATCAATGGAAAAACTGCCTTTGACTCCTGCAGTTAGGCTCTTGCATCAAAAAAGTGGTAACGATTAGGAACAACTGTCCTCTGCCACCTCACAGTTCTTCTTTTCAAGAGGACATCTCAAACTAATGTCTAAAAAATTGCAGTCTAATGCTAGTCTCATTTAAACTGTTATTGAATTGTACTGAACTTTAAAAAGCCTTCAGGATCCAGTTTTTGTCTTGGATTTAGATATTAAAAAACCTATTTCTTTTTTTCCCCTGTAGCCTGGAAAGAACAAAGCTTCCAGTTACCTTGATAAGCTTGCATATTGAGCAACTCAGTTATTTACATAAAGACATATCTCCAAAAGGAAATTATATAAGCTCTGGAACTACTTTTCACCCTGTGTTTACAGTAAATCTTCCAATTATTCAGTAACTTAAAGGTGTTATTCCTATAGGAATATAAAGTGCCCATAGTCCAAGAAAGTGTAGCAAATAAATCTGATTTATCTAGTGACACTGTTCCTTGAAATATTTTCCATTTTGCTTTACATGACAAAATGAAAGAAAACTATGCTAGTAGGTGCCCTGTAAACAGAATTGTTCATGAACTTAGTTTAAATGCTTCAAATCCACACACACGTTCAACACATCAGTCAAGTGTCAAAACAGCTTAATTGCTTTTTTCACAGCTTTGATCATACTTGTGTTTTATTGGACTGTTCACATTTTCTGTTATAATCACTTGTTATCTTTCCATACCATTCTAACAAGTACTGTCTTCATCAAGATTTTTGTTGTTCAACTTCCCTATTTAATTTTTAATCTGCTAAATGAGCATTTCCTTTCTTTAGAAAAACAAATAAATCAAAAGGGTCAATTTGCTTTTGTGTCTTGAAACAAAGCTCTTTTTGTTTTATTTCTGCTTGGTCATTTATTATCCACAGCATGTCTGATATTTGTGATAACGAATTTTACATGGAATAAATTACATGTGCATCCTGATGAATAAAGCCCCTGTTACTGTGCAGTTCATAATGCTGGTTGCAAACTTTGTTAATGTCTTACAAATATTTTCAGTAATAACACATCAGGCTTTATTTATATTTCCCTAGAGAAAACTGTCCTTTAACAAACTCAGCAATTTTTAAAGGGGCATGACTGGTGTTATCCAAGGAGATTTTTAATCTTAAACCCTCCTGTTCTCAATTAAAAGGTAGGACACAATTCTTTGTCCAGCTTGCCTCCTGTTTATGGCATTTACATGAAATATGGCACATCATTTAAAGCAAACACTATAATTGTGTGTGCTTCATCAGGTCAGAGCACAATAATGCCTGTGCAGTGTTCAAGACTCAATTTGCTCTCTAGATGCATTATAACCTATTTGGCATGATTTTTTCCCAGTGTATATATATTAATGGCCAATAATGGCTCTGATCCAGGAAAGCTTTTAAGCATGCACCTAATCTTAAGTAGGTGATCAGATCCCTGAAACTTGCTGTTCTTTGCTGGTTTGTGCTCTAAACAAACAAACACTTCACTGTTTGCTGCCCCCAGCCTTCTCCTTCCTGACATGATCCTCCCTGTTGTAAGGATCAGCTCCAGCAGTGCTGCTCTTGTGTCCTGCTGCTTCTCCTTTCAGCCCATCCAGGGAGGTTTGAGCCTCTCACAAGGACCAAGGCATGTGGATGTGGATGTGAAGCAGTCTGAAAATGGCTTTCCTTGACCAGGCAGACTCCAGCAAACACCCACCACCATCTCCTGTGCTCATCTGCCCTATAATCTCGACCCCAAAGCTCCCACTGTCTGTCCCATGCTCAGCCCCTCTGTCCCTGCTGCTCTCACTGAGCAACTCCTCCTCCTCATCCTCCCAGCCTGTCCTTCCCACAGAGCCTGAATCCAGCCACTGCCTGTTTGAGCTCCTGTTTGAGCTATCCCACCACATCTCTGTGATCCCAGCGAGACCGTGGCCCTGCAATGGCACTCAGACCTCCAGTTCCTGTGGTTCATTCCCAGTGCTGCTTGTGGCAGTTCTCAAGTCAACAAATACATTAAATATATGTAAATAAATGTATCTATACCTATAAAAAGATTTTTGAGGTGAAGCAAAGTTCCTGCTATCCCACTATCTGAATATGGCAGATAGGGTCAAGATAGGGTTCAGAACCCAAACTAGAAATTTAAACTAAACTAGATCCCTGAGGAAAATGAATCCAAGACACAATCCCTCAGTGAAGGCACTACTACAATTGCTAACATTTGCACTGTTCCTTTTATTCTATTTAGACAAAAATTAACCAAAGTTAACCAAAGGGTTTTCAGCAAGTCCTGGTGTCATCTTCTTTTCATGTGAATATTCTCCAGTTTCCATCTTTTATATGTACCATTTGAGTGAACTCCATAAAATTTTCAGACCAGACATAGGTTCTTAGGATGCTGGACTTGATGATCCTTATGGATCTCTTCCAACTTGAGATCCTGATACATCCTTTTGCATTTTCTGCTGTCTGTTTATCTGTTAAGTGCTTTACAATTAAAAAAAAATAAAATTGTTATGGGCCTGATAATTTTCACCTTCCTTTCTTACTTTTTACTTCCCCCTAAGTGGAAAATTGAGCTGTATCACCTGTGACCTTTCCACTGTGCAGCAGAGACAAGACCTGCACTGAGTAATGGTCATGACCTGCTCCTACCCCAGCTGGAAGTGACAAGGATCAACTTAGGTGGTCACTTGATTCTTCCCACTAATTTTCCTCAGTTTTTTCTCTGTTTACTCGAAGTTTAGAAGTCACACCACTTTGAAGGAAGCTTTTCTCTTATTTGTAATTGCCTCTGTGTGCTCCTCTGTGATTAAAGTGCCAAGTGGACAAAGGAGAGCATGAGCCCATTTTGTGGTGTGGGTTACTTGGCTACAGAGTGAGCCAAATAAGTTGCTCCATGTGAGAGAAATTATGGAAGGAGAAGACAAAAGTGGATGCCCAAAGTCAGAGAAGTTTAGATGCAGAGTGCTCTTGCTCTTCTCTTTGATGTATCTTTGCATCATTAGACAATTTCACCTTTAAACTTCTCAGATGGTCAGGGCAGGAATTCAGCTGGTGAGAGGCCAGGTTTGGAAGGTGAGTGTGACCTCAGGCTCAGTTCTCTGTCTGTCAATCGAGTTACAAAATAAACCCATCTTCCTTGCTTTTAAATTGGGGCCCACGGTAAATACACTTTTAAAAATGACACTTGAATCTGATCAAATCCTACAGCTGGGTGTTTGTAGCAGCACTGAAGGCAGTCTCATGACTGTAATAAAACTAAGTGCCCATTTCAACAACCAGGTGTAGAGATAAACATGCAAGTAAGGCCTCACACTTAAAAACCTTCCACGTGGCAAGTGAGAGCAGCCTCACTATGGGTCTGGGGTCTTTTTCTCTCTGGGTTCCCAGCAGAAAGGGAAGTTAACTTTATGGATTATTTTTCTTTTATTTCTTTTCTTTTACATTTTATTTTCTTTTACATTTGCTTGATTTCATAATTGCAGGGTGCCTCAATCCCTCCCCAAATATTAGAAGTCTACAACTTTGATTCCTTCTACTCCTGGGTCCATAGGAAATAGGAAGGGCATTCTCTCCAAGATCCTCTTTATTAGTATTCTGCCTCAGTCTGGAGGTTGTGTTTCCAGCCTTGAAGTCTAAAAGTCTGAATTGCTGTAAATACAATTTCTGTGTTCCTTAGGGTAATGGCTGATTTTATTATTACCTTTTAAATTCTCTCTGAAAATACCTACAGCACTGTATAATTTGAGCACTTTGAGCAGTGGAACAGGGAAGAACAGCTACAGAGCAGTTATTTGAAAGTTGGAATTTCACCAACTGGACCTACACTTTAGGTGTTTTTTGCCAGACTGAAAGAAACTGTTCAGCTAAAACAAATGTGGCAGTTTTGTCTGATTTGGGTTTTTTCATGATTGGAGTGTATATAGTGGTATTTCAGCAGGATTATATAAATGACAGTATAAGAATGTTACTGAGGCAAGCTTTACACATTTAAATAATATCTTTAATTAAATACCAATTAGTATAGCTGGAAAAACCCCAACCAGATACACTTTCAGACATACAAGTGCTTTTCCATATCTGAAAACCTCTAAGAGCCCGTACACCCTAAGCAAATGGAGATGGCTAGCTATCATCCTGTAAGGTTGTACAACCTCTCTACAGGTGAGGACATGCCCTGATTTTGGAAAAAATCCTGTTCTCTTCTGCTGAGGCAGCCACGTGGAGGCAGCAGTGGAGATTTCATCCCTCAGATGTACCAGGCCATAAAAGCAGGTGCTCTGGGCATTGTGCCTTTCCTTACATTGTGCCTCTGGTCCTGGCAGCTCCTCTGAAGCAAAGGCAGTGGCAACAGAATTAGTCAGTGTGCAAGATGATGATGTCAGTGGAACTAATCTATTTTAGTCTATTTAATTATTGTGTTTAGCAGTCATACAGCAAAGTCTTCCAGTTTCAAAAGCATAGATAAAGGCAGACTGACAATTAATTTAAGTCTACCTGCTTTGGAGTACCACTCTACTTGTTTTTAGGTTTAGCAATTAAAGAAGGTTGATACATAGACCATATAAAATATCCGTAAGCAAAAACAAGAAGTCAAAGCCCAGAATAAATCTGGGTTCACAAAAGCCTTTGTTCCAAGTAGGGAATAGACACACTGTAAAAAAAACCAACAAATAAACTGTTTCTTGAGGATCTCTGCAATACCTAAGCAAGAAGAAAAAGAGCCAAACAAAGACTTTTAATTTTGCTCTCCTATCTCTTAGCTGTTGCAGCCCCATTATTTACATTATTGTAAGATTGGGTTATTAAAAATTCAGGCATAGTTAAAATGACTAGAAGTGATTTATAGTGTCAGGCCAGAAGATTGTTGGTGTTTTTTGTTTATCCACCTGTTTTCTGACTCCTTGAATAATTTCTCTTTCTTTAATTAAAAAAAAAAAAAGGCCAGCCTGCTGCTACTGAAACAAATAGGTACTGTAGGGCACTTGAGTCCCAGGCTTTGTTTTGCTGCCTGCATTAGGTGGGTTTAGGGGCCAGATGCACTGAACTTTGCAACAGACAGTGCTGGGACCATCTGTGCAGGGTTGGGGGGTGTCAAAGAAAGGCTGTTTGTGTAAGTCGTGGGAAACGTAGTGGCCTGCCTGCCAGTGTGCTCCATGAATTGAACTAATTGAAGATTATACTCTAGAGCTTGCCGTAGCTCAGTGAGAGGATAATCCTTCATCAGCTGCAGTCGCAGCCAGTAATTGGTGCTTATTACAGGGAGGAGTTCCCCCGCAGTGCTGCAGAAACTGAGAGGCTTTAGTGTTTAATTACTGTCTTTCAATAGAGATGGGAGGAAGGGAAAAAAAAAGGCCAGAGTAAGAAAGTCCGGGAATAAGGGGAGGGGCAGCGAGTGTAATGCAATTTCTGATAGTCTAGGCTAGACATTTAACAAGTGAGAGCGCCTTTTGTGTGAGAACACAACATTCTGGCATGGATAATGAACCTCTGTTGTTTGTAATTAACCCCCACATCACCACAAAGTCTTTGTCTGGAATATTGTCTTTAACGGATTGTTTTCCACACCTCCAGCGCAGCTGAAAAGGCTTTAAAGGTCTGACTTGCCACGTTAATGACAAGTTCACTTTTGAAAAGGTGTTTTGGTGGGGTGGGTTTGGTTTGGTGGGTATTTATTTATTTATTTATCATTTATTGCAGCCCTGACAGTAGGTGACACTCCCACTTGTCTCTGGCTCCATATTCATACTGGAAGCTGATAAAGAAGAATGTATGACCATACACATACACATCTATGAAAAGGCAGTTGAATGATTCTGAACTTCAAGTGAAAATGTTGTTGATTTAGCTAAAAACAGATGCTGCTAGGGTTTTATTATTGGGTTGTGTATTTTTGTGGTATAAAATACTCCCTTAGGTTAAAACTGATGTAATATGATGGACCTGGAGTCCTCGTATGTGCAATTTCTTCCTTTCCAAGCACAGTTTTCCCTTACTCCAATTCCTTCAATATTTGTATTAAACAGACAAGTCTTATTGGGGAGCTGAGCCACTCTGGTCCATAATCATCCAAATTATGGTTTGTGCAAGAGTTTCTAAATGGTAACGGTATTGAAAAATAAGGATGCAATTTAAACAAGGTAGCCTAAACCCATTTCCCCAATTTAAAGGTTGGGGGCCTAATGGGCAGCAGTCCATCTCACAGGCTTGAGTGTGATGAATCTGGTCTTCCAGGTGCTATGAGGAGCCTACCCTGACCCAAAGATGGGGCACAGCCTCAGCATCATCATGGTCCAGAAATGTAAATCCAGAGAAAGGCTGGGGAAGAAAGCAAAGGGGGCCCATCCCCCGGACACTACAGTGTCCTACTCTGTGCTATCATTTATTTGCTGTGGCATCCTTGGAACAGGGCAATACTGCTCATTCATTTCAGCACCAGCACGAGATTTTAAACTTAGCTCCATTTGCCTTTTGCTTGTGCAAATTGCACAAATGGAAGTTTGTTTCTTTCACCTAAGTCTGCTAGGAAAAAATACAACAGTTTGATGTTACAGAAGACAAAAAGCATGCCTGTTACTAGAAAAGTCTTGCAAACTTCATTATTTTTGTTTTTCTGTCGACATATTGCTCCTTCTCTGCATTTTCATAGAATAGAGAAGAAGGTATGTCACAAGTAGGTAAATTAGGAATTAAATGCAACTATTAAGTAAAAGCAATATCCCTGGTAAAATATATACATCTTTGCAGAAATTACATCTGACATGGTGTATTTGAATTTGTTTAAGTTTTAAGCTTGCATGCTTTTTAAAATTGTATTTTTATTTCTACACCCAGCTAAGTACTCAATTAAGCATGCTAAGACCTATGGACTTCATTAGAATGTAAGTATGCATTGAAATTCCTTAGATCTCTAGACTACCCATTAATTATTTTCCTTGTGGCATCACATAACTAGCAAATAGCAGGGAAAAGTCACCATGCCATGAAAAAAATCCCTACCTTTATTTTATAAATAGCCATAGGGAGGTATAAAAGCTGTCAAAATAAGGAAATGGATCAAGAATTCACAGCACAAATTTTTGTATCAGAAGCAGAAACAAAAACAGTGACCTTTCTGAAAAGAAAGAAGCTCTTTATTTGTCTCTTACTGCTGAATACAGGCAACAATAATGACCTAAATGAGACCTGCTGAGTGCAAACAGAAATAACTGCATTGTGGGTTTCTAGCACCAGCCACTCTCAGATGCTTAATTGCAAATTGTTAAATGCAGAGTTACCAATTTATTTTAACAAAATAGCATTCACAGATTCTTACCCGTTTCAACCTTGGCACCTGTTGAGCAATTCCTACCATCAAATAACTAATTTGGCCTTGACACTGAGTAAATATCAGAGCACAACCCTTTTTTGTTAACTTCAAATATCCAAGCCCGTCAGTGTTCTGAACACCAGCGTGGTATCAGATATATCTGGAAGATGCTATTCCTTTAGTAGAGTGAGGGGGAAGGAAAGGAAAATATTCCAGTAATAAGGATCTGTTTCTCCTGAATCTTGTTCCCAAAGCTCTAGGAAAAACACTAACAGCTCAGTTGTTCACTGTCCAGAAGTCTCTGTAGTTGCAATAATCATAAAGGCTGGAGGAGATGTGATTTAAATTGATGCCACAAGGATCAAAAAAACCAAATCAAACCAAACCAAACCAAAAATTTTCCTGAGCCACCTGAATCAGTTTAGCCTGGGAAAAGTGAGTAGACAGATAAACAATAACATGGCAAAATTGGCTAGAAAGGATTAGCAAACAGGAATCTGTGCAAACCAAACAGGCTGGAGTGAGGCTGAGCAGGAGCCTGCCTGGGAGTGCTGGGCAGCTGATGGCTCAGACAATCTCTCACCAGAGACAATCTTTTTGCCAGTTTATCCTCAATCTTTTTAGTTTTTTACCATTTTCCTTATGCCAGTCAAGAGAATCTTGAAATGTATATAGATATATATTTGTGTGTGTGTATGTGATGTTTATGTTTATATAGCTTCAATAACTTGAGTTTTGGAAACTCAATTACAGCAATCTAATTACAGCAATAATAAGTGATGGAAAAATTAGTCTGTTCTCATACCTAAAAAGCATAAGTGGTCCTTCAAAAGTATCTACACATAGATAAAATGAAATAAGTACCTTTATAAGCTATTTAGAGAGTGTTAGCCTGTGGGAAAATAACTTTTATTCAAACATATTTATCCTGTTTAACAGAGATTTGCTTTGCAATTTTTAAATACCTAAATGTTTCTGTTCAAAATCCAGGAAACTTGTAATGGGTAGGTATTGTATAACTTGAAATGCCTTCTTAGACTTCAAAGTTTTAGGAATTATAACTTGCTGGATGAAAAGAAGCAATATTCCAGTTATGAATTGTAAGTAGAATAAAGAGTAGTAATGATTCTTGCCTTGGGCAGGCCTCAGACCAGTCTTGTTGGAGCAGTTCGTTAAATCCATGGCAATTGCACTATTAAGCTGAGTTACACTCAGGCAAGAGCAAACATTAAATGAAGAGCATAATTGCAGTTTGTTCCAGTAAAACTGACTGGAACAGGGCAGAGCTGGACAGATTAACTCATGGAAGCTGCACATTTGTCCCAGCCCTTCCACTGAAGTGATGGAAGAGGGAAACGCCACCTCTTTAAACAATGTATTTTTAATTATGATTTCTAGTTTAGATGGTTCTCTAGAACAAAGTTGAATGAAACTTTGACTTGTTTCTGAACACAGAGATAGTAATCAAAAGAGCATGTAAGATGTTTATTTTTGAAAATTGTAATTTATTTTGAAGTCATCCTGCTTTGAAACTGACTGGCACTTTTGAGTACTTACAATTGGTAGTGCCAGAAAGCTCTGAGGCCATGTGGAGCCACTTCAGCAGATCAAAAATGTGCATACTACAATAATGTGTCATCCAGGATGTTCAGGGGTTGGTAATTGGCATCCTTGGCTTTCTCCCTCATTGTGAACCCTTGATGTGGTCCCAGAGCAGATCCCTTTCTCTGGACACACTCTCATTCTCTTGTCCATGTATTCACAGCTCTCTAGCTGAGAATTGCATTAAGCAGGATTAATGTTACACAATTTTCTTCATCATTTTTCTTTAAGACCTTAAAATTGTCTACTGCATCTGCTTTCAGTGGTGCCAAACAAGATTGGGGTTTTTTTCATTCATTGTCTGTTTTCTCCCCTGCACTGTCACACCAAACACCTGAACTGGGCTCTACCACATCTGGGTATAAATTGCTGCTGTTGATCAGACTTCCATAGCACAAAAAAAAAGAAAAAAAAAAAAGAATCAGAAAATCCCTCAAACCTAGTTTAGAGGTTCATAAGAGGAGTAAGTGCTCTTCAGTAATGCCCTCTGATTCACTTCAGAACTGAAAAAAATCAGTTTAACATTTCACTGGCAAGAGAGCCACAATTCTGAGAGATTGTCTGAAAAATGTAGGGCCTTGTGTGTAAAGCCCTTCTGTACCAAGGAACCACGAGTAGTGTCCAAAATTTAATATTTATTCATAAGCTTCTCTTACTGGTCATAAACTAATTTTCTACAAGAAGTCAGAAAACATATAAACAGCACTGCCTTTAATGAAATACTAATGAATAAGAGGGGAATCTGTCACTACCAGTAAAGCAGCAGTGCATAGGATCAGTCTACCCAAATTTATGAGGTGGTTTTAAAAGCTTCCTTCTTCCTGAAATAATAACTAAAATTGCAAGGAAGTCACTGCTTTCTAATAAATATGTTTATTTTCTCATACATACACACACATATTTACATAATATTGTGACATAATATTTTAAATTAATCTGGCTAACTTAATTCTATACATTTTCTTGGAACATTACCTTCATTTTCACATTCCCATTGGCTTACCCACAGTCAGAGATTTTTGTTTATAGTAACTGCCCTGTTTAAACAATATTCTACTGAGTTTTTGGCCTAATGGTATTTAACCAGGAAGGGTCAGTAAATTACTTTTACAAGTATGAAATATCAGCAGAAAAAAGAATCAGAAAAGAGGTTTGGATAACACTTCAGGTAAGCAATGTTTAGAACTGAACTCTAAGTACAAATTCATCCATAGGACAGAGAAATATTTATTCCAAGCAGGCTGAAGTTCCTGGCCATGAAGGTTTGGTTGAGTATGGATTCAGACTTTGGTTGCAGACTTCAGCCCAGCAATACAAAGGAAAATTATACTGAACTTCAGAGGCTCAAGGTTTTGATCTCATTTATTGTTTTGACTGGATAAAAGAATCAAGCATTTGGGATTATAGCACTTAACTCTTTTAAGATTGGTTAAGAATTTACGGCTTATTAACCAATTAATGTTTCTTTAAGCTCTTAGTGCCTTAGCCTGACTGGGTACTCTAAATTCCTAAGGAGACTTAAGCATCTACAGTGTCTTAGCATAGTTAAGATTTCTTCCCTCATTAAAAAGACTTAGCAATGGTTAGGTTCCTTAAGCATTTAACAAAGTTTATATGTGTTGTAGTTGTTGCCAATTTCTTTCTTAATTTCTAAACAAGGAAAATTGGTATAAAGAATTGTGAAATATGAATTTGAGAGATCAAGCTCTCACCTGAGACACTCGGGAAGTGAAGTTAGGCTCAAAGTTAGCTTAAGCATGATGACTGATTGAGCATTTCCTTCATGGAACAGAAACCTTCATCAGGTAGTTCTGGCTATGCCACCAGAGAGAATTCTTCTGTAATAATAAATCACAAGTACATTGAATTATTGAAATGCCTGACCATAGGGCCTCTAATTTTTTTAACTTAGAATTTGTTTTTATTGTGTTAATATATGTATCCTTGATGCCGGAAGGATTTTTGTCTTTTATATCCCTTTTACACAGTTCTCTGTATCCACAAGTATTAGCAGCATGCACACTTGCAACCTTTTACTTAGTTTAGTGCTTAGCGTTCTGTAAGTGTCCTGCAGGCCTGAGACTGAACACCCCAGAACTGCAGAGCCAGGGAGACCAAACATTCCTACTGTCTCAGGAAGCCAAGGTCTCCTGACAGGAGGATTCTGTAAACTGGGGGTTAGCCCACCCCAACCTCATTATTGGGCATATTGTTAGATCTGCTGATGTGTAAAGTCTATAACTGGTGTGTGTGATTGATGGTGGGGGTGCATTTGCCACGCATCACCTGGGTGAAGTGGATGCATCAAACAGGATCCTGATTAAAATACTGAGGTAAAGACCCCAACCCCTTTAACCGTGTCTGGCTTCATTTTCCTGACACCAGGAAAAAGGCATCATCCTAAATTACTAAAGTATTCATTAGTTTATGAACATATTACTCCGACAGAGCTAAGCAAAAACTAACTTTTATACAGTTCAATAAAGCCTTTGTATGAAAGAGATCTATACCAGGAGAGAGTGTTCAATGGCACTGAGTCCCTTCTCCTCTACTTCGGGGTATTTTGTTAAGTTTATTTCAAATTGTTCATATGCAAAACAAAGACTAAGTAGTATTAGAACGTGTAGATCTTTCATACACTTATGTGAGGAGAAAAATGAATAAAAATTAGATTGTTTGTTCATTTTCAGCTAGTTGAGCGGGAAAGAAAACCATTTAAAAATATTGCTGCCTAGTTTATGCTTAACTCTTCTTTTAAGCATCAAGACTGACATGAATGAGAATTGTGTTTGTTCAATTGAAAAATTCTAATTCTACTCCTAATGATTATAACAGAAGTGCAGGAACCTGTATGATTCACTGACAGTTCTTCCAGATGAAAAGATAGCTGATTCTATCCACAATGCAAAGTAAAATTGGGATGGTTTTCAAAGATGCTCTGATATACGAAATGATATGACTGCATCCACAAACTAAGAAATCTGCATTCTTTCCTTTTTATTCAGGATAGCATTGAAGGAAGTGAGGAAAAAAAAATTGAGGCAGCATTTCATGGAACATGTAGTAAAATCGTTTTACTCCTTTCTTCAATTTATTATTCTGGTGTGGGTTTTGTGGTTGGATTTTTTTGGGGTTTTTTTGTGATATTTGCTGTCACTTTGAGAAGATAATTTTTTAATTCCCTCACACAGTTATACAGTTTCATATAAACACAAATGCCCATTCTCATACCCAACTAAGTAACAACAATGGATGACAGTCACAGGTGACAACAGGCATCCCTCCTTTACAACACTCACCCTTCCGTGCTCCTCCTTAAACTGGCTGATCTGCCAAACAACTTGTTTGTCTTTCAGAGGAATTACCCGAGGCTAAAAACGTTCACAAATGCCAGAGACTGAATTTAAGGTTCCTGAGCTTCATGAGCTCATCACTTTATTATTGCACTTTACACGTCTAAGCTGCAATTCCCAGTTACTTCAGCTCCAGTTGTGACAGCTCAGCAATTCCACAAATGATGATCTTGAATCTCCAGTCAGAAAAGAAGCATCACATAGTTAGGTGTCTACCTGTGAAACAGATAATTTCCCCTCCACCATACAGGACCTTTATAGCAGAAGCAGATATAGTTCTTTATCCTCTAATTTCCATCACTTCTCCACAGCAAGGAAACTGTGGCTTTGCCCTGAACTCAAGGCCTACAAACCACCCCTCTCCATTCACAGTTTTCTTTTACCACAACACCTCAGATATCTTCAGTTTCTGAATATTGTGGGTGATGGCAGCCAGATATCTATGATACAGACAACAAAGGCTTTCTCTCTGCACCAGAGGCCTTTGGAGGAGAACAACAATGCTCTGGACTCTGTTGGAGAGATTCTTACTGTATGTTGTCCCTGTGAAGACACCAGAGGCTAAGCACAAAAGGGGTTAAAAAGCCATAACTGCTGTGCCAGGACTTTGTGTAATATGGGAGCAAAGCTGGCTGAAACACCAAAATAGGAAGCAACTGCAAGTGTCAGAATTAAAAAATTAAGTTCAGGTAAGCTGGAATTTTGTTCATTCTTTATGACTGGCCCTGACACGTAGTTTGCTGTCCATCATAAATCTGGAAATCTTGCTCATCTTTTCTCTCATGGCTTATGAAGATGACTATCCCTGTACATGGCTGATGGCAGGACAGCCTTGCCTCTTGAAATCATTTGGATATCTAAGTTGGAGATGCCCCATATGTGCTACTTGGGGTTTGTTGAGCATTGCAGTCTTCCTTTGTCCCTACAGACTCCAACACTATCAGTGGAATGCAGGTTTCTCTTCCCATTACTCCATTTCTCTGTAGGCATTGCAGCAGCTGCTGCAGGGCTTGTTCTTCTGATTCCTCAATTAATCAACTTCCTCCAGTGTGTTAGCAGCAGCAGTCACTGAAGTACTGGAGAGACAGATACCCTGTCTTCTGTTAACAAACTCACCCCAGGAATGCCCCAAGCAGAGATGTACATCTTCTCAGTGTGGATGTTATTGGCAATGATTATTTGCTGCTGGAACTGCACTCCAGACTTGGGGCAAGAGGAATCTAACCCCACATCAAGTTGAAAAGGACCAATGCCTTCCCCTGCAGTATGACTGGTAAATCGGTCACCTTGAAATGTTATTTAATGATTCTATTTGCAATTCCTTCCCACCTCTTTCTCCAGCCTCTTCTGCTTCCTTCTTTACTGAACTGGAGTGATTGGTTTCTCCTCATGCTTCGTGTTTTCAGTGTAACAGAGCAAGACAAGAGAGTTTCTGGGGGCCAAGGGCTTGCAGGAGCACACGCCAGCATTGTCTGTGGAGCTCTTGGGCCTGGGCATCTGCTGTTCACATCAGAATTGCATGGGACTGATCTCAGCCCATCAGGCAGTTCTTTCCCCTCCCATGTTGCAGTAAATTCACATAGCCAGCAATTTCTCAAAGGCTTATAGTAGTCTCTGTACTCAGATGATTTTCACAAGGAAAGTAAAAAAAAAAAAAAAAAAAAAGATGTAATTCTGAACAAAATTATCCCTTCCTGCCAATTTCAGGGCAGGGAAATAGAACAAGTGGGCTCTGCAGTGAAAATATCTCTTAATTTTTTTTTTTCCTTCTCCCCTTTCCCTCCCCCATAAAACAGAATGTTTTTCCCCAACACTCATTCTTGGAAACAATTTTATTTGTTTTAGATGAAATTTTCCAACACATCTCAGATTGAGACACAGACATGGCATGGAAAATTTCAGCCCAAGCCTCTAGTGTTTGGCAAAGTTATAAGCAGCTGGGACTTAAAAAGGAAGGAGTTTGGCAAGCTAGGATGCACTAACAGCCTTCCTTCTAATGAACATTCTTGAACAAAAGTTATTAATAGACTCAAAAACAAGTTTGAAATTCAGAATAGACCAAAAATAATGCTGGTGTCCTGTCTGAACTTTCTAGTCTTTATGGGAAAGTACTTTGAAAAATCATTGGAAAGCAAAGTTGTGTGACTAAAGCCAGTATAAATCTAACTATAATTTTCTGGAAGGCTTAAGAGTTGAAATATTGTCTTCAACTTCAGTGGTGATATTAACAAAATGCAGTGTAGCGCTAGAAAAGCTACAGAAAAGGAAATTGAGAATGATCTCCAGAGATAAAGGGATGTGCAAGATGGAGTAAAGTAATTTGCATAAAAATTGTTAGATTTATATTTAATTGAATTATATTGGATCTTACATTTTTAGATAATATCAGTTTGAGTTACTATTGTAAGATATTAAAGACAAGTGTATTATTTAAAAAATATATTCTTGAAACAAGTTTTGACAATGTGCTTACCTGCTAAAGTTACCTGTTTAAAGCACTTGTGCTTTCTAGTGTAGTAAAATATGATAGCACTATAAAAAAACCTATTAAATTGGTGGTTTCTATCATTCTCATTATAGATCTCTCCCACAGGTGCCTGGAGTATGTTTGCAGCAGATTCAGCCTTGTGCAGCAGGCCAAGGACAGTACAATTTGGTGAGTATTGTTGATTGATGCTGTATCATTACAGTACAGTCTCCCCTTTCTTTCCAAGCCCCCCTCCTTGTTGTTCAGCCATTAAAATAATACTGCAAGGTTAAAAATGACACATTTTTAAAGCTTATTGCATGTGAGTGACACTGCTGTGGCACGTCAAAATGACACAATGCTAAGAAGTGTCCTAAATAATTGAATAAATATTGCTGTGTTTAGATTGTTCCTGTTTGTGGAGGAAAGCTCAAAACCTGAAAATATATTATTTCCCATAGCATGATACAGAATGTTTTCTAGCAAATAAAAAATGCTGCTGACAACTCCTGTGATGACTGGTTTAAGCCATGGTGTAGAAGCAAAACTGACATTTTAATACCTATTATGTGTATGTTTTTAATGGAAAATATAAGCAACGTTTAATTTTTTTAATCTAGCTGAAATTTTTGATGTTCGATTCTCTAAGTAGTGTTTTCATAATTTTCCTTTTCATTGGTGACTTCCTCAAGAGCTGAAACTTGTACTTGGGTTGGACCTGTGAGATATTACATTAATAACTGAGATATTTCAATATTCATGTGTGATGAACAACTATTAGCCAGTAGTCACAGTATTACTGTCCTTTTGCATTAAATTTAAACCCACAGACTGTCTGTATTATTTCAGTCATACTCATGCTTAGTTTTAATCTGGCTCTCCTTGACTCCATGTCAGCCCTGATGAAAATCATGCAGCAGTTAGAAAATCCAATGCTTTGGGCATATTTTTAATCTCAGCACTCCCAAATAATGGATCACAATATTGTTGTCCCTACCATAATACATGGAGCATTGAAGTGTATCCCACTATCCTTGGTTTAGTTCTGACTGTTGTGAGTCAAGCCAGATGTGTAAGAGTTGGTGACTGCAGCAGCCCCAGAACACTGATGCTTCTGATTTTTGTGGAAATCTAGTTTATGGTAACTTCTTCTTAATGTTGCTATTTACTTGTTTGCAATGGTAGGTGGTTTTTAAACAAAAATTTTTCAGTTCTGATTTTGTCTCCAAGAATCTTGACAGATTGTGGGCTCTACTGGGATGTTTCACTGTGTGGTTCAACCACACCACCGACTTGGGCCAAGGGTTAAAAAATGGGCTTAATTATAAACCTCTCAAGATCTCAGATGGAGATTTGGCTGTTATTTGCATTACTAGATTTCAGAGTGATGCTAGCCTGTGAGGATGAATGAAAGCAGTGCTGAAGAAGTCTAGAACGTCAGGCTGGAGCTGTGACCCGTGGTCACGTAGCCCTTCACAGCCTGCTGGAGCTTGTTATCCATGGGTTTTCTTCTGAGGGGCTGAGCTACTTAGCTCAGCTTGCCAAGGGCCCTAAGACAGCAACAAAGTGTACACATAGCTGCAGGAACTCTGAGGAAAGTTAATAAATTGTATAAACAGGCTGCATTCTGTTCTGCTAGATCATTTGGGGGATTAGGAACCGATCCTTTCCAAAAATCGTAGGTGAGGATTCTGTTATACCTCCAGAAATTGACAGCCACTCAGGAAAAAAGAGGCAGAAATCCAAAGAATTTTTTGGGCCCTTTTGCAGTGTTGGGTGACATCAGGTCAAGTTCAGTACAAATGAAGAATTTGCCCTGATTGTTGCTTCAGAAATGTGCAGCATTCTGCTTGCTTAGTCTCCTTGGAAATGCTGGCAGAAATGTAGGGAATCAGGGGCTCTCTGGAGCAGAGATGGAAAACCCAAGACTCAGAATGACCTCTTAACATGGTGTTTAAAGCTCAGAGAGGGAATTCTGTGTTCTAGCTGCTGGTCAGAGAGCAACTGCTCTTATTTTAAATGAACATATGGTAAAATAATTTCTCTGCAGGATGGAGTTAAAAAGGTAAAACCTCTTTCTGTCTTGGCTTGGTCCACAGCACTTTCTTTTTTCTTTAAAAGAGAACATCACTGCCCACTCTCAAAACCAGTTTGGGACTTTCCTGCTGCCAGCTGTCAGGTGTCTAAATCCTTGGTGTATGCACCTTTCCAGTTCGTGTTTCTAACAGCAGCCAGGTGAACAAGTTCCTGTTCCCTCTGAACCTTTTTACTGGTCCCATTCCAACTAGTCCTGAATTGTGTATAAACTTAGTTGCTCATCTACAGTCAGAGACTCTTGTGCAGCAAGTGTCAGAGAAAGTACAAATGAGTGGCAAATAGACCAGAACTGCAATGATTCCCTGGTTGCCAGCTCCTAATTGCAACGGGAGGTGCTGATGTCTGCTTTCACACATTTGCTTTTAATCAACAAAAACTATGTGTCTGTGATGAGAAGCTAATCCTGCCTGACATGGGGTGTCAGATCTCATTGCCATTATCTATTTTAGCTTTAGATCTGTTGTTTGGATCTGAATTTTTTGTTTTAATTTGAAGGGGAAAAAAAGGAAAATTATTATAACCTAATACATTCACCTATATAATTCTCCTTGCCTAAATTACTGCTTTTCAATAGCAAGTTTTCTTTAAGTATGGTAATGCAGTTTTGGCATGACAAAATGCATAATTCTTATGTTTCTCCTTGTAAAATTCCATTCTGGTCACCATTTCCAGCTGATCCTCCAAAAACTTTGCTCTTGGCTCCTATTTTATAAGTACAATGAAGGCTGTGCCAATAGCTTGTGCTTATCTAGCTTGGTTACAGCAGTTACAGTCTGGTTTTCCAGCCTTAGGAAACAACTGAAACAATATTGATTTGCTTCAAACCTGCCAGTTTAACTGGCACCATAATCAAGATTCCAGTAGCTTTCTAAGTCCGGGGTTTTTTTCCCAGTGTATCTGCCATGTATGCAACTCTATTAAAAATAAGGGAAAAGTATGCTGGTTTAAGTGTGTTTGGTTGGTTTTTTTAAACACGATTTAGACTGGAAGATTTGGTGCTGTCAGTATCATGAACTTTTTCAAATAAGTTTTTAAGCAATGCTGTCACATAAGCTTTTGGTGAGAACCTAAACACTCCAGCATTGGTTAGGAAACTCTGCTTTACTCAAAAAATTCTTTGCTAACTTGAGGTGGTATAATCTTTCTTACTACAGGTTGAAAACACGTCCTGTTTGTTGATCTAACTTTGAGATATAAAAATGCAAACCACTTGTGTGCACAGGTCAACTAAAGCTATACTGAACTTATTCTTATATTTTAAAAAAGTCACAAATAAATTCTTTACGTGGGATATAAACACAGAAAAGGTGAACCTTAAAAAGTAGTGATGAAATAAGAAAGATAACTGAAATACTATAACTATATAGTTACTATAACTATAACTATATAGTTATAGTACTTTTAACTATATAGTTTTCTATTTGCTGTAATGCATTGATAAGCATCTAGAACTGGTATCAAAAAAGTGGCAAGGCTGTGTGCTCACAGCTTAATATTTTACTATAAAATTCCAACTACACACTTTGTGTATAAGTAAGTAACTACTCAGCTAAACCAAGTTTCAACAATCTAGCCAGTTCTTGTTAAATAGATTGAACCTCACTACTGGAAGGTGTTGGAAGAATTTTGTCGTTTATAATATTAATTTCTTCAAATAAATGCCTAATATCCCATTTCTGCAGCCATGAAAAGCCTCCCAGAGGCTTATATACATACTACTTTCAACAGGCAAAGAAAGGTGGAGACAAACTTTGAATAAATGAAAGAAGAGTAATGATAAACATGACTTCAAAAGATCACACCCTTCTACATCGCATGGCAGAGCAAACATGGTTGGTATCTATGTGAAAAAAGAGGCATTGTGGAAATTATACTTATTTGGCACAAATGCTTTCAAGTTTCTTCTTTGGCAAGATAAGAGAGTCCTAAAGCGTAACAATTGAGTATCTTAGGTTTTCATATTGATGTCCAAGTGGTGACTAATTCTTATTTTTTATTTATACACGTAACATCCATGAGCATCTAATCAGCTAAAAGTAAACACTAGTATCTTTAACACAAAACATTTCCAACTTATTTATGATGTCTATAAAATTTCTGTTATATTTATGCTTAAAATTTGTTGTTTTTTCAGTGTTTCCCAGTCAGAAGTGAAAGCTTTGCTTACACAGTTCTGCCGATGTGTAGACACATAAATCCACTTTTGCTTTGTGAATTGGGAATGAAATTTCCCCAGTACATGGAAAGGTTTTACTCGTAGCATTTGATCACTCCAAAACAGACACTGAGAAGTTGAATTAATTACTTATTTAATAAATTAAGTAGGAAATAACATAATTTAACTGAAAACAGGGACTGAAGTTTGATTACTGGAGGCCTACATTTCATGCTGACCATCATGGTTTGGAATACTGCAGAGATATAAGGATATCATACCAGCAAGCTGCAACTGGGCCCCAATTTGTGAACTCCACAGTCATTTAAAATTTGGTTTTCCTTCATTTTATTTTAACTAACTGGTTTCAGGTAAGTTCTTTCAGAAGTTTAGTGTATGTGAAAGATCACTAAAAAAAGGAAAACCCAATTAGCTGTTTTAATACTTTTTTCTCTTAGATTACAAAATTGGTATTTTGAAAAACACTTTTTTTTAAAAAACTGTTTTTAACAATTGCTATATGAGTTTCATTCCAAATCCAAAGACCCTGACTCAAGTTTTTACAGTTTTAGTGGGGAACTACTGATAGATGCATTGGGTTGAAGCTGAAAGGTGCATCACTTCAGCTCCTTGGGACTGGATGCAAAGGTGTTTGAAATGCACACCAAAATGCCATTGCTCAACATCTTTACAGAGCTTCGAGTAATTTCATTAATCCTTTAACATAATGCACTGAGAATGGAAGTATCAAGTAGTCTCTTGTCTTTTCCCTTTAATCCTGTTCGTTTTTTCCAGGTTGGACCAGGGCTGCCTGTCCAAACCGCTCCACTCCACCTGGGTAAGGAGTGCGTGACCCTTGGGGGTGCCACCCTTATCCCGAAGCTGTCCCCGGGAGGGGACAAGCCGAGCCTGGGAACCCTGGGATCCTGGGAATACCTGGAGTCCAGGAACAGCGCCCTAAATCGGGGCTGCACACTCTAATCTACTCTGGGAATAAAGGCGCTGCATAAGTTCTCTGGTTTTTAGATGAGTGTCATTGCTTTAATAGGAAATACATTATAGAGGTTTCCGTAGCATTTTCAGCGTGCAGAAAAACAAAGCAAAACAAAAAAAAAAACAAAAACGCAAAAGCAAAACAAACCCCCAAACTATCATTCTAAGTGGAAATTAAAAAAAGAAAACACACCATAAAACAAAAACAAAAAACAACCTCTGTCAAGAAGGAGCGCAGTGTCGCGGTGACTCTGCTCGTCCCCTCGCTCCCCCGAGGCCGCGCTGAGGGAGCCCGCGGGCCCGGCCGGCGCTCGGG
>JAHLSL010000042.1:5860343-5906911 GCA_025920805.1 Petroica traversi | reverse complement strand
TTTTTTTAGAAAAAGTCACTTGTCGTCATATGGCGGCATTACCAGAACCTCCATTATGGCTTGTTAATATAATTCTACAAATAATAGTTTGTCTTTCGTAAAAGAACTGATTCACAAGTCCATTTCTTTGGCTCAAATTTGATGAAGTGTATTAGTACTAGCATAAGTTATTTCTGCCAGGGTAGGGAAAAGACATGTGCAGCTGAGCAAGAATGGAGGATTCTTTTTGTAAACAATTCTTAATTCTAGTCTGCTAATACTTCCAGTAAAATAAACCTCAGATTTTGTCCAAGATACTTGAAAGTGATGAGGGAAGAGGGGAACTTCTAACTTTTAATTTAAAATTTCAAAATGCAAACAGCTCGCATAGTTGTTTCTCCTTTTATTCCTTAATATAATTTGCTGGTATTTTAAAAAAATACACAGAAACTTAGGAGAAAAAATGCTGTCACTACTAAATAATGGTTGGCTTGTAACTAAAAGGAAGTCACCTAGTGCTGTGTGTTTGTGAGCACAGCACAGCAGCAGTCTGCCTCCTGTCAGTGCCACCTGTACCTGCTGGCAGCCTGTGACAGGAACAGGCTTGGAGTAGCCTGAGACAGTGGATTATGCATCAAAAATCCAGCTGCTGGTTTCCTGGTCTGTTTATTAGTCAGATGCCTCCCTTTGCTTAGTTCTTAAGTGTCTGTCTCTGCATTAAGAATGAAACAGAGTTTCTTCTAATAAATAGGGAAAATCAGGCATGTGTTGATTTTTCTACACAGTACTTCTGTTCTGTAGCTGGATACCAGTTTGTGTATTGGGACAAATGTAAAAGGTTTCTTTTAAAATCCACAAAGTTTCCACTAAAGAAAAGGAAGATTCTCCCAATGGAGCTTACCTTTGTGACATAGGGTATGGTTAAGCATGGTATTCCCACAGCTGTTTGGAGTTCCGTGCTTGCTGACTGATCTCACTGTCAGTTTTGTTCTAGTTTGGTTCAGGTTTAACTTTGCTGAAGGCCCCCACACTTTTACTCTGCGAACACAACTTCTGTGTGGCTGCTCCAGCCTGGTTGAATCAAAATTGTCTTGGCAAGCTTAAATGTTTTCAGCAAGACATTTTCAGACAGACATAGTTTACTGAGTTTTACCATTAAGAAGACCCACAGTGTCCTTCTTTTGCAATACTTTGGTAGTGAATGGTATTTTAATGTGTATTTAAGCCTGAATCCTGTCATGTGTTAATTTATCACTGCTTTTCTTGTGCAACAACAAAATGATCCTGAAAGTGGAATTTAAACAAGGGTAGGAATGGATTGACACTTTTCAGGAGCTAGTTCAGCAAGCAAGTCTTGGCTGCCTGTGTTGGCAACTTGGAACCTGTATGTGGCCCTCATTATTAGCTCAGCCACTCTATGTGCAGATATAAACAACAAATACTGCTTGGTTTCCACACAGTGCACTAGAAAATGATGTTCCTGAATTTCAGGATTAAGACATTAAAAAATTCTTCTGAACTTTTTGGAATTGTCACTCAGATGAGTTTTAAAGTAGTTGCTTTCATTGTAAATCAGAGATTCACCAGTCTTTGCCCTATCCTTCTCAGTGGAAGTTGACTCCAGTTTCAGTGGTTTGACTCCTCTCATTTGCTGTAATACCCTTAAATTAAACTTTAAAAAATCCTTTCAAGTAGGAATGTCATACCTGACAATGAATGATTGCTATACAATATATCCTGATAAAGTTCTGCTGCAATCCAGCTCTCTGCTGTCTTATTTATATAACATTTTTCACTTTAGAGAAGTGAGACAGCTCAAGGAGGTTATAAAAACATCATATTTGAATAGTGTGCCAAGAGTGAAGGCTGCCCTGTGCTTGGATAGCTTGGACAGAAATGGAATTATCTATACTCTTCTGGTGATACTGGGGAGAAGCATATGAAGAGAGAGAAAGTAGGTACAGCTACTCCATTCACAGGCACCTTTTTTGCATTGGAACCACAAAAGTGTTGAAGTGTTGAAATAGATATGGAAGCTGAGGGTCTGTTGGGTTCTCAGGAATACCCTGTGAATACTGAAATACAGCTTCTCTGGTTTTGCTCTCATTCTGTAACCTTTCAGAAGTGTTAAAACAGCCTTAAGATGCTGAAGTAGCTGGCATGTAAGGAAAGTTAGAACTGTATTTTCATTAACTGGTCTCTTCCCACAAGTTGGTAGAATAATTAATGAAATAGATATGCAAAAGTTCCTGGGAGTAGCAAGAACGATTTTCAGGAGCATGTCCTGGGCACCAAATGCTGCATCAAAATTTGCACTGTATTGAATAATGTCTATGTGTAAACTTGTTTGTCCACTTACCTGTGATGTGAAGTGTGAAGGACAAAGGCAGGAAAATGTGAGAGGCTTTGAGTGGCCTCTAATAAACATGGCACAGCTTTCATCACAAACCACACACATGGCAATTCCAGCAGTGCACTGTAGTGGTTCTCAGCATCTCCTAAGGTATATTTTTTCAATGTCTGGAAAAGTGAGGGAGAGTTGAGGGTTTTTTTTTTTCTCTTTGGTGAAAAACATGCTGAAATGCCATACTTTTAATTCTAGACAAATGATTCTTGTAAGCTGGATTTTATGGCTTTGTCTTCTGAGCTGTGTGTTGGTCATTCCCCTGCATCCAGCTCTTTCCCTATGAAATATTTGTATGTCAGTCCTAATTTTTTGCTTCTCCAGGAGTGATGTTTGCAATGTATTGTACTTCTCCTAAAATAAATGAGAGGAATGACCATCAGTTATAAAACTGAATATTTCATTTTCTCATTTGACGTCTGTATTATTCAAATTTCAATTACTCTTGTTGTTCCCCTGAGATTAGTGCTGTATATAAAATGTTGGAGCTTGAGAAGACTGAAAAAGTTGTTTTTTTATCTAAGGGATGCTAATAGGTCTTTGTGGGTTTTGCTTGAACATTTGATGCTTTTATGAGGTATGAAATAGAGTTTCTACTTGGTCTTCAAATTCTCCAGTTTCTGCAGTTTTAGTTGTATACATGTTTTGTGATGCAGAAGTGATGCCTTAAGGAATCCTCTGCTGTGCAGGATGGCATTCACCTTCATTATTAGGTATGAGTCAAAAAGATGCTTAATTCTTTTTCTTCCACGAGAAGGGAGTTGCTCATGCATCCCTGTTAATATTCAACTGCAAGTTTGGAGACCCACAGATGGGCTTTATGGGTTAGAAAAGGCATTTGGAAAAGTTTCCTGGCTACAGAGCTGCTGTGGTTATCCATTTTTAATTATACATAATGCTTATTACCCTGGTGGTACTCACTGGCACTCTGGGTTCTGATTTCTGTAGCACAGCCAAGCAGACCTGATAGTATGAGTTCTTTCAAAATTAATCAGTGCTGTCTCATAGAACAAGATTTCTGTTTTAAAAGAACTCCAGTCACGGCATTGTGACTATTTATAATAGCACAAAAGTATTGACTCAATATGAAAAGTATCTTAAAAGAGTGCACTGCTGCAGCTAACTAGCAGAATTAATGCTGTAATCCAAATACCAGGCACATTGCACAGGTTCAGTCGCTGCTTTGCACTTGTTACTATGACCAGACTTACTGATTTTTGAGTTTGGGGAAGGGAGAGAGAAAAAGAAAAAATTTTACACTGTATGCATATAAAGAGAAATTGTGTAACAAATAGAAAGTACTTATGGTTAATGTATTTCTTAACTTAATCTTAGGAATTTATTGATCAGTGCCTTGAAAATATTCTCCAAGGGAGAATATGAATCTAAATATTTTTGAAAGTAATTATCCAGTCTCTCCCGCATTTAAGGACAGCTTATTTTATTAAAAATGTGGAAAAATAGGTATCCATTATTTTAAAAACTTTGTTGTTGAATTTAACATGGCCTGCTTCAAACTTTGCATTGAATCTTGCTGTATTTATGTAAAAGGTTTAAAAGAAAATAAAACTTTTGGATGCAGATTTCCTAGGGACTGATTTTTTGTCAAGTCTAAAGCAATTTGCTTGGCTCTAAGTTATTTTATTAATTTTGCTACTAAAGTGTTTGTGGAGGACTTCAGTTATGAGAGAGTTCTTTTCAGTGATTTATCACTTTTTCCGTAAACACGTAACTCTGATTATAGATTGGTACTGTGGTTTCTGTCTAGGAGTACTTGTTCTCTGATGAAATAGTGAAAAGTAGGCTTTTAAAAATTACACAAAGAAGCCTTTCAGGCTAGAAGGCCTTAATTTCAGATTTTCTTGACTTTAAAAGTGGAGCAATTAAGCTCCACTACATTTATTCTTTATTTTTAATATAATCTATTTGAACAGGAAGGTCAGGGACTGTGTGCTGCAGGTCCACAAGTCCTAAGGATCCCTAGCTGTGATCAAGATCAGAATAGACTGTTATCTCATGTGATCAGTATTTTCCTTGAAGTTCTACTTAAAGGAAAACTGAAGCTGCAAAAAAGAATGGTTCACACCTCTTAAATCTAAAATGTACCAGTGTTGTGGAATCTAAAGGGATTCCCTGCATGGAAATGCCCAAAAAAAAGAGGTCTCGCCAGAACAGGGTTCCCACCAAAGAGAATTACAGCCTTAAAATGAAAAACTGAAGACTTCAGGTTTTGATTATAAAAATAAGCTTACTTGCTCCAGGGTCCCAGTTTCCTAGCTGGATTGCTTCTCAGGAAAGCATCCAAAAGCAGATACTTTTCGCAAAAAGAAAAAAAAATGCTTTATTGAAAACCTGGTTCATTGCTGAGGAACAGCTTTCATGGAAAAATTTTGACTAGGGTTTGTCTCAAACATAGTAGAATACAAATTTATTCTTGATTATTCCTGAGGCATCCAGAATTAGGCATTCTGATCTTTGTGAAATCAGCAATATACTTAACTTGAGAGCAGGCAGTATAACAGATTTCTTGTACAGAGTCCAGTTGCTGTATGTTACTCTTGGATCTGTTGGATAACACAAAGTGTGCTTAATAATAAAGTCTGCCAGTTCTCTTCCCTCTGCTCTTCCCCTCTCAGCAGATTACCAGATTTATGTTTGATTTCTTGGATCTTTTTGTTGCCTTTTTTGGCCAAGGAATTTGCTCTGACTGAACTTGCTGGAAAGGAGAAAAAGCTGAAGAATGAGTTTCTTGCTTCTCTTTGTCATTAATAGTTCTGGTATTCTCTGCTGACAGCAGTAACCAGTCTGCACTGCTGCTTTACTCGTTCAGAGCTTCCGCTGTTCCAGAGAGGGGTGCAGTGTTCCCAGAGTCCTGAGGGACCCACCAGGATCCTCCAGTCCAACTCCTGACCCTGCACAGACACCCCTCAATCCCACCCTGTGCCTGAGAGTGTTGTCCAAACGCTCCGGTAGCTCTGACAGCCTTGGGGCTGTGACCATTCCCTGGGGAGCCTGGTCAGAGCCTGAGCACCCTCTGGGGGAAGAACATTTCCCTGATAACCATCCTCAACTGTCCAATTATTCCAGAGACCAGGTACAGATGATATGGAACATAAGCATGTTCCACCTGCAGCTGTGTCTTCCTCCTGTCTCCTTTTCGCAAGTTAATTCCAAGTCAAGCGTGACGGTAACAAAATTCTCTTTGGACAGAATTAGGATCTGCCGTTTCAGGTGAAGAGTGAGTTATATCAGGGTAAAATGGTGCAGTTGTTGCACAACTGTCAGAGTCAGAGCTAGTAGGGTGTTTACCATTCAGTTTTGAAGCCTGATCTAGACTTCCAAACATAAATGGAATTTTACATATAATTTAAAAAAAAAACAACCAGAAAACAAACAAAGAAACGTTTGTGCTATATGTCTTAGACTGGAAAAAGCAAGTGAGACAGACAGCAGCTTCTCTGCAGGTGTGAAAAGAAGTGTCAGTGTGCCTCAAACGCTGTTCCCCTTTCCCATCACACCTGTTTGCCTCTAAGAGTTACCAATCTCTGGAAGTTTTCCTCTGTTTTTTCAGCCTGTGGGCACTGTAACATCACTGCTGTGTGTGGGTACAGCTCCAGCCAGGCCATTGAAATGCTGCAGGAGGTTCCCCAGTCTCCCCTTCTTTGCCTCCTTGAATAGAAACCTTTTCTTGTAAACTTAGCAACAACAGCAGCAGCAAAGCCGAGACAAAGGAGAGCTTTTGGGTCGCTCGGCAGTCCCAGGAGGGGCAGTGCCAGCTGCGGGCAACTCCTTTGTGCTGGCTCCAAGTGGGATGCATGGGCTCTGCTCTGCCAGCTTCAGGTTGGGGAGCCACAGGGTGATCTCTGCCCCAACAAGAGCTTGTTTGTCTGTCTCTCCTCTTATGAATAGCAATGGACGAGCATGTTGTGCGTGATTTCAAATCCACTTAAAGTTCATGGGTTTGAAATCAAAACCAGAACTCAAATCTTAGGAGGTTTGTGTTCTGTTAGGAGCTGGCTTTTTGCCAGGATGTGTCTGTTCATTTAACTTTTAACCCTGGAATCAAATACACACCAGTTTGCTATAC
The DNA here is from genome assembly GCA_025920805.1 of Petroica traversi. Lineage (NCBI taxonomy): Eukaryota > Metazoa > Chordata > Aves > Passeriformes > Petroicidae > Petroica > Petroica traversi. The sequence goes on along the minus strand of JAHLSL010000042.1, from coordinate 5,900,441 downwards.
CAGGTCACTTGTATTGATTTATATCCTCTTCTGTATGTATTTTTAACATCCATTCCATTGAATGCATTTATGGATATCAGAAAGTTGCTAGTGTAGGTGTTTGCTCCTTCATGAGCATATGAATTTTGTCTTCTGTCTTCATCTTGTTTCCCAGTTTCAGGGCTCACAGCATGTGCCTTCTGCCTGTTCCTCTGTATATCTAACGCAGTAAAGAAAGACTGAAATCTGTTCTCTTTGAGAGTTGTATTTTAGATCATATACGCTTTAAATATGGACTGAAATAACCCCTATCTGTGGCCTCTAGTGGTTTAGTTTACCCACCATTGTCTGTTTCTGAGAGATGACACAGTCACAGCAGCACTGCAGGGCACTGAGGAACAGGATCTTGCCTTGGGCAAATATGGGATTTTAAATTTTATTTTATTTTTTTACACTAAGCCTATCTTGCCTCTAGTGCTGTTCTGTTCTGTGCTGGTGTGCTTTTATGCAGGTGCATGGAACCCCAGGTGCCCCTGATGTGAAAGATAATAGAAAGCTTGCAAATTAACTGAAAATCATCTGCAGTGTTGTATTGTAGGTGAACCCAGTAGTAGCCTATTGATTCCATATAGCTTCACTTGCTGATTCTTCCTGGGGTTTTTTTCCCCTTTAAATAGTTGCACCTATTAAAAAAATTAAAGTGGGGGTGTTTGTGTGTCTATAAAGAATAGATATATGTGTTTTTTGTTGTCAGGATATTGTAGTTATGTGTTAGCAGACATTTTAAGAGGTAATATGTTGATTTAATAAATTATATCCATGCTTTCCTTTGGTGAGTAGGAAAGTGTTTATTTTTCAGTATTTTATATTGCGAGGTGATTATGGGAACCTGCTGTGATCATAGCCATTCACTTAAATACAATCTCTTTGATCATGATTATCTGTAAATCAGATGCAATTTTTTTGAGTTTGTTTGGCTTTTTACAGACATGATCAAAAGCCTATAAATAACTTGGTCTGTCACTTCTGACATCATGTGAAATAGGGATTATTTGGACTGCAGTGTGAATTTTATGGTGTGTATATGTTCTCTGAGTCTAAGTGCAGGAGATAGGATTTTTAACATCAATGCTTGTGATTATGAACTTGGAATATGTTTTCTGTGTATATTCTGCATTTTAGCTATTGCTGTTTGAATGAATAAGCTTGTCACTCACTGGAATGTCTCAGAAAGCACTGCTGAGCATATCCATGGGAGTACTCTTTTTAAACTGAATATATTTAAAATTTATTCTAAATATATTTTAGTGAATTTGTTTTAGATTAAAAGAACTGTAAACCTTTTAACTTTTTACAGTATCCTCACATTGGATGTTCATTAAAACCATTATCTGTTTTTAAAAAGGGTCATAATACACTGTTTTACTTCAGCCTGAGAAAGTAATATAAATTAATTCTACCTTTTCTTAAAAAAAACAAAACCCAAATAGAGGGAGTTATTACTTTCATAAGGTTGACTATATCAACATTAAATATTTCATTTGAATACTTTTAAAAGTAGATTAAAACACAACTTTGACAATTCTGTATACAATTGCTTGAGAGGTATTTTTGCTGCCGTAAGCAGCAGAATCAAAGTGTGTGAGGAGCTGAAACTTTAAACAACAGTGTTGGTTAATAATCAGATGTTCATTAAAATTTCCACTAGGATTTTTAGTGGCTGTGTTACAGATTAAAAGTGACTAGAGGTAATCTTACCAACTCATTTTGCTTTTTCTCAAATTTCAGTCACTTAAGACAGAAATGGTGATGAGGTGCAACTTAAAAAATTACATTAACACCATTTTGGGATTGATTGTTTTCTACTTTAGCTGTGAATGTTTCTAATGTTTTTTTTTTCCTGTTTTCTGTCCTGCTGATGATGTACTTCATGAGGTCCGTAATCACAAATTCCACCTTAAATTTCAGAGCTGGGTTAAATTGGGTGTTAAAACTTACAGACATCTATGCCACCAATGGAAGATTTCTCCCCATGCCTGTCCCCCGCCTCCCCTAATGTTTTAGAATTTCACCATGTTTAATCTAAGGGCTTTGGATCAAATTTTGGATATAGTAACTGGGTTTAAATAGCAGACCTCTAATGAGAACTATTGTTCACTGTCCTGCCAGCTGTTCTGTACCACAGTCTGGGCAATGGATCCTAGTCAGTAGATGTTATAAATCATGTTATTTGTCCTTTGCCAACTTTGCCCCTTCTCAGAAAAGAAGCTGCCAGTCTGAATCTTGAAAGACCCTCTGTGAAGAGCAGAAAACTTATGGTAGCTTGAAGAAGGGCTTATTTTTCTCTTGCAAAGGCAAGTGAGGGGATCAGCAAAAGAATCTGTAAAGATACAGAGAGTGCAGGGCCACTGCTGAAGCTGGAGGCTTTCACCAGCTGCTGTTTATTGGGAAGATGGCTCTTGGTTTATGTGTACATATAAGAATGATGGATATGGAGCTGGGATAAGTTCATCCCTTTTTAAATTATGATTAAACAAGCAATTTCAATCACAAATTATGTGTCACCCTGTCTATAATCTACCCATTCACTTTACAAAGTAAAGGAGGCAGCTGATTAAATTTAGCCAGCATGTTTTTTTGCCTGCTGTCTAGACAATTGGCTTGGTTCCCGTTCCTCTGGTCTTAGCTCTCTTTCTTGGTTGTAGGCCCACTAGGCCACTTAACCATTCTGCTGTCGTTCGAACAGTGTGTTCCTGAGGCTGATAAAGAGCATGTGGGGATGGGCTTTTTTTCTTCTTGGGTTGTTAACAGAGAACATGGTACCAGTAAATAAACACACACAGGATCTCTGTTAGTGCTGCGGGAGTCCTGTTGGAGTAAAAATTATTCAGCTCTAAAATCAGCTCCCTTTCTGCTTTGCTGCTCCTGGAATTTAGATGAGCCCTTTCACCTGACGTCACTGCAGAAGCAGTGGGCAGATTCCAATGTGCTGTCCTTCCCACTGGAGTTTGAAAATACTTAACAAATTAGCGAAACAAAGAAAAAGAACCTGAAAATAAAACCTAAACAAAACACTGTCCCCCACCAAGCCTGCGATCAGTACCAAACCCAAACTACAAACAGCCCTGACTTTGAGCACCCATCTCCAGGTTCTTTGGATGTAATCACCGTTTGCATGTACAGCCCCAAAAGGTATTGATATTATTGGGGCGTACTGCAACAATATTGTTCCGCTCTAAAAGGCCCCAGTGCATCTTCTGTGCTGGGTTTTTAGTGTCCTAAGGAGTCAGGACTAATTTTATTGTACAAGTGGTTGTTATTTCTGGTGTATGATTTCAGGCTAGAACCGTGGACTGACCTGTTTAGCTGTGGGGTAAAGTGGAGTTCAGTTTTGAGTGAAGTTTGGAATATAATTTGACAATTAAAAAAAAAATTCACACAGAAAGTGCTTGAAAATTTAAACTGTTCTTATGTGCTCTCTTTTGTACGTGGAGTCTGCCTTGTGGTTGGAGACAAATGAATGCAAAACAGTTGGGGATTGCCTCGAATCAGTGCATGTTGGTCATGCAGCACTGAGTCCAAGGGGTGTCCATGTGTCACAGCTCCCAGGCAGACTGGAGGGCAGGGAGAGATGCTGGAGCAGTTGGGAATTGTGCTGCTTAGTGCATTTTCCTTAGTGCACGCCCCTACAGGTCCCTTCAGCCAGCCAGGAAGCTGGACTTCCTGTGTAGCATGGATACAAAATGGACTGGAAATTGAATTTTCACAAGAGACATGATGATTCCGATGAAATTGAGCTTTCTGTTCAGGCCAACTATAATCAAGAACCTAATTTTTCCTCTAGAAACATAGGCATCCTGGTGAATATAATTTAGCAGCTGTATTGCTATCTTCCATTGCGGGATTTTTTTTTGTTTTGTTTTTTTTCTTTTAGAGGACCACATTAGTCCAGAATGCAGTGGGGTCTTTGCTCTAGTATTGTCATGTGTTTTTTGATGTGACAGTAAGCAAGATACATCTCTCATGCAAATATTTGTTTATTGGAGCATTCAAATAGGCAAGCTATCATTCATAATTTTAAAATTTCAGGCATTTGTTAAAGAATCTGCAGCAGCCAATGGATTCATCCTTTCTGGATCTATTTTCATGTTGTCTGCATGGGGTATGAAGTTTTTGTTTTGTTTTGCCTTTTTCTGTTTGCAGGATCAGCAGAAGTTGGTGCAGATGCCTTCTGTTTGGTATTTAAACTCACTGTACCTGCTGCATTTTCTTCTCTGAATGGGGGAACCTGAAATGCCACAGCCATGAGAGTTAACTCAGAAGTTTGGGGTTTTTTCCCTTTTACCCCCCCTTGCTAATTCTACTGTGCTCCTACTAATCCTGCTGGAAGAGCTGTATTTTCTCTAGCTCAGTTTGCTGTGCCATTTTGCCTCACCTGTTCCAAAGTGATCTCATACCACAGTTCCTCAGAAAACCATCTGTTTAAATTCTTGGTGATTTGATGGTCTATTCTGTCTTTTTCCTTACAGACACACACATTTCTAGTGTTCAGCCCCACAAATGCTTTGCACTGTGCCAGAAAGTTTACCCTTTTGTCTTCAATTAACAGTTTGATTGTTTTTAATGCATGTCTGGGTTTGGGGTTTTTTTTCCTCTCTTTAGAAGGAAAAAGTTAATATTTTTCAGGTGTACTTTGCACTTCTTACTTTAAGGAACTGGCCTCTACTCTGCCATTTTTTCCAAGTTGGACACAAGCTTCCACAGAGGTAGTTCTTTGACTCTTGTTAATAAATAGAAGGCATTGTGTGGCTTCTGGATATTTTCTGCAAATTATATAGGTTCAGTTTTATACGATGGAAAGGAAACACTGAATAGTTAGCTTCTAATTCCAAGCAACGATTAATGCAGTAAGGAAGACAATATCCTCTTTAAAATCTATTTTTGTCTTTCCCTCCAATTTTGCTATACAGTTTCCAGACCTTCCCCCAGACTCATCCTGCCTGGCTTCCTGTTAAAAACGTGAGGAAACGTTTGCACATATCCTCACAAAGAAGCTTTACTTATTTATTGCTCATTGCACATCATTTTCATAGCATTATTTGTAGCTTAGACCCTCCCGAAAAGAAAAAAAAATCATTTTTGCTACAGCAAATGAGATTTTTTAAATTAATTGGGACTGTTTCATCTTAGAGGCTAATACAGGCATACTTCTAGTAAGAATAATGTCTAAAAATGTGTATTATAAGCTAGGAGGAAAAAGAAGAGGCTGCTCTTGAACCAAATTTCATATTGTGTTGTGTGAGAGATTCCACATGTTGTTACTTCATACAAATGTTTTCTCCCAAGAAGGAGAACAAAGTGGGATATTCAAAAGGACATAACAATAAAACATATGGATTAAAAAAAAAATCTGTCATCTTAAATGAGCAAAATCATTCTTTAGCTTGCCTCCAGTGGGTCTGAGATGTTTGTAGGCTGTTAAAATATGAGTTCATTCTAGGACAAAGAAGGTTTTCTGTTTTTTATGTTTTCCTCTGTAAATCATTCGGGGGGGAGAAGAGGAAAAATGGTGGAATTATGCTCTGGACGCTGCTGCCTTTGCATTTTTGGCATTATGCCTTCTTACTGTTTTATTGTCTATTTTGGCTGAACTTGAAGTTCCAACCATGCTCCCTGCCAAAAAGAAAAAAAAAAAAAAGTCAGGTCCTTTAAGGATACTGGAAAATGAAGCCAGTTTTTGAATCCGCCACGTCCTGTAAGCAAATAAAAATGAATCTCTATGGAGCTCAGACGTTACTTCCTGTTCTCCTTTGGATTCCAAGCAGGAATGGAGCAATTTTTTTCTGAATCCAAAAAAAAGGAGGGGGGAGGGGGAGAATAATTGGCTTCAAAGCACACAGGAGAAATCTTCGAGGGGTTTCTATGTGGCTGACTTTTAAAATATATGTAAAATGTTTTACACATAAAGTAATATATGTCTGCTCTTGGAAAAATGTGCAGCAGATTTCCCTTGCCACTCCAACACTCATATTTTGTAAAACACTGGACATATTTTTAATATACATACTTTTTGTTTGATATTTCCTTTTCTACTGGTCTTATAACTTGTAAACTAAGCTTGCAAATGTTTCAGTCTTGATAGCATGTGCTGATTCCTTAAGGCATGTGAAAGTGGTCAAGAAGATCCTACTTGTGGTTTTCCGAGGAGACCAAAATTAGAGAAGAAGCAGAGGGGGTGAAGGAGAGAAATGCTTTTCCAGATAAGCTAATTGGGATTTTGTTATGGTAATCTGTGTGCTGTGGTAACTCCATCAGTAAAGATCTCCGTTTTTAGGTGCTGCTACTTTCCCAGCTTTTGAATGAGAATGTATTCTGACATAAAAGATAAACTGCTAGCACAAAGTAGACTTCTGGATTTTTGCCACTGTAAAATTAGGAGTAACTGTAACCCAAGCACACCAGCCAAGCTTGAAATTCACTGAGGACAAATGTTCTTTGTGCATAATTCTAGAGGAAACTATTTTTGGTAGTGAATGAATATATGTAATCATTAACACATGACGGGGCTGCTGTAAAGGCATCAGGCTGAAGCATGAATGCTTCCAGCACCCAAGAGGTGCTGTTGTATTTTATTTAATAAACTGTCTGGAATGTTCTATTACTTTGACGTTTTTGTTTTCTTATTTCTGAAGTTTACGTTAATAAAGCAACTTTAAAATTATTTGCAGGAGAAAAGACTTGATCTCTTTTTTTCAAAAGAGGCAAAATTGTGTAGCTCATAAAAAGTTAGTTATGCTGTGGCAAGGAACAGGAAAGAACACAAAGAAGATTCTCCCAAGATCTCTGAACATAGTTTTATGGGTAGTTTGATATGTGTATGTTTGTGTTTGTCTGGGAAAGGTAAATGATCTGAGAGGCACTGGATTTCTGAATATAAGTAGAAGTTATTACTGTTTTTACAGAAAGTTAAGTCTTAGAGATCTCATTATGCTTCTTGCCAATGTTGAAAGGGTTCATTTGATTTCTTATCTCAGCATGCAGTGGGAGAGTTGTCAGCATCATAGACCCGATTGCAGGAGTTTCCTGAAACTAGCTTTTAGTTTTGCCATGTCTTGCTGGGTTTGTGGCCTGAGTTCCAAGGTAGAGAAGTGCTAGGAAAGCCTGGAGTCACTGAGTTGATGCCCCAAAGGCTGCCAGATGGTGTGGGAAGGGATCTGCTGTGCCCTGCACAGAGTGGATGAGCTCTCCCTTGTCAGTGGCGTGGGCATTTGAGTAACAGCTTCCATCAGGTTAAAGTCTCTTGAGTGGTAGGTGATGATGTGGGGAAGCCGTGCAAGTTCTCAGAGCAGTGGGAGGCTCAGGAGATTGTCACTCTCTACCCCACAGTCTCCTTCCCAGGTGGTTCCAAGTCGGGTTGGCAATGACTGGGTGAGGTCCTGTGTTCCATGGAAGTCAGTGGGAATTTTATCTTACTAAAATGGGTGATCTACACATCTTGATTGATGGCCTAGACTTGTGTTCTCTTCTCTTTGACAGGGAATTAGGAAGTTGTTAACTTTCCAATGGATATAGACTTATTTCTTTACTTCCCCCCCCGCCCCCTTTTTACTTTAAGGCTGAACTCTGAAGGGTTATGCAAACAGTAACTAGTGGGAATAAGATTTACTTCTAGGTGGAGTATTAAATACAAGCCTTACATCTGGAAACATTTACTGGATCAGACCCTATCTGGGACTGCAAGTCAACCAAGGAGCACAACGGGAAACAAAGAAAATGGCACTAGTAACTAAGAATAGATATTTTTTTAATTATTAGTTCTGAATTTCATTCATGCAGGTTAGTATTTACGATTTTGCCTAAAATGTATACTTTTCCACATTAGGGTTGGTCTAGCAAAGTTTTCACCTGTGCTGTTCATTTTAGCCATTCCACTGTCTAGGGCTTGTCCTTTTTATTTAGAACCTTTTTGGCCAATGTTTCCTGACTGCTTTCATAAATGCATAAAACCAGAGTTTTAACATGTTTCACCTTCCATGCACCACAGAAATTTTGTGGTAGTTTTCTCTCAGACTTTCAAACCAACTATTGCTGTGCTGTTGTGTTAGACTTTGGACTTAGATTTTGCAGAGAAAAACTTTAATAGTATCCCAAACTTTTGCTTTAACTGGATTTCCTAAGGAGATGAGAATTGCTCAGTTGTCCCATGTCTGTCTTTCATGACCTGGCTAATAACCTCTGAACCATTGCCAGGTTTGGCAGAGGGGTGCCCAGTTAGATACTGCAATTTTACACAAGGCCTTCTCTGTAGGCTGTCCCAGGCCCTGTGCAGCCCTGAGGCATCAGAACTGCGGACAAACATAATGGATGGTAGTGGGAAGCATAGGGATTATTGGAAGGATTTGTAGAGTGTCGTATGGGGGAAGGAAAAACTTGGTTCATCTCTGATAAAATGAAATTGTCAGAGGACTGTCCACACCCAGCAAGTTTTTCAAAGAAGTTTGCAAAAAGGAAGTGTCTGAATAAAGGAAAGAACTTGCCTTATCTTCATAATTGGTGAGCTCAGCCATGGTATTTAGATACCAAAGAAATCTTTCTCAGCGATGTTCTGTCTCCCCTGGAGATTCTTTTGTGTCTCTGAAGTGCTTCATTCATGCTGCAGCCTTGCTGTGCATTGGTCAAAGAAGTGCACCTGCAAATACAGGTAGAAATGGAGAGTCTGCAGCTCGAGTGCCAGTCGAGCTTTGGTGTGCTTTTATACATCCATAGCCTACATGTTGCTAAACTAAATTTCTGAGTGTATCCTTCAAAGAGAAAAGGCTCCAAGCTAGAGTAGGTTTGTGTCAAGTTCCATTCCAGTTCACATGCTTACAGCCAGGTTCTGTTCTCTGTATTGTTCAGGGGACAAATTTTACTGGAATTTCTTGAATTCATACCACCTCAGATTTTGTAACATTATTCTAGAATAATATTAAGTAAAAAAGCAAGCAAATTCTGCCTTCTTGAAAGTAAAGAATTCTCTGAACATTTAACTAAAATTGTTTTATATGCTGCCACACATTATCTCTCTGCTTTCACAGTTCTTTATATTTGAAAACATACCAATCAATAGCAACAATAGAACAGTTGTCTTATAACCCTGCTATTAAAGTCTCTCATCTCTTCCCCAAATTCCCTATTTTAACCCAAAGATTAAAATTATATTACGAATTACACTAGTCACTGCAGCCTCTGCAGGGTTGATGCAGTTGAATTGGAATGAGCCTTCCTTGAAAGGAGCGATGATAGTCCTTGAAGAAAAAGGTATAGCTGGCGTGTCAGAAGGTGCCTCTCATATGGGCCCGGCCATCCATCTTCCCAGAGGCAGGACAGCCCTCCAGTAGGAGGGTTTACATTGTACTGCTCTTGCCTCTGCTAAGGTAATTAAATCCCATTTTGTGGAGACAGAGGTTGTGTCATTGCAGTGTTGCTGTAAGGAGTTGAGGAGAGAATTTATAGTAAATAAAAATTAGTGATCCCAAGATGAAGGAGAAAATTTCACAGGATCTAGGGAGTGCCCTAAATCACTGCAGCAGGTCCTATGGACAAAGGTCTTTTAGAAGTACCTGTTGGAAGAGCTGTCTGTTTTGTCCCTGCTGAGAATGGATGTTGGATGGCAAGCTGAGAGAAAGCAAAGCAGGTTTCTTAGTTTGGCCTTCAAAACAGCTAATGATTTATGGTTTCAGCTATGTCTTACTCCTTTCAACACAGAGATCATATTTCTTAATTGGTGTCACCAGAACAAACTCCCTGCTTTCCATGGAAGAGGTTTATTCCTTAAACCAGCCAGTGGAGCAGCAGCCAGAACACCCTGCTCGTTTGTACTGCCAGCTCGGCCTCGGATCTGCAGAGATTAATTCTGTACTTAAAATAATCTGAATCTTACATGAAGTAAATGTGTGATGCAATCCAAGAAACAAATACTGCATGAGATCATGGGGCTTTGCTCAGATCTGACCGAGTGACTGGAATTCCAGACCTCATTGTTGCAGCCATCTGAATACTCAGCTATTCCTGCTTTCATCTCTTGGCTGTGAAGGGAATGCAGCAGTGGTGAGACCATGTGGGGACATGCACAATTCAGGCAGTGAATTTAGTAAGCATATTTTTTTCTATATTTTAGCTGAGAGTAGACACATTGTGTTTCATATTCTTTTAATGCTGGATGCTTTGTACAAACTGATTTTTTTTTTCCTATAATATCTTGCATTCAGATTTAAAATAATGCTTGGCTGGTACAGTTCTTCTACTGCATACTTACTGGAACAGTAATGCAGGGATTCACTGGAATTTTTATTGTGGCTAAACAACAGGTTTGCCATGTTAGCTGTTCCACTAAGGAACAAATTGAGCAAAGGAAATTTTGATAATTTACATAGAAGGAGTTTCAGTTTAAGTTCTTACTCTGGCAGCAATGTGTATGTGTTGGCTGCCATTGACACAATGAACATTTGCGTCTGTTGTAAAGTCTTGAGGGTTCCTTGTTTTGCAGAGTTAATTAACATCATTTTTAGGGTAATTAACGCAATCTGTTAAAAATTATGTTCCTTATATTCATTTCTAATATCTCTTTTTGCCCAGGTGGGGACAGAGTAAAACAAAGAATCAATTTATTCAGGAGAGCTGCAGCTCTGAGTTAGGAGCTTTTTGTTGAAACAGTAAATGGATATGTTCATGTGTGAAGGTTTTTAATGGCTGGAATTTTGTGTTATTACAGTTTAAGATCTTCAGTGAAACATTGGATGGTGCCTTTGGGAAGGGTGTTAGGGGTGATGTTCAGTATTCTGTTTCTGTTGTGCCCAAGTGGGAATGTAATACTCTTATAAATCAGGTTAACTACATTAAGAGATTTGGAATTAACAATGATGTCATAGTGTGTCTAAAAAGTGCTAAACTAGAACAAATTGTGCATAAATACTTATCACAAATCCTACTTAATCCTTTTTATATTGATTGTTATAAACAGACACGTAGCACCATCTACACAGATTATACATAACACATGATTATGTGTGTTCCCCTACAGAGAAAGCTTGGTCAGTGGGGAATTTGATGTGGCCTTTGCCACAGGTATTTTTAATTGCAACTAGGTGAACATGACATGAAGAATCAGCTGGCATTTGCCTATGTACTAACTGAGAATTTGCTTCAATGTTTGTGGCCATTTATATTAGTTTTCTGAATATGTCTATAAAAATCACTGTTCTGATGATGAAAACACTGATGAACTGAAGGAGTAATTTCACTTGTATTTGAGTTGGCCTGCATTTTTCACAAAAGTTTTTGTCTGAAGAGTTTGAGATTGCTAAGAAGTCTTTTCTCTTGTGTTAAATTGCTTCATTTTTTAATTGAAATTTGGCATAAAATCAAAAGAATAGAGAGCCGGGTGTAGTGGAGGTGACAATCATCATGAACAGCATAAAAGCAAGACCAATAGTTAAGAAAACTCAAACCCCAGAAACTCAAGATGCAACAAGGGGAAAGAGCTGTCAGTTTTCCTGTTTAGCAAACAAGATCTTTAGTAATTTTGGATTGACAAACCGAAATTGCCAACATCTACTTTCAGTATTTTGCTTTCCAAAACCTACAAGCCTTACTGCAGTCTCTTAACAAGCCATTACTCCATTTACAGAATGCCTTTCCTACAAGCAAGTGTCTAATGGACCTTTGTGAGCCAAGGGAGTTGTGAAGAACAGAGTTCCTTGTCTCTGCCTACATTCTGCAAATAGCTTGGAACCTTCCCGTCTCAGTGTCACACTCTAAAGTATTTACACTCTAAGGTTTCTTAGGAGAAAAATGACACAATAGTTACTGTGAAATGGCTTCTTGGGGTTGTATATTTAATTTTCTTTCATTAAGTAATAATAGGTACTAACTCCTGGTGTGCAGTAGTTATTCAAAACAGGAAAAGCTCAGTCCATGCAGTATGGGTTTTGGGAGTTAACTTTTTCAGCTTGTTTGTGTTTATTTCAGTGTGTGCGCTGTACTCAAGTTTAAAACCAGGTACCGTCTACAAGTTGTTTCGTTTATTTTATGCAGTAACAGTGCTGGAATCTGCTGGAAATAATTGCATATTTTGTGACTTTAAAAAAAATTACATGTTAATTTTTACTTTTGCAAAATTGGCTATTCAGTAGCAGTCTGATTTACTTTAATATTGGTCATGAATGTTTAATATTTCCAGCACAAACATTTCTGTGCATTGCCCTCAAACTAAATGACTGACATTGCCTCATTTACTGTCTCCTGCATCACTTGGTCCTGTCCTGTGCTTGGTAAGGTGGTTGTGTGTGGCTTGTGTCTCATTTTCAGCTGAGACAAAAAGAGGATGCATTTTCACATGACGACTCAAAACTGCTGATACTGGCCCAAAGAAGCTGCACTACAGCTAAGACATCAGTTGGATTGTCTTTGCTCCACTTTGTATACAGAAATTTCTGTTAGAAATACTAATGTTTGCTGCTAAGAACTAAGGAAAGTATTGATTTATATTTTTGTCATTCGTTAGTTAAAAGCAGAGTAGTTCTCTGCAACCCTACCAGTTTAAGATCAGAAAGCAGTATTACGACAGGTGCTCTTTTGTGTTTGCTGTGTCAGTAGCAGGTTTTCATGCCCCTCTTCTCCAAGAAAGCAGAAAATCACATGGAATTCCAGTGGCTAAGATCCTTTTTGTAGCTGCAGCCACGTGGTTTATGTGCTTCACATTTTACTCAGGTGCAGTCATGTCAGTGTAAGTTCTGCCTTCCCCCATCCCCTAATATGTTATTTAATGGTATTGAAAAGCTGTCCTTTCAAGATGCATTTATTTCAGTCATGGCATGTTATACACTGACAAAAGCAGAGTCAGTTGATCATTTAATGTTACTCTGAAATGAAAAAAATTAATGTGATAATTGTCTCAATTTCCCTAAAAAAAATAAATCTTTAAATCTTGTATATGAGGCAGCAAGCAGCATCAAGGCATATCTGTCATCCTGAATGAAAATTTGGCACAGGACCTCTGCTCACCTGGTGTAATTCCCTGGATACCTTTTCTGCATCCTTTGCTGTTCCTTTTTCCTGTGCGTGTGTATTGAGATCCTCTGTCTCTTTTCTTTATGTGGACATTCTCCTGGTGCCTGTGTTTCCTCTTCTGCCTTTCCATTTAATTTCCTGTTCCTTGTGCTCTCTGACTTTCCTCCGTTGAAAAGTCACAGCAACTATATTGAGCATGTTGTTTTCTCTCATGATCAGACTGTAATTCTTCTCTGTACTTCTCAGTCTACTGAGTAAATGAAGCTATTTTTTCCCAATGTAATGGTACAGATTAATAATACCTCTTTGCTAGGGATCTACTCAGTTTACTGCCACCTTTCTCTTTGTATTTCTTGAAGGCAAATTTCTTTTTCTAGAAGTACAAAGAGAAATTAGTTTCTGAGAGAGAAACTCTTAGCAGGTATTTCTTAGCAGTCTTCAAGGCTCATTTGATTGTTGACAGAATCCTCATTTAAGAGACTTATATGTAAAGGCAAGCTTTGTGCTTGTAAGCAAAGGCAGATTTTGTTTGAAAATTACAGAAATAACAGGCAAAGTGAATGCCTGTAATCACTTGCTGCTGCAGTAAGGAAGTTATAAAGTCAGGTATAAAGCACAGGCCTTTGTTTCCACCCATATCTGAATATGTGTGGAAACCAAAGGACTTCAAGAAGCAAAATTTGCTTTTCTGTCCCCCTGCCTTTTTCTTTTCTTTTTTTTTTTTTTTTTTTTTCTGAAGAAGTGGACTTGTGAAGTCTCATTGAAAGGGTTGGTAAATTGTGTATCACATCCTGACTTTACCATGACAGAAGCAATAAGGGGAGTTAATGGAGGTAGATGGGTAGGAAAATTAGAAAAGCTCTAATGGCTTTTAGACCCCATCTAACTTCTGTGACTCACTGAGAACATGAGTCCCTATGAAAACCTCCTGGAGAGGAGAGGGTGTCAGAATGGCTGTCTCTCCTCAGGCAGTGAAATGTCCCATTATGCTCTTTTGAATTAGAGCAGTATCACAAAACACAAGCTTGACTTCTATGGTGGAAGGAATTCTTATTAAGATAAATTGAAATCTTTGTCTAATCTGATGTCCGATTATACTGACATCATGTGCCCTCTCCACAATGGATTCGTGGGCACTCCAAGTAAAGCTCTCTGTGTGCTTGTACACTCTGAGCCTCTTATTGGCTGTGGATTTTTTAAACTGACAACCATGTGGTTTTTTAAAGCATGTTTTGGCTAATTGCCATCAAACTACCTGTATTACAGTGATTATTTTCCCTGCCCTAAATGCAGCTTAAAATTGAGATTCTCTATTATGTTATTAAATTATGTGAAATTTACTTCAGACTGTGCAGTTTTCTCCCCTTTTGATTACTAGTACCTCTGTTGTTTCTCACACTGCAGAGGGAAGAGGTTTCCTGTTTTTGGTTGATGCCATCCCAGATCAGGGCTGTCTATGACAGGAGCTTTCTGTATGGCTTGCAGGTGGACTCTTGAGCTGTGTGCCCCAGTCACGGAGGCTGTAGGGGCTGCAGAGTTTCTCTTGTTTGCCCTGGATGGGACAAGTGTTGGAGCTCGGGGGAGCTGGAGTTGTCGGTCACATTGAGCACAAGTTGAATGATGACACTGAATTCTTCCTCTTTGAGCCGCACTGGTTCACCTGATGAATAGAGCAGTGCTGCACTGCCTTTGGTTCGCTGGCATGAGTTCAGGTGTCTTCTGGTAACTCACAGTGTCTGAGCAAGGCTTGGGGGAATCATATCTGAACTTTTGGAGAAGGCAATTGATGGGCAGTTCAGTAGTTCAGGTTTTGTCAGAGGTTTGAGGTTAAACCACAATCAAGTCACTTTACTTTGTAGAACCTTTCCATTGTCTGTGGCTAAAGATGAAATGAAAGTTGTACTGGATGTTGAGATTTATTTGGATAGAGGAAGAAAATGTATGGTGTTTTATTTTGTGATGATTTCTAAACCTCAACTTAAAAAAAAATTAAGTGTGGAGCTTACTTAATATTATTATCAGAACTAGTGATTCTTATTTCAACTTTAATACATTCACTGTTTTGAGTAGAGGTATTTGCAAAGAGCATATTTGTTCTCTTCCAGTTTGTTATTTGGGGTCAGGATCAGGTCTAGATGGGCAGGTTCAGCACCACTAAATCGGTGTCTGAATGTGGCCTCCCCCCTTTAAGTGGCTGTCACTCTTTCAATTTGGAATGGAGTCACTATTTCCCCCCTTTATGTGCATAGAAGAATGGCACTGAAACAGCACTTAATGAGTCATACCATGTAAATAGTGGTTGAAAAGCCTATTGATGCTGTATTTTACCACTGCATAGGAAAGCCAGGATTATTATTTTGATCCCAAAGTGATTAACATGTCCAAACATGCTGCAGGGAGTTAACAAGTCTTCCTAACCACATGTAGACCAAGCAGAGCACAAGTGCATTTTTACAGCTAATTGGAGGTTAGCTGAGCTCTTTTCTGCTTTGGGCTTTCCCACTTAATTCACCAGCAAGATCTGCCATTCCCTTTGTTTCTTCTCCAAAGTTGCTGTCTGTGCTTGGGGATTCTGCTCTGCCCACATCTCTCTGGCTTCCTTCAGTACCACCTTTCCATTATGTCAGTAAACTTTGTATTCCTCTCCCTCTCCAAAGAGGGCTGACAAAACAGATGAGCATATGTTGCAAGTGGGTTTTGATACAAGAGAACTCCAGAATAATAGTGGGAATCTGTGCAAATTGTCATGAGGAATTGCTGCTGTAACTGGGTTTGTAATTTGAGTTTGTTTAGACTGTCCCCTTATCCCTAGGGGTGTATTTCTCAGCAGTCTTTAAGACTCATAAAAACATGAGATGAAAAGTAAAGAAAGCAAGCAAACACTGGTATCTGATTCTTTGTCCTGGTAGTTAATATGAAATGAAAGCAAATGTGTGAGATAAGTTATTTTATGATGGAAAAAGTATTTTTTCTGTAAATACTAGGTTGATTAGTGGCATAATTCTGAACTTTTAAAATAAGATGTAAACACTTGTCACAAAAAATTGAGTACAGAGACTTGTACTAAAGAACGCTGAAGAAACTTTTATTTCCTTAACTGCAGCATCACAGTGTTGGAGTCTGGAGAAGGAAGGGGAAGAGATTGTTAGAAGAACTTTAAGACTTATGAAAAAAGAATAAAAATAATTTAGTAGTTTGGTTCTCTGCACACTTAAAAACAGTCCCATTCCATATGCTGATTTTTGTAGAACATATTTTCTTGTCACTTCCATCTAAGCCTGTTGCATTTTTGGAATCTCTCCTTCTGTCTGCAGTAGATCATGGAATTGACTCATTCCAGCTGTTGCATCTCACTGAGGTATTTGTTGGCTTGTTGCAGCTGGTCACTGTGTGGGTTTGGGTTTTTTTGTTTTGGGTTAAGTTTGATTTTTTTTTTCCCCCCCATCCTCTCTCCATATATTTATGCAGTTTTCCAGCATGTCTGGCACACAGATTTTGGATCCATACTTTCTTTTGTCCTCAGCAGACAATATTTTTCCATGTGTGAAAGAACACTTCTGGTACTTCAGATGCATGTATATAATTTGGTGCAGCCTTCTTGCATATACAACAAAGATTCCTGATTTCAAAGTTTGTCCTTAATGAAAGTCTGGCATGGCAGAATTTCTGGTTTCTCAAAGGTTATTCAGCGTGTTGTCGTGATCTTGCGAGGCACTGTCAGAATCTTGCCTGGCAATATCCCTGAAGGTGTTTTCCAAGCCTTCATTAGAAATGGTATTAGTAACCACATAATGGAGGTGCAGATTCCCATCAATGGTACATGAAATTATGTTTTCCAGCTGGCCCTGGGAAAAGTGCTGGTTTTCAATATTAATAGAGTCCCCACCCATCACTCTGTTCCTGTGTATTGTCCACTAATGTATCCAATTTCTCCTTTTTCTCCTGGCCCTGAGTGGCCAAAGGTGCAACATAAAATCTAAAACCCAGGTCATCTCTCACACAGGTGTGCAATCACATTTTTGAGAAAGGCAGTTCCATTTCAGACCCCCTTTCACAGTGATTCTACCAATGAAATACAGTACAACTTGAGCACATTTGGAAGGGATAGTGCAGCATGAAAATAAAGCTATGTACAGGCTTGAGTTACTGTTGTATTTATGTTAACAAACTTGATTGAATAGGATTGATCTCAAGGGCACAGATTTTATTGTGCCGATTTGACAGAGTGCTTTTTCGGTTGGATTTCACCTGAGGCTCACCACAGTGGTATTTTTTATATGTTTCAATTTTTTGTCTTAAAGTTGCTCTGTATCTGTTTGTGGCCTTCATTCCACATTAAGGAACAATCCTACAGAATAGTCAAAACCTCTCATGTGAAAGTGTAGTATTTCTTTTCAAAACTGTTAGAAGTAATTATTATAGTTGGCTACTTTCAGTCTTACCTAAAATCAGTATGAGTTTTCTAGAGAAACATCATGTTTCTCTGCCTTGTTTTTTAAGCTGGAATGAGGTTTTTTTGGTTTTATTTTTGAATAGTTCAGTCAATGGAATTGCTCTTCTGTGAATTTTCCATTGATTTTTCTTTTACTATACATCATCTTATTGTCATGAACTGCAGTAGAAGTTCCTAACTTAAAATAACTACATGTAGAGAAGTACGAGGAGAAAATACTGTTATTCGTGTGCAGTCTTTTGTGGGGAGGAGTTTGGAATAGGATTTAATGTGGAAGTTCTTTGGGTTTGGTCAATATGTTAAGATACCCTAATAAAAAGACAAGTTTTTGGTAAACCCGGGTCCCTGAGACCCAAGGAGAAGTATGAAGCAACAAAGACTCACTCTTGGTGGAGGAGGACCAGGTTTGGGAACACGTGAACCAACTGGACTTCTGTGAGTTCATAGGGCCCAAGGGATCACATCCATGAGTTTTGTGGGAGCTGGCTGGTGTCATTGCAAGGCAGCTCTGGATTATCACTGAAAGGTGCCTGTATTCAGGATAGGTTTCTGAAGACTCTGATAAAGCAGATGTCTTCAAGAAGGGGAACTGTGGGCTGGTCAGCCTCACCTCAGGAGGTGAGATAGTGGAACAACTAGTCCTAAAACCGATTTCCAGAAGTGTAAAGGACAGGAAGATTAGTAGAAGCTTTCATCCTGGTTTAATGAAGAGGAAATCATGCTTAAGCAGTCTCATTGCTTTCTATAATGAAGTGACTGGTTTGGTGGATGAGAGCAGTGTATTCTGCTTAGTTTGGCTTCAGGAAGGCT
Source organism: Petroica traversi (assembly GCA_025920805.1). Taxonomy (NCBI): domain Eukaryota; kingdom Metazoa; phylum Chordata; class Aves; order Passeriformes; family Petroicidae; genus Petroica; species Petroica traversi. The sequence goes on along the minus strand of JAHLSL010000042.1, from coordinate 5,882,149 downwards.
TTCAAGGCTACCCTGTAATAAACCAGCCAAAGAAGTAAGGGTTGGATTATTGGACAGTGAAGGGGATTGAGAATGACCAGGCCCAGGCAGCTGTGATGAGTGACAAAGTCCAGCTGGAGACAAGGTGCTAGTGCAGCCTCAGGGATCTGTACTGTGGCCAGCACCAATTAACATCTTCCCTAATGACCTGGATGGTGGGACAGTGCACATCCTCATCAAGTTCATAAATGATATAAAGCTTTGAGGAGTGGCTGATGGGGCAGCTGCTTGTGCCACCACCCAGATGGACCTGGATATGCTGGGGAAATGGCAGAGAAGAACTTCTAGTTGCTCTGTGAAGGGAAATAAAACATCCTGTACCTGCGGAGGAGCAATCCCCTGCACCAGTGTATGCTTGAAAGCAGCTCTGCAGAGAAGGACCTCGGGATCCTGAGGGTCACCAAGCTGATCATGAGTCAGGAACACAGAGTTGCAGTAGGAAGGCCAAAGCAGCTTGGTCTGTATTAGGAAGAGGATGGGCAGCAGGTTGAGCTGTGGTGAGACCACATTTAGGGTGCTGGGTCCTGTCCTGGGGTTTCAAGTAGAAGAGTAGCTTGGACATATTGGCATGAATCCAGTGAGGAGCCATAAAAATGACTAAGGCACTGGAGTAGAGAGATTGAGAGTTGGGACTCTTCAGCCTAGGGAAGGTTTGGAATTCAGGGAGCTCTGATCTTATCAAAGTGTCTAAATACCAGAGGTGTTTATTCAGGAGATGAAGATGAGGAGGCCAGGTCTTCTCGGTAGTGTACTTCTTCCTGCTAGTGCCCAGTGACAGGCAAGAAGCACAAAATAAAATGCATGAAATTCCATCTACACACAAGAAAAAGAAGTTTGTTCTTGCGAGGGTAGTCAGAAACTGAAGCAGGCTGCCTAGAGAGGTTGTGGAGAGAGTCAAGATTTGACATGGCTGTGGGTAGCCTGGCCTAGGTGACCCTGCTGAAGCAGGGAATCTCAAAAGGTCCATTCCAACTCAAAGATTCTGTGATATGCCCTTAAAAGAAAACAGTCACTCCTGAATTGGTCCTTGTTTTGCACTTCTCTACCAGTACGCACAGAGTGCGACACGACATCTGCTTGATAGCACTGTTCTGCAATTTAGATTGCCTTGGCCTTCCTCTACCATATCTGCTGGCATTGCAGTACTCCTGGTCAGAATTTTTATGTCAACTTCTAATGCCCCTTGGTACCTGCACTGTTTTTCCAAGTATTTTTAACCAGGGCATTGGCTGAGTCCGAATTTTGAGTTTAGAAATTGCAGAAAGGCTGCATAAAATGTGTTCTTACCAAATACATAATTCTGTGGTATTTCAGTGACTTAGAAGGAGTCAGTCTTATTCCTCACAGGTAGTCAGGTACACGAGTTGAAATAGATTTCTTGGCAAGCTTTACAAGATACCTTTTTCTGCAGAAGGTAATATCTTTGGTGCTTGGATATGTTATATTTCTTAGGGTAAAATAAATGCCTTCAGAATAATGGACTGGTTTGTTTTCTTAGGTCAAAGCTCTGAGCTCTAAAAGGGCACATTCAGTAACTTGCTTTTCTTTTCCTGCACTTAGGATAAGCTTAGCATAGTCCCACTGCTGTGTGCTTTCTTATTAGAGGTGTGAAGGCAAACAAAGAAAGAAGGTGAATTTGGTGGTTTTGCATTTCTCCTATCATCATGAGTAGTGTTTTCTGGTTTGGTTAATGAGCTACGAATCAATTTTGCTCTTTAGCAAAAGGTCACTTTGATCTCAGAATTGTGCCAAGTGGCTTTAAGGAGGTGTTAAATAGCAATGATAAATAAAGCAATTAAAAGTACATAAAGTACATTTGGGTCAAAATTCCTCCTCACAGACATCTATCATTTCACTATCTATGCAACCTTGTAACTGGAATCCACTGGGAAGACATTCCTGGCTAACCTAAACAAATCTAAATCTGCTTTCTCTTAGCAGCATTTTGGTAACAGATGTAGTCCAGAGACTGAACTTTGCAGATTATGTATTGGAATTGAGATGTTTCAGCTTAATTCAATAAATGTTAACAACAGTTAACTAGTTGCACAAAAAGTACATCCCGAAATTGTGGCGAAATAAAGTTGGTATTTATGGTTCTACATTTTTTGTCGTTTTCAATCTGGAGGATCTTGATGATGTTCATATTTTGAAAGGGAAGGTGATGCCATTTGGCTTTAATTTTGGTTTTTTGAAACCCAGTTCTTATAAATCTTACTGTAGATGATTAGAAAAAAGGCAGTACACATATTTGAAGACAGAAAATTTTGTCAAATAGACTCAGGTGATAACTTTATTTTTTCACAATTGCAGCATTTGAATAAACATTCAACAGCTTGGAAATTTATGTTGATGTTGCTCTGGGGTGATGTAAATTATATATCCATCACTTAAACACTTACCCTTTTCTTATTTTCCATGGTAGCAATTACAGAGGTTGTATTTCTCTGCAGCAATCTGAAGTCTGAACAGTTTATCTGCTGTATGAGAGGCAAGTAGGCAAGATTCCTACACAAACATAACTGTGAGTTTTTTGAGCAAAACTTTCTGTGACCATTGCAAATAACACAAATTTTCATTTTTATTGAGCTCTTCCAAGCCTCATGAAAGAAAATGCCAAAGCCAAGTTTATTTTTGTTTTGTCTTTTAACATCACAAATATGAATTCTGTTGAAGGCTCACAGTTTTACTTTGTAGAGATAAGAGAGGTTTGGGGCTGGGGTTTTTTGGGCTTTTTTAAAAGCTAGTGTGTAGGAATAACTATATTCAGTCGTGAGTCACATGAGAAAGGGGAAACAGGTACACAGGTTGTGGTCTGACTGGGCAGTGGGCAGAGCATTCCTACAACAGGGAATGAATACCCAGCCACCCTGGGGGTTTGATGGCTGCTTTTGGGAAGGTATGGGGGTAGCTCAGGTGATGTTTCCTTCATGTGGTTTCCTTCTCCTGGTTATTCATGGTTAGCTACGGAAAAGCAAAGGCAGGACCAACCAGGTATCCAGGTTGTGCTGTCAAACATGCTTTTTTTATGTACAGATGGTTTTAATACAACAAACTGATACCAGTGCCTCAAACCCAGTAATTAAATGGGCCGCATAAATTGCCTTTTTAAAGCTAGACACTATCTTGTAGTACTATGTTTTTGATAATATTGATTCTCTCCTATTGTCTTTTGACTTTTCCCCATATTCACACTGAAAATATAATGTGAGGAAATGGTGGCAATTTTTACAGAGGACCCTTAAAACTCATTTTTGTGGAAGAATAGTGATGGGTTGTTCTGAGTGACAGAGCAAGACTTCTCTATAAATCAGGTGAAAACAAGTAGAATTTAACTTGTCCTTTATCTGTTATAATCAGAGCTACCCAGTGCAGTTTTCATGGCAGCAAGTTGAACCAGTAGTGTTTTTACCATGTAATGTGTCTTTATTGAAGAAGTGGAAACTCAAAATGCGTGAAGAGGATTTCCTTCCTTTTCTTTAGGGGCCTTTGTGCAGTTTATTCTTGAGAAATGTCCAGGCTTTTCCTTCCAAATGGTTTGCAGTCTGCAAGCAATTCTCTCACAAACCCTCAGGAGATTTTTGAGTATTCTGGCAAAAGTTTTAGGTAATACTGAATATCTTTCACCAGCCCTTTGCGTAGGTCAGGATTTTTCCTGTAAATTGTTTCAACAATTCCTATACACTTTATTTTTTAGTAAAACCACAAATAAGAGAAATCAGATACGAGCTGATCCTTTTTATCCTGGAGAAGAGACAAATGAGAGGGGATCTTATGAATGTATAAAAGTATCTGAAGGGTGGGTGTCAAGAGGATGGGACCAGATTCTCTTCAGTGGTGCCCAGACAAGACAAGGGGCAGTGGGCATATAAACTGAAATATGAGATGTTGCATCTCAGTATGAGCTGCCAGCTCCCTCAAGGATTTCATTCAGATTTATACAGCTTGTGTAGCATGAGCAAACTAGAATGGACTTCTGGTGATACCCTGGAGCCATTCAAGTTCCATCAGCATTCTCATGGTTTATTCATCATATATAGATTATTTTGTTTGTATCACAGGGATATCAGAAGGTGTTTTTGTGCCATTCCAAAGTGTTTTTGCTTGACAGGTTAAACTATAATAGCTATTAACTTCAGGATTTTCTTTTGTGTTGGCCTGCCTAGGAAATAACATGTATTTCCTTTAATTAAAAATAAATTAAATGCAAGCTAGCCCTTCCTAATTAACTTTGTGCTGGAGAATGACTACAAGTGGCAATGAGAGGTTCTTAGAGACTTTCATTGCCACTTGCAGTCATTCTCCAGCACAAAGTTCTGTATGGTATAGCATCCAAAAGAGAGGAATTAGTCTGCTGCATTTTAGTGGTTTACACTGGAAAGAACTCATTATCCTGCAAATACCTCACTAGTTTGTACAAAGTTAATACAGGGCATGTATTTTTTATGACTTATAATAGTACAAATATTTACAGAGTGTTTCATTCTGATGTAGTATCATTTTAGTATTAACTGTTAAGTTCTCCTTATATAAGATCAATATTTAAGAATTGGATTTAGATATTTAATTTTACAAGACACATAACTTTGCCAAATATAAAAATATTCCTTCGGTATATATTTTTCACCTCTAAATTGACTACAAATTCATTTTCCCTTGGAAGATAAAGTAACATCTTTATTTGGGCTCACAGTAATTTTCACAGGTGAGATCTAAGTGCTTTTTGCCAATTCAAGTGTGCTTTCTGTAATAAAAACATTTTGGTTTAGAGCTTGAATTCAGTAAAATAAAAAGACTTCTAGCAAATACAGCAATTATAAGTGTTCGCCCCATAAATTTAATTTGAGTGGTCTTCCATTATTTTTATTTAAAATTATTTAAATATTGGTTGCATATTGTTTAAGTTTCCTGGAGTTTGAGCCCAAGTTAAACAGTGACCAGTATATTCAGCAGCAGAGAGAGGAAAGTGTCTGTAGGAAATGGGTTCTGTGGCTGTCACGAGCAGATTGTTCAGGCTACAGACGTTGCCTTTAGTTCCTTCCATTGTCTGAGAACAACTCTGACTTTGGATCTGAACACAGATACATTTTGTGGCAACAGCTTCTCATCTCCTAGGTCAGGAATAAATTGTAATGCATACTATAATACATACCAGGCTCTTTCAAGTTCTGAGTTTTTATATTTAGGACTGCTTTTCTTTTTAAATAACTGCTTTCAACATATCTTTATTTAAAAATACTTTAAACTTTGTGTAATTTGGTCTAATCTTTAGAGAGACTTAAAATTTTATGCAACAGCAGCTCATTTAATATGTAACCTCACTTGATAATGCATAATGAGGAGTTATTTTTAGTTTAAATATTCATAAAACTTCAAATGTCATAGTTATAGAACCCCAAATTTATTATTGCTTTGCAAGCATATTTTGCTTGTCTAATTCTATGGGATTATTTTCCCTTCCATGACAGATGGGTATATTGGCTAGAAATGCTTTATCAAATGTAATACAAAAATACATGGCAACACGGAGTGCAGGGTGATAGATGGCGTTTGGCAGGATGCTTCAGGGAAAAGGCCTCTTTGTGTTTTAACATTGCAAATGTGGACATTGATGGCAGTTTTTGCTGTTGTGTTTTTTAGGCCCTGCGTTAGGACTGGTCAGTGCCATGCGAATGCCAGGAAGCTGTGCCTGGATTTCACTGTGATGGCAGGTATGTTCCATATCCCCACACCAATCTCACAGCCTCTTGTCCCCTTAGAGCAGTGTGACACCACCATTTCTGTCATAAAGCTGTGCCCACCCTTGCTGCATGTGGCAGTCCTGGAGCAGTGTCACCCAGGGCTTGTCCCTAACCTGGTACTGAACGGCCTTTCCAAGAGCTGATGTGTAGATCTGCTTATATGCAGAATATTCTCGCTATAATCTTAAAATTCGGCTTTGAAAAAAATAATTAATTACTTAGAAAGCTAGATGAGAATTTTTTTTTTTTTTTTTTTTTTTTTTTACAATTCAGCTCAACGGATAAAGGAAACAAAAAGGAGGGAAAGGTGTTTCAAACACGTTTCATCTGTAGAGAAAAAGGGCTCTGCAAATTCAAGCAGATACAAATTTGAACCTAGCTGGAGGAATTGGCTAACATTCACACACATGCCTACAAACTTTGTCATTGCATTATTTTCTTCTTTTGCCATGAAATTAATGTCTTGTGCCTTTTCTCTAATTATGCATCAGCTTTTGATGGAGTGGCAATGAAGAATTAACTCTTTTTCTTTTTCCTTTTTTTTAATGCCTCATTTAACAGAACTATTTCTGCTGCAGTGTATTATAAAATTTAATGTAATATAAAATTTCTGTCTTTCTTGTGATTGATTTCCCTTGTAAAGAAGATATAAAAGATCTTTTTCACAAACTACATTTTTCTCATAACTTTTATAGTCAAGTTACTCTCCCAGTTGATTTTTTTCCATGAATATTCCTTTCAAAAATTACGTGCCTGAACAACAAACCAACAAATTTGATTATCATCCTAGAATATGTGCAGAGCTTGTTTTTCAGACTCTCATACAACTTTTTGTTTTTCATTCCTAAACCAGATGAAGAAAATAAAACTTTTCATTTTAAGCCAGAATAAAGCATACATAAATTAAAATTCATTCTCATTTTTGTTAAAAAAGGTCAGTGCTTCATAATCCTAGAGCTCTGTAAAAATCAATATTAATAAAAATACCTTTTCTGTGTTTTTTAATGTAAGATTTTTAAGAAAGGCTGGGTCTGGTGTTCAGCAAGTCAGGTTTTGGAATCTGGTCACCCCAGATATTTTGGAGGCTGTGGGCTTTTACTGTGGGAAAGTCGTGTGGGAAATCAGGGGAGCCCCAGCAATAGCAGCCCTCAGGTTCCTGTTGTGTGGTTTTAGCCCTCTGAGAGTTTGGTGCCTCCCTGGGCCATCCTAAAGCAAGTACTCTTCAAGAGCTGAATGAGGTTGCATTTGGAATGGCTGGCTACAGAAAGAGGTAGAATGACTGGCTTGGAATAGGTGCCTAAGTAAAAAGGAGAACTGATATGCCCAGCTTTTGGCTGATCCACATAAGGAATCCTACTTTGATAATTTTTAGGTTCAGGCTCTCAGTTATGCTTCCACTTGTTTGGTTTAATAAGATGTAAATCTCAGGAAAATTGCTTATACTTCCATCATATAATCCAAAACAATATTTTCTCCTATTTTTTACTCTGTATTCTCATATTTTTCTTGGTGTATCCTTAGTTGTTTTCCCCAGCTGAAAGAATAGCAGCAATGAAAAATGCAGATTTTGCTTGTACTTGAAATCTACATATGTATGCTTATAAGATCAAGTAAATGTTTGGACATGTTTCATGCTTCAAGAGTGCCTGGTTTCTGTGGTGATGAAATTTATATTGGTTGTATATCCAGCTCAGTGGCATGTATTCAGCCTTCAGTGTAGACATCCCTTTTGTATTCCAAACTGTACTGCCATCCAGGACTGATTTTGGAGTTTCATCCATACTCTGGTGTGGCAGTCACTGACTGGTAAGAAGGGTTTCTGGAAGTGGTCAGGTGGTCATAGACTGACTCCATGGTCAAGGATATTGTGCTGCTCTTACCCCAGGAGAAGACCAAAGCCATTTCCAAAAGCAGGGTGAGTGTTGTCTTTATGCACAAGTGATTCCATGGATAATGAGGTTGATAATAATGGCTCCTATTGAACTGAGTAACTCAGGGAGCACTGTGAGCCCTGAGGTCACAAGGTTTGGGCTGTTTGGGATTCCAGCTCAGTAACCAGGACATTGTCATGGGTTTAGAATACACCACACACCTGTTCACACTTGCCTGCTTTTCGTGGTGTATTTCTGGAAGAGTCACAGTAACATCAAGAATTGTGAGAAGATGACAAGATGGTTACAATTTCCAGCTAGCCTTCTCTTACTCTGTTTTCTTTTAGACTCATGGAATTGCTTGCATTGAGGTCAGCAGTTTTGAAGTACTTACAGGAACAGATTTTTTGAGTTACAAGAGTCTTTTGTGGTGTCCTTAAATGTCTATAACTCAATTACTTAGCATTAGATGACCAACATATACAGACATTCCCAGGCTAGCTAACTAGAACACAGAAATGGATTAGCTCTTGTGACTGTGGAACAAATAATTTAGCAACCAGACACAATTAATTACACATCTCAGCATGAGACATTTGAAGAGATGTAGCTAAGGGATTGCAACACTGGTTGTTGGCTTAATAAACATATCAGGAGTGTTGACACCTAGAGACCAGTGAACTGGTAAATTGAAGATAACCTGGTTCTTCCCAATTTCTGGTCATTTTCTCAGCCACATACAATTTACTGGGCTGCTGCTGCTGTTCCGCCTTTTTAGGACAAGTGCTGGTTTCCATTTGTTTGGTTTTAAGCAAGTCAAAAGAAAGACATGATAAAGCCTTTTTCAAGCTGTTAATGGAATATGATCATAAGCTGTGATGTTGATTCTGTCACTTGTTGAGGGATTCTCTCTCCTGTCTACTCTATGCCATAGTAGCAGGCTCAAAGTACTTCAAGAATTCTTTTGCCAGTGAGAAAATACTAAAAAGTTAATAGTAGAGGGGATAGAGTATTCATCTAAGAAGGAAAGCTGTAAACTTACCCTGTTTTTCCTTTGATGTGCTTTTTCAGGAGTCTTTTCCAGTGGTTTTTTTTTGTTTTTTTTTTTTTGCCAGTGTGCTCCCTTGCCTTCTCCACTGTCCTCACTCTCACATAACCTTCCCCTTCCTGAGGTGCTTTGTATTTTCTTTTTCAGAACATTCATAATAATTTCCTTGTATCATTCCTGTCTCTTTGCTTACATTCTTTTTCTGCTCCTGAGACATTTGAACTCATTCTCTTATAAAAATTAGTTCCCTATTTTTTTTTCCATTTCAAATGAACTCCAAGCCATTCATTGTGTCCATCAGCTGAAACCCAAAGCCATGTGCTTGCCCACAGCCAGTGATGGCAAGTCGTGGGCTGGTGGAGGGAGTTAGCAAAGTGAAAAAGCTTCAGCTTCTTTGTTGGAGGAGAAGGAATGTGGGAAAAGCCTCCTTTATGTTCACTCAGGTAATGCAGACCTCATATTTTCACATCTTATTATCTCAGCTGTGAAAAATTTACCATGGACTGTTACCTTGACAGGCTAGGTAAACATACAGAAAAGAATTCAGCAATTACCAAACTGCTGTATCCTGATAGACACCTGAGTGAATATGAGAAAATAATTTTCCTATTTAAATGATAGAGATCTGTGAGTCCTCTCTCAGAATATGTATTATATAAACTCCTGTGATGTTTAACCAGTAAAAAAGGGCAGCATGTGTGATAACATCTTCCCAGCTGTCATCCTGCAAAGAATATCAGAAAGTAAGCCTTAAGCAGACTAATGCCTGGAAAAGCAGGAACTGATTTAAAATAAAAATTGAAAAATTGAAGGGACTATGTGTAATGGTAGAAGATCCATTAGAATCTGCTGAAGCATACATTTATAAACTTAATCTGAATGAAATGGCAGACTGAGTGTGAAGTCACGTATAGTAGGAGGCATGGTATTGTCATTAAGACTATACCTGCATTAAAATAGTAGATGACAAAACCAAAGGGTATGTTCATTATTTCTATCTTGCCTTATAATTTTAAAGCTTCCTAAAGGGCCTGCTTCAACCTAAACATAAAGGAGTTATGTCCCACCAGCATTGGTTCCTTTACCCCTCAGTATAGTCTTTGGAATGACCACATTTTTTAGCCAAGGTTTCTTATTTTTAGGTCACTTATTTTATGCTATTCTGGATGCGTTATACCTGGTACTTAGGGAGTTCCAGTACTTGCATTTTTGCCACCTGTATTTGTCTGTAACCTTTGATATACCTCTGCGTGTGATTTACCTCCAGACATGGTGCACCTTCTAGCAATGCCTCACTGCAGAGGAAATGTCTTATTGTAGCCAGTTAATGATGGTTTATGTCCATTTTTGCCTGCTTTTTCACTTTGTTCTGCACTAACTGAATGACTTCCATTAGCATTTTTAAGAGTTTGGTTAAAGTAAGTTTTGTATCCAGAGCTTTAGAAAGAAGTTTCCAAGAGCTGCATTTTGATCAACCTAGGAAAGTAAAGAGAAGAAAAGTTCAGTAGGGCTTCATACAGCATTACAGGTTCATGAGGTCTGAGGAGAAGAGTCCTTGTCAAAGAGTACTTATCATAGGGAGAGGACTGACAGATGAAGCAGACACCTCTATCATCACCAGCAGGTTTTAGGAGCAAAGGTGGTTTTTATAGTTCACAGTAAGTTGGTACGTCCTGTCAACAAATGCAGTGCATTTTAATTCCTATTGGAAATTAAAAGCTTACTGAGTGTAAGACATCTTTGCTACTCTCAAAAACTCCTTAAGCAAAAAGATTTTCCTCCATGCCCCGTTCCTAATATGCAGTATTCCAAGGGCTCTGTGGCCATTCAATGCCTGCCTAAGACTGTGTATGAAGTCTCTGTCTTGGCCAATCATGAAATAACTTTAGGTGGTTGCATTCAGAAACTTAATGACAAAAAGCAAATACAGGAGGAAGTTCTCCAAATCCAGCAGTCCACGAAAGTCCTCCCTCCCTCTCCACTGTGGAGGCTGTAGCAGAACTGTTCCACCAGAGTACTGTGAGCACATCTGGGCACCCACTTCCTGGCCAATGCCCTCCTGCTTTAAAGCTGTTCAGGCTGGTTTCTGGAGATACTGTGGGAGGGAAAAGTGCTGTGTGATAGACAGACATGGCCTTTTCAGTTCAAGGGGAGATAAGGGGAATTGGAAAAGTAATTTTTAGTCAAACTTTGTTGTTGTGATATCTGCTTCACAGGTTGTGATGTAAATCATGAAGCAGAAAGAAAAAATCTGACAGCTCTATGAGAGATTGCCTAGACTTAGTCTGGCCTATGTTTTATTCTTTACATGAGATTCTCTGCCACATTCTGCTTGCTCCTTTTCAAGAGAATTAAAAAAAACCTTTTTTGCTGTGTCAGCACTGTCGGTTCAAAAACTAATCTAGCAGTAAATCAAGATGCCCTGTATTTGAGTGCTCTGCTGTCTTAGGGCCAGGAAGACTTCTCTCTGTCACTTCACTTGATCTTACAGAGAATATCCTGCTCTTCCTGGAGTGACTCCAGTCACAGGGAGGAGCACTGTCTTTGTACACACTGACTTTGGTCAGGACTCTTCGTTGTCTGTTCAAAAAATAGAGGTGCCACCTCAGCTGTGCCCTGCTAATTTGCAGGTGATGGGAAAAGAGACATGACAAGCAGGTAACAAGCACAGTTGGGTTTTTATACCTGCTAGAAACAAAATATTATCACATAACTGCTTGTAAAGGTGGCTCATACAACACATGGAGCTGTGTTTTTGTCTTGCTCTCAGCTCAGGTGGCAGATTTGTGTCACGTGGCTGTGCTGGGTGCAGGCAGCAGTTTTGAGGCAAGAAGGCCTGGTAGTTGTTTCCCTAAGGAAGAGGAGGTGGTGTGTGTATGTGTACATGTACACAGGAGAGAGAGTGCCCATGCAGTGACTGCATGCTTCAATAAGCCCCCTTCTCTTAGCATGAGAGGCCTGTCCCAGTGTCACTGGGGGCATTTGCCTTCAGATAAAGACACAAAATAAAAATATTGAATAACAACTACTGAACTGAGAGTGACATGAATGTAGATATTTGCTTGTCCTAGGCTGGAGCATTATGAACTAGAAGTTAAGAATGAAATGAGAAGTTACAATGTCACAGAAGTAGTATTGTAAGAGATACAAGGCCAGACAACTAAACCATCTGAATTACGGTATTTAATATCCTGTCTTGGCATAGCTCCAATGCCTGTTATGTGTTTTGGTGCAAACTGTTCATACCTGTTCACTTTAAGTCTATTCCCCTCAGTTTTAGAATAATTTCCTCTTCTCCCATTTAACTGAAGTTACAGGTAAGCACTGAAGATGAAATTCAGGACAGCTGTAATGACATTCCTGGTGATTCAATGGATAGCACAGCTATCAAACACTGATGCCCAAGGCTAGAATTTGCAACTAAATCTGCTAATTAGGTTAAGAGCTAAAATACCAGTAGGTGCCTATCTGCATCCTTAGGCACCTAAGTACCTTTAAAATATAGCCCCATAGCCACTCTTTTATTTGTAGAACAGCAATGGTAAGTATTCCTTACTTTGCAATTATCCCAGGAAGACAAGACCATGAAGTGTCTCAGCAGCACTATAAAAGAGGCCAGAAATGAGAGGATCCTTCCTGTCTCAATCTCTTTTGCTCCTGGTTAAGGCAGCCTGCTGTGCTGACTTTCTGGGTCTGCACTGACAGCTCTGCTGCTGGCAAAGCACCCCTTCAGCTTGTTCTGAGCACAATCCATGCAAGCAGTGGTGTCCAGGTTCAGGGAAGCTTCTGCAAGGAGCATGCTGTATTTTGCATTGCATGTTTTAAATGGTCAGTATTTCTTACTCTCCTGTAAGCCACCATTTTTACATGAGTTGAGGTGGAAAAATTGCAAATCCAACAATTGCTCTTAATCCAGTTGTGGATAGAAGTGGATTTGTATGGACAGTCATTGGGATTTCCTTGTGCTCTTACTGATTCCATGACATGGACTATGACCAGTACTGTGCTTTCTGTCCCATTCCCATTTCACTGTCCAGAGACACAGGTTATGGGTGTTTAATGACTCCTGGCAGGGGGGAAGCTGGGAGGAATATCTGCTTTTCAGCTGACTCTCCTTCAGAACCATAAGGATCTTTTGTCCAGCAACTCATGAGCCTGTATGAAAGAAATAGTGCTTAACACAGAGCTAAATGGGTAATATCACCTACATGAGCAAAAAGTAAAAGTGTTGTAAAAAGAGGTCCTGAGGATTTATAAATGCGTCCCTGTCTGTGGCTCATATGGGAGCAATGACTTTAAAAAGGAAATACATTCAGACTGCAGATTTTCATATTGACTGTATGAAATTAAAGGGTTATTTTAAGGAGAAATGAAACTGAATTCTTCTTGTTATTCTGTTATAGATCTAGAAGTAATGTTTTGAAGATGGTATTTGCCTCAGATTAATTCTAACATAATTAGTATGTGTCTGGAAATAGAATATTTTTAATACACAGCCCAGCTGAAAAGCAGTTGTATTTTAACTGTGGGAAATAAATTCTTTTTCTTCCGTAGTCATGGGGTCTTTTCTCAAAGAAAAAGAGTTGTTTTGATGATGCTACATTTAGGTTATTTACATTTAATCAAACCATTTGAAAGTGGTTCTTAGGTCACTGGCTTTCTTTTATATACAGGTTAAGATAACTTTATGGAAGAGTAAGTAATCATTTTAATTACAGCAGCTGTGTTGTAAGTTGCAACAAAGGGGTGGTGCACATTCCCTTACAGATTTACAAGCCCACATCTGCATTTTAGAACATATTTCTGCACATGAAATATGTTTGGTTATTGAAAGTTTGGTTATTACCATTAATAAAAAATTGCATTCAAGATTTTTAAAAGCTGATTTTAAACTTCAAAGTAGGAGTGAGTTTTTTCAAAGTTTTCCAGCAGCAGCTCTATAGTTGAAAGAAATACAAAGATTTTTAGTTTACAAAGTCCAAATGAAATTTTAAATTAAAAAAAAAAAATTATGTGAAAAGATGACCAAGATGCCCCTTGTCTTCCAATACATCCAGGTAGAAAACTATTTCCCAAAGGTTTGCAGCCTTGAAAACTAATTGTGTTTGACATCTTTAGTGCAGATGATGAACATGGAAAGTAGGATGGGTTCCTGCATGACAGGCTCTACCTTTGAAATACGAGATGACAAATCATTTTGTTAAACCGATTAGTGGGCAAAGCCTGGGAAATAAAAGTGTATTTTCAAAAATGCAATCTAGAGGTTTTCCAAGTAGGTTTGTAACTGGAGAGCTTTGAGAGAGGGGGGAGGCAGGTTCAGTAATACTAGAGAAATTATGATATTATTCCTAAACACTGAAATAGAAGACAGCAATAGAGAGGTGGAAATAAGAAAAGGAGCCTTTTTTTCCCATAAGGATTGAAGAAATATTCTAATATTTTTCTGCCCTTAATTGAGTTATATAATATGTGATATACTCTGTCAAAGGAGATACTTTGTCAGGAAAGTTACCTGAAAAAAGAGCACTCTCATTTTTAATGTAATAATACATTAAAATAAGTACAGAAAAGCTCCTAAATGAAGATATATAGGAATGAAAGAGATTAGTTATATGAGGTCAGACATAAATAAGAACAGACATAAGAAAAAATACAGAAATTAATTTGTGGTGTGCAGAAGATGAACTGAGAGGGTTTTTTCCCCTTCTTCAGTTTAAGAATTTAGCAACATTCACAATGCAATTAAATGTTACAAAGAAAACTTTCTTTTTCCCCTTTCAAACAATGTCTGCAGATTACCTGAAGACGTTCTTGGATTCAGATGTGTAGAGAATATTGTTGAAGCACAGAATGAAATTTAGAAAATGCCAATGGCTGGTTGTTCACTGGTGTGCAGTGCCATTCCTCAGTTTTCTGCAGCTCAGGGTATGTCTTCTAGTGCTTGACTATGTAGTTAAGAAAACAAAGGAAACCAGATGGGACATGTGCAGTATAAATGCTCTCTTCTGCAAGTTTAAGATTAAAAATCTGTAAGAAGAACTCTGGTGGTAATGGATTGTAACTTGTTTGGATATTGCTTTTGCTCCAGCGGGCTGGGTGTCCGGCTGCAGGTGACTCCGGCAGTGCTGCCCCCGGGTGCCGTGGTGGCAAGGGCTGTGCCCATCTCTGACTGAGGACTGTGAGGCCAGGCTGTGGCCAGTCCAAGGGATGGTGTGGCTCTGGATCAGCCTGTTGTGCCCATGGGAGAAGGGAGAGCAGGGCTTATGCCTCCATTCCCTGAGCAGCTGCACTTTGCTAGATGGGAGCCTTTGGATGCGTTGTAGGGCCGTGCATCCATTCACTCAGGCTCTGACCTGCTTCCCAGGACTGGATTCTGGGAGAAGTTTGCCCCTTTTGTTTTCACATTCAGTGTTTCACAGCACACTCAGCTTTGGCTACTTCAAGGCCTCTAAAATACTGTGGATTTTGGCAGTGGCACTGGAGGAACCCCTGGCAGCCAGCTCTCCACTCTGCTCCCTGCCATGTGACCCTGACCTACTCCATCCCACTTCTGAGTCTGAACATGAGCTTGAGTTTTGTTCTCATTAAACAGAGGGTAACCGGGCTTAAAGTAACAATTTCCAGAAAGATAGGTCAGAATCAAGGTCAGGGTCAGCCCTCATGTAAGTGACTGCGGTCCATCAATTCTAGCGAGGAAGTGCCTCTCCTGGGTGGATCCCCTCACTTTGCTACAATGTTAGGTACAATTGCTATAATCTGTCTTTCCCACCAGAGAGGATTTTCCCATACACACTCACACGTATGTGCACATAAATAAAAATAGGATTGATACCTTAAATATCAAGTGTCAATGTATGTCCTCTCAGTTCAAGATGTAACTACTTAGTGCAGTCATTAAAGATCAGTGTTTGTGAGGAGTATTACCTGTAACAAATTTGTTTGGAGAGATTTACAGGGTGATATCTGGTGAGAGACAGATCAGGGTAGGATTGCTACACTATTTTGAAATATGTGCTTGCCTCTGTATATCCTTAAAGTGAATAAAGGAATTTCCTTTCCAGGGAAAAGGAAAAAGAAAAATTTAAAAAAAAATTAAAAAATGGAAAACTGTAGCTTCCAGGGAATTCAGAGTAGGAAAATTTTAAATCCGTCAGCAGTGTTCGTATTTGGAGATTTCTCAAGAAGTGCATGAAATAATGTTCTCTGAGCTAGAGAATAGCAGTATTGGGTATAGAACATCCAGCTTGAACCTTCCAAACTTTCAGTGCCCTGCTCTCCTTTTCAAAGCACTGCAACAAGATTTGAATACTGTTTGGAAAGAATTTTTCCACTCTCCATTTGCAGAGTACAGCATCACAGAAAGCAGGATTCAAAGAGCCCCCCAGATGTTATGTTGGCCACTCCTTTGCCTGGGGAAAGGATAAACTGTACTTACTTCATTCCCAACAGATGCCTGTCTAACTTATTCATAAAAACTTCTAATGAGTGAGATCCCACAGTCTCTTGGGAAAATCCATGGCAATGTTTCATGCTATTAATCCTTAATTTTTTCTCCCCCTTGCCCAAGTAGCCAAAACCTCCCCACATCATTCATTTTATGTGATGATCTGGAATGCAATTCCATTTGCTTTTAGAAAACTACATGAGCCACTTGGCTGCTAGGTAATTCAGTTCCTTACACTTCAATCCTGCACTACGAAATTCTTGCCAGTTCTTTGTGATTTTCATGTCTGTCTCATGATACTTGGTGTTTTTCCGGAAGCTGCAGTTACTGAGCCACAGATCTTCACTTTTATTGAAGAAGGGGAAAAAAAATCAAGTGTTCCCCACCCAGGAAAATGCTTGCAAAGACTTATTAAAAAACCAAAACAAGCAAACAAACAAAAAAAAGAAAAACGCAGAAATGAAGGAATTGGCAACCAATATTTTCAAGTTTGTTTTATAAAGTTTTAGGCTTTTTAAATGCCTGGACTGCAAAGATTTAGAGGTTTTGACCCATACATGCATGAAGGTCTGCTAACTTATTGGATCTGTGTGAGTACAGCATTCAGCTCAGAGAAGTGAATCCTGAACTTGATAATCTGTACCTGCAAAAATGTCTTTCTGATGCTTTTAAAATCAGTATAGAGTTGATTATTACAATTGCCCTGTAGAATAATGGTTAATAAGCTGTATTTTATTAAACCACAGTATTTGCAATTGCAGCATCAAACCAATAGCAAACCATAGCAAGGAATGTAGAGTTTGCCTTGAAGGAACTGAAGTGGTTCAGAAAGTTTGGTAAACAGGGAACTGCATTCCTGTGAAAAGGAAAATGCCGTGGTAAAATGTTTAGATGTGGCAGATCATTTTCAGGAGGCGTATCAGAGGCATTTTCCTGGTTTGTCTCATTTACATAGTTATATATGAGAGATATATATAGACATATATATATGTTTTATATATATATATATAACATATATATACGCAAAAGTATATGTTACTTCGTTTTCAGACTTTTGCACATAGATTTTACTTTTTATGATCAAAATATAACCTCATGTACATGTAAGAAATACTAAGTTATAAGGATCTATGGCTTTAAAAAATATTTAGGATTTTATAGATTTGCATTTAAGTGGAGTTACTTGTTTGAAGAGTTTTGCAAATTTCTTCAGAAAATAGCATTAAAGAAGAGAGAGAAATGCCAACTGCCCTCATTTTGTATATTATTAACACATACCAGATGTCTCTTTTACAGAATAGATTATGAGTTGTGGCTGAGTTTTAGTAACAGACCTGTAACTTTTCAAGTCAGTGAAATATTAAATGCTCTGTGTATTTTTTCTTGTAGATTGCTACGATGCTGAAAATAGGTTTGGAGGTTTTTTCCTTCTCCTCTTGCCCCAAATCAGAATACATCTGGTGTTTGTTGTCTTTCTGTAAATGATGGCTGGACTTAGTGGTTTTGACCCTGGTTCATTTTGATTAAGCTTGTTAATATTTTATGGGTTTAGTATCTGTTTTACAACATTTCCATTACTGTGTATTTTATTAAGGTTCAAGTGGTTTGTGTTTTTATGGTTGCATCTGGTCTGCATAAACTCTGCTCCAGTTTTAAAAGCTGCTTGTCTCAGTACTGGGCATGGGGAATTTTGAAGTAAAGTGTGATGAGTGTGTGTTAATCTCATGTTGGCACCTGCAAAACTCTTGCTCCTGGAGTAGCTCACAATAATCTTACTGCCTGAAGAATGCAAAAGGCTGCGTATCCCTATTCATTCCTTTGTGTTTATTTGTGCTTGTGTGTGTATGTTTCATATTGCCACACTTTCAGTATTTAGCCATGTTTGCCTTCAAAACAAGAGTAGTTTCTCTTGAAAGGTGATTCAGAATGATGTCGGGGTAAGTTACATGATCCAAAGACACTATTGGACTATTATATGTGTTGTTAAGCCTGTAAGAAGAAATCCTATGTCAGAGTCAAGAACTCTTGAGCTTAATTATCCATGAAGTCAATATGATGTTTTTCTCTTGATAATCATACAAGTTACTGATTTGCTTAGGTGTTCAACTGGCTGCAAGTTGTGTAAGCTTCTCCTGCATCTATTCTTTGATTTATGTTTAAAAAGAAAAAAAATAAAATAAAAACAGAAGGATGCTTTCTTATTTTCGTCCCATAGATTGTACCTCTCTGGAAAGTAAAATAGGCAAACGTCAAAGCAAATTTAAATAATACTGTATTAAATAGCTAGTTTCTGAGACTGTAGATGCACTGAAAATAATGTTTCCCAAGTCTTTCTTGATTTTATTATCCTACCCCTTTTAAAGTGCTTGTTCTGGAGCCCTCAGAATTTGATGGGGTCCTTACCTGACTTTCTTTAGAGGCATCTGCTCTGACAAGCATTTGCTGAAGGACAGAAATACCAATGCAGCAGGATGAATTTGCAGGAGTGCACAGTCCCTGAACACGACGAAACATCCAGCGATCCCTCTTTCAATTCTTTTCCTTAAAATCTGATCACATAGCTGAGGATTCAGTCATGATTCTGCCATGAATTGGGATGAAGATTCCTCATGAACTGCTGTATCTGAACTTTGCATCTTTTGCTTGGCTCTGTCCTGGCTTCTGTGCATCAAAACCAGCTGTTCTGCACCAGCATTTCAAAGGTGATATCGTTCAAATCTTGTTCCTGCTAAAGTGCTCTTGAAAATTATGTCTTGCTCTTCTTGTACCTCACAATTCCACTGCAGTTTGAGGCTTTTGGATCCTGTTTTTTTTCCTTCTGCTCCTCCAGCACTGACTGCCTGTCTGTAGCATTAGCCCTACTCACTTTCTCCTCCAAGACAAATCTTGTTATTAACTTGAGAGTATTCCAGGATGCCAGAGGTATATGAACAGATACGTGAACATATGTATTTTGTCCATACTAAGTTTTCACGAACTGTAAGATGAGAGTAAAACATATGCAGTGGTGCTGATAAAGAAATTGGACTAATAGTACAATTCTGGTAGGTTTTAATTTTCACTTTATTTGTTTCTTCATGGCAGTCAGTGATTCGAAGATGGTCTGTCAGCAAAATCTCTATCAGCCTCACAACTCAAAAAAAGACAAAATTACAGGTTAATTTTCTGGTGGTCTGTCTGTGGTCTGAGGAGTATTAGAGAACTCAGTTTCTCATGTGCTTAGCCAAAGCAGTGAGACTGGAGGGTACTAGTTTAACATCTTAGCACTGCAAGAGTATTTTTGCAGCACAAGGCATGGCAGTTCATTTATTTGCACCTGTGCTTTGAAAAAAGTAAGTTAATGTCTGCAAAGTTTCAGTCTTGTTGCTACAGAACAGGCCTGCCAATGAAAAAGCAAAATGAAAGCTAAATAAATACATGAAGAGCTCTGTCAGTGTAATCCAGCTCCAGCTGGATGTAGCTCCATTCCCCACCACTCTCTGGGCCCAGACATCCAGCCAGTCTTTTACCCAGTGAACAGTGCCTGTCCCTGTCCAAGCCAAGAGGAAAATGCTGTGGGAAACAGTGACAAAGGCTTTACTGAAGTCCAGGCAGACACATCCACAGCCTTTCCCTCATCCACTGAGGGGGTCACTCTGTCCTAGGAGATCAGCTGGGTCAAGCAGGACCTGCCTGTCATAAACCCTGGCTGGCTGGGATGATGCTCTGGTTGTCCTGCACGTGTTGCATGATGGCATCAACAGGATCTGCTCCATGACTTTTCCCAGCACCAGGGTCAGGCTGACAGGCCCGCAGCTCCCTGGATCCTCCTTCCAGCCCTTCTTACAGGAGTGTCACACTGGCAACTTCCCTTCCCCTGGAACCTCCCTGGTGAGCCAGCACAGCTGGGAAATGATGGAAAGTGGCTCCATGAGCACTGCCACCAGCTCCCTCAGTACCCTTGGCTGGATCCCATCTGGCCCCATGGACTTGTGCAGCACTGACCAAATATTTCCCTCTGGATTATTTGGGCTTCATTCTGCTGCCTGTCCCTGTCTTCCAGCTCAGGGGGCTGGGTACCCAAAGAACAACTGATCTTTCCATTCTGAAGCAGAAAAGGCATTTTCCTCATTCTTTGTCTCTATAGGACAGTAAAGGATGAAGATTCTCCTTGGCCCTCCTTTTGTTGCTAATGCATTAATAGAAATAGTTTTTTGTTATTTGTGGAAATAAGACATATTAAGTTCTAGCTGGGCTTTGGCCTTTCTGATTTTCTTCCTGCACGATCTCACAACCTATTTGCAGTTCTCCTGAGCTGCCTGTCTGTTCTTCCAAAGGCCATGAATTTTCTTCTCGCACCCTGATTTCCAGACAAAGCTTCCTATTAGCCAGGCTGGTCTTACTGCCAGCTTGTCCTTGGGCACATGGGGACAGCCTGCTTTTGGATTTCTTTCGTGAAAAGTGTCCAGCCTTCCTGGACTCCTTAATCCTTCAGGACTGCCTACCCAGGGAGTCTGTGGGCCCATCCTGTAAGTGGGCCAAAATCTGCCCTCCAGTAGTCCAAGGTGGCATTTCTGCTGATCTGTTTTCTTGCTTCTCTGAGAACTGAAAACTCCAGGAATCTCCTGTTTCCCTCTGTGTTGAGTTTCCAGCATCTGGTAAGTTGAAGGCCCCCATGAGAACAATGGTAGCGATCATGAGGCTTCTCCCAGAGAATGTTCTAATTCTAATATTATAATATGATAGAATATTCCATCGAGCTCTTTGTCCTGGTTTGGTGGTTTGTAGCAGACTCCCACCAGGTTACCTGCCTTGATGGCATTCCCTGATAAAACCATAAACACTCGCCTTTGTCATTGCCATCACTCAGCTCCAGACAATCCCAGGGCTGTCCCACTGCCTCTCCTTTCTTGCCTGAACCTCCTGAAGAGTTTGCAGCCACCCATTGCAGCTCTCCTGGTGTGCCAGCCATCCCACCATGTCTCTGTGAGGGCTGCTCTGTCAGAGTTTTCCTGCTGCACAGTGAATTCCAGCTCCTGCTGGTCATTGCCCATGCTGTGTTGGTGTAGATGCACTCCAGGCAGCCTGTCCATCCCACCACGTTTTTGGGTGGAGAAGCCCTTAAAGAAGAATTTAGCAATAAAGTAAAATGTTAATTAAAAATGAGTTTGCATAAAAATATTGCATACTTACTTATTGCAAGCTTACTAAGCTTGCTTTGAACCAAGTTATGTTGCATTTTATTTATTATCCTCTTAGGTCATGGGATAACATCCTACTGCCCTTTTGAGTTTTGTCAGGAAATGCAGAAAAACTTCTTGCGGAAGTGGTTGCATATGAACTTCGAGACGTATTTTCTTTGACCAGAATGAGTAAGAGTTTAGAAAGTTTTACTGGAGCTGGAAAACGTTTTTGCAGTCTCAAGGATGTGGAAAAACATTGTAACGTAAAAGAATGATACAACTGTGAAATGCCATATTGCCACGGGCAGCATTTAGAGGCACAGTTTTTCCAGGCCAAGAAAAGTCATGTTGATGTCTAAGTGCGGGCCGTCCCCAGTGGATTTGGCAGGGCGCGGGGCTCCTGCGGGAGCGGAGGTTCCTGAAGGAGCCGGGATTCCTGCGGGAGCCGATCCTGCGGGAGCGGGCGCTGCAGCGCCGGGCGCGGCCGGCAGGTGGCGGCAC
>JAHLSL010000042.1:5794803-5859943 GCA_025920805.1 Petroica traversi | reverse complement strand
ATGATCTAGGGGGATCCAGGGCTGAGACAGGGGAGATCCAGGGCTGATCTAGGGGAGATCCAGGGCTGATCTAGGGGGGATCCAGGGCTGATCTAAGGGGCATCCAGGGGCTGAGACAGGGGGGATCCAGGGCTGATCTGGGTGAGATCCAGGGGCTGATCTAGGGGAGATCCCGGGCTGAGACAGGAGGGATCCAGCGCTGGGACAGGGGTAAGACAGGTGTGTTTCAGGGAGTGATCTAGGGGTGAGCAAGGTTGTGAGACAGGGGTGAGCTGAGGGGAAGGATGCTCAGAGCTTGTCCTGCCTGCCCTGCCTTCTAGACACAGCCTCAGACTCCAAAAGGCTTCACTGTGTTGCTGCGTTCTGTGGAAGATTTACAGAAAGTTTATATCTGAGCATATTTACGCCAGTGTTTGTCGATGTTCTGATAGTTGCACGGTATGAAGAATTATAAATTCTGATGTCCTGCTGAAAAAAAAACCACTACAGCAAAGTGGAGAAATACTAATTGTATTTGGGGGTGCCAGCTTATGTGCAGTTCAGAAAAGAAGAAAAACCTTAAAGCTGGTTCTCCCTTCACAGGTCTTTGTTAACATTTGGTCACCCAGAGCAAGAAATTGTATATTACTTATATGCTGTGGATGTATTTGGTATTGCTTTTTCCTTGCAGAAGTGTGCTGTGGGTGTGCATGTGTGTGTTGCCAGAAGAGGAACAAGGAGGAATTAATTCAGAGGTTAAATTTTCATCTTCATCTTAAAATCTGCTTTAGTACTTCTTCTTTATCTGCAGCACTGTCCTTGTTCTGCATACTTCATGGTGTTGTTCTGCATACTTTAGGGTGCTCTCTGCCTCGAACTTTTGTTTTTATTAAAGAAGACAGAGGATTGAAACCATGAGTATGTGCCTTTTCATGGGGTGAGCATATGCAGTTATTTATACCTCACTGGTGATTTATGCTATTGCCAGTCATGCCATTCCACAGTTCCATTTAAAAATTGTGAACAGGATTTGAGGCACAGAAAAAAAATTACCAGTGACCCATTGAGATGAAGAAGTTAAGGGGGAACTTCATTGCTTTTGTGATTCTGTTTTCTCTTTGAATTTGTCTTTTATTGTATTTTGACATAGGTATTTTAAAAACAAATGTATGCATTTAAAATTAAACTAACTCTGCCAGAGGTGAACCGAAGACTCAGCAATTTGTTTAAACCTCAGTCTGCATGTCTAGCCTTATGCAAGTTGGCTGGTGATTTTTCTGTATTGCTTTCTGGAAAAAAAAAAAAAAAAAAAAAAAAAAAACAGTAGGAAACTTACCTCAGTGTATCTATATAGCTATGGATATCTGTAGAGCTCTGTGAGTTGTTTATGGATATTTGATTGGTACGGCACAAATTTAAGCCCTAGTGAATGCTTGCTTACTGAGAGTTCAGTGTTAGGAGATTTTAGAAGCTTAGCATGACCTATTTGTGGGGTAAATAGATTGAAACAGGTACCAAACCCCCTCTGTTTCACTTAGGACATACTCAGCTTCTGCATGTATTAATTAACACTTGCACTGATTGTGCCACTGTTATTCCAGAGATTTTAAAACACACCGTTTTCTTTTTCACAAGTTAAATCATATAGAACATATTTTTTCACGATTTTATTCCGTTCTAAGGACACGGAATGAAGTTGCTTGATTTTAATTGACCTCAATTTAAAAATGTGTTTATTGAGTCAATTTAAAGATGTGATTGTGCTGTGCTTCAGACAGAGCCTATTGTTAAAGTACTTTTAAAAAGAAGTATCCCTTGGTAATTAAAGCCCTCCCCTGCAGCTCAGTGGCTGCGTTTTTGCTGTGGTGACACAGCCAGGGCTTGGCTTTGCCTTCCCACAGCAGACACAGCACAGTCTCATCCTTCAGTGCATGGTGGGGGTGAGCAGCACAAATCTGTACTCCTTGCAGGCCAATGCTTTTGTGGTGTTAATTTGAAATACCATCTATTAGTTTATTATCCATATGGAACTGGCACTCTTGAAATCTAGAAGCAAAGAAACCAGAAGTGGAAGTTGAGAAATTCCACTGACCCAGTTAACTGTAATTGCAGGGTTAGAACTGGAGCCAAGAAGTTTGAGTTCTGCATGTAACGTTTCAGTGCACAGCCCCATTTGAATGGCATTACCTCATCTCACATCCATTTTGGAAAAGAGTTCCAAATCCCACAAGAACAGCTCTAAGTTATCCAAGGTCATTGTATGAGCAGAATGGGGGGAAATCTTTTGACGTTTTTAGTTACAAGGGGATTCCAAAATCTCTGTTTGATGCAGCATTGCATCTGTTACGATTAGTTTGGTTGGGGTAAAATGTATTTGTCAGACAATTTTTCTGCTTTGCCTTTCCTGCGTGTTCCATGTGTCAGCTGGAAGTGAGTGATCACAGTGTCAGGAAGAAGGAAAGTATAAATATTCTAAGGTGCATTGTAAAATACTGGCTTTCTGTGAGCAAATGGCATCAATTGGAACAAATGACATACTGCTTCCAGTGATGTAATCCAGAAAGTCTGAATTGCTTTTAATGCTTCCAACCCGAATAAATTCCTTTTCTCTTGAGTTCTGCCCAGCAATCAGCTTTTATATTGCAAGCAGCAGGCTCAATCCATATTTATTCCTTAATTTTGAAAATTTTGTGATAGAAAAAGCAGGTGGGAAAAAACCTAAACACATTCTATGGAAATATTAGTACACCAGAAGTATCTGAAGCTTTGGATTTTTTTATAACATTTCCAAGTTAGCTGCAGCAGTGTTCTTTTTTAATGTGCATGTTTTTAGTATGCTGGAAATAGTGACAGGGATAATAGGCTAAGTTATGCAGGCAAAAAATTTAAGCTGGGAGTACATTTTGGATTTTTTTTAATCCATATCCATTTTTGTATATGTAAACACAAACACCAGTGCAATGAAATGAGGCAGTGAAATAATGTATTGAGTAAAATACACATGAATATACAAATACAGATTTTTAGTATATGTAACAGGTGACAATGTGATTAGAAATAGAAAACACGGAATTTTTAAGTGCTTGCTAAAGCACTAGCTTGATTTTCTTGGATATTTTTTAGACCTTGAAATAATTCTCATTGCCATTAAGAAAATGTCATAGTTGTGAGATCAGAATTTGGAAGGATCTTTCTTTCATTTAAGACTGTTCTGAAAATTATGTTGCATTCTGTTTATTTAATAAATTTCTCCCAGTCTCTGGCACAAGGGCCAAGTCTTTTGAAATGAATCTGTCCAGCAAGGCTTTGAATGCGTGTGTTGATTAACATTTGCAATTTCTTGATATACACAATGGAGGAGTATTGCTGAATTGTATCTGATTACTTATTGGAGCTATTGAAATTAACAATCCAATTAATTACTAATTTCCTACAAAGGCCTCTGTGAACACTCCAAGGGCCTTTCTCCCACCTCCGGAGCATCAGATAATTTACACGTGCCCATCCTGAGTCCTGAGACCCCTCAGAACACCACAGACTGCACTAGAATATTCTGTGAAGATAATCTGTGATTACATATGAGTGAAGGCAGCAGGATACAGCTGGAAAAGTATTTACTGCTTCAGAGAGAATCTGTATTTCTTGGAGTTTGAAAGCAAAAGCTACCATAACTCTTCTGTTATTTAATCTAAATTAGTAGGGTTGAATTTTTTCTCTTAAATTGAACTGTGTCATTTTTATGGGCTCAGTCTACTGTTTTATTAATGATTATTTTTTTTTGTTTGTAATAGTCTCTGGTAGCTTTTTCCAAAATTTGCTGTTATTTTTACAAATGTAACTGCTTATTGAACTATGAAAGCATTGTGAAAAGTTTTAACTACTCTTTCTATGTCACATATACATCTACTGAACATTCTCAATGACTTCATTGTTCCTTAAGTGTGCTTAAGTTACATTTTCATTATTTTTATCAAAACAAAATGAAGAAATAAAGTTGTTTATTTCTTTGTGTTTATCTTGAAGACAATCAGAGCTAAAAATATATAAGTAATAATACACAAAATGCTTATAATTCTGCTGGTTATGAAGTGTATTTTTGAAATGAGTCCAGTAGATACTGCTTTTGGGAATACTTTCTTTTGGCGTAGCTTATGAAGAAATTTGTCTCAAACCTTTTTATTTGCGGAGTATAGAAAAGCCTTCCAGTGTTCAATTTTTCAATGTTTAGACAAGTTGACTAATGGAAAAAGGACTGATTGATTGGACACATCATATGATGCCATTCAAATTTCCGATACAAAGCATTTTGTTGTACAAGAGATAAAATTATTTGCTACAAGGCAAAATATAGGAAAACTGTTATGTTCTTATAAGAAAAAAGAGCCTCCCCTTATACCCTAAAGAATAAAACGTGGGAGCATTATTTTGAAAGTCAGGGCAGGGGGAAAATCATGGAATTGAATCCCTTAATGCTTTTTTTCCTGAGCAGTTCCTTTTGCAGGACCCTGGTGTCCCAGTGCAGTGGTGGCCCTCGCTCCAGCTGTCCCAGGGCAGGCACTGGGAATGTGCTCCCTGCTCTGCTGGAAATGCTTGGCCAATGTCTGCATTTTTTATTATTTTATTTTAATTTTTTTACCTGTATATACATGTATGTAACATCGGTTTGATAAAAGAAGAGTACACCATCTCCTTCCCTCTCAATTTGCATTTCTCCCTGACATTTCCTCTAATATTACAACTAGGAGTTTCACACAGCTGCCCCTACAGCACAGAGGGGAGAAAGGGAAAAAAATTACTGAAATGTTTTATCCTCCCTCAGTGAAATAAGGAATTTCCTGCATTGTTCTATGAGTGTCTGGGATAGGCAAAACTCCTGTGTAGTTCCCTAACACATTTTGCATAAATATTTGTGACAGATTTTTAAAACTTCTCTTTCCCCCTCCCCCCTCCCCCTGCCCTTCCATTTCATTGCTAGAAACAACCAGGAGATTTGTATCAGTGCAAAAGCATTGCTCAGTTCCCTTTGGTTGCAAACCCCACTGTATTATGTTTTTAAATGATGAGTTTTTCAGCACAAAACTTTGGGTCTCTCTACATAACTCATTTTACATGTTCTTAATTTGAATGCTTCTCCCCTTTTCATCTGTGTTTGATTGAATCAGTTGTGCAAATGTCTCTGCTGGTGTCAGCAGAACCACTGGCGTGGAGTGTAATGACTGGGACTTGGTGGCCCAAATGGTGACCTCAGGTGACCTTGGGGCTTGTATCTCTAATCCCTGTAAAACCAGGCAATCCTAAAACACAAATTATGCCCTGTAAGTGCTTGTGTGGCACTTGGTGTGTGACCCAGCCCTCCGCAGTGCAGGGATGGATGGGAGGTGTGGCAGTAACAGGCTCTGGGCTGAGTGTTGGAATTCCACCCTCTGCTCTGAGGTGCACATGGCTCTCTCTAATACTCTGTGAGGATGGATTGTTTCCATTGTTGCATTTTTTGTAGCACTCCTCCTGTACTTGGGCTTTCTGCTTCCCAGGAGTTGTAGAGGAAACAGTGCAGGGAAAAAGTTGGTTGTAGTTGGTGTCGTCTTGCTGATTAAATCTCTATGACTGAGGCAATTAGTAATTGATGTTGGCTATTAAAAAAAAAAAAAAAAAAAGGCTTTTAAAATTTTATGGGCAAGACAATTTTACAGAAAGCAAAGCATCCTTGAATTGAACTTAGACCATGTTGCACATCTGAGCTTTATGTTTTAGGGCAAAAGATCAGATTAAAAAGAAAAATTGTAGATCTTGCAAGTCTTTTCCTTATTGCTCCCTGAACAGTGTTTTTCTTTTCTCTCAATTCTTTTCTTCATCTCAAGTAATACTGATCTCATTCCTACATGTCTCTTCTGCTTTGTTTCAGAGTGGCTCATATACTTCCCCGTGTATTTTCCAAAGCTAGTAGCCAGTTACCATGTGCATGAAGCTTTATTTTACATAGTATTTGGAATTCAGTGCTACCTAATTTTTAGCTAGGATTCTTCTCCTCCCCATCAGTCTCCTAAGAGGTGCTGCAGGAAGATGCCTCATTGCCAAGTAATAGATGCACACAAAGGCAATTGGTACTTGGGTACAACTGAGAAGCCCTTACTTGTGTGAAACTGCTGTAATGTGTCACATTAGTTTGTCACATAAAGTGATGATGTCATTGTAACATGGTGAAATCAAGCTTATTTGATCTATAGGTGGTAGTTTGGTTTTATATCCCTGCACAGAAAGAAATTTAGGCTTTAAAAAATAGTCTGTGCCTCTGGCAAGTTTGTGCTCCCACAAAACCTCCAGTTATATTTTTACTTGTAGCTGTAGTGTCTCTATTTCTGGTCCTTCTCTGTTCCACACCAGGCAGGCACTGAGGCCTGGTCAGCAAAACAGATGGCCAGGTTCTGTTCCTGGCATTGTTTCTACCTTATTGGAGAGATGTCAAGTCCCTTCTCTCTTATTCCTTTTCACCTTCCTTATAATGGGCATAATGACAATGACTTCTTGTACTAAGTCTGTAAATTAAATACCTATAGGCAGACATTTCTTTATTAAAGCATTTGTAGACTTGAAAACAAAATATTTCAAAACACAGAAAAGCAACCCTCTGTAAAATCTTATTTAAGCACGTGCATCTGGTCATCTGGCAGCCTGTGTCATTTGCCTGCCAAATACGATTTTGGGTGATGAACCCCTGTGTCAGACACAGAAATTTTTTGCCTGGAGCTCTTCAGTGTACAGATGTTTGCACTGCACTTCTGCCTCAGTGTCTCCAGTCTGGATGTAATCAGTGATCTCATTTGCACTTCAAGTCTCTGGAGGAGAGATAAACTGTACACCGCATCCTCATCCATCTGTGTCCTCAGTGATGTAATCGAATTGTTGGTCGGGTGCAGTTCAGTCCCACGGGTTGACTTGCATGGCATCAGTGTCAGTGCTGAGTGCACTTCATTGCCACTGCCACACTGGCAGAACCAATGGAAATGTTTTGCCGTGTGTTCTGCATTTTGTCAAAAGTCCTGTGGCTTGCATGTGGGTCAGCTATGTCACACTCACAGACCGAGCTGCTGTGCTTTCCTTCAGTTCCTGTAAGGTCACAGCTCTGTTTCCTGAGCTGTCTGATCTCTCTGAACATTACTGGCAATGGGATTTTGACGTGCCAGAGTGTAGCTCTTGGTGCTTGGAGTTTTGAATAACTGCTAACTTCCATAACTAGTGACTTGAGCAACTGGTAAATGCAAAGTTCCTGAAAGGCCAGTCTGTTTCCCTGAAACATCTTTTCTGTGCCTGAGTAGTCAGTATTGACATCGGCCAACAACCTGATGGATTTTTGAGAACTCTGCAATGCAAACAGCACACCTGCTGCTTCACAGGCCAGCCCTATGAAGGTGGTGTTTCACAGCCATTCCCTTGTACTGTGTGGGAGAATGAAATGCTATAGCAGATCCATAAAACTTCGTGGAGTTTTAGTGGAGTTTCTTTAGTGGAGTTAAGGAGCAGGAGATCATTCAAACAGAGAACTGCTCAAAACGCATCTGGAGCCCTGTTTGCCCAGTTCAGGATTTACCTTAAGATGAGAGATACTTCAGAGTAAAGTCTCTGATGGTGTAGTGAGACAGCTAATAGATATTAAAAACAAGAGGTGGTCCCTCCTTGTGCCATCCCCTCTCCTGCCCTATTCTGGATTTATGATGGGGACTTGCTGTTCTAGAAGCACCCTCCAACCTGGGAGAAGATGCATGGCAGTTACTGCAGACAGGCATGGGACAAGCAGGGGAAATGTCCCCATGGTCTTGACTTTCTTTGTTCACCCCCCAAAATGGTCATTTCAGGCTGCAAATGGCAAAGTCTGGAAGAGTCTGAGTGTACTGGAAAATGCAGTGATAGACTGTTAGAGAGACAGTGTCTGCTGAGTGTTTGTTTCATACAAATGTCAGTGTAAAAGGACACTGGAAGGAACATTCTGGGAGGGATCGGCATTCTCTGAATCTTGGTGGGCCTCAGAAAGGTGGCCATAGGCTGTGTGCTGGCAGAATTAACAGGCAAAAGCATGAATAGTGAGTTCACACTTCTGTTACTTAAGTGACTCATGCCTATTGACTCCTAAAGGTGAATCAGAAACCTTTCCAAAATTTGGGAGTGTCTGAATACAAAATGTAATAGCATAATACCTTATACATTATATCATAAAATACCTTTAACAGTAACATCAACAAAATATACTTTTTCTCATGGATTCAGAGATTGCAAAGACCAGCCAGGTGTGGAACACTTTGAAGCTGTGCTGCATTTTCCACATCCATAAGGCAGGCTCAGTAAGGCTCTGGGCTGGGTTAACTCTTCCAAGGTAGTGGCAATTGTCACTCTCTGTCCTAATCTCTTGTTACAGTTTTATATAGGGGGGTAACTCCCAGTTCACTTGACTTTGATTCAGATTGACATGGAAGATACAAAATATTCTAATGGAAAAGGAACTACAAAACTGGCGCTGACTTCTCTGGTCAGAAGAAACAGCACAGTTAAAGTTCCCATTCAAATAATGCGCTAAATTACCCACGTGACAAAAGTATTGAGAACAAGATGCCGATGTCAATACCTTCCACTTAGAGAAAAGCTTCTTTTTTTAAGCACCTACAATAGTTAATTAACTATTTTAAAAGTGCCTCTAAAAATGTTAAACTGTTAGTGTTTATGTGTTGGGGAGGTGTTGTGGGTTGTTTGTGGAGGGAGCTGGTGGAAGTTTGCCTTTGCAAAGATTACCAATGCATTCTTTATAGAAGAACAGAAATTATAGTTGTATCTGACACTGAATAAAAAGCCTGCCAAGGGCAGGAATAGTCATTTTGAGATTAGGACTTCTCTGTGACAGAACATACCTTCTGCTTTATGGAATAGGCCTGGTGCAGAAAGATGTAAAGAAATGTAAAGATTTTTTCAACAGTAGTTTGAAATAACCTGTGTGACTACCTATCATTGTGTCATTTGTGGGTAGTACAGAAAGCCTGTTCTCCTGCCTGGAAAACTTGCAAGGCACCACACAATGTCTTTTCTTCCCTATGCCTCATTTCTAGAGAAGTAGTATTTAATGCTATGGATAACCTAAGATCATGAATCTCTGATGGGAATGGTCTGTTTTCCTCCAAATAAAGCAATCTGTGAAAATCTGATCAAGCCAAAAGTTCCTCACATTCCCAGGGAAACAGCCTCTTTTCGAAACAGAAAATATTTGTTAGAGGGTTTTTCCTCCGCTCCCTCTCATCTTTACTTTTGCGTGTAAGGGCACAGGACCACATGAGAAGTGTAGTTGGGGAAAGGAAGGAACTGTGTGGAGAATATATCCATGTGCATATGTTAGCAAGCTTTCAAATTCAAATGAGGATGAGACATGTTTTCATTTAATTGTGCATGGGGGGAGTGGATTGAGTTAGGTTAGGTAGAAAGTAGTGTACCTCTTACCAGGCCTGAGGCACGTAAGCTAGAACTCAGAATTTTACAGCAATTTTAATTTCTTTTTTTCATTTTTAATTTTGCTTCTAAATAAAGTAAGTTAATCCAATTCATGTCTGTCTCAGACAGTAAACTGCTTTCTGCTCTATTAGTATGGATTAAATATAAACTAATGCCATTAAATACATCAGAGTGCAGCAGAGGAGAAAAATTAACTGTAATTTTCAGGGGGTTTTCTCAGTCTTCCTGCCTTGCATAAGTATTACTATCTTCTGTACATGTAAATGTGTAATTGTACCACAAAATACTGGTGGGACATAGCTCAGCAGCTGTGAGTTTGAAAATGGGCGAAGCAGTTTTAAGTTTGGTGACTTTTCATAATATCTGGCAGGTTTGCAGTGTGTCTGAGATACACTGTTTCCTTATGCAAAGTCCTGATCCAGAAGCCAAACCTGGTGTTTCTGGATGGCTTTCACAACTTTTTGAACCGAAGGGGTGTTGCTTGATTTTATTCTTTGAATTGTGCATTGTACAGGCTGGTGACCCCAGGGTTCCAGGAGCACAGTGTAGGACCTTGAGGATGTCTTCTAAAAGATCTTCCAGTGACTCCACAGGATTCCTCACGGCAAGGATATTATAAAGATACTGTAAATATGTTAATACATATTACTTTTTTGTCTTTGAGTAGAAGGTACTTAAGTATTTGCAAAACCTCTTGTCAGTGTTTTTACAAAGTTGGAGTAGTATAGTAGTAATATATAAATATTATATAAATACAAGCATATTTATATCACATAAATATAATAGTATATAAATACCACTTGCAGGTACACTGAGACTGAGGTGCACCACCTTTGCCTGATGCCTTTTTCCTGGTGTTAGGAAAATGAAGCTAGACACGGTTAAAGGGGTTGGGGTCTTTACCTCAGTATTTTAATCAGGATCCTGTTTGATGCATCCACTTCACCCAGGTGACAGCGTGGCAGAATGCACACCCACCATCAATCACACACAACAGTTATAGACTTTACACAACAGCAGATCTAACAAGGGAGCCCAATAATGGGGCTGGGGTGGGCTAAGCTCTAGCTTACAGAATCCTCCTGTCAGGAGACCTTGGTTTCCTGAGACAGTAGGAATGTTTGGTCTCCCTGGCTCTGCAGTTCTGGACTGTTCAGTCCCAGGCCTACAGGACACTTACAAAACACTGAGCACTAAACTAAGTAAAAGGTTGCAAGTGTGCATGCTGCTAATACTTGTGGATACAGAGAGCTGTGTAAAAGGGATATAAAAGAAAAGACAAAAATCATTCCAGCATCATGCCCTGCCCCTGCAGTACCACAACGCTGCAGGGATGTGCAGCAAGTGTTGGAAGTGCCCCTCAGCCTTCAGGAGCTGGGGCAGACCCCAATGAGTGCAGCATCCACTTGAAATTCCAGGGAGGATTTTACACTGCATGACACACACTGGATCCAAAAGGTTCAGAGTACTCCACATTATCCAACATACGAGTTTTCCAGGCAAAAGCTGCAGCCTACTGCCACTTCTTGGGGCCTTTCCTTTTCCAAGAAGGAAAACAGTCCAGTGTTATGTAACAGTCTGTAGCCATGACTGAGGCCAAGCACAGCATTTACAGAAGTAACTTTCTCTGAAGTGATTTGGTTAATAGTTTTCTATTGCACTGGTAAATGTTCTTGGCAAAATTCACATTTAAAGAGAATTAAAGTTGAGAGCAGTATCAGTGACTCCAGGCCACAAACATTACAGAGCTATTTTAAGTACCTCAATGAAGAGGATTTACAAAACTGAAGGATTTTAGAATTGCTGTGTAACTCCTTAGAAATCTGAAAACAAAAGATAGATGAAGGTCACTGAGAGTCTTCTGTCTCATATTGTTCTTTAGTGTTCCTCTGAACACTGCACACCAGTTTCACGGGACATACTCAGAACTTTGTCTTCCCACTTTCCTTGTCATATCTATCAGTGTTCTTCCTCTATAGTATAAATTATTATTCCATTTGTTGGCCATATCCTCTTCTGTTTTTTACTTCTTCAGTGCTAGGTGATCATATGGTGGAAGAATGGTTTTCTCATTAAAGAACTCAAGGTTGTTTTGTTGGCTATATATTTTCTCTTAAATGGATTTTTTTCAAGAAGCTTCTTCACATTTTCTTCTGAAGTGCCTTTTTCAGGAGGTTTTCTATTGTCCTCTGTGGCAACAGCTTTGCAGTTTGTCTTTGTTTACAGTGAAATCCTTGAAGTGATAAGTTCCTGAAATTTTATTATATATTGACTCTAAAACATTGTCCATGTAGAATGAGGTGACTTGGGGAGGGACAAGTGTTTGTTTATGATCAGTCTGCACCCCATTTCTGTTGTGACTAGGGAACTTTGGTTCTTAAATCAGTAATTTAGTTTAATTTAAGAATTCTTGATATCTTGGAAGTCCGTAGAAGTAACGGCCATTTCAGTGGCTGTCAGTTTGGAATGAAAGTCTCTAGGGAAGAGCAATTCAGCTGAATGAGAAAGAGAGGCATTTATTTTTAAATAATAGTATCAAACCCACAAAGCCTACATATGCAATTTGAGAGAAAGCTGATATATAAGATTTCAATGAGTTTTAGCTCTGTGATAAGTCCAATGAACCTGCTTTGTTTGGCTGGGTGTCTTAAGAATAAAAGTGTTGGATTTCTTCAAGATCCAATTTTACATTTATTCTCATTTGTAGCCAAATTAATTTATGCCTGAGAGGGAAAAAAATAACTGGCCTGGGAATATGCATATGACCTTCCTGTTCTAAAGGGAAATTTCTTCTAGCCACAGTTGGTATTTTTCAATTCCTGAACTGTAAAAAAATCCTTCAGAATAAGAAGGAAACAAAAACCTTTTAAAAGGAAATAAAGCATGTAGAAATAATAAAACCCATACCTTACAATCTTGACTCTTCCTACTCTGACTGGACATGAGTGCCCAATACATACATTATTCCTGAGAGATGCTTCTTACCCTGCTTATAAAAAATCCCCATGATGTGAATTCACAGGTTAATTAGGCAACCTGTATATCCTCCTCTGTGCTTAGCAAGCTTCTGTAAGGCCATGCCAAGCAAACATTCCCTTCATGTAAATTAATCCTGTGAACCCCATGGGGAGAGCCCCAGTGTGCCCTGCTGTGGGACAAAATTTTGCTGTGGCAAAATTGTGTGAGTGGTGCCCCGTAGCCACCCATCTTCAAATGGGCATGCAGTTGTCTTCTCTCCATAGGATGAAGAGGCCCAAGACCCTGACCTTCTCTTCCTCAGCCCTGTTTTGTCAGGAGCTCAGCATTCCTTTCTCCTCCTGGATTCTCTGCTCAGCTCTGTCCATTCTGTGAGCGTGACCAGGCTTGGCATTCAGCTGAACGTCACCAGCCTGGACAAAGGAACCATCCTGTTTTGGTGAGGACAAAGTCAGCTCAAGTTAACTTGGTGCTTTAAGAAACAGAGCAGCAGCTCTCAGTGTGGTTACTTAATTACATCCATGTTCTGTGTGATGAATAACGTTTCCCACTTACAGAGCAAAATTAGTAGACAAATGCCCTCCTTCCTCCCAAGCTGGGGGCAGGGGAAGACGTATGAAGATGTTGTATCTATAAAAACAGATGTGTTATTTAAATGCTGCAAGCTAAACAAGGAATAATTAAGGTTAACATGCTGCCATTTGAGTTCTTAAAACCACATATGAGAACAATGTCTTATACAGAAGGATCTGATTTAAGTTCAATTGTTACTTGCTAAACTTCCCTGACTGAATGGAAAATAATTTGGTTGGTTGTTCTTTGAGGTGGCAGGTTTAAATATCAATCTCTTCTATGCCATTTGGGTCTTGCTTTCAGTGCAATTCCTTCAAATTCAGATTCTTGACTGTCTAAATACTGAAGACTTCTACTATAATTGCATTTAGACCATCTGAAACCTTGGCACCATATATTAACTGCCTTTTCTAGAAGAATCTCATCCATTTGCAAGTTAATCCTAAATTTTCTTCCTCTAAGTTACAGTTTTTTAGTGACCAGGGTGCCCCTAGAGATTGAACTCTGTGAATGCAGTACATTCGTAAATGCTAAAACCAGAGTTCCTGAAGCTGCTCTTTCATTGGGGCAGAAATGACTGACAAGTATGACAAGCAGTGTGAAAACTGATACTGATCTGTCAATCTTTGAGGCATCCCCTCTTATTTCAAAAGAGTTAATGAAAGATGATTTTACATTTCTCCCTTCTGTTTAGCATATGAGGAGATCTAAATATGCAATATGTGGGGGTTTTTTAGTTTTCAGTTCTACTTCATTCATGGAATGTAAATAATAGATATTTTTATTACAATACAGTAAAATAATTTATTCCAATACAGTAGTATGGAAAAAATTAAAAATATACCTGGGGAAGATCCACCACCAGGGACAGTTTACTAAAGGTTCTGAAAATGGGGGAAATGTTTATAACTAAAAAAACAAAATGAATTTGCAACTGTGTATATATGTATTAGCTGGGTGGTAATAATTGATAAATTACATAGAAGTGCTTTAGATGTTCACAATTTTGCAGAAGTAGGAAAAAACTCCCACAAACTGCTAGTAAAAACAGTTAGTATTTGTAATTGTGTATTCAATCTCTGGATTGCAAAGACCCTCAGATACCCAAGTTTCCCATTTATTTCCCTAGCAAAATTTCAATCTATTTTACACTGACTCTGTGCAGCATAACAAAGGCCAAATTAAATATTGGGTGGGACTTGGAGCAGCCTGACCTAGTGGAAGGTGTTGTTGCCCATGGCAAGGGGCAGAATGAGATGAGCTTTAAGGTCCCTTCCAACCCAAAGTATTCTGTGATTCCAGGAAATGCTGATAATATTGGTGTATACTTGTATAGCCAGTGTCTAGGTTCGTGTGGTGGGTACACAGTTCTCCATTTTCACTAGAAATACCTGTATATTATGTTTTCTATTCTCTCTGTAAAAGATGAGCTTGAAAACATAAACCAGGTAAAACTAATTTTTAGAAGTGTAGTTGTACTCCTGCATTTCTGCTGAGAACCATGAGACAGAAATTCTGAGAGTTGTGAACTCAGAGGTGCATCAGTTTGAAACCATGGGCCATGTAATAAAAGCAAAGTCTTCTAGCCCATCCAGCCATGCTCTGATGGACAAAGGAACCTGAAGGGCCCTCTCACTTTTTTTCTTACCAAGGCTGGGGAAAAACCAAAGTAAGTGGGGAATTTCTGACATCAGCCTTGGAGAGGTGCAAGAGGACGTTGTATTTACAAGGTGAAAGGAGAAAGAAAAGCATGTCACTGTTGTTCCAAGTGGGTTTATAGAGATGTGAAAATTGACTGAAAAAAAATGCATGGTGTACTGAAGATTTGAGACTTCTTAATAGTTTGTATCCTGTCTTGAATTAGGTTCTTGAAATCTTGAGATTGTGTGAGGTGATGCTCTGCTGTGTTTAGTATGGCACTAGGCTGCATTTGTGGTCAAAATCAGCTCAAGTTTTGATTCTTGAGTTGTCTGAATATCAGTGTGTAAGAAGGAACATCTGAAAACTTTCAGCAGGGTGAGAAAAAAAAGTAGGATCTGTCCATAAAGAGCTTGTTGGTCAGGTATTCAGGCAGCTGGAAGTCTTTCTGGAGAACTGGACTGAAGGGAGACTTCTGTCTGGGTTTCCTGCTTCCTAGGGAAGTGTCCAAATCACCAGCCTGTGGAAATGCAGACCAGTGAGCATGAAAATAACAGGTGAGTGATAAAGTATGCAAGCTATAGCATAAACATAAATCCGTGGTCATGGATTCACTTGCTGGAACTGGTTTGCTTTTTAAGGCAAACTTTTGCTTTTAAGAAGTGCTATTTCTGGCTTTCCAACTAGCTCTTTTTTTGATCACTGTAATTTTGCTAGGTGCAGATTCGCTTCTCATCTCATGAGTTGTGCCAGTGGACAGAGCACTTTTCTGATGGAACAATCATGCATTTGCCTCAATATCATGCTGATATCCTTGAACCCTGCTTTTTGCCAGGCAAGGAGAAGGGGAAAATACTTACTCAGTCTTTCAGGATAAGAACCAAAGCTGAAATACCTCCCTAATGAGCCAGTCAGCTGAAATGCTTCTCTTCCTTTGTACTGCTCAAGAAGTCAAGAGGAAAAAAGAAAGTTGAAATGAGAAAAAGAAGATTGGCAGTAGCCATTAGTAGCTCATAAGGACTGTTTTTACCCTTAGAACTGCTTGTGGGTGAAGAGCAGAAGCTGTTCTCTTTAAACTGGTACTGGCTTTGGCAGTGGGAATGGCCAAGGAGAAAGAGAATGAGGACAGAGAATTAGGAGGATTTAAGACTGGAAAAGAGCATGATAATAGTATGTAAAATGGCCATCACATCTGGAGAATCCTGGTGCACTTTTCATTATAAATCTGAATGTGTATTATCTAATTAAACATTTGTCAGAACTAATTTACTCATGTCTGTCTCCCCCCCAAATTAGAACAACGAAACCAAACAGCTAATTCAAAGCCTTCTGTAACTGAAGTCCTTAAAAACATTCCACGTGTAGGTTTTTTCATCAAAAAAAAAATCCGACAGAGAAATACTTTGCTAGAGTCACTTTATGTCAGCTAATCTCACGTGAAAACAAAAGCTGTTATTTCTGTGAGGTCACTGTGAAAGAGAGGTTATGACTGCAGTAAACGAGACATCAGCATTACATGGTGGCTGCTGGGTAGACAGAAGGCCTATTTATATGGCAGGCAGAGGATGGGAGAAAACGAAGGCATTCAGGGATTCCGATGGCAAAATAGATCACCAGAGCACTAAATAGCTAAACTGTCTAACTCCTGAACAATTACAGTGATTCAGTAAGCTTGGGAGCTTTTGGTTTTGCTTTGTAGGGAGCAGAAGTCAGTAGAGGATGAACAGATTTGACTCAAGAGGAAGAAATTGAGCAAGAAGTTTTTGTCTCTGTTCCTGAAAATAGTTTGTGGGGTTTCTTCACTGATGACTAATACCAAAATGATCTGCTTACAAATCTGAGAATAAAAAGTATACCAGCATTAGAGGAGAAATAAAAACCATGTGTGCCTATTATGTCAGGGTTTTTATTTGGGTGAAAAATTTCATTTCAGTGGGATTGCCCCTGAAAGTGTTACACAAGGAGCAAGAAAGCTGAATAAGATTTGAATGGATACAGTCTGGGAAAAAAAAATTCAAATAATTTATGCTCTTAAATCTTGACTTTAGCTTACTCTGTGTGACAGCTTGTCAGGGTACTGATCCTGGTTTTCAAGAGTGCAGAGTGGAGTCTTGCGCCTGGATTAAATATGAATGTGTTATAATGTGGATAATAATAGCCACAAAACAATAAAGCATTTTTGCACAAAGATTCCCCCCCCCCCTCCTCTTTGAACATTAAACTTGGTAAGTCAGATGAGTTTTGTAACTACATTATTGGCTTCTGCTCCTTTCACACCTTGGCTTTTCTTCCAGAGGCACTACTGCAGTGATCTAGATGCTTAAAGATAGGGGTCATAGTCACGTTTGAAGTTTTCTTCCAGAGCAGTGGCATTTCTGTTAAAATTGCTCTGTTGTCCTGTACTCTGTTCCGTGAGAAGGATCTTTCCTTCCCAGAAACTGGTGAGGTTTCAAGGTTCTTTCATTTCCATTCTTATTCTTCAGCAGAAACTTGTGTGAGAATCAAATCCTATGCACTAAAAATACGAAAGTGTTGTGTTGCTGGTAGTTGATAATTGTTGTGGTTTTCTCTTCCAAAAAACTTCTAATTTGTTGATCATTCTAACTTCACCTTTTTTGCAGTAATTGTTGCACTGACATCAAAGTGTTTTGGTCAAAATCATGCGGTGTTGTGAAACGTTGGTCTCTCCGTTTCTGACTGACCACTTTCGCTTTGGTCTAAAAAGGATTCTAAGACCTTGTCCACAAAAGAGTGTTTGTCAAAATTGCTATTCCAGTGAATTACATGACAATACAAAACAAATAGGTTAATGCTCTGGGTGTCTGGTCTTAGGCTAATGGGTTTTTTTTTCAATATAGCTTAGCTCATTTACTTGCTATAAGCTAAACACAATAAATATAATTTTAACTTCAACAAAACTATTTAGGCAGGCATTTGCAGAAATTTGCTAACGTTGTTTCAAGCACACCTTAAGTGATTGGTAGAACTGGGAGCATAGACAAGCCCACTTTCATCCTAGTCCACAGAAACAGAAAGGCAAATCATTCACTGACAGCAGCAGAAGCTGGATTGGGTTTTACATGGTTATTTACTGTGAGTATACAGACATCCCATTTTTGTTATGCTCCTGTCACTTAAATCTAATATTGAAGTACATGGGTTGAAAAAAACTATCATAACTAATTCTTTAAAGCTCTCTGATTTTTCCATATGGTCATTCTCATTTTCTCTGAAATACTGGATTTGGATTGTAATGTAGCAGTGAAAAAAATGCTGACAAAGAAATAAAGATGTGGGGACACTCTCTCCAACATCTAAGAGTTAGATCTGATGTCCATGTTACCTTGTCTGTTTTCCTGTGCTTCCTGTAAATATCTGCTGTATTTACAGCCTTGAACTGCCATGAAGTTTTTCATCGAAGAATTTACACTGGTTTTAAGAGAACCACTTGCATCTTCTGTCCCTTTTATTAGCAGAAACCTGTTGGAATTAGACAGAGACTGTGAAAATTACAGAAGTGCTGGTATCATATAATGTAATTGAATAATTTAATGACAACCCATCAAAGAGTTTCAATATGGTTCATTTGACCACAGTTGATCATTTGGCTTTTGGTAAGGGAAGGGAAATGGGTAAGGGGACCTGTCAGCATTCTTTAAAAACTTCAGCTAAGTGAACAGGCAAACTGGAAAAGAGAATGTCTAATTTTTTATTATGCTGGCCTGAATGTAATGTATATGTACATTTGTTTGGTTTATACTTCTCTTTGTATCTCATGCAATGGCGCTTTTATAATTCAGTACCAGTAAACAAAAGCAATTAATTGTTTGAATAAGTGGTGGGGGGAAGGCATGAAGTAGCTATGTCTGTTGGGAGAAAAGGGACGGCTGGAAACAAGTAATGTGCATGCAAGGTTTCCTTCTAGAAGTCACTACTTTTTCTCTCTCCTTTTTAGCATTTGGGGGAGGAGGGTCAAAATAGCTTCTTATTTAAGAGTTTTATGGATTGATTGTATACATCCTGTTTCTTCCACAAAAAAAAACATCTGGATTGCAAAAATCCTCAGAAAAAATCCATCTGACTTAGTCCATTTGTTGGTGATGTCAAAGCACCTGAGCAGATACGGAGATTATGTAAACCTATATAAATGATTCTGGGGTACTAGACAATAAGTTCCATATTTCCAGGTGGGTTGAGAGATGCTTCCCATGGGAAAGGTTTAATAGATGTAAAGCAAAATGGATGAATAGAATGGCAGGTCTAGTATTACTCACAATTTAAATTGTTTAAGAGTAAAACTGAGGTTGCAGTTCTGCTTAATAAATTTGGTACTAAATTATTTTTGGAGTTTTTTTTAGTTATTGTTGTTGTGTTGATTTTTTTCTTTTTGAAGGAGAGGGAGAAAACTCCAGCTGTTTGTATTCCTCTGAAAGGACAAAAAAGGAAAAAAAAATCTCAATCAGTATGGATTTTTTTTCTCATAGGCAAAATTTCACTGTATTCCAAAGAGAACAGTAAGAACCATGGCAAACTCTCTCTCCCCCCATGGGGTTAGGGAGTCTCATGGCTCTGTAGCTGCGAAGGCAGTAGTAACCTGTGATTCCAAGTGCTCTCTGTTTCATTCAGAGCCACATGGCTCTGATCCCTGGTTGTGGCACTACTACTGCCATAGAAATTGCCATCCACAATCTTCTGCCACAGTCCATCATGGATTATTTTCTTTCCTAGGTAAAATTTCTGGACTAATTATTAACTGGCTCTAGAATTTCCCATTCTAAAATCAGTATGGGTATGAAGCATTTTGCTTCAAACATGGTCTTAAGGCAACTTCTGTACCTCTTGGTAGCTTAGAAATCTGAGTCGGAGTCATCAGTCTGGTTATTCAATGCAGTCCCTGTCCCATTTCAGTTTGTGACTGTTTTTATTTTTATTCAAATATCAGCTCAAGAGCTGGGGCTATTCCTTTTTCCGAGGCTCCAGCTGCTGTTCTGCAGAAAGGCAGTAACTACAAGGCTGCTTCTCTACCATGCAAGAGAGTACTAATTCTTTCCAAGGTGTTTTTATAGTGTAAAGAATAACTGAACAGGGCTTCCTGGGAATTGTGTGTTTGATTAATTCCTTTCCCTGTGTCTATCTGCTTTTCTTTCTCTGAAAGACTTACAGTTTGCCTTCCTTACAGGTCAGAGAAAGATTCAGTGTGAAAACCACTGCATGTGTTTTTGGAGCTGCACTCACTGTAAGAATTCCCACTTTCAGTTTGCTGCTTGTGGATGACATGCCCAGAAGGACATGGTTCAAGTGTTTTCACAGCCTTACAGCTGAGATTCTGGTAAGTCATTAAACTTCGGGATTTTTTTATTGTTTTAGAACAAGCAGGTGTGACTCAGCAATGCTTTAAGATCCAAAGTGCTGAATATAAAGATACTTATTTTAATATATTCACCTGTATTTTGTACTCAGCCATCACATATGAACAGGTAGATACTTTACAGGTAGATGGGCAAGAGGCTCTTCTTTCCTGCTCCACTGGCCAGGAGTATCCATGAAGTTGAAGGTGATAGATGTCCTAATTTCTAATCAACCACCCATTCA
This sequence comes from Petroica traversi, assembly GCA_025920805.1. Lineage (NCBI taxonomy): Eukaryota > Metazoa > Chordata > Aves > Passeriformes > Petroicidae > Petroica > Petroica traversi. Next base: position 5,839,699 of record JAHLSL010000042.1, on the reverse strand, counting down.
AATAACTTTTTTAATGCAGACAGGAGGACTTAAGTTTACAGTATTAGGATATCTTGTGTTGTCTCAGTTTCTCAGAGGTGGCACAGGTGACTTCACCAAAGTTCTGTTTTGCTTCAATAACCTGCAATACTTTTACTCCATCATAATGGTTGTGAAGAGACATGGTATTTGCCCTGTGCAAGGCATTTGTACATTGCCTGTAAGTTCTTCATCTTCTGAACAAGAAAAACAAGCTCTGTTTTCACCTGAGAAAATTCGTGAGGAGTTTTGTACATCTCAGAACATTTACCTCAGGTCAGAACAGAGTAGCAAGTGATGCCGGAATGATTTTTGTCTTTTCTTTTATATCCCTTTTACACAGTTCTCTGTATCCACAAGTATTAGCAGTATGTACTTGCAACCTTTTACTTAGTTTAGTGCTTAGTGTCCTGTAGGCCTGAGACTGAACAGCCCAGACCTGCAGAGCCAGGGAGACCAAACATTCCTACTATCTCAGGAAGCCAAGGTCTCCTGACAGGAGGATTCTGTAAACCAGGGGTTAGCCCACCCCAACCTCATTATTGGGCCCTCTTGTTGGATCTGCTGATGTGTAAAGTCTAGAACTGGTGTGTGTGATTGATGGGGTGTGTGCATTGCGACGCATCACCTGGGTGAAGTGGATGCACCAAACAGAATCCTGATTAAAATACTGAGGTAAAGACTCCAACCCCTTTAACCATGTCTAGCTTCATTTTCCTAACACCAGGAAAAAGGCATCACAAGCATGCCCAAGATTTCCTGAGGTATCTATTTGCATTCTGCTGGGCAGCTGAAACTGAACTCCCTCACTGCTGTTTCTCCAACATCAACCTCCTCTCCTCTGCCAAGGAGCCAGGCACCAACATCCAAGTGCATCTCAAAAAAAATGCTTTTATTTATGCTAGTAAACTAAGTGGGGCCGTGATATGCGCGACTCAGACACTGCATCTCCATCCCATGTGTTTAAATTTTAAGTGTGTGCTCTAGCACAATTTGAGTCCATGCAATCTCTCTCCTAAGCCATGCTTGAGAATATTTATCCTGCCAAAGTTCAAGCTTGTGGGCTTTAAGAGCATCTCTCCTATGTATAGGAACGTACTGGAGCTCTTCAGAGTTCAGATATGAAAAGCACCTTTGTTTTCCTCACCCAGCTGCCCCTGTTGGCACAGACCTGAGCCTACTTTTCAGTGAATTCTAAAGCCAGTGAAAGGTCTGGAAGGGGCTGTTCCTTTCACGACTGGTAACTCACGCCATTCTAAGTGCTATCTAGCTGCTAATTGCAAAACTTACATTTCAGAAAAAAATCAATACTTTTGTTTCAATATTTGGATTTAGTCCTACTTATCTTTTTAGTAACAAAAGAAATGGTTTAGAAGTTTAGAAAATGCTGCCTCTTTGATGCAGGCATGGCAGGTGTCCTGGTAGGGATGGCGCCATCAACAAACAGCAGTACCACCTCTCCCCAGTGAGGATTCCACAGCAGATGTGTTACCTGACAAAAACAAAGGACCTGGCTGTTCCCTGACACTTTTAAAGTATCATGAAATGTATAAGGGAGAAAATGAGTGTTGCTCATTTTCATCCGGCAGGACTGTTGCTGTACTAAATGTAGTGAGGTTTTTTGTTGTCTCTGCAATTGTATGGCTAAGAACCTGGACTGGTCACTGAACCTAACTTTGCTTTTGTACTACATTCCTACAGGCTTCTTTTGGGTCAAGCTGAAATCTCTAGGCATGCTTTTTGTCTTGGGCTTTGGGGAGAAGAAGTTTGCAGGGGTGTTAATTAAATCTGGTCTTCCAGGCCACCTGTGTGCTGGTGGTGTTTGTTGCTCTTAAAGTTTGTTCTTTGTAGAAGGCTGGTAAGTTTTCCTGTATGTTTTCCTTTAGTTTGCATTGAGTCTAGGTCACCTTAAATTCTATTCTGTATTTGTTGAAACCTTGGAAGAAATGGTTGGTTTTTGCAAGGCAGTACAGTTTCTGTACCACTGCCTTCACAACTTTGCAGCAAAGAAGCTTCAGTTTGTGTTTTCCAGGGCTACAACTGGACCTAAAAGGTAGTAATTCAAAAAGCAGCATAACAAATAATAACAGGTGCTTTACAGATGTCTCCATCTTTATCATCCCCTTCGTCTTTCTCATATGCTACACTGGAAATATTAAAAACAGTCCTGGAAAGAGTTGTCTGCGGGCTGGAATCAGGGAATCCCCTCAATGTTAAACATGTTGAAATTGGGTTAAATCTGATAAAGGACATCAGAGGTTCAATAAAATTCTGCAGTGTAAGTGCAGATCAGACAAATCTCTTATGAAGGCACACATCCCCCAGACAGATGTGTGAAATTCAGCTGCCCACAATGCTTTGGGAACTTGTTTTTCAACCTCCTAACTCCAAATAGGATATGTGCTGAATAAAGCATAACTTGAACCAAATATGTAATATTTGTCATACAATGAACCAGAACAGTATTCCAGCCAGTGTTGTTAAAGCTCTCTAGAAACATGTGTGAACTTTAAATTCAGGTGATCATGGCCCAGTTTTCAATTGAGAAAAATGCCAGAACCTATGACCACTTGCTATTGATCAGGTAATTTAAGAAACAAACCCATACTGATATTTTGAAAGCAGAGCCATTCATTGTTTTGTATTTGCACAGATAGCATCTTTCTATTGTGAACTACCTAGCGCAGGTGATCAGGCCAGTAATGAGTAGAGGAGTTCTACATCAGGATATCTCAGCATGGTTTTCAGTATGTTGATGGGCATTTTCCTGTATCTTTAACCATATCAGTGGTGCTGTATCACACTGGCACAGTGACTGGGCACGTTGTTGTGTATGGAACTCCTTGATATTTCCATAGTTTAAGACCATGTGGATAATGCTCACAAAACAAGGCTACTGCTACTGCAGTGGTCAGCCTCTCATATCTGGCTTTCTGTTCTTCCTGGCAGTCAGACATGAATGGTTTCTGTGACATGAACTGTCTAATGAAATGTTTCACTTTAGAAGTGAGCAGCATGAACTTGAGTCTGGAGATCCCATACAAACAGCACTTGTTGAAGCACCAGTAGTGCTGAGAAAGGACATAGATCCTCGTGCAGCTGGCATGGCTGTGTGAGTCTCTCATGCACTGACTTCTGAAAACGAGGATTTCTTTCTTTAGACCCCATCTGAAAGGTTCCCTTTGATCTTAGCTGGACATTTGTTGACCATTTTCAATAGTCAATGCAGATGTTTGGGTGAAACAAATTTATACCAGGGTATAACAGGGCATCTGTCCATGGTAAATAGTTCTTCAGATAAGGTAAAACTGTCTGTTCTTATTTTCCAAACCAAGCAAACCAGGCACAGACTCCATCAAATCATCTGCTCAAGCTCTGCTTTACATCCATGAGAATGTATAGAAGCTGAACACCTCTGTGACTGCTTTCACACAGAGGCTCTATGGACCATTATCTCTAGAGATTTGGTATAGGTATGAGATTTGTAAATAAATGTTTAAACTTCTGGCTAATACAGTAAGGCCTGCAGTGCCAATTCAGAGAGAGGGAGCTGCAAAAGTGGAGAAACAGGGATAGCCTGGGGTTGCAGAAAGATGAGATCACTCAGGGATGAGTTGAATGCTAATAGTGAATGCTGATGACCACACCTTCCCAGGGGCAGAATCACTTGCTCAGCTAAAGGGAAAAGTTTCTGAATACAGCCTCTAAAGCTGCAAGAAAAATTTGTCTAGGGACAGGTTCAGTCTTGTTTGGCAGATTTTTTCAGTGCTCAGCTTGAAGAGCAAGAGAACCTAGGAGAAATCAGCTTTTAGAAAAAAAAAAAAAAGAATAAAAGTACATAAAAATTGTAAATCTTAATGGTCTTGTAGAGATTCAAATAACAATGGGTTCATTAGAGCTGCAAGTAGGAATGCCAATAAGATACCTTAAAAATTAATATAGGAACAGGAACATTGGTAGGAAAAAAAGAGGCGTCGTTTTGTTTTCCATTTTACATGGATATAATAATGAAAGTCAAGGTAGTAGTTGAAAGAATTAAGACTTTGATTAGAGGTAAATGGTGACTTTATTCAGTGGCTTGAATCCAACACTAAATGTACTTGGGGCCAGAAGATGCAACAGGAAGGACTGAAATCTGGGTTGTGGGAGGGAAAGGAAAGAAGCTGTTTGCTGCCATGTGCAAAGGGATTGTGGTACAGGAGCTGAGACAGTGCCATGATTTCCTAAAGAGCACCTTGACCAAATGCAGGCCTGCATTTTAGCTGGTAAAGCATAAATTTAAACCTGGAAATACATGGAAAAGACTAAAGAAGAAACCAGATTACTGGGATCCATTATATGCAAGGAGAAGGAAGAAGGTGTCAAATGGGGGACTGAAATTGCAGTTTGGTGGCATCACTGGAAGAGAGGAACACTGATGCTGGTGGACTCAGCACAGAGTTGTTCTTTGCCATGGAGAGTTACAGGAGCATTCAGGTGGTACTGGACAGGCATTAAGTGATGTGCTGTGTCATTGGTATGGAACTGAAGGAAGGCTGCAGGGAAAGCTAGCAAAGCCACAGATGTGAACCAGTAATATAAATATGGACAGGAATTGGGCCAGTAGATGTGTGTGCCGAGGTGTAAAGGAGGAAGAATGAAGCTAAGGATGTTGTTCAATGACACCATTACCAGATGAGAGATTTTGATGCAGAAATACAGGGAGAACCATCTTTTTGGACATTTAAATTAAAAAATCTCACAGATACTAAATTAGAAATTTTTAAATTTTGGGAACAGGTTTTTTATTGGCTTTACTCTATATGAAATCAGCCTGCAATTGCAGTTACAGAAACCAGTGTAAGATATTTTTTGTATAAATACTTGTTCATCAAAGATCCCTCACCTTTTAGGTGAAGTGAAGAGATTCTCTTTGACTCCAACTAGTTTAATTTTTAAAGTAATTTCTGAGGCATAAGCAGTAAGGTTTTCTCCCAAATTAATACATTCCTTCTTTTTACGGGTCCTTTAATATTTATTCAAAGAGCCATTAAATTCATGCATTCATAAATTTCATGCATTAAATATAATTTATTGACTAGCTTGAAGAAAATATTCAGCTTGTCCCATGAAATGTGTTGTTTGCCCGTTGCTGTCTCATTAAATACTCTGGCTTGTTTCTTGGTAGCTTTTTGCTGCTGAACTTTTGAAAGATAACATGAAACATAACCGGAAGCAAGAGTTTGCTATTTTTTCTTTTTTTTCTCCCCTCAGAAGTGGAGTCTGTACTTCTATTGCTCTAATAAAGCAATAATAAAGTGTATTTATGGGGTTATTTATAATTTAACCAACACCAAAGTCTGTGCAGCTCCTCATCTTCTCATCCACATGTGGCCTATGTGACTCAGATAATTACTCAGTTAAATACCTTATTTAAAGATAAGAGAAAAAATGAGTTGTGATTTTGCAATACCTCATCAAGTGGGATATGTTTCTAAAAACAAAATGTCTTTCACTTATTCATGGTTCTTTTACTCTGTTGAGTGCAGGAAATGAAAAGGTAATCTTAAGGTTCATGTTTCTCAAAGAGTTCTGGGGTTCATCCTGTGCATTCTGCAATCCCCAAATAATTTCCTATTTCCTTTTCTCCAGTAAATCTTTGAGTGAATATTCTTTGTGGAATTGATTTAAGTTATTCAGAGAGTTGTGAAGAAAACATAATGCTAAAGGTATGATGATAAAGGATGAAAGAAATAGTAGTTCAGTTCTTCTCTCACATTTGTGTAGATATATATGATTCTGTAATACAAAGAGAAAGTCAGAATGAATTTCTGAGACAGAAAATTGCTTCCAGTGTGGGATAGCATTCAAAGTACATACTAGTGGTGTTCCTTATATGTATTGTGCCTGACAAGGTTTAAATACCAAACAGCTGGCAAGAAACACACATATTTAGGTATCATTTTGTGCAGCATATATGGGGTGTGGGAAACCAGCAAGGAAATTGTAAATTAAACTGAGAGCTATGAGATTTCAAACTTTCCTGTGCTTTCAAAGGCTGTGGTTGTAAATGTGTATATTAGAGAATTCTTCAGTTTGGTTCAGGCTGATGATGTATGTCACTACCAGCTACACGTTTGTACTAATGGCAGGTTTAAATTCAGATCAGTGAGGAGCCAGTTGACCTCCCTATACTTACATGCTTTTTCTCCCCAACTAAAAATTTTGGCAAGTTCCAGTTTTCAAAAATACCCAATAAATTCTTTGTGGCAGCCATTGCCAGGTGAGAGGCACTAAGTGAAGCCAGTGCCAAAAGGGGAGAAGGTTTTTTTAATAACTGATTTATCACCTCATGGGACCTCATGGATAGAAGTTCTCATGCAGTTTAGGATGAAATTACAGTATTACATGATGGCTCCCCATGAGCAAAAACTGTCACTAGACCTGCATGAATATTTGCCCTAATAAATGTTTCTAGTTATACACCAGCAGTTACCAGGATTTCCAAATCAATTTACCTTGTGTTTGTAAACTGTTTTATCCTGTGTGTCATTTTAATCTGTCCACATCTTTTGTACTAAAGCGTCTATTAGCACTTGAGAGGAAAGCATGACAGTCATTGTTACATTAGAAATTAGCCATCTGATTTAACTTCAGCAGTTCTGGTTGGAAGAGTAGACAGGCTGTGAGGTGTTTGATTTTTAAGCAGCACTGGTAATTAATAAAGATATAAAGCGAATTACTGCTTGTGAAAAATGTCTGTGATTCTGAGAACAGTGCCCGTGCTCAGCTGAAGTGAACATGGCCTGGATGTCCCTTTTTAGTGTGGATGAGTAAGGAGGAGAGACCTTTTAACTGAGAGTCACTGGGAAGCTTACCTTAGTTGCTAAGCGTCTTGTGGTTAAAAGTGGTGTCTTCGAAATTATGATTTGTCCACCTCTTTGACCTCTTCTGTGAAGATGAAGCCCTATCTCAATACAAAATCACTGCTCAGCTGGAACCATAATCCTTACAGTTGTTTCATACAGTTTCAGTTCTCCGAAAAGATGTGGCCTTGCCAGGTCAGCAGGGGCTGATGCAATGTCCTAGGAGTAAAACTGTGTCTTGGCCTTTCCTGTGTGGAAAAGATTTTGTATAGCAATGGGTGAAAGCTGAAAATTCATTTCAGTGTGTTCCCCACTCAGAGGCCCTGCTGTGAGGGTGCTCAGAAGCATTTACACTCCCTGAGATGGAGCTGATGGCATCTCACAGCGATGGGGCATCACTTCAATTGTCAGTAGGGCAGCTCTGTTTTAGTGAAAAATTCTGCTGTGTGCCAGCAGGTAGGAACAAGGATCTGCACGTCAGCAGGAGAAATTGTGTTCCTGAGAGAGGGACAACGTGATTCTTAACCTTGCACTGTGTAACTGTGCTTACTAAGTGGGTTTGATGCCACCTGTGGCATTTCTTCCACTCTTCCTGCTGTTTCTCCAGCACACTGCATTGCTGCATGGCTGCTCTTCTACTGCTGCTGGAGTGAAGTTTGCACTGTGCCATTCACTTGCCTGTTTCACCCAGGAGCATCTTCTGACCAGATTACTTTTGGCTTTCGAAAGGAGTAAAAATGCCAGTTACTCATTACCAGTTCTACAAATAGGAGGTGTGCCTACAATTAGTGCAGTTTAAGTGATGTTTGTCTTCAGAACTGTTGTCTGCAGTAAGCTCTTGGCTGTAGCAGAAAACTTTTGGCATGGAGAATGCTGTGTGATGCACAGCAAAATTCAGTGGAACAAGTTCTGTGGAAGCTCTGGTGTAAATTGTTTCCCTTATTCTCAGCAGAGGCTGGAAGATGTTACTGCAGTTTTCTGTGAAATCTTGGTCTGAGGGGCTATCCATGGAGATACTTGAGCAATTTAGGATTTCAGAAACTTTCTCCACATTGGAATGGCTTTTTGTGTGTGTATGTGTGTAGGAAAACAGCAAAAATCCTAGTGGTTGAAATTCTCTGATTTTATAAAAAATAGAAGGGTTTCTATTAAATTGGGTTTGTTCTTGGTTTCTTTGAACTATTCTTTAAAGAACAACCTAAATCCTACCATTCTTTATCAATGAATGTTTTCCTTTCCCATTTGGAAGTTTCTCAAACAGTAAACACATGTTTTCAGAGCTTACAAACTGAAATGTTTGATGTTATTTATGAATTTTTTTTTCCTGGAGTCTGTTAACAATCAAGCTTTGGAAAGACATTCTTGTCAAATAGCAGTGTTAAAAATTAAGCTTAAATTGATAGACAGAGAATACTGTCTTATTTAGTTTGTTTCCAGATCTTTCTATAGCAAATTTTTGTGATGGGAATGTAAACACACCTACAGTATAGCAGAGGAGAACTTCAGATTATGCAATATGTTTAAATAGTACACATTTTTTTAAGTATAACTGTCTGAAGTTGACTTCTCTCTGATGTAAGTGGAATTTAGTAAAAATTCTGTTTTCAAAAAAGCTTCTGGAAAAACAGAGTGTATACAACAGCATCTACTGATGTATCTCATTTAGATTTCGAAGTAACTCTTTCAGTCATGTTATAAAACTCTTTTATGTTATGTATCAACCATAACACTATTTTTTTTCTCTCAAGTGGAAAGGCAATCCAAAATTTGAAAATCAAACCATGGCCATTGATCAGGATGCAGCTAATGTCCCCAGTGTATTTTAAAAAAAGGTTATACCTAGGAGAAAAGGAAGATAAGGTAGAAAGCTAGAATTAGGTTCGTGTCAATATTTTGTAGGTTTGCTGCATCAAAATTATTTAACTTTTACCTGTTTATAAATAACTGCATTACTCTGACTGTGATTTAAAATGTGACTTCAAGACAATTCCCTCTCAGATGTTTTCCTTCAAGGCAGGAGAGCAGATACCACAGTGAATGTCCCAAAATTCTAATTTCCCAAGTACTTAAAGGTGATACAGGTAGGAGAATGAATTATTTTAATTACTTGTTTATCAATGCAACAATGATTTTATAAATGTAAATGGGAAAAAAAGGCAGCTCAGAGCCTACTGATATTGTCAGATATTTGGAAAAGCTTTGTATGTTTAGCAAGGTCAGCTTTCTCTGACTTTATACTGCATTTCCCATGGAATGGTCAGTTTGTCCTTTCTGGCAGCAGGTCTTATCCTGGTCAGATGTGCTGCAGGAGCCTGTGGAATTTTATGCTTCTGCTGAAATTTTCCATTATGTTGTGCTGCCTCTAGATACTTCACTGTACTGAGCAAGGGTTTCAATTACCATCTTCATGCCATGACATCCAGATGCTGAGAATTTATTTCTATTCATATGGAAGAAGCAGTCTTGGAAAATACTTATCAGATGGTCTCTATTACAAATTTATATAGCACCCACCAGCAGAAATAAGAATGCAGTCTCAAGAGCATTCAGGTACTAGCCTTGCAAAAAGAACGTTGAGTGAGTTATTTTTCATCTCAGGCAATATCCCTCTGTGGAAAAGAGGGATATTAATTTGGATTAAATAAATGTATGATTTTTATAGAAACCATTCTAAAAGTAGGCACGTTTTGTTGCTATGTGTTTTACTTTTGAGAGATTTGATTATTCATCTGTAATTCTATAGCAGGACCACCACATTCACATTGGTGGTTAATACCATATATAATGGACTGTTTTCCTCAGAGTTGCAGTGTGTATTGTAGTCCTTAGTATATGCATGTTAGAATATATTAATATTTAGTGGTTTGGAAGCAATAGGAAAGGGTTTATTTGTCTTACTTAATTTTTTTCCAATTAGATTCATAGTGCAGTAGTTTCTTTAACATACCTAAGCTAAACAGAATTGACCAGCAGTGTGAAAAACTCATGAGTGAATACTGATTTTTGACACGTGGGGGTGAAAAGCAACTGGCTGGTTTCCCTTTTTGTAGACATCTGTTCATACATGCACACACTCTCCTTTGTGGCTGGGACTGAGTGTCGTGGCAAATGCAGAGCAGCAGAATTTTGCACAGTGCAGGTGAGCAGGCTCTGCTTGAGAGATAAAGGTATTTTTTGGTGCAGTCTCTGTGCTGGTTCAGTGACAAAGCCTGGCCTGGTACCTTTTGTGTTCACCCAATTTGTGGATATAGGCCACTGAGTAAATAATAAACGTAAAGACACAATTTGGAGGGAGGAAATGATGGCTGGAAACTATCAGTATGGATTTACCAAGGTTATACTCATTGCCTTCTAGGATAAAACAGCTGGATGAGGCTGTGGATGAGGGAGAGCAGTAGATGTCATTGATCTTAACGTCAGCAAGACTTTTTGGACAAGGGCTAACAAGGGCTACAAATATTCATGTGTCCAATTTAGAATTTGGATGGGTGGGCAAATAAATGCATAATTAGTGGCTGGAGGTCTGGATTGGAGGGTAGTGATTAATGGATCCTGGTCTAGCTGAGGTCAGTGGCAGGGGGAACACCACAGAATTTTTTTCTGGGACTTGTCCTGCGTGACACTTTCAGCAGTGCCCTGGAGGAGGTGATAGATGCACGCTCATGAAGTTTTCAGATGACACTAAATTGGAGAGAGCAAGTGATACACCTGAGGACAAGGCTGCTGCTCAGAGAGACCTAGACAGGATGGAGAGGTGGGCCAGCAGGAGCCCTACAAAATCCTGCAGGAATAAATACAATGTCTTATGCATGGAGGGAAGACTCCTCCTGCAGTGGTGGAGGCTGGGGACAGATGTGCAGGGACAGTCCCAGGAGTGCTGGCAGAGCTGAGCAGGGGCCAGCCCCGTGCCATGGCAGTGGTGATGGCCAGCAGCATCCTGGGCTGCTGTGACATAGGCTGTGCTGACAGGAGCAGTCAGCAGGCTGAGGGAGAAGGTTATTCCTGTTACAGACATTTCTTCAAACCTCATCTAGAAAGCTCCAGGCAGTTTAGGGCCCTTCTGTATGAGAAAGATAAACTGTAGAGTGATCAGCAAAGAGCCACCACAGTGGTCAGGGGGCTACAGCTTTTTTAGGAGAGGAGGCTGAGGAAGCTGGTTCTGGTAACCCCAGACAAGAGAAAGCTTTGGAAGAAAGAGGGATTTAATAAACCTTCCAGTTTCCAGAGGAGGTTATTGAGATGATGGAGTCCCAGCAGTGAAAAATGAGAGGATACAGAGACAATGAACATGAATTGGAACAAGAAGTTCAGACTGGATGTAAGAAAGAAATCCTTCATTAATTCAGTCAAGCAAGCAATGGAACAGGTTGTCCAGAGTGGTTGTGGAATACTTATATTTGAAGGATTTCAAAACCCACCCAGGTGAAGCTGTGGACAACCTTGTCTAAATGAATATCTGTCCCTGCATTAAGCAGGAGATGGGAGTTGAGACCTCCTGAGGTCTGTTCCAAACTCAGTTATACTTTGATTCTCTCATAATTGGTTGAAATGTGCACAGCTGGAAAGGAATTTTACTTTGATATTCTTTCTGTGTGCTGGGGAGATGTTGCCTGAAACCTCCTGAGCTGTTGTGTAATACATGAGCTTACCAAGAATGCTGTAACAAAGAAATTCATATGGCAGAGGGTGTAAACCTGGAGCCTGTTCCTACACCACAGGGCAGGTTTAACACAAATCCACGCCTTGGGCAAAGCTTCAGCAACTTTCCCACAAGGGAGAAAAATGGATCCCATATTATGGTGAGGACAAAGAGCATCCTTCCCTCCCTCTCCTCCTCTCTTCCTCCCTTCCTCACTGAATTTCTCTCCTGATGTATATATTTTAACTTGTGTCTCTTTTTCAAAATCTGCATCTTTTAGTAATTTTAAGTATTAATAAATTTAGAAATTCATATATTTATTTTTTAATTTTTTAATGGAAAAATGTAGCAAAAAGTGCCCTTTTGCCAATGGAAAATGGAAAATGCCAGTATGTTCTGCGTGTGAGATTGCTGTGATTATTCGAACATTTAGTAATGTGTGCAGAATTTTGGTTTAGTTCAGATGTGCTTTCCTTAATTTGGAGTGTATTTTTTTCTATATGTTTAAAAGGAAGGGAGAACACCTCTTCTGGAATTCAGCTCCCATCTCTTTCAGGTGCATTGTTAAGTAGCTTTCTGTAACTAAAAGTAGACCATTTGTTATTTAACTCACAGCTTATCTTTTTACAAGAAAAATAGTCACTCATGTATTTCTGGTTTCATATGCCACATTAGAAGGCCTCTTTGCCTGATCTAGTGCTCACAGAAACCTGGAATTTGGGATTTTTTCCATTGCCTTCAGTGAACACAATCTCAGCAATGCACAATTAGGCACCTTCAATTTGCCTTCTCTGGGAAGCAACATAAAATATTTTTTTGACATAAATCAGGATATCCTTGGTTTTTTCTGTCCATGAACATGAAAGCAGCAGAAAGCAACCTGGTCAGGTTACCTGGGCCAGTGCTGCTAAATTCTTAGCAGGCTTGTGCTAGAGGACAGGAGTAATCATGTCCAGGTGACTCATCCCAGACTCATCACAAGCTCTTTGATGGTTGTTCAAGAAAGCTTCTGATTGACTCTTTGGCAACACCAACAGACTGCTAAGCCCATTTCACGTTTCTCCCCGTGTCTGTGATTAAGAAATAGCAGTGATCCCACCACAGTGTCCATGTCATGTTTCCATCTGTCTGAGACAGCTATTAGAGGAGAATGGGAAGTGTAAAGAAGCCTGGCAGTCCAAATTTCCTTCTAAGAGGTGGTGGAAGAGAGAGCTTCCATGGAGCTGCATCAGCCCCTGAGATGGAGATGCTTTAATTGTGGCATCATCCCTGCACAAAAATTGAGACACAAAATGTTCCCCTCCTGTATTCATGTAAGGCAGCAGATTGCCAAGGAGGATGCTGAAAATGCCCTTGGTACATCTGAGTGCCCAGGTGACTCATTTGTGAGCACTTCTGGTCTGAGCAGAAGATTGAATCGAGGCATCTCTGAAATGGGTGGATTGTCCTTGTGCAAAACTCAAACCCTTCACATGATCAGCTGCACTGGAGAGATTTAAGGAAGTGCTATAATTTTTAGGTTTTATTTCCACCACCCTATATGAAAAATGTTTCCATGAAATCAGAGCAAAAGGATAAAATGCCTACAATTATGAATTTTGAAAGTAATCGTTTAGTAGTTCACCCTCTAAGTTTTTAATTATTAAAGCACACAGAGCTCTCATTTGCTGATCCACAAGGCAATTTTAATTTCTGCAGGCAGAGCTGGCTATGTAAAACTGGTCCAGAAATCCCCTTCAGTGTATCCTTAGACAGCAATGCCCTGTACTAATTCTGAGACTACAAATGACATGCACTGTGATTTCATAGGGAAAGGCTGGCTCAGGGTCTGGGGTATCTCAGAAGCCCTAAAGGTTCATTGTGAAGCTAGTAGGAACCCTGGACCTTTGGCCATTTTTACTTGGATGAAAATGCTTTCTTTGTAGTTTTATGAACTTAGGAATTTGTGCTCTTAATCCTGTTCCCTTGCAGTTTAGAGGCAGATGTGTTGTAGTTGCAAAACTCAATAGGTGAGGTCATGAAGCTAAATGTGTAGAGAAGTAGAGCTTTTGCAGTTTGATTTAGTTTCTTACAAGAAAAATGTGTTTGTGAGGAGTCTTGGGCTAAGGTTCAGAAAGAAATTGCAACACGTGCCTTTTGCAAAAAGCTCTTCTGCAGAAGGAGAGGATAAGTGTGCTCCCTCTTTTTTAATGCTTCCCTTGGGAAGCAGAATGGGGAGAGAATTCTATGTAAACCTTTCCTTAAGATCTACTGATTGTAAAGCACAGCTTTAGCTCAAAATTTCAATTTGGATCAGATTTCTCTTTATTTTGTACTTTTAAAATAATTTGTGATAATTTATTCTGCTGCAATTTGCATCTGCTTTCGGATAGCAAAGGAAAAACTTAGTATGGCATCTGGAGGTCTATTTGAAAAAGGAATGTCCTTACCAGGGTAATTACTGGCGCAGTGTGTGGGAATAATTCATCTTCCTTCATTGTTAGTCCCAGTGCTAACAATGAGCTGATGAGTTCAGAGGTACTCAGGCAGGTTTGGGCTCCACTGGTAGTTGCAGTCCTATATGTGTGTCAGACCATCTTACTTTGCATTAATTTCCAAGTTTTTCTCACAGGAGTTCCAGGGAGTTCCAGTATGGGACTTTTGTACGGGGTGAAACGGAGCTCTGGTAACTGATCTCTTCAGGGTTAGTTGGCTCTCTCACTGCTTATGTTGGCACTGGTTGGTTTTAAAGCTTCCAATTACAAAATTTTGTCTTTTTGCCTGAAAAAGTGAAGTTCATTTTGAGGTTAATTGAAGCTGTATTACAATGGCAGATATTTCACCTATTGTTACATTAATCTGTGTTCCAGCTTGTGTTTGGTCTCAGTACCCTGTACCATATCCTTCTCATATTAACTGAGCTGTATTACACTCTAGTGAGAGAGAGTTGTAATACAAAGAAATTAGTACAATGAAGATTGTTTAATAAGTAAAAACTCCAGGATGTCATCTAATACTACAGAAGACTCAGAAATGTTGTGTTTGGGAGGAGTCTAAACTTGTATAATTGCACTTTCTCAAAAAAAAAACTTCAGTCCTGCTCTCCTCCATTTCAAATGGCCACCTTTTGTCAGTACAAGAGTTAACACAGTTAACTCTTTATTTTTGTAATGCTGACTATATTGCTCTAAACATTAAAGATTATATCTCAGTCTTGCGGAAGGAGGTGAGGTTTTCTTTGTCTCAGTAGTAAAATACTTTGGTAAATAAGAACAGTGGGGTCTCAAGAAATTTTTTTGCAAATGTGAATATAAGTAGTTTCCTTTATTTTTCAAATTGAAAAAAATTTTACTAAGTATCTCAGTTTTTACTTTGTCCCAGTCGTGAACTTACTGTTTCATTTCAGGCATGTAACTTTCTCCAACTGTTTGATTTTATGTTCGAGAGTTTTCTGAAGCCTTTCAAGATTTTAAGAGGTATTTTTATATGATTTTGCTTTCCAAAATGCTGTAATTTTTGTCTTTAAACATTAGTGGCTCTGCCTAGCCCCTCCTTGTCACCCTTCTGATATGCTTTTTAATACTTCAGTCTTTGGTAGATTTGTCAGTGAGGAGAGCAGGGGGCCTGTTCTGTGGCCTTGGAAATGATGACAAGTCTGTCTACACTGGATGTGCGATTGTCCCTCGGAGCTTACATCCGAGTTTGTTGTACCGAGCAGAGAATAGAATGTGGGAGAAGTTATTCTGAGTGTGTGTGCATGTGATTGCAGTTTCCAAGGAGACCACCTTCTTTGTCTGAACATGTCCAAAATGATTGCCTAATTGATCTCATCATGTGGGACACTCTGTCTGTCTTTCTGTCTGCTTCTCTCATGCGTTCTCTCCTCCACATTGTTAATCGGAAAGTAAAAAATGAAAAGTTACGTTCTTGCAAAGAGCCAAACAAAGCCATTAGCCTGTCCAAACGATAAGCCGGGGCTGTCCCTCAGTCAGAACCGATGGCTAGTGTGTCACCAGTGTGGATGTGAGACATGTTGTTGCTACTGTTTCTCCCAGTCTGTGCTCTAAGTCGTGCGTAGATGATGCTGAGCGCGTCTTTGAAAGAGACAGCTGTTAATGCTCCTACTGAATTTCCACTAATTATAAAATGAAAGGACTGGCTCTCTTTTCCTTCCCAAAGCTCAATAGTCTAGTTTCACTGATTAAAGAACCAACAAGAAAAAATCCCCCAAAACACAAAAAGCTCAGGGAAGGAGGAGACGTCAGCCAGTGCCGGTGCTGAAAAGCATGCTGATGTGCTTTTTTTGTTGCTTGTGGTTTTGTTGGTGCTGATGATTTGCTAATGAAGGCCAAAGCTCTTTCAAATTTAGTCCTTCAACACTGGAACTGGAAATGAAGAGCTCAAGTTTAAAAACATTCCTGCTAAAGGGAGGAGAAGATTGCACAGGGCAGTAAAAATGAGGTGCTGCAGCAGAACTGGAGGTCACTGCATACTGCAGTTCCTATCACTCAAGACTTTGGCCAATCCTCACTTTCTTGCTAAGCAGGCTCCAATTAAACTCAAGAGGAATTTAACCTGAACTATGGAAACACAATATTATGGAGACAGAAGCTGAAATTACATCACAGTTCAGTATGTAAAAAAGCTTATTAGAAATAGAGTATTGAATAAATACAGCAACTACTGAAAAAAAAATATTTTTTTAAAATCCCCTTTGTGGCTTTATTTATTTATTTGTTGGTTTTAGTACAGTCCTCTTCCCTAGAAATGGAGTTTTTAAAGAAAGGGCGTCACACGGTGGGTAAATACCAGCTGGCACATGGAAAAGGTCCAGGCACAACGGAATTAAATCATGGACAGCTTGAGGAGAAGAGACTGAGAAAATACACAGAGTTTGCAGCAGCCACAGCTCCCAACTTCCCTGGTGGCATTTACTGGACAGAATATGATTGATCTGTCTGTTTATGAAAAAGTCTCCATGACTGTTAGAAGCCAATCCCTCTCTGCTTTTCCTACAAACTGGAAAGAAGGGGATAGTTTCAGAGGCTTTGATCTTGCCAGTTATGGTTGCCTCCCTTCTTTCCTGTGAGCAGAGCTGTTGAGCTGCTGGGTTCAGTCCAGCTTTGCAATTGGATGTGGCCTGAGCATAGAAGGGTTACAAACTGGTCATTTACTGCATTCACATTTTTTTGTGACAGAGAATATTTTCTCTGTGTTTCATAAAGATCAAAATGTAGGCAATAAACAGCTTGAGGACAACTTTAATGACTGAGAAGTCCAGGGCAGAGCATAGATGATGTTATAGACTGAGACCATTAGGTGGGACAGAGTAGGTTGGTGCAAACTGGGGTGAAGCAGCAGTCATTGTCAGCACCGGAGGATTAATTTAGTGGCCTGTTTAGGGAACACTGGGTTGATAAAAAGATACAGTACTATGGCTGTGAATCCTAAATGTCCATCATTGTCCAAGCACTCTGGCCCTCCCTGTACAACTCTGGGGAAATTCCTGAGCTGTATTTAATTAAAGCATGATAAATGGTGTATTTGAGCAAATAAATTTCAAATAAATTTCTTTCCCCCTTCTGTCACTCCCTTCTGGCCAAAGCCTGAGGCCACTTCATTTCTCTTCTGTTCTGGAAAAATGATATGAAGAGGAGCTCATGACCTTTTAATTTGAATGTCTTATATTTCAGCTAAGAGGGAAATCAAATTTGTAGATACACTGGATTTGTTTTTAAACAATAACTGTTTGAACCTACTTGCATTCTGTGCAAACAGGCTGCCATTAAACAGGGTTCATCTCTGACAGGCAAGCTGCAAGGCAGCCCTTCAAAAAGTTTTCCAGAGAGAGCTGTTCCCTCTGGAGAGGTGACAGTGGGCAGCACAATAGCAATAAGGAGCAGAGGTGCTGCTCCCACCTCGAAGCAAAGCAGTGAGATAGCTCTCAGTCCAGTGCCTGCACCTGCACAAGCAAGGCCGGAACGTGCAAGGCTCCCAAGAGATGCCTGCCTGTATTTGCAGTATGGCACAAACAGAGCTCCTTCTGTTTAACATTATGGTCACAAAGTAAACATTATAAATAAACTTTTCTGGCCCACTTGACAAAATACTGAGCTTCTGGGTGTTGATCTTTCTGGGTATCTTTCTGAGCAAAACGTTGAGATGTGACAATCGGCTTCAGCATACCTTTGAAAAAAATCTCTGTGTAATCTGTAGGAGATTCAACTGCTTTTGAAACATGTGTCAGGTATTAAACCACCAAGTCAGAAGTGACTGCAGTGCATGACACAACTGCCCTGTCACTTGTGCACTGAAACACTGAGCTCTCCAGACATACCCATCTGCTTGCTGCCCTTATGTAGCAGCTGCCAGAAACAGGCTTAAACTTTTCCTCTCTCCTTTTCCTCTCTCCTGTTCCCTCACCTCCCAGTCACTATCTTCCCTTTTCTTAGCTCCTCCCACTGGAGGAGCATATTATCAAAAGATGTTGGACAAAATCATGCTCTCAAAGGGTGCTCCTGACTCACAGAAACTATTTCTTATTATTTCATTATTTATTATTCAGCCAGAGTCCCAAACCCAAGCATCTTATTTGGTGTTTCTGCACTTCCCATCTGTAAATTCCTTAGTACAATATTGTGTGCCAAACTTGGGTGGATCCAGCCCAGCAAAGCCTTTCTCGTGGGAGTGCTTATTAAACTGAAGTTAATGAACAGAAACCATGTTAGAGCTTTCACCTAAGGCAAATTATTTTTATTGCCATTTTTAAAGTATATTGTATAGTACTTTGAAAAAATATGTTTTAGTAATCTTTTAAAACTAAAGTATGGATTAGAAGAGGTCTGGTTTTTCAACTTTACATATAGCTACTTACATGTTTTGTCTTTGGCTCATACCCTTTCCAGAACATGACTTTTGTCGTGGTGATAATCAAGAAGACTCAACATATTTTTTTCAGTATTAGGAAATACTTTTGAATTTCGTTAGGACTGGAGAACAATTTACCACAGTATCAGGTAAGTCAGGAAATCCCAGCATTTGCTTTTCACGTGGTCTGATGTCTCCCATAAGTAAAGCAAGCTGAGGGGAAGCATGTTACATACACGGGAGGCACAGGAGGCAGGAAGGCACAAGATGGGATTGTAGTTCTCCTCACTGGAAGTAAGAAGGAGGAGCTTATTAGGTAACTCTGTATTTTTTATATTTTAACATTTAGTTTCCCCTGAAATATTTTGTGATTCTTTCTGTAACTGATTTCATAGGTCATTTCTGGCTCTTCCTTTTCTTCCATGACAGAGAAGTCTATTCTGTTTCAGTACATGGTTCTAAGGGTGTGAGGACTGGAGAGAACACAGCAAATATGTTTGTCATTTTACTCAGTTTGGGTATTTTGTCAACTCTTTCTCACCCACTGCCTTCAGTAGGACGTTGCTGTTTCCTTGCATTTCAGTGTCAAAGGGCTTCATTTTATTACTGGGACAATATCCCAGATGTGTGTTCAGACCATTTGGCCCCTCTTAAGGATGGTTCCCACTATTCTGAGAGACTAAGTGCTAGGGACAGGCTGTTGTGATGGCCACACTGCTCCCAAGGACAGGAATAGGACAGCTTTTTCTCACTCTCCGTTTTAGTGTGTAAACGTGGAGGCAAAAGATGTAACTGTTGGAAAATCAAAATAAAACAAGATTCTGACCAGCCTCACAGAGTGCTGGTAGCCAGAGACGTGTTTTCAGAGACCCACTTGTAGTGAGCATTGGCACAGTAAGATCTGTCCATCTAATGGAAATCTGCCATCCCTGATGGTACTGATAATTAATTTAATTATATCACCTGTGGTATCACTTGTTAGATAGCCTTTGAAAACAAGGTATCAGAATAACAGTACTTCATTTTATAATTAAAAATTGATTCTGAAAACTATCCCTTCCATTTCCCTTAAATTTTTCTAATTTGAACATTTCTAAATAAAAATCAGGAAAAAAATTATTCTTCTTGTTCCATGTATTCTGGTTTTGCTACTCTCACAATAGTACAACCTAATGTGCAGAAGCAGAACTTTCTTAGTCCAGAGGGGATTTTAGAGCTATTTCTGTACTTGTCATACTTATAAGGAGGCATTATTTTATTGTGCTAGGTACAACATAAACAGAAAAAAGCATTATCACAGATTTAAAACTTTTGCATCTTCTTTCCCCCTTCAATACTTGTCTGAGTTTTGTGATTGATAGAGGTGCTTATGGCAAATTCCCATGGTATTCCCTAGTAGGCATGACTTTGCCTGAATCTTCCTCTTATGTGTACAGGGGCAGAAACTCATCAGGTTTGGCTGACCTGCTCTCTCAGTCCTGTGGGGAATGAGATGGTATGGGCATGGAGATGGTAGAAGTTAATTAAGAAATATAATTTGGTCATGTCTGGCTAAGGCTCTTGGAGGATGACACTCACTGATATTATCAGGTTTTGTTCCCAAGGCAAGGTTTCACTGGCAGGAGAAGGGAACATGTATTTCTTGAGCCGTAGTAACAGGATCATCCCATTTTTTCAGTAGTTCTGCAATGCCAGTTCATTCTGATGTGTGGACATGTAGTGTCCTCACGTAAACATGTGCACACCAGTATCCATAAATAAACCATAACTGACCTTGGACTGTGTAGTTGGTTTGATTCATAATCTTTTCTTGTAGCTTAAAGCTACTCTTAACAAACACACACACACACACGCGCGCGTCTCTGCCAGGGACCTGTTTTCCCCCTTTGCATATGTGGAACTTCTCCCCCAAACTATTTTAGCCCAATGCCCACAACAGTCAGAGGCACTGTGGCTCATTGTAAGTTCTGCATGGAAGAGTCTTCTGCTGGAAAGTACCAGTTTTGGGGGCACATGGCGCTTGTTACCAGTTACTGTTCAGAGAATGGTCTTCAAATCATGAGTTTTGCACATTAAAAAAGCTATACTGGGTTATAGTTACCAATTTTTTAACATATTGTTTCTGTTTTCCTTTCATTCTGAGGTTTTAGAGAAGGACTTCCCACAGTGTAAGAGAGGAAAAATAACAAAACTCAGGGTATTTTCCGTGTATATGCAGAAGATACAATGATGTCAGGTGCGTGTTGCTGTTTTATTGGCATTCAATTACGATGATCTGTATTGCTCTGGGCTTCACAATTTTGAGACCTCAGGATTATCAGGGTAGAGATAAAGCTGTTCTACCACAGCATCTCCATTCTGTGTGACTTCTGCAGGAAACAAGAGCTCAGTGTCTATAGTGTTCAAAGCTGGTGCTGGAGCAAGAGTTGCAAAACAGATGAACACCTCAGTGTTGTAGGACTTTGGCCACTCTGTGTCTGTGAGAGCTGGGTGCTTTGCAAAGCAGAACCTGACTAAGAAAGATGATCTCCTTCAAAAAATGTCATCCTAAAGGACTTGGCAATGTCTATTCCACTTAGGAGTGTAGAGCTCCAAATTCTTGAGTTGTCTGTTCTTGTGTTGGGACACAGCCTCTCCTACCCAAGAGAGTGTGGCCTGACAAAAAGAGCATTGAGATAATAAAGAGCATTCCATGTTTCAAAAAACAGGGCAGATAGAAATACTTCTAGCATAAAGTAATACTGGGTTTTTCTGTAAGAAATTACACTGTACAAGGATGTTAGGTATTTACATTGTTTGTGTTGTTTATTTTCATCTGGTTTGGACCAAAGAATGAAGCTCACAAGCACCATATTTTATTTATATGTTTGTGTGTGTGTGTGTATGTGTGTGTATTAATATGGGGCTATAATAATGCCTTCAGGTAGAACCTGTAATTCATTAATAGAATACAATGAAATTGTATTTTCCCTGTGACACACATATTGGCATACTCTCATATAAGGTAAAGTTACCCATCTTTCTTTCCCTCAGATCAATACCATGAGCATTCTAATACAAGGATCTACTATGAAGGAAGGAAGGGTACAGTATTATAGTGGTTTATTCTAAACACTCCTTCAGAGTGCACAGGAATTTTTTTTTCTATGTTCTTTCACTATTAAGCTGTTGCTATCTGGGTGCCTGATAAGTGACAGGAATTATGTCTAGAAACCTCTTTCCAGCACACTTGGACCCAATACCCAGATGCAATCAGTTCAAATATAGAAATTCAAAGTCTCCTCCAAAGCCTGTTACAATACTCCTGAAGTACAACTATGAATTGTCTCATATATCCATGTGTTTTACATATTTGTGCTAGAAATGAAAGCACAAAAACCCATAAATGTAGTAGCATGAAATTATCCCGAAAAAAGCAGAATGGAGAATTGAACTAATACAATCAGGCCACAGAGAGAAGGCAAGACTCCATTGCTACTGTGTTACACAAAAAAATAAGCAAGAAAACGATTAATAAACTTTCCACAACAGAAAGTTGGTGAAGAAAACATGTTCACATCAATGTAGAATGATTTTTGAGACTCCTCTAGTTCTTGAGGATACTGGAGGATTTAATGTAGAAGCTCTCTGATTGTCCCTGTAGTTCTCAGTTTAGCTAATGTTTGGGTTTTTTAATGGTCTTAGTGCAGTGTACAGAAAAGTTAAAAGGCACCTAGAAGAAGTCAGCAGTCAAAACCATCCAGAAGATTGTCTACAGCAAGGGCATACCAATATTTTAGTTTCCTCAAAAAAACAGCTATGTAGGTAGATTCATTTTGGGACTAAATAAAAGTATGAACGTCTGGAAGTCTGAATATAAAACAATCAAGAAGGCTGTGTGGAGTATGTGTGTATTTTTTGTGCTCTTCCCAATGCTGGCAGTAACTTAATAAATTGATTCCTGGAATAAGTAAGGACATAACTCCATGTATTTACTCAGGAATTTTATTTGGGACAGTATGTGAATTCTTTTACTTTTCTTCCGATTCAGTTCTTTCTAGTGAGGTCTGCCACAACCTAAGAAAAAGTAGTTTAACTTTATTCTATATTGTCATCTGTGAGTGAACAGCCTGGAAGTGAAAATACTTCTTTTAAAAGAGAGGCTGATTTACAGTATTTTATTAATAGCCACCTCTGCCAGGGCAATGAGGCATATGAAATGCACACCCCCCACCCCCTGCTATCAGGGTGTCCTGAGCACACAGTGACAGAGCCCGAGCTCAGGGACATGGAACGACAGAGGTGATTTACCACAGCCCAGGGCAGGCGTGAGAACTGCCCCCACCTCTCAGGCAGGCTCACACTGCCCCGTGCAGAACAATCGGGGGGATTGTGTTGCTTGGCTGTTCAGTGCAGCGTTTGGAGACTTCCTAATGATCCATTCCAAATGGTTTGGCCAGGCAACCCTTTTGTACAACTCGGCACATAACCCTGTGTGCTTCCCACTTTGTGCTGTGACAGACAGTGCTGCTGCTTACATGAGCTTCAACCATGTTTCTAAAAACAAGAGCCTTTTACCTCAGTCACAAATTTATTTATGGGAATATTGGAGAAAGCATCAGAACACAAGAAACATATTAATTGAATGAATAATCAAATATACTTGTCTCCCTGGTCACACACAAGTGAGTCTCATGCTAATTGTGCAAATCTCTTAACATTTACCTCAAATTCCTAAAACCCTGATAGGTAATTCATTATTTAAAGCAGAGACTAGAAATTAAGAGGCTGGATCCTACTTTCATTGAAGCCAACAGCAAAACTTGAACCAAAGTCCCTGTAATAGGACAACACACTATTCCTCATGATCCATTAGCTTTCTCAGTATAAGCTGTTTTAGTATCTGCTCTCCCACTGTCAAGTGATTCAAGTAGGAACTGGTGGCACCAGTGTAGTATGAATAGCTGAACACAGTTTGGTACCTTGCTGTAATGGGTCTAGTGAGAATCCTGGCTCTAGCACCCACAACTCTGTATGGCAGCACCTTTCCCAAAATTGACCTTAGGGCTGACTAATGAAGGATGCTTATGCTATAATTGGCACAGAAGAAAGTGCAGTCTGGAGGAAGATGCTTTAGATCACTTGTGATCTGATGGAAGTGGTGCAGGATTTCTGTGCTGTTGGGTTGGAGGTGAGAATGAGCTGTGCAGTTGTCCTGGGGAGACAATTCATTTTTCCAAAGAATTATATTGTGCCCTTTCCTTTACAAAATAAGGACAAACAGCCCAAGGGAAAAGCTGTGTTTAATACTAGGAAGAATAAATATGTTCTTAGAAAAGTATTAGCAAATGTAACTGAGAAAAGCCTTTCCTGGAAATTAGTGCACTAAACTAAATTTAAAAATTAACCATTTAACATTTCTTCAAAGAAAACACTGTCTGTGACACAGCAAAAGAGGTTGCATCAAATGCAAAACAAAAAGAAGTCATAATGAAGATTTTTACTACATGTTAAACCTATCAGAGATATAAATTTTAATAATTCTGATCAGAAGTATTAACATTTATTTTTCTCCCCTAAGTTTTTCTGCTTAAATTAATGGGAAATTACTGCTTTAAAGTTGCTGCACCTGATAATAATCTATTTTTTGCATAGAGATCCATGCTTTTATATCTTTAACTGTGAGTGACTCAATCTGACAGAACTTCACTAACACCACTTGCTCCAAAATGCCTTCACACCCCAAATCCTGTAGCAAAACCCTTCCATGGCACTCCTCCTGAAAGAATACCTTCTCTCACTGTTCCTTTTAAAATTTACTAGTCACTTATCAGGTTCTTCTTGTAGTATTCTGAGAAATGCAGTGTCAGTGTGGGTTGTCCCTTTTACACAAGAGATTTATCAAGTGTGCACAGGTTCATATGAGAGGTGGTCACTCTTCAGAATGGACTGATACAAATAACCTTCAGTTTTTAGACTGGGGAATGAAACCCGACCACCTCAGTGATAACAGTTAAATCCAAAGCACTCTTCATATTCTAAGCAATTTTTGAGTTTGGACAAAATCTTTTCTAAAGTACTTGTTTGTTGATTTTACTTCTTCTTTACACCTGGTCTAATCAAACTTGTCTGCATAGAATTATATGCAGAATTCAAATATTGAATTATTTATAATTTGAAAATTGTATTCCAGAACAAAATATTGTGTTGAGAACAAAATTTGCTCCTTTTGTCCCAATGTGGGTGTCTTGATTTCAAAGATAGGTTCCTGCCAAGGAAAGCAGGAACCTCTCTTAGAATGGTAAAATATGACCCCCTTCCCTCAGAATCATTATAACTTTCAAATTAAGGGGCTTTCAGGCAAAGATATGGGGAAAAGGAGTGGCAGAAGGAAACCCTGGGCCATCTTTACGCAGCGATGGTGCCTTTGGGATTCAAAAAAAGCAACAGCCTGCTAGGAATAGAAAACCACTGGCTAAGTGTTTGAGGGCAGTGTACCTAAAAGGTGGTTTTCTGAGTTAATTCTTGAGCTTACAGTATGTGTAAATCTCCCAATGTAAGTGTGCTTCTGCTAGAGCTGGTTTGCATATGTCTCATCTGTGGCCTTCCTAGCTTGCTGAGGTTTTCTTAACACTCAGAGCATTCTGATTAATACCTTTTTATAATGTCTCTAATCTCTACTGTTGTTGATTTCCCAGTCTCATATGAGATTTCCCAAACTTAATCCCCTTGGATTGAAAAGGCCATTTAGTCTGAATTTAAAGTTCAATTGATCAAAACACCTACTCAGGTATTCTTCTTGCAGAAGGGCAAAACGCATCACTGAAAAATTCTGCTGTTTCAAAAAAAATGTTGTGAAGGCCTTTTAGTTCCCCCACTCTTCAGCTTCGTGTAGGACATGACACTTGTGTGAAGTGTAAGTTCTGGCTGGGTGTTCATAGTATCTCCTGTGTGCCACAGGTTGGTCCTGTCACCCATCATGAATGACTGACTAAAAGGCTTTGTCATGTCTGACTTTGGCATTAGTAAGAATTTCCAGTGCTTTAAAAAAAACCAAAAAACAAGGACATGAAAAATAGAAGGAAGGGAACTGTTGTGTCTACCACTACTTTATTAGCTTTACTTGTAATCAGTCACGGAGCTGTGCAGTGGAGGAGACCTTTGGGAAAATGTGTTCTACCCCACAGCAAACAGTCCTGTGAATGACTCCATGGAGGAGGAGATGTGAACTGAGAGCCAGGAGGGGCATGGAGCTGTGCCCTGACCCAAGAGAGACTGAGGCAGCTTTTCTGTGTCAAATTGGATTGGTTTGAGTAAACAGAGCCTGTGCCTTTCCAAAAGGCCTCTAACAAATGTGCGAGACATCCTGCAGTACCAGAGCAATGCCACAGCTGGCAGCTCACCTTTCAGCTGTGCTTTGCCTGCTTCCATATTTCAAAGGTCAGCAAGGATAAGATGAAAGTTTTAGATAAGTTAATGCTTTTGAGACTCGTCTGACCCTTCAAGTTCTTGGAACTGTAGCAGGAAAATATTTTTTAAAAAGAAGAAGCATAGTGTTTTTCACATTGAAGCAAGTCCATAAAATCTGTGCATTTTAATGTATGCTTCAGAGGTAAACTCCTTTTAATCCACAGAATAAATTTGCTGTGTTACGTTAAATATAAGAGAGGGTTTTTACATACCTTTATGTTTTTGCAGAACTATCTGCTAGTTGTTTCTAAGGTAGAATAATGGTAATTTGGCTTAATTCTTCACCCTTGATTTCATCTCATGGCAGAATATTGCTGACACTCTGCAATATTAATACCTTTAGCAAACATGGATTGAGAAAAACCAAAGGAAGAGCATACATTTCATATTCTCATATTTGTCTTTCTACAGACTTTGGCCCCACAATGCCTATGAATGCTGTAAATCCAGGCAAATTAGGATCAATTCCAATGCTCCTGAAAAAGTATTTAAAAACAAAAAACAGTTAGAGGATACAAAGTTTATGAAGAAGCACAGGAAGAGACAACTGTTAGTAGGTTTCAATGAAATACCTGCTTTTGTTTCACCATTTCCAATTTCAGCCTAGTGGA
Organism: Petroica traversi; assembly: GCA_025920805.1. NCBI lineage: Eukaryota > Metazoa > Chordata > Aves > Passeriformes > Petroicidae > Petroica > Petroica traversi. The sequence continues at coordinate 5,813,291 of JAHLSL010000042.1, read as the reverse complement.
ATTTAATTTAATTTTGGGAAATTTTTTTTGCTTTATAACAGAAGACTATGGATAGAAAGCTTCAGCCTCTGGATGTTAAATCTTGTCTTTTGAGGTCATCAAGGATCTTCTTGCAATGGCTCTAGAGGTGGAGAATGCCTTCTGTCACCTCAGAAGGCAACTCCTCTCATTGTGTCTTGTTCTCCTGGTTACACAAGCAGCCCAAAAGGCAAGTCACACTTGGTTCCTAACAGATGCAGCTGCTACTCATGATATGAATTCCAGCCTAAACACCCTGTGGGCTGCTGCAAGCCCAAATCTCCTGGATGTCCAAGACAGTTGGAGATACAGATCTCCTTTCATAAAGAGCATGCCAAAATGGCAGATTTTTAAGTTCATTGCTGGGTATTCCCCAAAGATATGTTACTTACTTTGGACATCTTTTGCATCTGTCACTGCATGTAAGCCACTGATTCTGAAGTGATTCCACATGCAACCAGACTCTGCTTTAGACCTCCCAGTGCACTGTACATTGACATTTGGTCCTGAAGAGACTTCCCTCTTCCTGTGCAAATTCAGTAGCCTCTTAAAAGTGCTCTACCTTTCCTTTTCTGCCAGGTGATAGAAATGTGAGCTTCTCTTTTTGTGGTATCTTTTAAGCTATTCTGGCTGCCAGTTGCCTCTCCTTGTTTTATGAGGGAATGGGGGAATGTTTATGAAATGGTTGTGTCATACGCACTTTAATGGAAACTTGAGACAAATCTTCTCAGCTTTCCCTAAACACTCTGTTCTTAAAAGCCAGATGTTGAAAAAGTTTCAGAAATGTATCTGTCATGCTCAGAATCCAAGCATTTGCACACAATCAATTTTAGACACGCAAGTAGTTTGCTGAATGCAAAAAGACTAATAATGACAGCTGCTCGTAGGACTGGTGCTCTGACCTGGATTCTCTCTGCTTTAGGAAGATGAGATCTCGGGACTAAATCTCAGTACCAGATCAGGAGTTTGCTCAGTCCAGGCTTCCAGCACAGTCAGCTGGTGATCTGAGCACTCATCATGAGGTGCCCCTTTTTCTTCACTGCTTCCATCCACAGCGTCAGGGAATTAGATGGATGGATACGATGCCAAAAAGATAGGCTGGAAATAAATCCCCATAGACCAGTTTCTATAGAGTTGGTATTTGTTTATTGCAGCTGGAGGTGAGGGGGTTTCTCTTCCTAACTCACCCACCCTTGTCAAATGCTGTGCTATATTTATACAGCATTGATTAGTGTTACTATGTCATTACAACATCATCATATGTGCGCCAGAACTGATTTACATAGTATGATCTCATGGTTATAAATAGTTCTTTTGCACTTTGCTTGCGCCTCCCCAATTTGGGGGTCATCAGGGGTCTTTGATGAAGGCTTCCAAAATCTTCTTCACATCTGAACTTTTCAACTTTGTCTTCAGAGCATGCGCAGTTACAGTGTTCCTTGGTCTGTCTGGTCCTAACTCGCCTAAATTCTTTGTTTTGTGGCTAATTGGCTTTACACTTGCCAATTTCTCATTAGTGCTATGCTTCTCTATCTCTGAAACTATCCTCCTGGTGAGTTTTCTTTTTTTTTGTTTCTTTTCTATTCAGCATTAAGCAATTAATTAACCATATACTAGCCATTACATTGTATAGAAAGTTACTTCTATCAGGTTACATACATATAAAAAGTTATGATTGAGGTTATATAGGTATAAAAGTTATGATCCAGGTTATGTTGATATCAGGTTATATTGATATAACTCCAGCTATATAAGCACCTTGTAACTTTGACCTAAATTATATATGCATCAAATACCTGAATTAAAGGAAGGATAAATTAGATACACAAATTTATCTGATAAGGTGAAAGTGCTCAGGCTGAACTCTAGGGCCAGACTCCATCCCTAGTGACTCTGCCTAAAACAGCAGGAGCACTGAGGTGGCACCACATTCCCACTGCTTTCCTGTGCCCTTGTTCAGCCCCTTCCATCTGCACAGGGACTGAGGCTGCTTTAATTGACCTCTGGTGAAGGTGAAGGCTGCTTGGTCCCATTCAGTCACAGACCTGTACTCAGTCAAATACAAGGATAGCGAGGGCATACAAATACTTGGGGAAAGACCACCCACTGCCACATTTTAGCTCCTAAATTAGGAGAAATTATTTTTTTCACCAAATAAATGCCCTGCAGTGGTGCCTTCTTTCCGTTCTCTGATTGGAAAAGATTTTATTGAGTTACTGTATGAGTTGGATCTTCCTTGCCTGAAGCTTTTTTGGGCCTGTATGGAAGCTGGAGTAGTGAATACCATCAGTTATCACCTTTCACTTAAATAGTGAATAGTGATCACTTAAAGAGAAATATCCAGGAATTTTTGTAGTCAGGCAGACCTTTTACTCTGAATACACTTTTCCTGTAGTGTAGTTCAGTGCTAGTCTGCAATTGGTTAGTGCACAGCCATTTTTTAGGTTTGTCATATACTGCAAGTTAGCTTTTAGGGTATGAAATTTAGTGGCTGAAGCCACTGAGACTTCAGACAGTGCAGTCCCTGATTTTTTTTCAGCTGCCAATTTTCAGCTTGTTTAAAAACTGTGTGCTCTTCTTTTAATAGGTAGATAATTTTGCTCCATATTACTTTATACTGTGGAACTTTAACCTAAAGTATAAAAATAGATAAGAAAGATGGCTTTTTTTTTTTTTCCTGGCATAGTCTGCACTTTATGTCTCCGTCAAGTGCTTTTCTAAAGCTGGTTTTCCCAGACTGTGTGTTTTGCATGGATGGGACAGTGGGTTATTGTTAGCCTGTTAGACACAACTCGGCTTGAATACCCTTCAGTAGTTTGGGAGGCAAGTCAGCTCTATTTGCATTTGTTCCAGTCACAAAGGTTTATAGGTCAGCAAAGGCTGGCTGGAAAAATTCAACATGCCAATGCACTATTCTTCTATGGTTGTCAGGAATTCAAACGTGCTGGTTTTTATATTTCTTCTTGGTCATGAATATATGATCGCACAGTCTGAAGTCGCTTTGTTTCTTCGGAGCTTGGTACCAGCTGGGACTAAGATGGAGGATGTGACTTGATGCCAGCTTTCCCCCCCTCTTTTGCCCACACTAATCAGCAGCAAATCAAATGTCCGTGCGTCTGGAGGCAGTGAGAGGGCACTGCTCACCACTGCACTGGAGTGCTGCCGGGTTTTTCTCTTCGGTGAAAAAGAGTCCAGCTGAATAAAAGATGACATTTGTCCTTTAACAGAAAACATTGCATTAGCATAATCTCCCTTCTGGTTTGGGTTTGGGTGCTCTTTTTCTCTCTGTTTCTATTTAGGTACGTTTGGGTTACATCCTGAAATGTTTCCTGCTTAGTTAAAGAGATGGTGTGGAGACCTTCATTTGAGTACAGACTGACAAAGAATAGGCATCTTTTAGAATTCAGAAAATTAGAAGCCATTCAAATAGCTTTAATGTACACTCATAAAGATATCTTCTGAAAACTTTGGTATATCACCAACAGCCTAATCTTTTGAGAACTTGCAATCAAAGCTTAAAATACATATTAAAAAGACTGTCTTCCCCAAAGAAAGCATTTGCTTAGCTTTGTTTTTCATCCTCTAGTTTTAGAGGAGGTATGTCCTTCTGCATTTCTTAAAATGAAAGATAGATTTATCCACTGTAATTCAATTCCTTCCAAGCTGCATTTTGAATTTTAAATGGTGTGTCTGAATGCATTGTGCAGGATACTATTGCAGTTTTGCTGGGAGCTGACATCTCATTTCCAGGCTGGCTCGCTGTAGCCCATTACCCTGAAACCCGTAAGCCCGGCTTGAGTTGGACTGATTTAAACTCAGTTACAAAAACCACTTATCTTTATAGCTGTAGGTTGAGATCTGAGAATTTTCTTATGAAGGAATAAAATAATGCCAGATCTCCTTTTAATATGCTCATTGAAATGCAAACTGTGACCTTTCTTGTTCTGTTGTAAAGAGACTTTCTGCAAAGTAGGGGCTGTTTGGGGGCGTCGCATGTGCAGACTGGGGAGGCAGCAGCTCCCCCTCCTCCTGCTGCCTCCGTTGGGGCAGCCAGGGAGCCCCGTTCCTTTTGAATGCAGGATTCTCTGCCAAGTTGGCACCATCGTTCATGTTTATAGATTTAAATTCAGCACATGGCTTTAACTCTTCAGCTGCACTGGCTGCAAATGATCGCCCCAAACCAAACGCAAAGGTATAATCAGGTCATTGTCTCTGCCTTGCCAAGTTGCATCTGACCCTTGGAAATCCAGTTGGGAACGTTATTTGAAACGCCATCTTGGGTAGGACACATGCAGAGAGCAAAAGCATGTTTTACATGGAAATGTTTACAAAATATTAAACCTTTCGGGAAAAAAACAGCTCCTAAAATAAACATTTTTTAAATCCCATAAAGTAGGAGGGGAATATAGTCTGGAATCATTGAAAAAGGCTCCACAGTTAGAATACTAATAAGCACAAAAAAAATAGTTGTTTACAAACCTCCTTTTTAAGCCTATACAACCACTAATATGGTGCAAACAGCATAACATTGTCAATCACTGGAAATTAGTCTGAGAAGAGCATGTCATAATTTGATTGGAGGGTTTTTTTACTTTGAAATAAACAGTTCTGTCTGTTTTAGTAAATAAATATTTCAGTCAGTTTTGACTATTTTATTAAGCAAAATATTTTACCACTTATAATTTTTAAAATGCAACCATGATTGATTTAATAACAATGGTTTCCACATTCCACATTCCACATACTACTCCATGGCTTTACTATTTAGTAAAGGAGCATGATAACCTGACTGCAAATGTAGTCATGGTCTGAAATCTAATGTGAATCTTAGCTTCAAAGTGGACAAATAAATACTTAATACAGTGATTGGGTTAGGACCATCCATGCAATGAAAGCATAGGCTGACTCCCACCACCTCCAAGCACTGCTAAGGTTTGGGTATGGACAAAGATGCAAGGAAATAGAATTTCAAAATTTTTAGCTGCAGCCTTTTATCTGAATCAAATATATTTTTTCTAACTTGTTCATGTGCTTCATACTTAAAAGCATCTTGGTTATGACTCTATTGGATACCAAAATAGTATGGTTTTAGCACCTGTATTCAATCATATTAGAGTTACAACAGGCTTGGGGGGTGGAGGATTTACCTATTTTTTCCCAAAAATTTGCAAGGCATAAAGCACTTTGCATGTGACAAAATAGCTCTTTCATTCATGAATTATTTCCTTTAGCATTAAGTTCTGGATGCAGGTGAGTAGTGACCTATCTGAAAAGCATTTTGTGTAATCAAAGGGTAATTTGAGAAGTCCCTTTCTGGGATTTTAAGTATATTCATAATCATGGATGTGATGTAGCCTATGGGAAGCTTCTTAGTAGCTAGCTCTGAAAATAGATGAAAAGCAACAAAGCAACTCAGCTATATTTTAAACACGTAACTATATTCTTATTTTAGATTAATAAAAATTTCTCCTACCATTTTTGCTCAGACCCTGTTAAGTGTTTTGGTACAGGATGCACTCAAAACTGCTTTCTTTTTGCCAATTATTTTATTCTTTAAAGTGAATAATTCTTTCATAGTGTATCAGATATACCACACAGATCATTTCTTGGCATTATTCTTCTAATTGACACATGTGTGTATATGTGTGTGTGTACATATGCATGTGCTCTTCCGTTGTTTCTGGAATTTTAAGGAGGTGAGAAGCACATAAACTGAAGAGTTTTATATTCTCTAATGGTTTGCTTGCTTTAGAAAACAGATTTATTTTTATAAAAATACACACTGTTTTCTGACCTAGTGTGAAAGATGCTGTATTTATACAAACGCTAATGGAAACGCAGCTGTTATGTTACTTTGTGCTTTTATTGGTGTGGGTTCCACCAGCTCCTAAACCCCCTGGATCACTCCTAAGTGGAAGCCAAAGTTGCAGGCACAGCTTGGATGTCCAGGGCTGCAATGGATTTTTTGCTGGTTGCAACCATGATCAATAGGTGGATTTTTGGGTTTTATTTCATTTGGTTTGGATTTGAGGAATTGGTTTTGAATAGTGGAGGAAAAATACACAATTTGCATATTGAGATTTCGGTGCCACAGAAGAGGAGCAAGCATAACACTGACATATTGCAGTAATTTTGGATGATGGTAAATCCCTTAATTACGTGTGTGAAGTATGAGAGACCCCATGGATAAGGTTGTTTGGAATTTGCAGTTTTACACAGAGAAAAAAGAACAAATCATTGGAGAATTGCTTTATTTTAAGGTGAAAAAAGGACATGGGATTTTCTTATCTGGTGCTTGAGTTTTCCTCTACTTCTCTCTTATTTTTTTTTCCCAGCACTGATTTTATCCTTGCGAATCGCTCCCATTGTGTTTTTCATCACCTGCTAGCTCTGCCTCAGGACTGATGGCTGTGTTCAGACCCCAGCAATAAACTCTGAAGATGTAGGATACATGGGATATTTCAGTATTAGAACAAATGGCCCTTTTCCTTGTTGTGTTATTATGCAATTTGTAGACAACCACAAAAGACAAGTATTTACATGCCCTGATGCTGTCAACAGCCCACTGAGCTTCACCTTCCCAGGGAGGTTATCCCTGTGCCAGGAGAGGAACTTATCCCAAGGCAGCTTGTTCTCCCTCCTCATCCATGTCCTGGGAGCTGTGACAGCCTGTCAGTGTCAGCCTCTTGGGATGTGGCAGTGGCAGCTGGCTCATGTGGATGTTGGCTGATCCCTGGATCACCTTTTTAGGCTGTGTTCTTTGCCTTTCCTCCCCAGCTGGTCTGAAACCAAACAGTGTGGCCAGGAACTAGAGTTTGCAAAGGCTGGTCACTGCCAGGAGTGTCCTGTGATGGAAGGTAGAGGTGGGAATGAGACACTGTAGGTGTCAGTTCTTGGACAGAAGAATTGTTGGGAAGCCTCATCTCCTTTCACCTCTTGCTCTGACTAAGGCACAATGGGAAACTGAAAGGAAAAATTCAGTTGACAAACAGAACTTGGATCCCTGCAGAGGACCCATATTTTCCTCCTGTCAAATCCTTGAAAGATCAGAAAAAAAGTTTTGCTCTTATTGCCTTTAATGCACCCCCTCCCATCCCTTACTTTAGGACACATATAAGTAATTTCTTCAGTCATACTGAGAAAAAGATGTTGGAAAAGTCAAGAATATGCCTGATGTAATGAAGAATCCCCTTACGATGGTGACCATTTTTCATTATGAAAAGTTCTGGTTATGCTTTCTGTCCCCGGGGCCTCAGTACAAAGATGTACTGTACCACTAAAGCATTGCTTTAATCCTCATCTTACCCCATGCTGTTATTTTATCTCAGTATTTTCTCACTGATGCATTAAAATAGGAAATACTTCTGAACAGTTGCTCTCTTTGAATTCAGATTCTCAGAAAAGTAGATGCTGATTTTAGTTTTTGCAATTAAAGTTTTTAAGAACATAGCCAATTAAGTTAAAAATAGTTACTCTTTAGAAAACATTTAGCAATCTAAAACCTAAACCTCTGTAGAATTTTGCAGAGTAATTCGCTGCTTAGTGTACATCCACGTGGCCTAACTGCACAATGAAATGTCGCCTCTAAGCAGAAAGGTTACTTTATAAAACATTACTTGAAATTAATTTAATTATATAAATGCAGAAATCATGGCACTGCTTGATAATCCTTTTTAATTTCTGCTCCATACAGGAGTTTAGGGATATTTCTAGTGTGGACACAAATAATTATTTGAGTGAGGGTTGTTTGAGGAATTGAGGTGGAAGACAGGAAGGGTCTCCTTTTGATTGCTCCATTTGTTTGTCTCTTTGCTGAAGTTCAAGAACACACTGAACAGCTGCACCTGACAAAGGACATTTTGAATTCCTGCCAGAGGTAGTGGAAAGGAGCACAGGAGCCCCAGGCCTGTCCCATATAAGAAATCTCTCCCTTGCCAATACTATTGATGTGCTGTTTTTCACACCAGTTGGCCCATGTAAGAAGTGGGTGTTTTGTGCACTTAACAATACCAAACCTAAACAGAAGTGGATTTAATTGTGACCATGGTTCTCCTGTCCCAGTGCACTGTTCTGTAGCACTCGGGGCTGAATTGTCTGCAGGAGCTGAAAGCCATTGGGATGGAAGCTGGAGGGGTGCAATGGCATATGGGGGCCTGGAGATGAACCCAGGGTAGGAAGCTGGTGAAACACAGAGAAAAATTGTTCCTTTCCTTGTATCAAGATCTAGATCAGCCTGACCCCTCCATGTCCTTCCTGCTGTCACCACATTAGCACCAGCTTTGACACTTAGAGCTGACCTGTGAGACGGTGCAACCACAGACGGAGAATGAGTAAATAATAATGTGGCATAGAAATATGTGGGAAAGGCAGTGAGGGGATTAGCAGCCATATAAATTTCATACATTTTTTTTTCCTTAGAAGGGAGATTTGCACTTGTTGCATTTAGTGGACTTGTATTTGCCCGACGTGCAGCTGAGTTAGGTGTTGTATATAGTCCCTCTGGGATTTTTTTTACAGAACCAAAGGATTTTTACTTTGCAGGGAATTTTAGCCTGGAATGTGGCCAGGTCTGACCGCTCTGTGTAAATTTTGGATATCTGAAGGGGGAGATTCCATGCTTGGTTGGGTCTCCTGCTGGCATGTCCCATGGGGAGCGTTCTCTTCCCTTGGTGAGGTCAAAGTACTGCTGCTGCAGGAAAAGCCCTAGTTAGAGAATTCTTTTAGTGTGGGGGAGTCACTTAAAGAATAATTGCCATGAAAGATTAATACTGCATTTTGATTACTTCCAATGGTGGTGACTCTGGTTCTGCAGCACTCTTTTTTCTCTGTGTGCACCCAGTGCTAGAAAATTTTAAGTTGTGCAAGAAATACAGGTGAATAATTTGCTCTCAAGTGCATTTTACAATGCTTCACCTAAAAATAGCTGCTTCTAAACAATGCAAAAATGAACTAAAAACAAGACCCAAATGTAGCTGGCTATTTTTCTGATGAATGTGCTTTCTTTTATATAAGCTTCCAGCTGTACATACTGGTGCTGTGTACATGCTATGGATTTACTGTTGCTATCCTGTTTAGCAGTAGGGTGATATCCGTTATAGAAACTGCTTTTCATGGATTTTTTTGCATTAATCTAGCTCTTTCATGCCTTTCTCTAAATTGCAAAATTTTCTGTTTACTCAGAAGGGCAGGAATCTAACAGAAAAGTAATTATCTACCACAAATACCATTTTTCTAAATAAAGAATTACAGTAGTTGCAGTATTCAGTCCAGAATCAGCAGCACAGTTTGAGGATCAGGTAATTTGGCAGAATAGCAACAGAGAGTTTTATTCCTCAAGTGGCACTCACTTGAGTGCAGGTTACAGCTTCTATAAAAGTCTATAAAAATGTTGAGATAGCAGACTGGAAAATTGTAGTGTTCCATTGCATAAGAAACATGTGAAATATTTTGAGGGAATTTAACACTTATTAGCGCTCTGATCTTTGCACAGCAAAACCTTTGGTAACCAAAGTAACTGGTGTGAAAATATTGATTAAAGTAAGTTGTATCAGCTTTTCTGTCAGCACTACATAACTCAAGGGGACTCATAAATGCCACCAGAGTCTTGTAGCTAAATGAATCGTGGGTTTAGGTACCTGGAAGATCATTTCATAGGTATAATTCCCACTGGCAGTGAGTGAGGGCCAGCTGCACACCTGGAGTTCTGGTGTTGGCAGGGGAAAGCTGTGGAGACTGTGTGGTCCCGTTTCCTGCAAGGAAGTTCTCCACCTGCCTCTATAGCACAATGTGTCGATCCAAGTAGCTCCCAGCTCCAGGGAGATGCTGTGTAACTGTATGACATGGGCTGGTGAGAGATGCTGTCACACTGCACTTGAGCATGTCAGGTGCCCAAACATTGGTCTGAGTAAAAGTGTCAAAAGTTCTATTGTTATTGTAGTTTATTAGTTTAAAACAGAAAAATGAATTCACTTGTTAACTGCTAACACATTTTCTGAGCACTTCCAAATAGCTGCTGGCTACTGTCTTTGGATATAATAATGGAGTTCAGGCAAATTCACCATCAAGTGCATTGGAAATCTTTATGGATGTATAAAGAACGTGTGCTGTCCTCTGCTGATGGTGGGTACTGGCCTTTGCAGCCTTCTAAAAGCAGAAGATACTTCGGTAATGTCATTTTATAGCCAATACACACAATAGCATCCTCTGGCACAGTTTTTGAGATGTATTTTTGTGCCAAAACAATATTAGTTGCACTCTTGAGTTGTTGATTTATTGAACTGTAGAGGAAACAGCCTCACACACTACCTGAACTGCTTCCTGCCTGAACTGTGCAGGCTACTGCTTTGCCAGTATTTCCAAGGATGTTTAGCTAAATAAGTGTGTTTTCAACATTATGACAGGGTGGAGTCACCTTTTCCCTTCATCTGCACTTCATGGGAGCTTTGGTACAAAAAGGCCCAAAGTTGTACATGAGGGGAAAACAGGTATAAATAAATGTGAAATAAAAATTCTCTAAAACATTTTCCACCCTCCAGCACCCTCCCTCGTAAAGGGCATGAGAGAACCTGGTGTCATGAGGAGTGTGGGAGTCCCTTGGGAGTTTCAAGTCTCTTCTCCTTCCCCTTCCCTTTCCCCTTTCCCTCTTCCTTCCCCTTGCTGAGCTCTCACACCACTCCAAAGACTGTGTGCCATTTAGGATGTTTCCTACTAGAAATAATCATAATCACTAACTCAGAATTTTTGGGAAAATTTCACATTAAACTGTCTTATGTATTTTTTAAAAAGAAAATGTTTAATTTCATCAATAAGGTGATGAATTTAGTGTGGATTTAATTAATACTTGTAAACTACTTTGCAGAGGAATACCTTTTAAATGCTATTTCTTCAATTAAAATTTGAATTTATTCATTACAAATATGTAATATTTTCACTTATTTTGTAAAAGGATCTGTTGCCCAAAAAGCATGAGAATGAAAGTCCTTGTCTTTACTGAGCACTCAACATGGTCAGGCCCTAAGTCAGAGTCCCTGCCCACTGTTGCCACCTCAAAGTTCAGGAATTCAGATAACTTCAAACCTCACAGTATGTTCCAGGTTCCTCAAATGACCAAGGAAATAATTTCTAGGAGATTTTAAATGGGGAATGGGGTTTTTTCTGAAGTGAACAGAAAGTATGGGATATAAAAGTTTCAATGTACCTTTTTCAGTAATTGCCCTGGTCTTTCCCAAATAATGGCAATTTTCTGTTCATATTCTGCTAATTGTGTGTGCAGACAGATTTTGAGCCATCTGTGGTGGCTCCAAATCAGAGAATTTGCTGCAAAGCAGTCAGGTTCTAGAGGAACTGGTCTGTGGTTTAAACATGTCCTGGTTTGAGCTCCCTCCCACCCTGAGAGCTGGGTCCCTGTCAGCGTCTCCTCAGAAGCGACACGTCCTGGGTTCTGCATGTGGTACAAATAACATGAATGTATGAAAACTGCCAGGCTTTTCTGCTGTGAGGAGCAAGCCAAACACAAATCAGTGTGTCTTCCACTGTTTTTTCTCAACTGAGAAAAAAAATCCCTCCCATTTTATAGCTTCACATCTTTATATTATACAATGTAAAGGTGGGCAAGGCATTTCTGGGTTATGCCAAGCTGTGGTTGGTGTGTTCCCTCAGAATGTGCTGTAAAGAGCCATAATTCTCACTAATCTTCATTCAATGAGATTTAATAATAGAAAATTATAAATAGGTTTAGGTAGGTTGGCAGTTTTTGGATTAAAGTTAATACATCTTAAAATAGCAAGGCAGAAATATAAAAGCAAATCTAGAAAAACCAATAAGGCACGAATCATTCAATAAACTAAGATCTAATGGTAGGAGTGTATTACAGTAGAGTTCAAGTAATGTTTATGTATTTTTTTTCCCATCACCTATTAGATTTTGTATATAAATTCAATAAGCTCCTGGAAACATATTTTGATTTTCTAGATCTCTATCTGCATGAGAGAGCTTTAGTCACAAGTGTATTTAGATTGGGAGCAGACCAATACAGATTTATTTTACAACACACACAATCCTGGGAGTCCCATACAAGCTTGTGCATGAATTCCTGACAGATGTATCTGTATCAAAACAAGCAGGCAGAATGTGCTTGGCCACTTCTTCAAATGTCAGGATACCCTTAAAAATGCGATTGAATTAACCCTGATTTCACTACTCCAGCTCATTTTTCATTCTTTATTGTAAAATAATACAAAATTTAATCTATTGAGACTAAAAAGAAACCCATGGAAGGTATCTTTGAGTGACAGCCTGCATGGTTTATGAGGAGGAAACTAATGACATTCAACAAAATGCAGAAACATTGCTTGTCACACAGTCCTGTGCTACAAGTAAATTCATCAACCAAAATCCATGTTTCAGTGTTGTGAAAAAAAAAAAAATCAAAGCTAGGAAATAATACTTGGCTATGTTAGTTTAAATGTGGAGGTGGTTGATTTTGACTTTTTTAATCCATTGAACAGAGGAATGTCTGGGGGTTTATCCCACTTCTTCCATTATTTTTCTACTTGGGTATCAGCCTTACTTTCTAAGAATGTGTGTCTTATTCTGGAAGATGTGAATTGTGCCCTTACAAGGTTTAGATAAGAAGAATGTGATTTATACAGAGGATTACCTGCAGCTGAATGTTGGAAACGACATTAAGAAGGAAGCTCCAGTACTTTCTCATCTCCTAAGCTCCTTTTTTTTTTCACTTTCCTTTTCACCTTTCAAAATTAAGTGTCCATTGTGAACATAGGCAATTTAACTCTCAGTTTCCCTACTTTTTCATCATTAAATCACTTACCAGGTTCATTTTTTCTCTTACTATGAGATTACAGGGGAGTGAGTTGTACCTTCTCCAAAGAAACAGATTTTTATAAATGACAAGTTTTATTAGAAGTAATCCAGCATTCTGTAGGAAAATTAAAGAGCTGCTTTCACATTTAGGTTCTTCTGTTTGTTTTTATTGTTTTTTTTCATTGAAAATGCTCACACATTAGCCAGCAGTTCCAGTTGATTTAGGACACTACTTCCACTTAAGTAATTTAGGATTCTAGAATGTGATTTTAGCAGTTTTTTGTAAGTATTTTTCTGGTGAAGTAGAAGTCCTGAGCTGAGGAAAGAATGAAAAAAATACTTTGTAGGGAGGAACTTGAATTTTCCTTTCTCCAGATCAGAAAAATGCCTTCAAAATAATACTCGAATCCTTTACAAATTTTGTTTGGACTATTTTAACTGTTTTTCTCCTGGAATCAATTCTTCATCCTTGGTCAAGCTTGCCCTGAGGGAGGCTGTTTTCAGGTTATAACTCTGTGCCAAGAACATTTTGCACCAAAAGGCCACCACCATTCCATTGGGAAGATGCTGGTCTTTGTGTTGGAAATGATGTTAGCAAGATTTTGCCCATATCATCAGAGTTTCAGTAATTTGTATCCAGTACATATTCAGGCAACTGTTTGCTCTTCACTAAAACATACCATGGGTCCTCCTGGAAGGTGCCATCTGACCACAGTTAGTGCAAGGTCGTTGCTGTTGGCATCATTATGCTGCAATGTAGAAGTTTAATCTGCCAAAGACTCAGCTGCCCTTTGGGGCTCAAGGGCAAAAAGAAATTTATGGTTCAACCTCTTTGCAGTGAGTTCTTGCCAAACTCATTCACCTTGTAAAACGAGACTCTTTCTAAATACTCTCCCATTTAACTGCATGTTGCCTTTGATTTTTGGATTTATCCCACTCACAGGTTTGCTTCCAGAGGTGTTTGAAGGTGCCTGTAAAAGTTAGCATAAGCATTCATGTTATTACAGGTTTCTTTGAGTTACAACTTTCAGCTCTAGGCACATTCAAAACCCTGAAAATATTGAAGAAGGATGAAAGTTCAGAAGAAGCTGAACAAAGTGTCACTGGAACAATATTCCAAAATGACCACAAACTCAGACAGCCAATAAGTGCACTGTGGCCTTCCCTGCTGCCCTGGATCCTCCTGCCTCGGGCAGTGTGAAAGGAATGTGCATTCCCTGCAGCCTCCCAGTCTTCCTTTTGTGCCTAAGGAAAAGGAAACCTGACTTTGGCCTGGCAGTTGGTTTCCATGGTCACCTGGTAGTCCTTGCCCTCAGTTCTGCACATGCGGGTGAGCCCGTGTGGACCCTGAGCCATCACCAGTTTCAGGAGCTGTGGGTCTCAGGTAATGCCCACTGTATCCACTTGGATACAAACCAGCAATGCTCAGCAGCCCATTGCACCCCCAAGGCAATACTGGAATTGCCAACTGTACAAAATTTATGAGTCAAACCTTCCCAATCTTAATACTTACTTAAAATGAAGATATTAAAGCATAGAAAACAGTTTTTTAAACTGATTTTATTTTATACTGTGTTCCAGCACTATAACACTGCGAAAACCATTTTGTTAATGTGGGATAATGGGAAATGCTCCCTAACTTCCTAGTGCCTGGTACTGCTTGCTTTAGAACTGTGCCTTGTATAGAACAAAGGGCGTGTATTTGGCAGAAATCCACGAGGGCAGGCATTTTACTTTTTGTTTTTAACACATTCAAATTATAAGTCAGTTATTGTTGGTTCCTCTTATGCTCCATGGTTGTCAACTCTGGCAAGGGTTTGCCACTGCCAGTGGGATCCAGAGGAAAGGTGTTTCCAGCACCCAGTGCCCATTTCTGAGGTGCTTTACTGGGAGTTCTGGCTCCCATGATGGAGGAGCTGCTTGTGCCAAGATCTTACCCTCAAAATGTGGGTAGAACCTCTCCTTCAGCTCATGGGATTTCCGTGCATGTGAATTAGAGGATCTCTGAGAAGTGTCCAAGGACCAGCCTGGTAAATTATCCACAGGAAAACCTCGTAATTCAGGCTCCGATGGGCAGTTTGAGAAGCATCCAGCAAATAAGACATGGAACTGCACCTTGTTAGTGAGGAGAATACAAAATAGGGTGGCTGCCAATATTGGCATTGTTTTGTTTCATCCAGTTCCTGAAGCTGGGCCCCAGCAGAAAAGATGGAAGGCCTGCGAGTGAGAACTGTACCCATACAAACAAGGGCTGTACACAAAAAATGCTGCTTGCTGCACAGCAGATTTCATTCCTGTTTTTCTCTACTTGATTCTGTACTTTAATCCTCTTTGAACAAGATTAACCCTAGTTTCAGTATAGTTTTGACACGTGTATGCATGTGTCTGTGTGTCAGTGCACATGCTTGAGCAAGTCAATTTTGCAAGTTAGGGAAGGGGGTTAATAGCAAATTGCATGAACAGAGATTTTATCCTGTAGCAGTCTGCTAAGATCCAAATGAGTCATCAGGAGGAGTGGAATATTCTGAACCATCCCACAGTGCTACTTGAGCCATCTGATGGCAATAAGAAGATAATTCTCTATTTCAAGCATCTCCATAAACACAGTTGTTGGTGATTCCCTTTTACCTTGACAGTGCCCTGGCTTGTCAGTAATTTTCTATTCTCTACCTGCTCCCATTTGCTTCCCCAGCCAAGATGCCCAGTTTATTTTTGCAAATAGTTTTAGCTTCCTTGTTCAGACAGTCTATTCCCACCTTCTGCACCCAGCCTGCGTCCCTTACTCCACCACTCTCCCTAACTTATACTGATGCCCTTCTCCCTTCTTTTCCTTGTATTCTGGTTCAATAGTTTTAGTTCTTCCATAGTGAAATCAAGCAACCTGCACTAGGCTGTCTGGATGCCTCAGGAGAGACATTGAGAGTGGAGGACAGTGGTTTTGTGGTGCCCAGGCAGACAATTCCACCTTTCCTGGCAGAATGACAGAGCTCTGGTGTCAGGGAGGGAGCTTTGTCTCCTTCTCACCGGCCGCATCTGATGCCTTTTTCCTGATGTTAGGAAAATGAAGCCAGACACGGTTAAAGGGGTTGGGGTCTTTACCTCAGTATTTTAATCAGGATCCTGTTTGATGCATCCACTTCACCCAGGTGACAGCGTAGTAAAATGCACACCCATCATCAATCACACACACCAGTTCTAGACTTTACACATCAGCAGATCTAACAAGGGAGCCCAATAATGAGGTTGGGTGGGCTAACCCCTGGTTTACAGAATCCTCCTGCTAGGAGACCTTGGCTTCCTGAGACAGCAGGAATGTTTGGTCTCCCTGGCTCTGCAGTTCTGGGCTGTTCAGTCTCAGGCCTGCAGGACACTTAAAAAACACTAAGCACTAAACTAAGTAAAAGGTTGCAAGTGTGCATACTGCTAATACTTGTGGATACAGAGAACTGTGTAAAAGGGATATAAAAGACAAAAATCATTCCAGCATCACATCGTTTGTGAAAGCGAGGGCTTTGGGATTTTCTCTGTCAAACCTCAGCAAGCCCCTGGCCAGCATTCCCTCACTGAGGGTTTCCTGCATTGGCAGCCAGGCCAGAGTAGCAGCAAACTCCTCCTCCTTACCAGGCCACTCCCCAAGTAACCCCTGCTCCAAACACGGGCACACAGGAGCCTCTCAAAGAAGAGGTTTCCGTAATTTGGCAGCATGACCAAACAGTCTTCAATAGGTTCCTTCTCAGAAAGACCTAAGATGTTTGGCTGAAGATTTTCAAACAAGTCATCCCCAAGGCACACACCTGGGGAGGGCTGTTTTCAGCCAAACAGTTGAAGTTTGGCAAACTCTTTAACCAACTGAAAATGTAGTCTTCTAATAGGAGGTATCTGGCAGTCATTCCACCTGGCTGTTATGCCAGCCCCACCTCTCATTTTTTTGGATCATTTAATAAAGCAGTGAAGAATTTTAAGGGAGTACTTTTTCCATTAGAATTTTATAATATACAACCATGGTGCTTCCTCATTCCCCTTTGAGCTACAAACGATAGAGAGAGAATATCAAACCAGTATGTGGAGTTTGGAATCACTAACCAATTCCCATAAGCTTCATAATACTGGGAAGTTTGTACTTGAACATGTAGATAAAAAATATACTAAAATTGTTACTTACTTTTTCGTCGTGAATAACCTCAGTATACCTTTAATTATTTTGAAAGCATGTTTTTACATGCTTTCAAAATTATTTTATAAATGGAAAATTAAAGTCTTACTGTTGTGTTTCATCCTTGAGTTTGACTGTTTATTGTATTAGCTCTGGCAGTGCCTTGCTGGTTTAAATAAAGAAAAGCAATAGAAGACATAGAAAATGAAGAACATTTTGCTGTACTAATTTTGCCTTGAGAATTTATTCGTATTTTTATAGCTAAAGGATTATATTCTCCAAAGAATTCTCTAGCCTCTAAAGCCAAATATGTAGCTAAAGAACTGGGCCTGCCTTTCTAAGTCTTTATGGGCTGTGGTTTGCTCAGTCTGCACTTTGTTTGTTTGTTGGATGACAACTCAAATGGAAAACCTTCAGGTGCAACAAGTTGTTCTTCATATTGCATGGCAGAATATTCTTCATTCTGATCTGTGAAAGAATGAAAATGTTCCTGACAGTGGTAGTCACAGCATGACTTTGCTGAACTGCCCAGTGTGGCTTCACCTCTTACAAGGATAAACAGATTACAGCCAGTAAAAACTTTTATAGAATGTCAGCACTAGGAAGAAAACCACAAAACTTTGTCATCCCTGATCAGCCCACTGGTGTTTCAGCTCTCTCCAAGTCACCAAATGCTGTGGAGGAAACAGGAGGACTCTGACAAACACACATCTGTTAATATGCAGATGGGGAAATGGCTAATACAGATTATTATTATCTAGCAGGTCCTAAAATTGGGGCTCTCTAAAGGAATTTGTGTCAGTTTGCAGCCTGACCTTTCTGTTGTTGGTCTGAACGTCGATGGATGTGCTGAGTAGTGCCAATGGGATTACAGCTGCTCAGGATGAATTTGGTCCCATGCTGCAGACTGAGCCTGCTGAGGAGATGGAGCAGGCCTGGCCTGATTCATGCGTGGAGCAGGTGACAGCTGGAATTCATACTCTGCAAAAAATGGGGGGTTAATAAGTGAAATGAATGTGTGTTTGGCTTAACAAAAGAAGGTGCTTTAGTATAGTGCACAGTCCATCTATTCCACACCCCCTCCCCGGCCAAATAAAGGCCCATCTGCAAAAAAAACCCCTGTAAGTGATGCTAAGTAATAACCAAGGGAATTAAAGATTAAATGGGAGTAAATGGCCAAAAAGTCACAGGCAAAATTGCAGAGTAGCTGGATGTAAAACAAGGGAAAGATTGCAAAAGGAACAGGGTTAAGAAGGCGAGTTGGGGCAGTGAACGGTGGGGAAGGTTTTGGGAAGGTTTGGGAAGGGAAGGTTTGGGAAGGTTTGGGAAGGGAAGGTTTGAGAAGGGAAGGTTTGGGAAGGTTTGGGAAGGTTTGGGAAGGTTTGGGAAGGGAAGGTTTGGGAAGGTTTGGGAAGGTTTGGGAAGGTTTGGGAAGGTTTGGGAAGGTTTGGGAAGGTTTGGGAAGGGAAGGGAAGGGAAGGTTTGGGAAGGTTTG
>JAHLSL010000042.1:5768672-5789803 GCA_025920805.1 Petroica traversi | reverse complement strand
CGCACAACATGGCCGTGCTCGCCCGGCCCCGCTCCCGCTCCTCCCCGCCGGAGGGGCGGCTCGGGGCTCCAGCCGCACCATCCCGCTCTCCTTATGTATTTATTTATTTTTTATCTTTACTCCACCCACCCCCTTTTTTTTCTTTTTTTTTTCTTTTTTTTTTTTTAATAAATCTCCTTCCCTCCCCCTGCCGGTATGCCCGCTATGCGCTCCATGCAGTGCACGACTCGGTAAAAGCCACTAACGGGCAGCTACTGCAATTAGCCGGGTTGGTTTTTGTACAGGGCCTTGATAAACGAGGAGCAGCCCAAGGTGGGAGGAGGAAGCGCGGAGCGGAAGGGACCGGGGATGGGGATGAGGGATAACAAAGAGTCAGGTGCAGCGCCTCACGGCCGCTCGTGGCCGGCTCTGGTCTTTAAGCACTCCCCTCACAATTAAATAATAAAACGGGAAAGCAAAAAGCCGCGTTTGTGCCGGCAGCTGCAGCGAGGGAGAGGCGAGCGCATTGTGCGGGGCGATGGGCGGCCGTCCCAGCCCCGTTCCCCCGGGACAGGCGCGGAAAGGTGCGCCCGGCAGCGCATCCCTCGCTCGGATCCTCCCGCAGGTTTGCAGCCGCGCACCGGAGCGCAGCTCCCGGGGCTGGACATCGCCGCGGAGCGAACAAACCGGGGCCAGAGATGGGCATTTCAGCAATGGCGAAGGGGGGAGCGGCGGGGGGAGAGGGAGGGAAAAAAAAAAAAAAAAAAAAAGATGGGGGATCAGGATATGATAAACAGCGCTGAAAAATGGCAGGAGGATAATGTTTACTTTTGAATCCCTGGCCCGCTGCCAGGCTGGCGCTGGTTTTTAGGTTAGCAGAGGTTGGAGGAAGGGCCAGACTGAGGCGGGGCTTGCTGCTGTCAAGGAAAAAAAAAAAAAAAAAAGGGGGGCTGCAAATTGCTGTTCTCAGCTTTTTTCTCTCCTCTCCTCCACCCCCGCCCTCCCCCGAAAAAAAGGCAGTGCTTTCTCTTAGGCTCTTAAAAATGATGCAGAATTTTAACCATCTGCTGTACCCGGAGCTCTTCGCTGGTGCTGCACAGCTGAATTTTTGCAAAGGGAAGAAATTGCAAAGCCTTCTGAAATAGAAAACTGTTTGTAAGCGTGTCAAATATTTCAGCGAATCCTTTCTTTAAAAAAAAGATTCAATTTAATTGCGAACTGAGAAGTGGGTATTAGCAGAACTGAACCGCTTTTAGCCTATTGTGGATTTTTTGCTAGAAGAGACACAGGTGGACTAGAAACCATCACAGCTTTGCAAACAGCGTGAGCAGTCGGAGGCTCGGGAAGTGAAGTGTACAGTGATGGGAGCTGATCATTTTTGTAACACTGTTTTTTTTTATTTCGAGGCTTGCTCTGGAAGTGTAGATGTAGCTGAATGCGGCAAAGTCTTCCCTTTACCTGCTGCGTGTGTGTATATGGGAGTAAAATTATTTAATGAGCAACATGGGGACTGGCAAGGGAGCCACGTAAATGCCACGGCCTCCTGAACTACCGTAGTATGTCCAGTGCACAAAGGGAGGCTATTTCTAAATAATAAGGGATGGGGGAAAGGCTTTTGAAGTGGTGAAGCTTAAAGGAGAAAGTAGAAGGAGGCTTTAATGTGGAATCCTTACTTCCCATAAATTAGATTAACTGTTTAAATGCCATGAACAGCAAATTAAATATTTCAGATGTTCATAAATCAGAATATAATGTTTGTCCGGAGTAAGAGCTAAGAAAATTGGAGGTTATTGGCTCATAATTCATCTACATATTCAAGATCAATTAGCAAGTTAATAGGAAAAAGAGATTGTAGTGAAATATTTGAGGCACGCAGTTCCTTTGAGAATGCAGTTTAGATTTTCTCTTTTATGATCTGTCAATACTAGGTTGTTACCCCAAGTCACTAGTTATTGTTTGTAACTTTGAGGGCTGTCTTTTCTTTAAATGAAACCTCTACAAATAAATATTAAGCATTTACTTTCTGAAGCCAATGTAGAGGCCTGGCTAAATCTCTTCATTCAATTTTAATTTATTTTAAAAGGCTATATTACAGTGCAGATGTCTTGTAGTCTACAATAATTTTCTTATTTTTAAAGCTGAAGATTGGTAGGGTATTTTTTTGTCACCTGTTGCCTACACAGGACAAAAGGGGTGAGGGAGGGAACAAGATTTCCTGATCATGCAAGCTTTTGCAGGGAACTTCTTCATCATTTCATTGCCGATTGGTAAAAAGCAGCCGCTTTCTTCCCTCTGCTTTTAGGTGCCCCAGAAAATTGTACAATATGTGTGCTTCAGACAGTGCCAGAGAAGCATAATGAGGTGTTTAGTCACAGTTTGGATGTGGTATTGGTAGAAAACAGTGCAGGAACTGTGGGCTGGATTTTCAAGGGAATAGTCCTTGTAATCCAAGGCTGCCTAAATCCCAAACTGGTATCCAGGCAATAGCGGCACTAAATTCTGTTTGCTTTATGTTAGGCTCTTGTCTGCTGAACATTTTCCTTTTCTTGCAAGGACTGCAGCAAGGGCATTTTGGTGGTGGGGTTTGTTGGTTTGGTTTAGGGTTTGGTTTTGTTTTGTTTTGTTTCTTCTGTTAACCCTTGGATTTCTGTTCGCTCCCTTTATTGCAGAGCATCTCCGTAAATAGGAATGCAGACAGTCTGGAGTAAGTGTGCTTTTCTGATATGGAATACATGGATGGGAGGGCTTGGAAGGGTGAATCTTTGTTTTATGGGCCAGTAAAATAGTAATGTGCTAGCATTTTCCCTTATTGTGTATTTGGATTTGAAAGTCAGTGGTGTAGTGGAGCGCTCTGGTATAAAGGGCAGTCTTATCTAATATTCTGCAGTTTAGAGAACAAAGATTTCTGTGGGAATAACCATGTCTAAAAGACTTCAGTATTGATATACTCTCCAAGTCAATTATACATATTTTACTGTACGTGCAAATACAACGTTATGCAGGCTTTGAGAATTTAGAATTTTATATTGGAAACCTGTTAAGATGTAGGACTGTATGGAACTGCAAACACCTCGACTAGTAGTGAAGTGCATCCTTTGCTTATAGCAGTGTTTTTCTGTGGGTGTACAACTGTACGTGAATAAATATGTAGAAGATGCTGTCTTACAAAATCATTTTGGATTTGGCATTATTTAATATAATACCTGTAATGTATGTTGTTGTCCCCTAACACATCTCAACATAGCCTCTGTTCTTATTTTAATGCCAATTTGTGCTTTCAGCACGCATAATAGCATGAATCGGTGGAATCAGGTTTTAAATTTAGTTCTAAATTTAAATAAACAAGCAGCTTATTTTAATATTAATTTTGCAGTCCTGATGATAGCTAAACAAAAATATCTTTGTGGAGTTATTTGCTAAAAAATCGAGCTTAAGTTGCTGGACCCTAAATATTGTATTTCTGCTTTGTTGGTGAATGCTGGAGCTGGTTATTTTAAAATAAGTAGGGTTGTTTTGAGATATGGGGGGAAGTTTGCTTTCTCACTTTGTATTCATATTCACTATTTTCTGGTTAAATAGAATATGAAATGTAGTATAATTACAGTGTCATTTAAATAATGAATTAAAGCCAGCAGATGACACAATATGCAAAACAGTTTATAGCAACAATCCATTTCCAGATAGTTCCATGTACTGCCGAATTATGGATAAAATAAATTGTATGAAATATAATAAGAGTAAGGACATGTTGTGTAATACTTGCTACGCAGCATCATTATTACCTGGGAGAGTTTGAGTGATACATGAACCAGGAAAGTCTTAACTTTTTTTTTTTTTTAATAAAGTCATAGGTCTGCCCGAGTGTCAAATCCATAGAATCCCTGAAGAGACAAGTTCTGGGATGTCTCTCTCAGCTTGTCTTATGCTGGCATCTATTACTGCTACAAAACATATAGGTTCATCTGAAGATTCTCTGAAAAGCCCCTGTTCTGAGAATTTTTCCAGTACCAATGAACAACATGTCATATAAAACTCTAAAAAAGAGATAGCCAGAGGGCTTAGTTCTGCTGTCAGCATAGAACACATTTTCATTATTTTTTTCCTCTGGTTTGAATAGAGATTCAAATCAGGCCTACCAAATTTGTTTGAAATGAAACAGAAAATACAAATATGGGTGTGTGTGCAAATGTATTTATTTGTTTCTAATCTGCCTGATTAAATCAGCAATATGGTGTCTGATGTCCATTTAAAATGTGGGGTTTGTTTTTTTCAGTGCCTGAGTTGGAAAGTATTAAATGGTCAGTGGAAAAAAATGAGGAGGAGGAGGGTGTGGCTGCCACTGGGAGGCTCTGGCCTTGCAAAGTGTCCATGGCTTGTGGAAGTGTGGTCCTGCATCAGGTCAAAATGAAGACTTCTTTTAGGTAAAAAAAGAATTATTCTTTTTTTCTGATTTTTTTTTTGTTAATCAGAAAACAAACGAGCATGTAATCCTGCTGTTTCTTATGCCTATATCTGAAGGCTGGTCAGTGATCCTCACTTGAGTTTGGTAGCTTTATTCACATTTTGTTTTGCTCCAGACTTTTCAACTCTTTCTCTAATCAGTCATGACAAGAACAACAAAAACTAGTTTCAGCTCTGCAGAGTAATAAGAGAAGTGGTTTGATGTTTTTGTTATTCTGAATGGCCAGGGAAGGGCTGATCCTGTACGTGCTGGAGTGGATCTGTACCCACCTCTGAATTTTCATTAGCACACTGTGTGCTATGCCTTTAGCCCCTGAGCTGGCACAGATATACACAGATACCTCTGTCTATAGTTCTTGATATTATGGCCACAATTACAGCATCATAAAGTCTTAAAATAAGACTGGGAATATTTTCATGTTACAATTCTTGTGGGATGAAATTTTGACAGTATTTTAGTAAAACTGTATGTTGGTTTACCCTTTTTTTTTTGAGACATAGGCCCCCCCCTTGTTACAAGGGCAATTTGTTAATAATGCTGATTTATAATTTCAATTCTGACCAGTTGATGTCAAAACTATTTTTATGCAGTAGCATGCTTTTGGGCATTCCTTTTTTTCCCCTCTGCTACTGCAAATACAGTTTGAAAACGTGTGAGTTCTACTGAAACCATGAGTGAAGACACAGCTGAAGAAACTCCAGTAGTAAAACCACCGGTGTGGTTACAGAATCTGCTCCCACATCTCATATCTTATATTTGAGCTCATCATCTCTTAATTATGTATCCTTGTCTTCCTTTGAAGAGCAGCACTGTGTGGGTTGTGGTGAGGTATTCTCACAGCTTGGGTGAATTGTTAGCCACAAGACCAAAGGCTGAGTGTAGCAAACTACAGTATGAGTGGCAATATCCCAAGATCTGACACATGGCTTGGACTTTCTTATAATTATTAAATGGGTTTTGCAAATAACGATTCATGGGTGGGAAAAAAGATAGTAAGATTAAAAAAAAAAGGACATGTATTTATATGTTACAAAGCAGAGCGCTATATGCAATATTTATGTAGTAAAACATGGTCTTACAATTTAGAGTCTTGCTAATTATTTGTGGTGGCAGAGGGGAGAGCAGGTGGCAAAGTAAAAATGCATGTTTTTACGAGTTTTTGTGATGTTTGAGTGATGCATTGACAGCACTGTGTCAGGCACCACAGCTAGCTTAGAGGATGAGGCATTTCACATTAGGTAGAGAGAACTCATCTATTTTTTTGCGATTTCTTTTGACCACAGAAAACAAAAGTAGAAATTACTGCACTGGAACAGGCCCACAGTGCGAGTAATGCCAAGTCTACCATGACATTTTTTAGAAAGGGTTGATAGGCAAGAGAGTGGCAAGACCAATATCAGATCCTTTTGGAATACCCTGTCCTTGTCAGAAAGTGGGGCAGGCAGGTCCTTTGGCTTTGCACAAAGGTCTATGTGGTCTTTCCAGCAAATAATCCCATCCAATGCTGAATTTTTGTATTTTGCTATGGATAGAATCATTCTTTCAGTTTCCCACTCATGTCCCTTAACAAGGCATTGATTTTTCACACACTCAGGCTGCATATTGAAAAATAATATATTCCTATAGTTGAATTTACTGCTTGTTTAATTTAGCTGAATCATTTCCCTTTCAAGACTGGAAGCAGATGAGAAAGTCGGACTACAGGTCCCAACTTTAAAACTTGTATCTCTGTTGTGCCCTTTGTTGCTCATGTGCTCACTAACATAAATAGTTTGATCACTTTATCTCTTCATGTATGTCAGACTCTTATAAGTGAAATCGTTGTGGACACCTGCCCTTGCACTCCTGTTACTTCTGCACCTTTAAAGGGGAAAGGCTCATTAACATTCCCCAGGAAGCTGTTTCTCTGGCAGGCAGATATTAGAAGGATAATGTTTTCGATACAGGATTCTATTTTTCTGCTTGCCTTACCTGACTTTATTGCATATCCTTGGAAGTTTTCATTGACTTGTGGTGGCACCCAGGTCCTCTCCTTGGAGAATGTTCCAATATACTCTCCTTAGCAATTACAAAAAAAATATTTATCGTGTTTCACATTCACTTGACTAAACCCTTCACTAACCCCAGTACTCTCCTCTTACTTGTGATTTTTGCCACTATTTTACAGCCGATCTTTCTAGACATGAACTAAAGTTAAAAGCTGATACCAGCCCGGCCTTTGCATGTAACAGCTCTTAACATTTCTCTTGTCAGTGTCTTTATATTCGTGCATTTGACTTTTGGCTGCTTAGCTTGTTTTTAATCATGACTCCAACTTCAGTCGTGACTATTGTGTTTTCTTTATGATCTTCATGAGTCACATTGTCAAAGCCCTTTTGAAAGGCCAAATAAATAATAATGAATTCAGTGGACGCACTCCAAGTTTAAAAAGACGCATTTTTTGTTATCTTATCAATGTTGGTTTTTTTCCCCCATTATGTAATCCCTGCTCAGGCATTAAAGTTATAATCTTTTAAAGTAGCCTTCCAGACGGTTTACTAAATCACAGAATTCATTGGCATGTAATCTGGATCATCATTTGCCTGTTTTTGAGGACTGCTATCCTTTCATTCCTGATAGAAGAGTGCAGATTTTTGTTGGAAGCCCTGCCTCAAACCTTGGGCTGCTTCCGAAAGGCTGCGTGTGTCCTCAGGATGGCTTGCCTTTAATTTATCCCTTTGTTTCAGCACTTTCTGTTTTGTTATCTGCTGTATCCTTTAGTTGCTAAAGAATTGATTAATGGGATTTGCTATTTGAAAGGATCAGTGGGGACAATTTCGTGACTTGAATATCATAGATTTTTCCTCTGTTTTAAGCCTGATAACTTCTTTTTAAACTAAAAGGTACCTTTTGGTAAACTGAAAGGTCTGTCTGGATTTCAGGGCATCAGAAGACAGAGAGGTGCATCTTGGAATATGAAGCAGGGTCAAGATTGCTCCATCCCCCCAAAATCTGGACAATGCAAGGATTTTGTGTCACAGAATCATATTTCCTCTGTTTTCCTGTTCAAGAGAACATCTCCTTCCCTAACTTTCCTGCGTGTTGTTTGTGCTTCCATCTTGGAGGGAGGGTGCTGTTGGCTGGTGTGAAGGTGAAAGAGAACTGAGAAAGAAAAGACTAGGAATTTCCACGGAGTATTTTTTTTTTAATGAATATCCCAGATTAGGAACCGAGCTAACAAGAAATGTTAGCATGGTCATACAGGAAGAGAAAAGGCAAGGTTCCTCTTTTGCATGACTAAAGAGCTGAAGGTCATAATCAGCCATTATTTTTTCTGTGGTGTTTTTCGTCCTCTTTCTTCGCTCCCTTTGTTTCCCAGTACTATTTCAGACTTGCCAGACAATTGTTGTGCAGTCTTCCTGCTTCTAATGTATGCCAATAAATTGTCCTTATGCCACTGGTTCAGTCCTTATGCTCCCAATCTCCATTTTTAAATCTTCATGTCTAAGTATATGCTTTGTTCTGGTTGTTTCAGTCCAGTGCTTTTTGGAAAAGGTACCCCTTTGCCTCAGCCTGATACAAAGCTTTGCTCAGTACTCACATTGCTCTTGCCCACCTGCTCCTTCTGTGTCTAGAGATTTTGTTACCCATTTTTTGTGACAGATATGCTTTGCCTGCATAATCTTTTTGCCGAAAAGCAGAGTGTTTCCCTTGAAATCAGTGGGAAGATCTGATGAACCTGGCAATATTGCACTATGTTCCAGGTAGTTTGTTTTAAACACCTGCTGTACATTTTTGCTTTGTCCTGGACACAGCTTTTTCTAAGCCGATTGTCAAGGCTTTCTGACTCCACTTTCTCTCCTTGGCTCCTGGTGTTTAATAAAAAGCCCAATACTGTCATATCAGATTTCAGGGAGGAGCAGTCACAGGAAAGTGTTATTAGATTTGATTGTTCCAGGCACAGAAATGGACAGGTGAGAGTTACCCCGAGTGCCAGTCCTTCACCCACTGGCAGTGGGGATGTGCCCATAACAGTGTGGGCACATGGTTTGGAAGTTTCTTTTTTATTCTTGGCTGTGCTGGAATCTGCTGTGATGCATTTGGGCTAAGCACTGTGCTCCCATGGGGTGTGTGCTAGGTAGGCTTTCTCCTTTTGGTTCTCCTGATGGCACTAAGTTTCACTCCTGGAGTGAGAAAAGATCAGAAACCTCAGGAGCAGGAACTGCAGTGGTGGTGAAGAAGGGCCAGTGCAGGCTGGGTGTAATGAGATCCCAGCTTGCTGCACCTCTTGCATTAATTCAGACTGCTAGAAACCAGAAAGGTGAACATATTGTTATGGATCAAAAAATAGATCTTTTGAACAAAGTGCCTGAGAATGGAAGGACACCCTCTCAGCCCTCCCCCTGTTTTGTAGGACTCTAGGACCTTGATTTTTTAAGTTTTGGCCACTCCTGGTCCTCTTCTCAAAGTTGCTGGTGGTCTGATGCTGTTTCCAACTCATTTACCCTATGTGAGGTTTGTCTGTGGTGCTAAGCTCCCTGCACCAAAGATTTTGAACAAAAGCCCCCTTGCCTGGCCTGATTCCCATTAATATTTTTCTGAAAGATATAATATTCAGCTTAATAAGAGGTGCTTCTGCCTGAGGATAAAGAGGAAATATCTTAGTCTGGAACCACTCCCTTCTATGTGTTCTTTTCTTCCTATTGTGGCCGTCTATCTGTTGGTAACATCTGCATCCCAGTGAGCCCCATCACCACAGATGAGGAAACCAAGGTACAAAGCTGATTTGGGATCATTCAACAGGCCAGTGGATTAGAGGTGACAATGGAGAGGAGATTCCCACGTGCTGTAGAGCTGTATGCTACCAATGCAGCATTAATTTAGCTGCTTCAAGAAATACTTCTCATAATATTCATATTAATAATGATGTTCTAAGATGTTATGAGAAGCTGGAGAAATCTTAACAGCCTAAATAAGTGCCAATTTAGCCTGACAAAGTTTAGCAATCAGCATATGTGAAATTTTATAGGCAGCATATTTTCAGTTTATTTTCCTTGTTCTCCTCTTTGCAAATGAGCCATCATGGAATTCGCAATTGTCTACAGCAACAGGCAACTTCTCTGCCCATCCACTGACTACAGGATATTTTAAGAATTTAATTTACAATAATTACTTGCACTTTTTAATAACCAGTTTAAGTCCCAAACAATTTTATAAATCAACTCAGAATTTTTCAAAAGGAGATACAAAATTTAAAAATTGTAATGAAGTGATAAATTTTCACTTAGAATATTTTGCTAACTTAAAAATAACTTTCAAGCAGCTGGCTAGCTCTGCAGAAATTAACCTGGTTTTGAAGCATGAATTTGTACAGACTTCTGCTCTGAAAATAATGTGCTATTGAGCCATGACAGCTTAAGGTGTCTCTTTTTTGGAGGGGGGGTCAGTGGGGAAGTCCAGTGATTTAGTGACTGAAGAGAGTTGCCACTTGCATGAGCTCCATCCCTAGGGATATGACCTTTTTAATCCTCTTTAGTTAATGTATTGGTGATCTTTACTTAGGCAGAGTAAACAGTGCTGTTCTGAACAAAGGGGAGGTCATGCTTCCTGCATTACACTCTGACCCCGGGGTCATGGCCTTTGTTCACTTCTCAATGGGAATTGCTCTCCGAGGGCCACCACAAAATGGAGAACTAATTTCGGCACGTGCTGGCGGAGAATGGCAGAGTATCAGGTTTGCCTCACCCGAGCTCCGAGCGCGCCGCGCTCGCAGCCAGAGGAAAAGTCAAACTATTTCAAAGAGGACGAATTAGCTCTTTAATTACCAGTGGCCGTGGCACTTAATCCCTCGTTGAACTAAATATATTGCTTGGGTCTTCCCCTCGTAATTCAATTGCTCACTTTTCAGCCTTTAAATTATTTTTTTTTTTGCCCCTGACTGGATTCTTCCAAAGGAAGAGGCACGGATTAGTGAAAAATAGCGATTTCTTGCCTTAAAAGAAAGTGAGAAAGCACACGGCAATTGCAGCATCAGATTGGGCCTCTGAGGTCTCACAACGAGTGTGGTTTCTCAGCCTGTGAGGAGCTGTGGTGCTGATTGTGTTCAGCACTTTTTCCATAGCTCTTTCTGTGTCTTACAGCATTGCACACACACACAGGCCCTGTGAGGCCAAGCATGGCAAGCACGGGGTACTGAGCCAGGGAGAATTAGAACTTCCTCGTTTTTATCACTGATTTTATGCAAAAAGGCTGCAAATTTTTTTTCTTTTTTTTTTTTTCTTCTTGGCTTCGACAGTAACTGGTGGCAGAATGTGATGCATCTCATTTTTAGTTGCTGTGACTAGGGAACGTATATAAACATGGAAGCTGAGATAATTTATCTGGAAGACTTGCATACAAAAAACCACCACCTTTTACAGAAAGATGGTGGTTATTTTTCATCTATATGCTCCTCTTTGCTCAGCAGTAAAATTTGTGAAATACAATTTTTGATCATAAAATAATTAAGCTATAAACACTTATCTTCAGTTGGCACATGGCTTTTCCACATTTTTTCCTTTTATTAAAAAAAAAACCCAAACAAAAAAAACCCTAATTGCTGATGACAGCCAAGTTGTGTAAAACACAGCAGGGTTAGAACTGAACACAAGGAATCTGAGTGTGTTGGGGGGAGCTTATAATGTTGCCATCACAGAAATAAATAATACTACAGCAAACTCTCAGAGTTCTGTGGCTGTCAGCATGAATAGGATTAAGGTAAAAATGTCTTTGCATTCTAGTCATTTCAAGTAAAACATTATGTCTCTCTTAAAGTTTCCTAGCAGTTGAATTATTTAAACAAACACTTCTAGTAATCTACTCTTAAGACTTAAAAGTACATTCTGTAATACAGCAGAATGAGCTCTTTTAACAAAAGAAGTGACCGAGCAACTGAGCCATCGTGCCCTTTGAGTGAAAACTTGCATTCAGAGCTGAAGCAAATGAGAGCAGCAAGTGGTGCTGACTGCAGCAATACTGAAACCAGCCCTTCTGTGTCCCTTTTTTGTTACTGGAAATTCCCAAAGTCCTTTAGATTTTTATTGGAAGATAGAGTGGACATGTATATTTACCTGTTTTTCACTAAAAATAATATTGCCAGGTTGACGTAAGTCTATTACTCCCTCGTGTTATTTAGTTATAATTAATATGTTTACTAACAAAAATACAAAATCCACCCCATTTCAGCAGTATTTTTCAGTACTAATATTGCTCTTCTGCTGTCTGCAGGATTTTAGAGACTAAAAAGTCTCAAGGCTATGCTGTTTGCATTATTTTGGGGGTTTTTCCTTGTCTTAAAGCATTGAGATGGTTGTGCTTTCTTTGGAGTTAATGAGCTGTAGAATTTTAAAATGTGGATAGTAGCTTGGAGTTAAAAAGAAAAAAAAGTTAAGAGAATACTCAGCCAATATTCAAATTTTAAATTGCTTATTTTTCTTTAGAAAGATATTGGAACCTTACAATAGCTATACCAAGTGCCTGATGAAAGGGAAAATTAAGTTTTTCAGAGCGTGTTAAACATTTTAGCATGCAATATGATAATTTAGTATGCCATTGTAGAAGTGCCTCTTCTGAAAGATCCTTTTGGAATATTTTTGCTTTGAATGTTCTGACTCAAACCTCTCAGGATTTTTTTTGTTTAGTTTTGTTTTACTGTTTAAAAAAGAGCTTTATCCGTGGCAGTGTTTAGATTAGTAGAATGAGTAGAGAATAGTCTATTTTACTGTGTGAACTTGATTCCTCAGCATTACTGTTTCTGACACTGATTTTTCCAGCTAGTGTACCTAGTAAAGCTTAATAGTGGGTAAGATTTCTCTCATATCCTAGACAAAGATGTTGCTGAAATTAAAATATGAGCTTCTAATTTTGGTATCAAAATTGTTTCCAAATGTGAGCCCTGCAGTGAAAACCAAGTAGGAGCTATTCATATTTAACAGCCTTCTTTCATTAACAACTGGTCTACACTTGTCTGTACTGCTTTTAATATGAAATCTTTTCTGTTTCCCTGTTGATATTCTTGATTCTCTGGACCATTGCAATATATCAGTTTAAGCAGTAAAAGCATGAAAAATTTAAAAAACAGTCCTGTAGAACATGGGGTTTGGTGTGCTACGAAAATTAGAAAGCCTGGTCTTTACATTTTGAAGATAAACATTTTTTCTAAACACTAGGATATACATTCAGGCCTAGTGTAATTCAGCAAAATTCATTTGAAGTGAATGCTTATTTTCCTGATTTGTCTTATGTCAAAATCTGTTCTTCTGCCTCTTTCCATTAAATACTTGAGTAAAAAGAAGTATGTGAAAGTGTAAAAAAGCTACCTGGGTGCAGATAGCTGCATATCATACATTCATGTGTGTGTGGTTTTTAAATTAATACTTGGGTTAGCAGAAAATACAAGACAGACGTCAGTTGCACCTGTAAAAATAAAAAGGCAGCTTCTCTGGGAAACTGCATTGCTCAGTTTTTCTGTGGTAAGAGGATCCTTGCGTTTTCCACTGGCGTTAACCCCTTTGGAAGGAAAAATGCAGGACAGCCTCAAAATGGTGCTCTCCGTTAGGGAAAGGCAAAGATGAGCTGAATTGTGCTGTAGTTCAATCACAGAAGAGCCATTTCTAATAGATTTCTGATAATTTTCTTAGACTGTTTAGTGTTTTGGCCAATAAAACCTGAACAAAAATACAGAAAATGTGATAATCTTTTAGAAATGTTTTCCTGTGAGCATGGGATCCCCAGTTGCTACACGAACAGACGTGTAAGCGCAGTTTTAAAGCAAAACTGTTTTTTGAAGTCCCCACAATGAGTCTGAAGTACCTGTTTTGCTTTCCTCTCTGAGCTGAACACTCAGGGCACTGCCAGCTGAAGGCTGGGATATTTTGGTGCTTTATTCAATGAAATCCCCTCCTGCTTCCAGGTTTGGGAGCAAGGTCCCTCATCCAGGCAGTGCCAGGGCAGGGAGCTGCGTTCTCTGAACGTAGGGATGAGTTATGTTAATACTGAGGGATAAAATTCCTGCTGGTGTAGTGCTATTACAATCAACTTATTTCATGTCGTCCTTGCTCTGTATTTAAGTAGTGTTAAGGTTTTAAGAATTTTGCCTTTATTTCTATAACTAGGAAAACAGTGGTCTTGAACCGTGCCTTCCATTGATTTTCCTGCTGTAATTCAAATGTAACCTTTCATTAGTAATCTTTAGGCTGTGTTATAAAAATATTATTATTTCTATTGAACAGAATTACATAAACAATATTAATTTGGAGTCTTATTCTAGTAATATTCACACTTACTGGGCTGTGGCAGCATAGACTATAACTGCATACATGCACATACATACCTGTATCCAGGAGTCCCATACTGCACACATGTACAGAAGGAACAGAGTATGGGATTTTCTTGAAATGATTGCTGGGGGAAGGTGGAATTATTTAATTTTATTACAGATAAATGATGGAAGTAATATTGGCTTTAGACATCAACTTTAATTTTGGTATTTGGCTTCAAAATTTTTTGAAAGCAGCTGTATTTCCAATTGAGTCAGGGAGACTTCTCCACGTCAAACCCAGTCACATTCTTCTGTTGCCAAGAGGCAAAAGGTCTGGGTTTTTTGTTTGTTTGTTGTTTGTTTTCTTTTTTTTTTTTTCTGTACAGTTTTCTTACTAAGTTACTTGTTTGCATTAGGAAAAAAACTGTACCATTTTCTTGAAAATTTTGGTGGACTAAAAAAAATTAATTGCATTATATTTCTGTTGGTACCTTTTTCTGGGAATATACATTTAAGGGTTGACCTTTTAATATTTCAGTGCTTTGATCAGCTGTCTAAAATCTTCAGTAAAATGCTTTTAGGCCCTAAAAAAAAAATAGCTAAATTTGAAACTTGAAATTTCCATGGATTAGTCACAGACATCCCCTGGGATGAACTGAAAAACATAGTTCACTGAATAAGTCTGGAAGCAGCTTTTCACAATTTAACCCCCTTCCCCTTTTTTCTTTTTTTTTTTTGCAATGTCAGTTTTAGTATTCATGCTGCACTTTATTAGTGTAGACAAAACAGCAGAAACTTCATTTGATCTTTTCCTTATAAGGGCTTTCGTGTTGCTAATAAACTTCAGTAAAATCACCTTTATTAAATTATGGCACACATTTAATCCGTGTAGAAGCTGATTCAGCTTTGAAACAGCAAAGCGGGAAATTGCGGAGGGGGGAAAGATTTTTTTTCTCTGAATTTCTGGTTTGCTGGGACACCAAAATGACCCTCCTTTCTAAAACCCATTTTACACACCAGTGTGGAGTGACAGCCCACTGAAAGCATGGCCCTATCCCAAATCCTGCACTCAGAACTGGCCCTTTCTGTCCCCAGGGAGAAAAGAGACCTTTAGTTATATCACCTTTCCACCTGGGCAGGACATTTTGTTCACTAAAACTGAAACGTAGCAGAATCCTGTTAAAGAGGAGTTTATAACTTCAGGCATCCCTTTGAAATTCATGAAACTTAATAATGCCCGTGTGACAACTCCAAAAAGTGTGACATGACAGACAGGAAGACAAAAGACTCAAATGATACCATTCATGGGACACAAATTCTATAAAGTACTGTCCTTTTTCACAACTGTGTATTATACCTGCAGCTGATAGCAGGAGTGTAGAAGCCTCTATTTATCTGGCTGGATAAATACATGAATATTTACAGTACGTTCATGATTTTCTTGACATTATATTTGATTATAACAATAGTGTGTTATATCATTCATGTTAGGAGGGTGGTTTTTCTTTTTTTAAGGAGGGGGATTTAAATTTACCAGTGCTAATATACTCTTATTTTGTAATGTTCCAGTCATCCTTTAGACAGCAAGACTAAGGTCCACCTTATGTACCATATATTTTACCTTTAATGGGCTCAAAAGAAATGATAACTTGAACTGTGGAGCTGAAATTTGCCACAGAAATAGATCTGATGCTAACACTCAGCTCACAAGCAGGATTCTGTAGCTAGAACCATTTTGGATTGCCTTTGTGTGTAGTAAGTAATTGCAGCTATGCTATGAAAGTGATACTGTAATGGAAGTCCCCTTTTTATTTTCTTGCAGTTTATGCAAATTTTTCATCTTTGCTAACATTTCACTACCAAAAAAAAAAAAAAAACACAAAGGAATTTATCCTGTATGTAAATTTTGTGTGCATTGCAATTCACTTTGTTCAGGATTGTTTCACTCTGGTGTAATTAAAATATAGATACTTAATATCAGAGAACTTGATCACTGGACAGCTCTTCAGTAGTTTAAAAACCTTTAAGCAAATTACAATATAAAGGAATTTTAAGCCCTTTTTAGACCTGAGAAATTGTAAGTTTTCAGTGAAGATTTCATCATATTTGCTTACTTTTGCAGCGTATCACTCTCTAAACCCAAACATTTTTTTTATTCCCCAGTATGTTATTTTTCCTTTCTTTTTCCTCCCTTCCTTTTTTTCTAGATATATATATATTTTTTTAAAACTATTTTTTCCTTTAAATCTCCAGCAGCTCTTTCTGCGAGGCACCCGATGCTAAGCAGAGGTGCCCATTAGACGGTGGGAGGGCTGGTTTTGCAGCCCCCCCGCTCGCTGGAACGCGGTGCTGGCGGGCAGGGCAGGACTCAGCATTCCCAGCGGGACAGCTGGGAATGCCCTGGGAACCGGGAACCGGGAACCGGGAACGGGCTCTGCGTGCGGGGCTGCCCGGGGCAGCCGCTCACCTGCGCCGGGGAGCGGGGCCGGCGTCCCGGGCCAAGAATGCACCGAAAAACCCGGGGAAAAAAAGCTGCGAGATAAACAAAATTCTATCGGTGGCACCGTTAAAAACCTGCTAATGCTACCACTCCTTTCCTAAAGAAAAAAAATATATTAAATTAAAAAATAAAGCCCTTGTCGTAGTGCCAGAGTTTCACTTGCGTTGGTACCAGTTTGATGCCAAGTTTTCTGTACGACGCTATTGTTAAAATACAGTGTACTGGAGGAAGTGTTTTTGCAAAATGCTTCTTTATGTTTGGAAGGGAAGGGTGTAGAAATACATCCTCATTCTGCTTGCATTTACAGTTTAGATCATTTCAGAATTGTCTGTTTGGTATTTCAGTGTTTTTCCCCCATAATGTACAGGCCACAGATGCACTGGAATTAATGCAAGTTATCCAGCAGTAAATAGAACTTTTCTAAGTGATCTGCACAATGGCACAATGTGTAATTGCTGTCCTTTCTCTGATGTGTGCTCCCCTGTAATGCCCAGATTGCTCCTTTCAGGGAATGATGCTTTGCTTTTCTAGATAGATTTTAATTATTTTTATTTTTCTTTCCTAGAGAGTGTCTTTAAAAAGAAAAGCTGTCTAAATGTTAAGTAAAGTTATTCTCGGTGACCGTTTTTTTATAATCTGCACTGGAATTATTTTAATGATACAATAAAATAGAAAAGGGAGAATTCACACTTTTCTGGATAATTTAATCCTAAAAGGGGGAAAAAAAAAACAAAAAGGAGTACGCTTTAAAAAAACCCAACCAAAACCTAAACATGTACCTGATCATCTTTTATTAAATATTTCTGAAGGCTGTTAGATTTCAACATACCCCATATTGCAAATGAGCTGTGTAATCTGGAGAGCAAAAAATCATGATCTATTTAGAGGTGACCTCAGTGTGGATTCTCTATCATACCAAACTGAGAGGAAAGAACAAGAGATGCCACTCTGAGTTAAAATACAAGCAAATTAATTCGTGTTCAGCAGGAATATTTATAATGACTTTCTAATAGACAGAACTTGTGATAAAGGAAAAAAAAGGAGTTATAAAATTCTGTAATAGTATAAACTGAAAATACTGGCTTACTACTATTTGCATAATTTGAATTTATTCAGGCATGATGAATCTTAAATAATTCTTCCACCTCCCTTTTTGGAATTCCATTTCTATTAAGTGAAGCTTACAAGTCGGACTTGAGGTAATAGTTTTCCTCTTTTCTGAATCCCTAATTTTTTAGTACTGTGGTAACCTAAAGTTAGACAACTTGCAGTCTTATTTCACAACTGTGGCAACAGACAGGATGTATTTATATGTCTCTTTGAGGAAGGGTAGCTTTGGATGGATGAATTTGAGCCATAAATGTGTAAAGGTGAGGCACTTTTAACCCTCCAAATGCACCAAAATTATCCCCATTGGGAGCAGGCAAAAGAAGGATAAACCTCAGCTGTTTTCACATTGACAAAAAATGAGGAAGGAAGAGGCAGGTATGGAGAGTAAAGAACAAGAAGACCTATATTTTATATAGAAAGTATAAAAATAAATAAAGAGCTAAAAATCATGTCTGAGAAACAAAGGGGAAAGTAATTCAGAAAGCTGATTCAACAGAAGTAAAACACTCTGAACTAAACAATTTGTCTATGTAAGTTTGATCCTTCCCTAAAAAATAGGTCTGTCTTTTATATTTCATTGGCATTAAAAGTTGTTGACTGCACTATCACATGTAATCTCTTTCTTTCTGTGCAGGGTTAACATTCTCATCTGTGCATGTTCTGTTAAAATAAATACTATCAGGAATGTCATGCCATTATTTTAAAACAAAAATGATAAGAGTTTTAGCTGGATATGATGGCTGTCTGCTGCTCAGGCTGTTATCCAGAAATTTTGCTCGCTTTTACTTTTTAACCACCCAGAATTTATGCACATCCTCTGCATCCACAGTCTATATGCAATAGAGACCAGTTATTAGAAGAGGTCAGAATTACTAGGTGTCATTTTACCGAAATAAATATTTGTGGGAAACTTACTGTTTAAATATCTTGTCAACTGTGTCCTGATAATCTCTAGTATGCTTTTACTATAATTCCCTAAAAATAAATATTAGAAACATTTTGTGGTTTCACACCATTAAAAAAAAAAAAAAGTTGGTGAGGGAAAACCATAAAACCTAAATTCTGCTTACAGGAGAAATGTGTATTCTCCTCAGAATGCTGCTGGTTGAGCATTTTCTGAGAGAGTTGAAATGGGTAACAGAGGTTCCCTAAATTTGCCACGGCAGGAGAGGTTGGAGCTGCAGCAGGGCCAGGCAGCTCCGAGAAAGCCACATGTGCCACCCTGTGCCTTCTGGACTTGGCTGCCACTGCATTTTGAGAGCAGGGCTCACCCTGTGCCCAGCCTGGGGCTGGAGCTGGGTCCCTGTCCCTGCTGCTCCTGCCCGGGCAGGGCTGGCTGTGCCAGGCACAGGGCGAGCAGCTCCACAGCTCCTCACAACCCCGGTACCTGGGGCGCAGAACGGAGCCTTTGTCACCATCTTTGCCACAGCTGGGCACTGAAATGCTGCACTGAGGTTGTGGAAGAAGGAAATGCAGCTTGGAGAGAAGCTCCGACTCTGAAACCTCCACTCCATTTTGCAGGATAGTGCGTTGGAGAGCAGGAGCTTTGGATGGAATAGAAACGTATGTCTGTGGGTTTTCTTTTTACGTTGCAGTTTATTCTATCACCTCATGATCAATATTTAGTGGAATAAAATATCAATTAATATATTATTTTTCCTGGAGAGTATTTTACAAACTTAGGCAGACATGATATTGACTTTTCCAACCAGTTGAAGCTGCCTAGCTGCTTTAAAAGTGCATCAGGAAAGCAATGATAGCATAAGCAAAATCAATAGTAAGTGAGAGGGACAACTATGACTTTCTTTAAGTAACTATGTAATCCCTTTTTTCTTACGGTAACATATTTTCCACAAAGAAGACTCTTCAAGGTTGAATCTTGTACAGTCTCCTCCCCCTCTCCACCCTCCCCCTTTCCCCCCCCCCAGTGCAGGGCAAATCAAATGCTTGACAACGTTTTTTGTTAGGAAAGCACATGAAAAAAAATTTTGAATATACCAATAACAGAAAAAGTCTATATATTTTTATTGCAAGAAGGAGATTTCATTGGCTGGATGAAATGGCGAGATGTGACGCAAAAGGACACTTGGACGGTGGAAATGCTGATGTATGCCAAAGCAGGCGCACCAAGAAATGCTGTTGCTATGAGAGAAACAGAGGGAGAGGGAGGGAGGGAGAGAGGGAGGGAGGGAGAGACCGTGAGAGAGCAACTTGTGGAGGCCTTAGTTTTCCATTTTGGCTTATAGCAGAGAGACTGCAATGTCTCCCGGTTCTTGCAGGGAGGGTTTAGGAGCTTCCAGTGGGTATTTTCATGAGGCTGAGCATTTGCAGGAGAGGAGGGAGATGAGAGAGAGATGCAGGTCACCTTAGAGCACAAAAGCAATTGGAAAGTAGGAGGCTGTATGTAGTGAGCCAATGATCTGTGCTATGATAGATATACAAATTAGTACGGCAGATGAAGCAGCTTAGCTCATTATCCACCTGATGGTACTGAGACTTACAATTCAAAATGACAGAATTAAAATGCAGACACACACAGACACACACAGACATATATTTATAATGACCCCACCTTTTCATGTTATGAATTATCCAGCTGGGATAGCGCCGTCTCTTGTGTAACATTCTTAAAGAGCTGCAATAAATTCACCTTGTGAGTCCATTAGCCAGAAAAGCGGGAAAATAATTTGCAGGATTTTTTTTTTTTTTTTTTTGTCTCTCTTCTTCGGCAAGGGGGAAAAAAGTTTGTGCTATGAACTTAGCCTAGCAGCTTCTGGAACGTGAGCCAAAAGGGGCAGGAAGTTGTGTTACAATAGCGTTACAGTGATCTGCCACAAATGGAAAAAGCCAAATGTTGGACTCGGCAAAGAGAAAAAACATCCTTCTCCACCTCGCTTCCCTTCTCTTGCCCCTTAAGAGAGAAAGAGGGAAAGGAACGCTGAGCTAGAAGTTCTTTTTTAATTACTTCTTGTAAGTAATGGAAAGATTATCTTACTTGCATATTCCATGGCAAGCAGGAGGGAAAGAAGTATCAAAGGGACGTTTAAAAAAATGCACTTGGTAACTAGCAACGGGACTTTTGGCACAATTCCTTGAGTTTGCTTGAGGTTATGGAGGGGGATGGGAAGAAGAAAAGCAAGTCGACGCAGCACGTTTTCTTTAAAGAAGGGGAGGGTGTACGGAGGCGAAACTATATAATTTTTTTTTTTTTTAAGGAAATGTATGTTGATCTTCTGAAGCTGAATCGTCAGTCATTTGTGGCCCGTCCTTGCAGCCTGGTATATTTTTGTGAGTGTGTGCGAGCGCTCTCAATCAAACAGCAATCATGGCAGCTGTTTTTCTTCCAGCACAGCAGTTGAGCTGTCTCGCCCAAATGCTTATCAGCTTTTGACTCTGTGCCAAGAGAGTTATAAGGGCCAAGCAGCCTGAGCTTGGCTGTGCAGCTGGTTTGGAAGTAAGGGCATGAGAAAACAAAATCGCAAAGTTTTTCTGTCACATACACTATTTACTTTTTCAAATAGCCATTTTCAGCTCGGTGGGTTGGGGTTGGGTTTGTGCGTGCTGTAGTTCGAGGTCCTTGCGGACTGCTGTGTTACGCAGAGCGGTGTAGGTGTGTGAATGCAGAGAGGAGCCTCTTCTCTCCGTTTAATCCCGGGAGATATTTCCGTAGAAACCACCCCCCACACACACCCCCACCTCCCCCAATTAAAAGCTTCATTAGCCGCACTGCCCTGTCGAGCATATTGCCATAGCGTGGGTGCATTTACATTCCAGCGCAGCGCCTTTCCTCCCATCGCTGCCTC
>JAHLSL010000042.1:5723698-5763672 GCA_025920805.1 Petroica traversi | reverse complement strand
CCCGGGGACTGCGGAGCTGCGAGGGGAACACCCAGCGCCGCATCCATCGGCGGCTCCCGGGCCGCCGTCCCGCCCTGCCAGGGTAAGCTGCTCCCGCCGGAGCGCAGGGGATGCCAAGTGGGAAAATCAAGTTTCGGGAACTACGTGGGGATCGGCACATTGGCTCGCGTCTGCCTGATCATTTATGATTAACCAGGAGTGCGGTATCAGCCCGGCGAGGTCCAGGCTCATTCGAGAGGATCGCTTTGCTGCCTATTAAGGATGTGATAGACTAATATTTGCTATTGTTGCTGTTTTTTAGGTTCTCTTCTCCCTCTCTATCGAGTCTGCCCCTCCCTTCGCTAGCCTGTTTAAAACCAGCAAGCTTCATTTTCTTAGCAGACAAAGGTCGATCACAGCTTTTATTTCTGAATGCAAATGTTCTAGGACTTGTGCCAGTCCTGCCTTCATTGAGCACAATATAGCTGCTTTCCTGAATGGCGCTTCCCCCTTTCCTTCTAAAAAATAAAAATAGAAGGGAGCTTGAGAGAAGAAACAAAGTTGGGCAGTGCAAGTTTTTTACATTTATTTAATATTTCGGTCTGTGTGAAGCATTATTGAGCATCCCTGTGCAGAGGAGCTGTAACGTAGCCACCAGGCAGTGCATGGGGTTTATTTGTAGGGGCACATACGAGAGAAGGGATCTGGTGGCATTGCTCAACTCCTGGCTTTGCAGGTAACTCTCTGATGCTCTTGAGTCATTGTATCTCATCACAATTACGTTTCCTGATTTTCTTAGCAACTTGAATTTGAACGTGAATATTTTCAGCATTCATGTTTAATTTTTTTACTGCCTGGAATTGTTCGGAATTAGTTTGTAATTATCATTTTTATAATATGTTTTAAAATACTATTTTTCAAGGCCTTTAAAGGTCCATAAGCGCCAAAAGTGTATTTTCTTTTTATCTTTTATGCGTGCGCCCTGGCACATGCTCACGCACACTCCCACTCTTTCTCTTTAATGAAGGAATTTATTTTAAGTAGAATACTTAAATATTAGAGTAATGCCATTTATAGACCAAAGTAGCATGTGGATAGAGATGTACTGAGTTAGGCGCAATTTGACAGACGGTTAAACACTTAAGATTTATTACTACTGTGAAATTGCCAGACTTCTGATAATAGCTATTTTCAATTCTTTATATAGACTCATCTATGTGGAAATTAGAGTATCTGAAAATAAATATATTTTTAGGACACTTGATGAGGAAACTAGTCCTTTCATATATGTTTCTAAATCAAAATGCTTTTTCTGCACACTGGAAAAAATGGGAGGCTTGTATAAAACATTTTAATTTTTTCCTGTTAATTTTATTTATGTCTAGGATTTAAAGTAAATAGCGGACCAAATACAAATAAGTTTGGGGGTTTTCTCAAAAAAAAAAAAAAGACCCAAAAAAGCAACCAAACAACCCCTCCCAAAAAAACCCTAAAATAATTTAGAAATGCCTAGTGTCTTATACAAAAATAGTTTTAAATTCAGGCCATTGAAGGCATTGTATCAAAACCATCTCCGTATTGGCATTGCATTAGGAGTGTTTTATGGCAACATAAACTGAAATACAACTCATAACTTTAAGTAGTAAAGCAGTATTTATTGGCTGATCATGCTCAGAGTAACTAGAGAATGTTTTAGTGAACTGTATAGATTAAGAACGGAATTCAGGAGCATATGGCTTGGTGATAGCTAAAATTAATTTCTTCAAAGTAGTTTTTAGAGGCCTGTAGCAGCTTCACGGTACAATGCAAATAAAATATTAGTTGAGGGTTTTAACTTGTAGTCGTTATAAAATCACAAACTGCTGAACACTCCTCACTGAGAAATTTCAGAGTACTCGGCGGTATTGCTCTTAATGATGCTATTTATCTAAAGAAGATTTTTTTTTTTTATCCCTAGGTTGTAATACTTGGGGGCTGTTTTGTTGATGGGGACTAGCTTAAAGTAAAATAAATTTTTTTCTCGCTTATTAGTTCATCATTTTGTGGTGGCTTGCTAGAAATGACCTCTGAAAGTGAAAGAAGCAGAATTGCCTAGTTTATTTCACATTGAGGGTTTCTGTAAGTATGCTGAAAATTAACATAGCAGTGTATAAAGACCACGTGCATGTTAATTGAAGAGGGATTAAAATCTGTTCATTAGATTGGCAATTGCTAGGGTTTAAATTTAAAATTATTTTTAGTCTGTAATTTGAAATATAACTGCTGATAGAACTATTCAGCCCTTCAGATGAATGTCTTCAGAAATTATGCATGTGAGCTGGAGCATTTACATATTGAAAGTGTTTTGTGTTGGAGTGCCAAGATTCTCGTACAAAATGTTTGGTGCATGGAATGAAAAATGAAAAGCATAGACAATACTTCGCTTAATTAAAAGATTTTTTTTTATAGCTGGATAGGATTAATTTTGGCATATTTTCAGATAATAATTATGAAGTTTTGCATATTTTCAGGTAATGATTGAGTGAAACACAGTGAAAATAATCTAAGATAGACCGAGTTGGAAGCAAAATGAGTGTTTCTCCCTCATCTCGGTCCTCGAAATGAAATTTTGTCCTCCAAAAGGAAATTTAAGGAGTTGCTGATAAATGAACTGTCTTTTCTTAACCTTCCACCTGTCCTGGCTGAAAATCTGACTTTTACCTACTAGTGTGGAGAACAAGGGGAACACGAGGGCAAGGTCCATGTGTTCCAGGCCTGGGAGGGGTGCGGAGTGCTGGGCAGAGCCGCGCTCCGTGCGTGGCACAGCACTGATCCCACAGGAGCAGGATCTGCAGGCAGGTGGGCTACCATGGGATCCTTACTGGCTAAACTTTTTAAAATTAATTGGAAATTTGTCCAGATGAACGTTGCCAGGTTTGGATCAGGGTAAGAGAGGTTTTGTTGTGGTAAAGGAGAGGGAAAGGGGAGGAGGAGGTGGACAAGAGAAAGGGAAAGAGACTGGAGCAGGAGTTAGTTCTTTGAGATGTGAGTGCAGTCTGGGGTCCTTGTCTTTGTTGAATTTATAATATGAGTAGGACTGAGGCTGTGAGTATTTTATGTGGCTCTGTGGTACAGCACTGACTTCTCATAGTATATGCCAACTATTCA
The DNA here is from genome assembly GCA_025920805.1 of Petroica traversi. NCBI lineage: Eukaryota > Metazoa > Chordata > Aves > Passeriformes > Petroicidae > Petroica > Petroica traversi. The sequence goes on along the minus strand of JAHLSL010000042.1, from coordinate 5,760,546 downwards.
TAAACCTTCTGTAGCAGCTAAGGAGAAATAAAAGGAGTGGAAGGAATGCCTAGTTGCATCCAGTTTTCTTGGGGAAAAAAAAAACAGAATTTTTTTTTTCTTGGGGGGGGCAGGGGGAATGTAATTCACATCCAGTCAGCACTTCATCAGCTCCCCTGTGAGCAGAATGGGTTCTGTGCTGCACTCGGCCTCCGTCCGTGTGCCACATGTTCCATAAGCCTTGGCAGGGCCTTGCTCAGAGTCTGCCGTGTACATGGGTGCTCAGGGCAGGGGCAGGCCTGTGATCATGACACCTTCCCTGAGGAAAATGGAAATGCACTCTAATTAGGCATTTTTCCTGCTAACTGCATCAGGCCCTCGCAGCTTGAAGCAGGTGCCAGTAATCAGCCCTCCCTCCTCCCCCTGCAGTGGTGCTGCTTGTGCAGGTCTGAGATGCACAACAAAGCCACGCTGCCACAGTTCTAATGCTGATTTATGGCGCCTGTACCTGTCCAAGAAAAGGGGGGTGAAATAATTTAAAAATATGATTGCATGTCTTTTGTTTCTGAAAGAAGACACGCTGTGGAGTGTTCCTTCGTAGCTGCATGCGTGTTGGTGCAGCGTGTGCCTGCCCAGCGCGTTTGATTGTCTCAGAGATAAGTGTTCATTTATTCAGTATGCATGCAGCTAGCTAGACTCACATTTGCAGGCAGAAGACAAAAAGTTGGAATCCCTGTAGCCAGCACAATAGACATTCCCCAGCAGAGTGATCCCAGTAGATAGAAAATGGAGGGGTAGATGTTTGGAAGGGCACTCGTACTTCTGCAAGTCCTGAGTTCATCTGCTGTAAACTGTACTGGGCCGTGCAGATCTGTACTTGTTTATGCATCTGACTCCATCACTAATAAATCTGGCCTGTAACTTCTCACAGGAGAGCAAACCAGACTGTGATTCTCTTAGGAATGGTGCAGAAATCTGTCCACAGGTATTCCTCTGCATTCACAGAGGATATTTTAAATTTTCAGTTCTAGAAGGGTTTTATTTAAATTTGACATATGATCTCCAAAATTAACATAATTCTGTTCAAGATACTTTCATTTGTAGAGGGATATGTAGAAATAAAATGCCCAGGATCAGGCCCTTTCAGCCTGCCTTTAAAAAAAATACCATCAAATATGAGATCTCATAATTTTGAGTTGCCCTTTATAAAAATTATCTTTTTTCACAGATTAGTATTACCGTTTATTTAGTAGTTATATACTCCTTGTTATTGCATACACTTGAAATTTGCTGTTCTGTACCTCTGGAAACAAAGGATGTGATCCAAAGGCCTCTGAAGGTGACAGGGGTTTTTCCCCAGACTTAAATGAGATTTGGATTAAGACTATGTACATAATAGTTTCAAATAAAGATTTGACTGCTACGGTGGTTTTCAAAACTTTTCAAAAATTGTCTAGGCATAATGCTCCAAAATACACATCTAAGCATGAATCATGTTTTGTTGTTTTGCTTTTAAAAAAAAGGAGAGGGAGGAGGGCAGGGTGGCGCTCCAAAGAGCTTTATCTCACTGGTGCTCCAAATGAGTGTTCTGTGAATAAAAAAGAGGGAATGTTGGGTCAATATCTGGTATGTAGCTGATGCATTACCTTATGCATTCTTTATTTAAATTAGGGCAGCCTTTTTGGAAGGAGTCTATAGATTTGAGATGGCAATGTACTGCCTATTTATTTTTACACACGTAAATTTAAATTAACCTCAACCGTCGTATCCTGTTATCTGCCAAGGAAAACATTTAGCTCCTGTCCAATCTCTGTGGAGTTTCAAAGTGATTTGCTCTTTTCAAACTTGAAGCACAAATAGAAAAGTAAATTGCTTTGCATACCGATCAAACATTTTGCAAAGGGGAAGGAAGAGGAGCTAAGGAAAAACGAATTTATTATTATAATAACCAATACACCTTTATCAAATATTAATTAAGTCATCATTTTCTACAGCCCTTGAATGATTGCATTTGAATTGCTGGCTGATATTTTGCCACAATTTAAATCTGAGGGACACTTAGCATGTTGCCCATTTATTCAGATACCTTCACACAGGTATGTTTTCTGTGGCATTCATTCAGATCCTGAAGTGCTTTTGTCAATGGCAGATACAATTTCAATAATAAAAGAGTTCACATGGTTTTATAACTACAGGGGCAAATATTTTTGGAGTGCCAGATTAAGAAAAATAGCACTGTTTAGACTGGTTTTGTTTTCTTTATTTTTCTCTAATTTTTTTTTTTTCTCATTTTACGTAGTTTCAAAAGTAGGAAAGTACCCTACAAACAGTTGATCTCAGGAGCAGAAAACAAAGAGCAGCACCATCAATTCTATTTATTCTAATGCTGGGGGGACAGACCATGGAACTGAGTAGCTTAGAGAAATAGAAATAGAGTGTTTTTGTTTTTCACAGCCCTGCTAGGCCAAGGTGCTTCACTCTGGAGTTGGTTCCTCCGAGAGAGGAGTCAGTTCGAGGGGCCTGTAAAAGTGATCACCAAATTCTGTATTTTTGACACAAGTTATGTTATTATTTCAGAAGCATTGCTCGCGGTAACTGGGCTCGTGGAATTGCAGTAGCATAGGTGATTGAGGAGGGGTTGTTCTGTGGGAGAGTTCATTTGCATTTTCATCTGCAGGATGTAATAACCATAAAGCAGCTACAAATATTGACAGTGTCTCAGATGGACAGTTGTTTCAGTGCAGGCAGCTCTGTGTTGGTGAACACGAAGCTTTGACATGGACTTCTAAATGCATTGGCAATCTTTTCAGAGCTGCTCTTGCTTTTTATTGGAATGCAGTCTGCAAAAGGGTAGGAAGGCTGTTTTGTTGCATCAGATAGATTTTGATCTCTGTATTTGTTTTACTATCCAAAGAGTTCTGGTATATTTACTTCTACATTTGTATATATAGCAAGTATAAATTTCAAAAGATTTTCCTCTTTGATAAATCGTTCTTTATTTTCTTCTTTTTTTATGTATATATTTATTTTTCTCTCTGGTTGCAGATTTTATTTTATTTAAGAAAAGAGAGTTCTCATGATAGTTTTGTTACCTTTGGCAGATAAGATATATTGTCTAATTTGTCTATAGGAAGCAAAATAGTATATCCAGTCCTGAGCCAGTGGAAAGTCTCCCACAGGTATCAGAGGGTTTTGGACTGGACTCTTAAACCCAACTAACACTAATTTAAAAACCTGATGCAGGAAGCCTGAACTCGAATGACTCTTAGAGTGCATTTAAAGAACTCTACGTTCTGCACAGCCTTCGGACTTGGGCAGTGAGCTTTTGTACCTTCTTGCTTTTCCCAGTTTAACCCAAAGGGATGTCAGATCCTGCTTTCTGGTTTTAAGGGACACAACATCAGTATCCTTCCTACTCCAGCGTGCATTTATAAATTGCAGGGTGCATGGAAGGGGTTGACCACATCCCAAAATGGATGGAAACTCTGTCACAGGCCCAAAGGCCATGTATAATTTTGCTGTAGGGGTTCATCATGAGGTTTAGTTTTGGTTTTAATGCAGTGTGACATGTAGGGTTTTTTGATTGCTTAGTTATTATGTGAATAAATAATTAACATTTTAAAATTTATTTTTATTAGTAACCACTTTATAAAAACAGTTTTTCAACTCAATGTGTTATGAAGATAGCTAGTTACCAGTTTTTAATTGAAGGTTATATGTTTCTCATTCTATAATTATTATAGAAGGAGGAATTAACATGATCACATGGAAATTTTGTTTCTTAAATGGAGATTTACATTGATGGATTGAAGGTTTAAGGTGCAGATTTACATTTAAATTACATATTACATGACATTTACATTTTAAATTATACTAAAACAATTATTTCTACTGTCTTATTGGTACCTTTGAATGTCTCTATAAAATTATTTCATTTAAAGTCTAACCTACTCTGCTATATATATGTCTCAAGTATGAGATATGAGTATTTTTTGTATGAATGTCCTCCTGTTTGGTGTAAATAAAAGTGCAGTTGCATGTATAATATTCACATGTATACATTTAAGATGCTGTTTAGTACTTAGAGAAGTGATTATTTCTCTATAACATAAAATGTTTTTGGGGATGGTATTTAACGGGATAAAAATTATATCTATCCGGTGCTTGCATTTTGCTTTCAGGAATCAAAACTCAACAGTGTTGCTTAAGAGAAGATTAAGGATTTTTATTTAATTAATTAATTAAAATCTGTTAAGGAATAGCACATGGCTGCAGGTGCAGTTAGCTGGGAACAAGGTGGCCTGGAGTCTCGAGGAGAGGGCTGTTTTGGGACAGGAAACCAACTGGAAGGTGGTTGTCCCTGTTGTAAGGAGCAGGCCAGAATGGAAGTCAGAAGTGAACACAGAATAATTGCAATTTTCTAAGGAGATCTCATGTTTTTGGAAGGTACCTTACATGTTTGTGTGTCCTTGCTGGTGTAGGTCCCTTTGGGGACACTGCGGGCCACATCTTGCAATCAGTTTTATCAAGTTGGAAGGAGCTTAAAATATGAGCATAATTCTCTTCCCAAAATAGATTTCTTTACAGGGCCAGTTGGATATGGCTGGTTTGCACCCATATAAGGTTCTGGGCTGGACTCAGAAGCACTAAAATTCCATTATTGTTGAAATAATTGCTGCAAGCCTTTTAACTTTTGATGCCTGCTGAGCTGAATACACCCAAGAGTCCCCCCAGTCCTGGTAGAGGGTTGGATTTCACCTGGAAAAGGGGGGTGAGAGCCTCTGTATCCAGTTCCTGAGTTTTGTAACTCTTCTTGTCTTCAGTATGTTGCTCCTGAGATACAATCTAACCTGAAACATTAAATGGAAGAGCAATTGAGGGTTCAGCAGGTAGTGCTAACAAGCTCTCCTGAATATTAATCTGTGAGAAACTAGGCCTTAACTGTGTATATTAATTTTAAGGTTGCAAGTACTGGAAGAACAAATAGAAAAGTCTCACAATTCAATTAACACCGAGAGATCAAACTGAAAAATCACTTTGCCAGTGCACTTGCAGCTCTGTCCTGGCTCTGTATGAGCATTTCTGTAGAGCAGTCAGGACAAAAAGGTTTCCAGAGGTGACGACAGTGGCTGTCGGGTGGGTATTGCTTCTAATGGCAATTTAAAAAAATAAAGCCACGTTTCTCAGAGTGAATTTCACCTTCATGCTGATGACCAGTTCAAGGCCTACATAAAGTTTGAGCCCCACTCAAATCCCTTCAGACAGCCCCCAGCTTTTTTCTGTCTTTTGTGTACCATGAGCTACTACTGTCGAGGTTATTGGAAGAAATAATGAGTACTAAGAATAATTTGTATTGTGCCATTAAAATCACTGAAGTTAACACTTCTGGGACTGTGGATTATTTTGATCACAGAGTTTATCTGGTCATTCTTCTGTCTTTTCTTATAATATTCTTCAATTTGTAAAATATGCATCTAGGCATGCTGTTGTCAAGAAATTATGCCTTGATAAAGTGGGATGTGGTGACCTTGTCTGGAAAAGTGAGTGAGAAGTTGGGAGATTCTTTTTCACTCAGCCTTGGGTGTAAGAGAAAGAACCTCTTCAAGTTTCCTCCTCCTTCCACGCCTCAGCACCTCCCCTTGTAAGCTGGAGATAAATCTGGTGTTGCCCATGAGATTTCGGCTGTAAGAAACAAGCTGATGTCTGAATAAACTACGTACAGCAAACAGACATCACAGAACAGTGATCTGGAGAGGGAGAGTTGCTCAGAATGCAGAGTCTGCAGCATTCGAGGGGTCCAGCACTGCCTTGCACAAGGGGGATCTCATAGTCTAGATCTGGGGTGTAGCTGCTGTTCTAGGCTGCCTTTGAAAGCAGGTTTTCTCTCAATTCAATTCCTTACCAAAGAGGAAAGATTATGTATTGCTTGCCATGAGCTTCCTTTCATCACCACTGGCTTGTAATTTAATCACACTGTTTTATGCATTGATAAATAATAGGAGAGACTGATCCACTCAGCATCTGCATCAATATACCCCAAGTCAAAGTCCAAGTCTGATCAGAATAGCTTGGGAGAAAGATGCTATGAAATTGCCTGGTCTCTTGTCCTTCCAGTTTAGGATTCTGCTGTGTAAGTAATTAAAATCCAGTATATTGACAGCATCCTAAGATTGCACAGGGAGCTTAGTTAGATCACTGCATAAAAAAAATCAAAAAAACAAAAAAACTCCCGCAAACATTTACAAAATACTAAACAATAACCATGAAAACTAAAACTTACAAATTATAACATTTTATGTGCTCCCTGCAGAACGGAAAGCTGGGACGCAACTCTTAAAATAAAGTCACAAGCATATTTTACACGTTTTGTTTGCTGGCTCTTTTTATTTTTTTTCTTTTTTGTCTCTGACAATTCCATTATTTTTATCCTACTCCTTGCCTAAATGTAATCGAGTTTAGGATTTCTTTTTTTGCAGCAGCCTCTCCTCTGTTTGCACGAGGAGCTTGGTTTCTGGGAGCCAGGAGGCAGGTTTGTCCACGATGGCACTGTGACACTGCAGATGTCCAGGTCACTCTGTGTCCAGTGTCCATTCCCCAAGGGCATGGCCACCCTGGAGTGCCCTGGACACACCAGGAGTGCTCAACAAGGAGCAACTGAGTGCACTGGTTCCACCGTGTGGATGGCTCCAGCAGGCTAGAGTGTTTCAGGAACACTGGAAAAACTGTTTGGGTTTATTTTTTTCCCTTCATTTTTAAGAAATGTGCCTGTGAAAACCAAATCCTGCAGATGCTTATGCACAGGACTGACCTGTGCTCCCTCAGGTAGTCCCAGACTGGGACTCTGTGTCCTCTCTCTATGTCCTCTCCACCTCTCCAGCACATCCCCTCTCCCCTCATCTGCAGCTGCTCGGTGCTGGGTGGCAAACCAGTGCTTTGAACCAAAGGTAGGAATACAGGAGTCCTGCAGCCAGACTTTTCTGAAATATTTCCTTTGCCCAGTTTGGCCACTTTGTAGTCTGATTATAAATGGCTCTGAAAATCTTCAGGTGAGTGCTGCTCAGCCCCTAAGTTGTGGTGCTGGTGTTTATTTTGGTGTCTCCAGCCAGCTTAGGAGTGTTTTTGGTAACTGGTGGTCCTGGACTCTCATTCCCACTTCCATATGGATGTCCTGGGCACCAGGGGAGCGTAAACTGGCCAGGGTAGGCAGCTCCCCTCCCCTGTTTGCAGTATCAGTAGAGATCAAATGGGAGAAATCAATGTGATAAACCTAAACTGAACAAGAGAAGGTGTGGATGTTCCGGTCTGGACTGTGGAGTTGGGCAGGGTTTGTAGCCGCCTACAAATAGTGAATGCTCCGGGTGTTTCTCATGCTCTTTGCATGAGATTTCCTGTGTTTGATTTTTTGGGTTTCCCCTGTCTTTCTTTCTTTAACCTTTAGATCAATTAACATCCAGTCTGTCCAACATTCCTGGTAGGCAAAGCTGTGTTTGCAGGCATTGTTTTGCTCGCTCATCTCATGTGGTTGGTGCCTGCCTTTGCCTGGTGCTCAGATCAGAGGAAGGCAAAATCAGCTCTCTTTTGTCCTCTGTGAAAGGTGTGCTCAGAGGGATGAGCAGGTTTCAGCAGCCTGAAGCAAAGGCCTGGGAGCTCCTGGTGCCACAGCCAGACTGACGTGGTTTCAGTGCACTTTTTGAGAAACAGATGTGTCGCACGAGTTCATTGTCAGTGGTAATGAGAGTTGCAAATACGTGAGAGATTCTTAATTAGGAAGAAAATCAATGGTAAAACAATGTTTCAATCTATAGCTTCAGTAAGTCATTTACTTTTGAAATCTAGTTCTGCTCAGAGGTGAAACGGTTTCATTCACGTTTTGTTGAATTATGTTATTAGAATAGTAAGTCAGTGTTGGGAAGGTTTTGTTTTGTTTGTGTAAGAAACCCCTGCGATAACTCCTCAAACTCCTCACAGCTGTTTTCTTTGTGTCTGATTTTAAAAAGTAGAATTTTTTTACGAGATACATTTGAATTTTAGTTTGCAATCTGTAAAAAGCTCCTCTTTAGCAGCACACATTGCAGACTATTTAACTGGAAGCCAATTTTTGTTTTGAGCATATATTTTATGAATAAGTGACGAGTATCACTTATTGTAGATGTTCTGCTACAAATGATGAGATGACTTGTATAACTTGTACCTCTGTAGGAGTTTTGCAAAGACTAACACCATGAGACATTAAACCTCCCTAAAATATATGAAAAAATAAATGACACGAAAATTTTTCTTTGAGAAACAGAGACAGAGAAAAAAAATAAAGACAGCTGGGTGAAACATGTTTCTGTTGATTTGAGAATTCATGTTTTATTTTGTCTAGCAATCAATATGCGTTTTTTTTTTCTTTTTAGAAGATAAAAATACGTAATTTGATTTCCAATTGGAAAAAACAGAAGACCTGTGTTTCCATATTCCGTGCGTTTTTTTGCACTCCAATTTTCATTTTATGTCTGTGTGTCCTGTTTTCAGTAGGAACTTTGGTGTTGAATTCCACTGCTTTTGTAAATTTTGCTTTCTAAAGGAGAAAGATACTGATTTCAGTTCAGATTTGTAAAGCAACAGAAGTGGCTCCCTGGCTGCTCCTGGTGAAGGAAGAAGCATTGTAGCTTCTGGAAAGGCAGTGTCAGACTTCGAGTAATTGTCTCTGCAGTGATGGTGCTGGACTGCTGGGCAGGCTCATCTTCATCAGCACATGGTGCTCTCCCATTTTCTGTACCTCTGTTTAATTTGTCTCATCTGTGGCACAGTCTCCTCCAAAGAGCTCGAGCTTCAGATGAAAATGTAGTTCTCAGGCAGAAAGGAACTGCAGTAAAAGTAGTTGTCCTACTTGTTCGTCCTATGATTAATAGCAAGACTTGCTTAGAAGTTAGTCTTTGATTTCCTCTGTTTAATTGTAGCCCTAAGTGAAATGGGTTTTTGATTTATAGAAAATGCAAAATTGGGTACAGAAAGTTTTAAATTACAGTAACAGTAAAAAATTTCCCACAATAATCATCCCATATTGTTTCAATTCAAAAGAGCTAGGGCTTGATTTGTGTGGGAAAGAGCCCATAGCAGCCAAGTTCCACATTTGAAACTGGGGAGAGGGGAGGATCAATTACCCACTTTTGAGAGTATAAAAATATGCCTGAACTTCATTGTGTAATATTTTTATCATATATTCCCTCTCTGGAAGGGTGTGTGTTGATTAATTAATTTAGAATAACTCTTTTCTTACATGGATACCATGTAAAAGCAAGTAGGAAAATTGTGTTCAAACATACAAAAACATTGCTTAAAAAAGCAAAAGCTTTAGGAACAGCAGTGGCTTGTAATCACGATGGAAAACTGATCTTTTCTGTTTTATAATATTTGCATTATACAGAATGGTTTAATAAACTGTGAAAGTTCTAACAGTTGTAGTTCAATAACAGTAGCTTTAATAACTGTAGTTTAATTTCTAAGCTACTTTTAGGAAGTTCTGCATGGATGACTTCACTTTTTCTGCGCTCTATTTATGTTGACTTTTTCTTTATTAGACCACAATGCCTATGTGTGTTTACAGCACTAATCCGAGATGTTGAAATTCTGGATAGTTAAAATATATTCAGTATCACTGAAGCTATTCCAGAGTAAATGGATTCACTTTAATGGATGAGACCAAATTCTGCTCTATTTACAGGGATAAATACTGAAAAACACTTCCCTGGCCTATGCAAGTTTGCATGCGAGTTCCTGAGAATAGGAGTTTTGGCCTTGGTTTTTTTGTCTACCACAACACAGTTAAAAATAATTCTGAAAATAATAATGCAGTTGTTATTCTGTTGTCCAGTTTTTAAAATCCTGCTTCACAATCTCTCCTCACATACAGTTTCATTTGGAATATACTGAGTTTACAGTTTGAATATAAAATACTATTTCTATTCTATTTGATTTGGCATAACCGAGATGTAAAATCTAAACATAAAGCATAGTATTGATCCATTTATAAGCATTTTCAAACTGTGCTGCTCTTGTTGGATAATTTATTGTTGTAGGATTTGAAAATCAGGTGAGCTCTGCATTTGTGCTATAGCCTGACAGTTTAATCAAGATACAAATTTAGAAACAAATCAGCACTGTCTTTTATATAGTGCCTCTAAATCCATGGTAATTTGTACCAGACCTTGGTAACAGGAAAGGATCTCCATTTCATGCTACCAATACCAGTGGGTGTTGCTCCCCAGCTGCATCTTATAAGAGAAGATGCAAGAGAAATTAAAGGATCCCCACATGCATTTTTCTGTAATGTACCTTTTGCAGAGAACGAGGTTGATGGAAAATTCCCTTGTATTCAGTGTGCAAGCTGGCTGTAAATAGTGCCATATGTTCTGCATGCTTTAACTCCTACCTTTTGAGAGCACTGGGCAGTTTTTAAGTCAGCTTTCTTCACTTTGTACTTTTGAAACGTTTAAAAAATCTAAAACCTTGTATCCTGCAAACTCAGAATGGGGAGGGGAGACCTCAAGTGCTGCTGGTGCCTACCCTGGCTGCCTGGGGACTCTGCCAGAGCCTGTTTTGGGGAGCTGTGCTGTGCCAGGATGTCCCTTGCAGCAGGAGCTCGTCCCTGCACGCTCAGCTCCAGTGTGTGTGAGCTATAGGCTGAGGCTGTGTGCGCTGGCAGCACAGATGGAGTGTGCTCTCATTAGGACTGTTTGTTGCCTGTTGGAACACACAGCATATTTCTACCGTGGCATCAACAGTTTCTAAGAACTGAGGTCAAAATAAACAGGTTGCAGTTGGATTCAGGAACAGTCTGGGAAACAACTTAAAATTTCCTGCTTAGGCTTAACCATGTTCCTAGATAGGTGGGTTAAAAGGCATTCTCATAGCAAGGGCTCATCTCAATTGATGTGTGTGCAGACCAGTGTGGAGCTGCAGGGGCACGGGCAGTAAATTTTCTACAGATATTGGCACAGGTATGCAAAAGTGACCTTATTTATAAATGAGCAAATTCAAGCACAGCAGTCCTGCATTATTTCTCCCAATCTTTGCTGTGCTTGAGCAAAGGGAAAGCAGTGTCCTTGTGCCCATTTGGAAGGTGCCTGTTTTAGCCAGGCCTCAGCCTCCTGTGCAGGCACAGATGTCACTGGAGGCCCTGCAGTGGAGCCTCTGTGCAGGAGCAAAGCTGGGATGCTGGCAGACAACCTCTGGCAAGCCTCCTTGGAGCTGCTTTGAGTTGCTGCCGCCCCAAACTCCCCACCCCACCTTTTCCCTGGGGATTAGTGCTTGCTCAGCAGAACCCACACCTGAGCTGCCTCTTTGCAAACCCACAGGAGCAACTCTGGCCCTTGGAAGGACATCACCCACTGTGGAGCTGCTGCAGCACACCCGAGGATTCAGCGTGGAGAGCCCTCATCTCCAGCCACAGGTGGAGCAGACCACTGGGAAAAGGGACTTCAGTGTGTGATAAGATTCACCAGAGCCCCTTCCACCTCTGGTAAGTATTTACAGGATCAGCCCATACACACACTCACATTCCAGGTGACAACCTGGCCCCACAGGCACGAGTCAGTTTTAGCCAGGGAGATCAGTGAATCCAGGGTTTAATTTGTAGTGTTTTTATAAATCCAGCAACATTTTATGTAACAGGACAAATACTTGTGATGATTTTAGCTTGAGTAGAGTTCTAAATAGGTTTGCTTCCTGACAGAATCAGCAACAGTCACTTGTAAGGGTTTACTCATTTTTACCTGGTCACAGTTCATTTACAATCAGAGAAACTATCCTATTTGTTGAGCTGCAAACACACAAAGGCATAGCAATCTGCTAGATGTTAGAAAATGTTCTCATGGGATTTGGGGTTTTTTAGGCAGGGAGGGTTAAATCTAACTCTGGTTTCAGTGGTTAAAATTAAAAAACAAAGTTATTTTTTCTTTTTTAGAAATGAAACATTATTGAGCTGTATGTTATGCCTAACAGTAAATGGCTAATACAGATATGTGTAGTGGAGTAGTGAAAAGAGGTGTCAAAAGAATTAAGAAAATTTTGAAGACTAATATGGAAAGATGTATGTAATTCTCTAAAAGAAAGGGTAAAAAAGAAAGCCTTCTCATATTCTTTGCTGCTACCAGTTTACTGCAGTTACCATTCTTACTTCGCATGGCATGAGGCATTCAGTGGTCTGATTACAACCACAGGAATAATATTACCATCCCTTACTTTCCTGCAGTGACAGGGAAGCAACACTCCTAGAATACCTTGTTTATGGGATGCTCTTGCTGTCTCCACGAGCTTTTCTTGGTTCTTGCTGCTGTTCTCTCTATGCCTCTACACACAATTTGTGTGTAACAATGTGCCTTTCCATCCTTGACCCTGGCAGGTCTTGTGCAGCCTCATTCCCCCTGACCCACCACCTTTCCCTGCTCACAGGCAGCTGCTGAGTCTCAAGCTCTTCACTGACTGTGAATGCAGTTGGGAACATTCTCCTCCCCCCCACTTTTAAGTTGGCTCTCAAAGCCCATCGCAGATGGTCTGTACCTCATACATAATAAAGATTTTTTTTTTCTTCTGAGGCGGGTTTCTCTGAATGTGAGAGGCAGACAGTCTGGCAAGCTTAGACCTGTGTTTTTATGTTTTTTTTCTAAGTGAGCCTTGAGGGATTTGTTTGCCATAGTTTGAAACCCCTTAACAGTGTAGGGAGCTCAGTAATATCTTGGTTCCAGAGGCTGGAACCTGATTTGTCCCTTTGATATTTTCTAAGGGGAAATTATACATATTGGCAAAATAGAGTTAGGGCCCAGCTGGACAGGGCAAAGAAGTTAAGCAGAAGCATTCCAGGGACTAAAGCAGTTGCTTTAGTGGTCTTCTAATGTGAGTATGGTAGGTGCTAACTTTATATGAGGGTTGCTTTGTGGTCACCTGTTATAGCTGTGTATTTTGTACTACTTGTAAGACTTTTTTTTCAGTGAGTTCCCTCTGTCCTATATTTAGACTTGAGCAGTAAAGTCTGTGTACCAAAATATCCCCAGGACTTCATGTGAGAGCCTAAGGAGCATTTTCATGCTGAGCATAACCCAGGTCCATGTCTGGAAATTTGCTTCATGGTCCAGGCTGCCAGTGGGCTCTGGGTTTCTGTTCTGCATGGAAGGTGCCATAGGGCTTTTCCTGATCTCTGCACTATGCTTTGGGAGCTGAAAATGTAGAACACATGTGGGAGGAAAGGAATGGAAATACATTCATACCAACAGTTTCAGCAGCTGTTTTGATCCCAGTGAGAAAGGATATGTCAAGGTGAGATATGGGGTTGAATGTTTTAAAAGATAAGGGAAAAAATGGCCTAAACTAAATTGGATTTTGTTCATGATGTGTAAAAATTTTTTACAGGTATTTCATTCCTCTGTTGTGCATGTTAAATGCTCTGTAAGGGTGTGTGTGTGTTGTTACTTATTGTATAGGAACAATGAAGTCCAAACCCAACCTGTGAACTGTAGAGTATTTGCTAAAATACTTTGGGGTTCAATTGTCTGAAGCTGTTGGCTCTTAGAGGGGAAAAAAATCCCACTGATGTCAGATAAGACTTTTCCAGGGCCTGAAAGGCAGCAAGAGAAAGGGTCTCTAAGAAATTAACAGAGCAAATAAAATCTTTTGAGAATATACAAGCTCCAGAGAACATTCCAGTTAGGCAACAATGGGCAGCAGCACAGGGCAGTCATAGACTCTTCCTTCAGAGTGGAAGGACCTTGGGAGTCATCTAGTCCAGCCATCTGCTCAAAGCTTGACCAGCTCTGAGACCAGGTGATTCAAGGTTTTGTTCACTTAGGTCATGAAAGCCTCCAAGCACGGAGACTGCACAGCCTCTCTTGTGCAGCCCCTTCCACTGCTTCACTGACTTCACAGCAGAAAGGTTTTCCATTATTTCTCACCTCAACCTTTCATGTTTCAAATCCTGTCTGTTGTCCCTCGCTCTCCCACCACACCCCTCTGTGAATAACGTGGCTGTGGTTTCTCCCCTTGGGTGTGGAGAGCTGTCCCCAAAGCCTCCTCGGGTCCCTTAGCCCCTTCTCACAGGGCTGGTGGTCATTGTGGGGGTCCTTCTCATTCTGCCTGCACTGCAGTAACCCTCAGCAGCTGAGGAGTGGCACAGGAGCTCCTGGGACAGTGCTGAGGCTGACCAGGCTGTCCCATGGGATGTTGGCACCAGGACAGGCTGGGTGGCTCCCTGTGAGCTGTGTGACTCTTGCCCAGCCCCCTTAAGGGGTGGGGTATTTTTGCTGACCAACAGCTGGAAGCAGTGCCAGGAGCTGATGCTGTTGGCTGGCCTTGGCCTTCACAGCACATTTCTGGGTTAACAGTGTGGCATTACTAATTTCAACTATTAATTTAGAAAAATATTAGCTTGGATTCAGAAATCATGTCATAGTTTAAATGCTAGAACATGTTAAAACACTGTAGAGTTTCTTTGCAGAGTGGTTTTTGAGCTGCTGAGATGCAGGTTTTAAGCATAAAACACTATGGTTAGAGATACACTTAGTCTTAAAAATTGTTAGGTGTCATGTAATTGCCTAACTTCAGGACCCAAGGCTTTAAGAACAATACTGAGTATCATGAAATTGTGATTTGATTTTAAAATTAAGCAACATTAATAAGATCAAGAGTCTGCTGCTTTTGTAAAGCAAATCTTCATCTAAGAGAGGTTTTTTCAAATAGTGAACCACATCTGTATATTCTGAAATGATAGCTGCTATTATGTGCTCATCTGCTTGGCACAGTAATTAAAGCATACGTTAATGCTCTGACACATGTGTTTAGAAGTATGGATTGAAATTAATCACCCTGCCCCTATAGAAATTGCTTGCCGAGTCCAACAGCATGTGTGTTGCTGTAGAAAGCTGAGAGTTTGTGTATTGTACATGGGTACAAGTTACATTTCATATATTTTATTAAATATAAATACAAAAATACATTTAATTTTATTAAAGATATGGCATGGGGTTATTTACATATTTATCCAGTTTGGGACAAGCATTTTCACAAGAAAACCTGCACTGTAATAGCCACTAAAGATGGAATTGTCAAGCTGCTTAAATGCTTCTTGAGGAGCCTTTGAGGTGTGTGCAAGCACCGTGTGAGCAGGGCAGGAGGAATTCCTGTCAGGCTGGCACATCCACAACGGGTCCCTCGTGGAGCACAGGGTGCAGGATGGTCCTGTGTGGAGGAGGCCCTTGGCTGCTGAGAGAGTGATAATTCTGCAGCCACTGATGAGTTTTATCTTAGATTTAAGCTTGCAATGTTGATTCCATCTCCTGCTTCCTGGACACAGGACACAGTTGTCCTTAGGGAGTCTCCAGTGTGAGTTTACAGCCCATGCAATTACCAAGTGAGGTGCCACCTCAGCCTGTACCACGGTTACTCTGCCTGCCAGAAAAACTTGGTGATAAATATCCACAAGATGCTTGAGAGGCCTCGATGTCACCCCTGCACCGGCCAATTCACTGGGTCAGGTTTGCTCTGTTATTTTACAGGCTCTGTGCAAGTCAAGAGCAGGTGCAGGACCTTCCTGCAGCACTGAAATGCACAGTGTGCAGCTCAAAGCTTCTGTCCCTGTTCCCAGGGCAGGGAACTGCTCTGCTTCCCAGACTGTGTTGGGAGCCACTGGAGAGCTGCTGCTTTTCCTGGTGGCAGTGTCCCCACCAAGGGCTCTGCTCCATGCAGTGAAGATCATGGACTGAGAGAGAGGAGCATTGAGCAGTGGACACAAAAAGAACAAAATCATTGTCTGAGGGATTGTTTGAGAATCGCTGCCCTTGCGAGCTTAAAATGTGTGCACAAAAAGTGTCTTGTTCTTCCCTGCCTACAGCTCCGACATAGGACCCAGTTTAAAAAAATTGATGTTTTTGCAAAACTCTGACTTCTATACTCTTAGTGGAATGCACCTCTTTGTGTGTTCAAGATCTTAATGCGTTGTGCAGGCAGCCTTTCTCTTACAGCTAATATTGATATTCTACCCCAGAGTTACAAAAACAGAGAAAAGAAAACCCTTACAGACTTTTACTGCTTCAGTTGATGCATATTTGCCAATTTCTGGGTGGTGAAAGTTGTTATTTTTATTATTTTTGCAGCGTATCAGCCTGGATGTAATCACTCTGTCAGGAGTGTGAAATTTACAGCAGAAATTATTTTAACACTGGAAAAGCTCTTACTCATCTGAACAATCATTCAAAATGCATGATGGAAGTCGCCAAGCAGAAGTTTTCCATCCCCCTGTCTGCAGGACTCCTGCAGGTCTTCTGAAACTTAAGGTAAGATTAAAAAACAACAAACAACTTATTTGCAAAGTAGAAGCTGGTGCAAAGCAAGAAGGTGTAATTCTAGAGCAGAGAGGATCGTTTGTGCATTGACCCCTGTCTATAGGAGCAATAGCATTGTTAGAAAATTTCAATGCAATATTTGTTTAAATAATCAAAGCAGAAAGAACAATATGCCCAAGTTTACTACCAGAATTAAATATATATGTGTATAAAGAAATTAGTATTAAAAAATGAAAGGAAGTATTAAGTTTTCTTTATTCTTTTGAAAATATCTGTCAAAATATAGAAGTATTTAACTATGAAAAATATTAGTGTAAGCAGGGAAAGTAGGAACCACTGACTAGGACAATGTATTTTGTCTTGCTTAGCTCCTGAGAAATAGCTGCAATATTTGCTCTGTGTACAGTTTATGCCATTGCTTTTCCTTAGTGCTTTTGGTTTGTGTTCTGTAGTGCTGTCCATTATCTTGCATTCGGTGAATTAAACTCTCCCGGTGTATTTCCTAATTTCTCTGTCAGTGCATACCGGCAGCTGGGGTGTCATCAGGATCCCTTCTACATGATTTTATGTAAAGAGCATTTTCCAGAGGCTATCAGTATGTTCTCTTATACATGACTTTTCTCCAGCTTGTTTCAGATCATACATGTAACTAAAACACATTCCAGAAACCTTGTTTTCTAAATGCACATTGGGGATAGTTGTTAATGTTGCAGGTGTTCCCATTCAGGGGAATATAAAATGCTGCTTATGACAAATGACAAATGATGAAATTTTCACTTTATAGCCTCAGGAGCTTGGCTTGGGCCTACAAACAATTATTTTTCATTTGTTTATAGACAGACGAGTTTATAATTAAGACAGTAATAGGCATAAGCATTCTTGCAGCCTTTGTAGCTCATCTTTCTTGTAAGCATCAAAGAGAATATTTGTGGTAGAACGCACAGTGGGGGAATCAACAGCATGCAGATTCATTTGTTTATTTATTTATTGAATCTGGTTATCCCCTATCCTCCCAT
This sequence comes from Petroica traversi, assembly GCA_025920805.1. Classification (NCBI taxonomy): domain Eukaryota; kingdom Metazoa; phylum Chordata; class Aves; order Passeriformes; family Petroicidae; genus Petroica; species Petroica traversi. The sequence continues at coordinate 5,743,235 of JAHLSL010000042.1, read as the reverse complement.
TATCTGTGCCTCTGCAATAAAGGCAAACATGCCTATTTTCTCTCTTTGCTATCACTCCAAATGCTGAAGATAAGAACCATAGTGGACACAAGTACCACACTGTGCACCCCAGAACACCAGAGGTATTAATGAACACAGGCAAAGACTTGTGTAACCATTACATCAGTGTCCTATTTCTGGACATGACTACTGTAAATTACCATTTGGCTGAGGAATCCATCGTGCTGATCTGGAGCCTGCTCTGCCCAACTGTGGATTACATCAAGCACATGAAAAAGCTGCCCAGGAATCCTGGCACAGACTGGTATTATTTTGTTTTGCACAGGAAATCTGTGTGTTCATGCATACATGTGTATGAATATGTAAAGTGGTTTGGGTTGCCCGTGTCTGAGGGCAGAGCCCTATATGTGGCAGAACTTTTAACTTCAGGGGTTTTCCATCTTTCATGTCAGCTCTCAGGCAGCTGAGATGAGCTGGAATGCCAGTCTTGGGAGGTCACTGGTGAGTGAGAGTTGCCACAACACAGTTTCACTGAGGGGTCTTGGAATCTATTATTTGATTCCTCTCAGCTTGGTCCAAACCACCTTGTTTATTGGCTGTGAAGCTCATTTATCTCTGCAACACCTGGGGACACCAGTTTGGGGCTGTGCATCTGATGAAAAGGCACTTGGGGGTCAGGAGCTTTGAGGCCTTAAACAATTATCTAGAGGGACGACTTCTATTGAGGAAATGTTACTATCTTGATGATTTTTGTCTTGGTTTATGTCTTTAGTTGTGCCAGCAGTGTTAAAAAGCTAAGAACTGTGTGTCCATATATCTTACACTGAATTTGTAACACAAATAGTATATCATAAAAATCTTCTTTTTTAAAATAGTGAGAAAGAAAATATATCAGCCTGGTTAAGACGTGGTTGTTCTTATTAAGAAAACAGTGAGTTACTTCTGCTACCTCTGACACATCTAAGTTAGTAATACATGTATCTCTTTAGGACTAGGCTTCAGAATAAATTGAAAGAACAGAAACTAAATTAAAATCTTCTAAAACTTGATCCTCATGTATTTTTAAGGAAGTCGTCTATTCCAAGAACTCTAATGTATGAAGACTTGTTAAAGTCTCCGGAGGCTGAAGTTCGTTTTTTGAGGAAGAAGCCCAGTTAACAATAAAATCAAGTAATGCCCAATGATATTGTCACAAATAATGAAAATAAATTTGTAGTCAGAACATCATCAGTGTGTACAATAAGTAATAGCTGAGGGGAAAGGCTGAGCCTATGCTTGTTAAATTGCTTGAAAGTTAATTTGGATTGTTCAGATGAAGAAAGAGCTTTGGTTGTGTGGGATTTTTTTTCTCTCAGCTACAGTTTCCTTTGTAATTCCACAAGAAATAGAATAATTTGGGATTGCCAGACCCACCTGTGAAAAGCAGATGCCCTGTACTCAAGTGATCTTCTCTCAGCTGGTGAGCAATGAATACAGAGAATGGACAGTGCAGTTGCTCCAATATTAAATTGCTCTTGCAAGCCTTTCAAGCTGGATTTCTTTCCAGCCCACAGGAAATGACTGATAATACTTTTTTTTTTTTTTTTTTATTCCCCAGAGAAGGAATGTGCTGGTGTAGAAATACAGTATATAACATAAAGATTAATACATATCCTAAAGTTAGATAATTGTAAAGGTATTGACTTTCTCCAACTAAAATGAGAGTTGTGAAACCAGAGAAGTTAATTGTGGGAGAGCCTGGTTGCCTCTTACTGTCATTTTTATCTGCTCTTTAGAATATTGCCAAACTTAAAATATCAGGGGTGAACTTTCAGTGCTGAGTGTATTATTCAGACTTGCTGCCATAGGCAAGTTCAGTCATAACATTTCACTTTTCCTGAGCAGAGGGCAGCCTTTCCTTTGGCATCTTTTAAATTCTGAGAACTTTGTGCTTTAACTATAACCTTTTTCTTCTCTAAAGAAAATCTTCATTTGTACAGTCAGATGGCTGATTCAATCTCCAGCTGAAAAATGATCACGGGATGAGTGGATGTTCCTTAGAATTCAGTCCTGTTCCTGATGGGTTTTAAAAAGCACCGACAGCTTCAGTTAAACACAGCAGTGGTTTTCAGAATGTGGCTCTTTGTCTCTGTACAGGATTCCTGTTCAGGAGGTCCTGTGAGAAAAGGCTCTATCAAACATTGGGGAAAAAAAAGAGATTTTATTTTAAGATTTTAAGGAACAAAAAGATCTTGCAAGAAATAGCATAAGAGGATGCTTAAACTGTCTGGGTAACCAGGAGAAAGGTAGAATAGCACTAATGGTAATTTAGAGTATTTTGGGCAAGTCATGATCTTTCTGGAAGATTTTGGTATAAGTCATGTTCTTAATTTTTCTTAAATATCATATTTTCTTAAATTACCAAGCAGGTTGCCAAGTACTTTCGTAGTCTCATAATATTATTTTGCTATTTCCAATAATTTGCTTATATTAGAAATCAATTACACCAATTTTTAAAATAAAAAATTATTAGCATATGTGAATTCTTATCCCATACCCAGCTAAAGTAAAACAAGTGATAGATAGATAGATAGATAGATAGATATAAAATAAGTTGATAATCCTGTATTAAAGCACCCAGAAGCATCATTTCCCTGTAGGTGATGAAATGAGATGGGTGGGTTTCTCTGCCTACTTTACAAACCTGCTCTGAATGAGAGTCTCTGGAAGTGCCCATATCCTCATCAGGTATGGCATCCCATGAAGTCCAGGAGATGACCCACACACTGCCTTTCCTGAGACTGGAACCAGTGCCTGTTTGCCTGGCTGGGAAGAGCTGTGCTGCTTTTAACAGGACAATTCAGGACACCTCTGGGCTGTCTTTAATTTGTGCCACAGAATCACAGAAGCATGGAGTGGGTTGAGTTGGAAGGGACCTTAAAGCCCATCCAGTCCCACCCTTCCATGGACAGGGACACCTTTCACTATCCCAGGTTGCTCCAAGCCACATCCAGCCTGGCCTTGGACACTTCCAGAGATGGCTTTTCTGGGCACCCTGTGCCATGGCCTCCCACCCTCACAGGGCAAAATGTCTTCCCCAATATCCCATCTAACCCTGCCTTCTGTCAGTGTGAAGCTATTCCCCCTTTTCTTATCACTTCCTTATCTTCAGGTGGCCTGAGACAGGGGACATCAGCTTTTAAGAAATCCAGATCAGATGCTGAGTAAAACCCCACCATTTCTGAGGTTATTTTCTTCCTTGTCTCACATTTTCAAAGGCTTCAGGCACTTCCAGCTTAATGTGTCTGTCAGGGGATTGTAGCTATTATTGAGATGAGTAGCAAAATAGGAGAAGGAGAGTTAAAGGAAGGTAGAGGAGCCCTTTTGCAGGTATATCAGGTATTCTTTGATTAAACCTAGGCCTGTGATACTCAAGATATGATGCTTGTATTTTGTTGAAAGGTTTTTTTTGATTTTTTGTTTGGTTTTATGGGAGGGAACTGCTCCTGCTCTGTGAAAACTCCAGAGTGCACACTGTTGTTGAAAAGTAAGTTTTAAGGACATGTTTTCAGTGTAAATGTGAAGCTGCTGGTCACATGCACACAGACTACCCTAAATTCATAGGTTCATTCAGCATTACTAAGAATACTGCTTATAGGATAGAAATTTCAAGAAAGTGCAGTGTATCTTTCTCCCATTTCTAGATACAATTTAGCAGCCTGACATGATTAATCACTTCCATGTGACCACTCAGCTCTCTTTGGAAGTGCTTCAGAAATCACAGGTGAGTTTAGGGCTCCTGAGCTGCTTGATGTAATCAGGATATGCATGTATAAAACTGGTTCTGTAGAATGTGAGTCCAAGTGATTACCTGGCCTCTGCTGGGTTTTTTTTTCAATTTCAATATTATTGGAAATAGTGTGTCCACAAAATTCAGATTTATTAAACTGGCTATAATAAACAATCATTAAAAAAAGACATGAAAGACGAAATAATTTTTAAGTGCATGTAGATTTAATTGTAATGGCTGTGCCATGGATGATTCTCAGACTCTGGAGTGAGGCAGAGGGACTGACATAACTTGCTCTGAGTATTCCCTGGATTAAAAATTCTTGCTGTTTGGATTCTGTCATGAAATGGTTGGCATCCCAACAGCCATGACAAGTGTATATGTTGGCAGGGAATTAAAAATGGTGGTGCCTATGAAGTTTAGCAGGAGGTTTCCTGCCTGGGGATGACAGGCAGTTGTAGCTGTTACAAATGCCATTCCCTTGACTGCGTTGCTGCTCATTTCTGAAACAAAGCGAGCTTGGGCACATGTTCCACTTTGTAATAGGAACTGCTACATTTGGTTTTCTTTGAGTTTTTTCTGACACTGGAGTCTTCATGTGCCCACTTCCCTTTTTTTTTCCTTGTTGTTTTTTAATAAATCAAATCTGACTACAAGATCTCTCTGCCTCTAAACCACAGTAAGCGCTGCTTGAAAAAGCGTGAGCCTCCCAAATTTTTTACCCTCAAGAGGAAATAACTGATTTTTTTGTTTGTCTTTGATCCAGTCTCATCAATGCAATTTTCCTTCTTCAAACAATTGAGCCTGCAGTTCATTATAGTGCAAGACTGGAACCCTTCTATTACCTTATTTTTAGCAGCAATTAAGTCAAGCCTTAAAATCACATTTGCAAAAAGAAAGGCCTGCACCAGTCCCAAATCTTAGAACTCAGCTCTTAAAATGTGTTCTCATTGAGGCTTCCAAGAGAGGGAGCAGCAGATTGAATCCCAGGACTTTGCTCTCCTGGATGTGAGTGTCATTTGTGGTGTGGCTTGCTGGTGTTTGTGGCAAAATGAAGGGTACGGTGACCCCGCAGAACAATTTAAATTCTGACATCCTCATTTGCAGAATTTCCACTTGCTCTGATAAAGCACTTTAAATGAGTTTTTACTCCTTTGAAGTGTAGCCCTGCTGTGCTCATGTCTGTCCTGAGCTGCTGTGCCTCTTTGGGTGAGGCAGCTCCCTGGGCTCACCTGGATCCCTGCCTGTCCTGGGAATCCTTCCTGGCCTCCTCCAGCCCCGAGTGGAGGGTGCAGGGTCAGAGAGCACCAGGGTGCCTCAGGCAGGAGCATCTGTGCTGGAGACTCCTTGGAGCTTCTCAGCCTGGGACAGTGAGGAGCTCCCACCTTCCGAGCCCCTCCCAGCAGCAGGGACACGGGGTGCTCTGCTCCCAGGCACAGCCTCTATTTATCGGAGCTTATGTACTTGATTAAAATGTAACTTCCTTTCAGCTTATGGAGCTTAGAAGCTCTTAGAGGCATGAATTAATGGAGAGATAGGTTGTGCCTGCTGGAGAGTCAAGGAGCTGTGCTGCAGAAGAGAGAAGTCGTTCTGCCAGGTGATTTGTTACAGTCAAGCATTGCCTGCAGAATTTTTCAAGCAAGAATGTCTATTTGCAGTTGGCACTGACTGGCACCATCACTTTTCATAGGACACTTACCATTAGAGAATCTTGTAGTCTTTTTAAACATGGCTGTTAGAAGTCTAGGAAAATAAATTCACTACTTAGGCAGGTCAGGGGTGAGGAGATTTGGAAGTGTCTGCCAAACTTGTGAGAGCAAAATCCTATCACAGTGACTGTGAGAACCCAACTGGAACTTAGAAAGAGGAGCATAGTTTGAAACATTGGATATTTTACTGTCATCGTACCCGCCTGAGATATCCACATGTTATGGGTAGTAAAGCTCTCTGAATACCCATATTAAAGTCTGCTGCAAAAATGTGGAGCCCTCATGTTATTTACCTAGCATGGTGTGCATGGAAGCACGGTTAGCATCAGGGATCCACAGAGAGAAACAAATCTGAGTAACAGGACCTAGAAATGGGCAGAGTAACCCCCTGCAAGGAACAAGGCCCCTGAGAATGCAAAACTGCCAGACCAAGATTTCAGGCCCGTGTGGAGGAGCTGAGTCTGTACATGAGTCTGACAAATGGGATAAAAATGGCAAGGTGAAGGTAGAGCTTTCTTACCCTTTCACCAGAAAAAATGGAAGAGTGATATAAAATTGCCGGGAATGAATACACAAACTCTGGAACAGTTGGGAAAAATATTTGAGGAAAATGTACAAGAGGTAGCAGAGGGATACTTTTCTCTAAACCCCAAAAGCAAGAAGCAGAGAAGAGGGTAGATGCTTGCATTGTGTGGTGGAAAATTCTGGCGTGCACATGTACGTTAGAGACATAAAAGATCTCCTAATTAGAGACAGGATCATTTGTGGGACATGTGATTCCAGTTTACAGGAAGAATTGCTGAGAAAAAAACATCTAACCCTAAAGGAACAAATCAAAGAACAAGAGCAGCTGAACTGTCCAGGGAAAGGAGCAAAACAACAGCCACTTTTGCAGGACACAGCAGAGTCCAGGAGAGAGGAAAGAGAGGGATGAACCTGTGAACAATGCACTAAAGTGAAGTAAGATATGGGCTGGTGGGAAGGGGGCCACGAGGGCAATGGGGCTGTGTCTGGCTGAGCAGCCTCTCCCCTCTTCAGCAGGGATGCAGGAGGCAGAAGGAAACCACAGGGCAGTGAAAGGACATTGATGAGGTGGACAAAGCAACAGGCTGTTCTGGAGCTCAGCATGCCTGAAGGAAAATGGAATCAAGGAGCCAGCCTTTAGAGGTCTCTGAGTTTGCAATCTCTAACTAGAGTTAGACACCAAATGTTTGCATGGAAAGCACAAGTGTCAAAAGGAAATTTGGGGTGATCCATTTGCATTTCCGAGAGAGGAGAAGGAGGAAGATAATGTTTGAAAGAGGCACCAGGAAGTCAGTCTGTCTGAGTGTGACCTGAATGTTACCCTGGTTTTTTGTGTTTCTCTATGCTGTTCTCTAGAGAAAAGCCAATTATATTTCAGAAGAATAGGGGCCTCTCATGTTGTTATTCATCATGTGGCACATGAAACACCAACACTAACTCCAAAACTGTGAGTTAACCTTGTGCTTTCATCACTTATGGTCATCTCATCACTAGGCTGGTGACTGCTCAAAGCTGCCTGAAAGTGGTTGAGCCCCGGACGACTAAACTTTTATACATCAGTACAAAAGCAGCAAAGAAGATGAGAAGGAAAACTGATTGTCCCTGGAGACACAGCATAGTGGTTTGGGTAGTCCTGCTTAGAAAGTCACTTGTGGCTTTTATAATGAGGAACTTAAGGTTTGAATTTTCAGACTTATTAGCTGTACACTTGTTTGTTTTTTATTAACTTAATATACTACGTGCCACATTTTCCTTGGGGTATTGAGTCAAGTGATGGATTCATCCAGTTTAGCTCTAAATGCATGGGCACTCTTTTTCATAAAACTTTGAAGAGATTTGGGTCTCAAATTTCCTGCAGGATTTTATTTTATGCCTGTATATTTTGGTACAGCAGCTAATGTTTTCTGTACTGTTTCCTTTCTGACAGTGTGTGCTTCTGGCTAATGTAGAGAGGGAATGTAGTTTTTGTTTGTTCTCTTTCTTGACCCGTGAGAATTAGAGTTGTCTTCTTATATGAGCAGACAGAGTTAAACCACTTTAGTCTACAAAAGAATCACTGGAAGTTTCCAATCCACTCGCTCTCTGCTTCAGTGGAAAGAAAAACAGGTTTTAAAAAGTCTGAGAAAGATATGGCTATTAAGCTAATCCAGTATACTTCATCAAGCTGCTAAAAATCTTGACTCTTAACAGTGATTAAATATAATTGCATCAGTAAAGGTGGTGTAAAAAAACCCCTGGCATTCATTAGAAGCTATCTTTAGGAAACCATGATTCCTTGACTTAAAAAGTTACAAGTAACATTGCTGTTTTATTTTGGGAGTGCTTTGAAGGTTTCTTAAATACAGGGTTATGTAGAAAGAATAAATAAACCCCAGCAGAACGAATACACAATTCTGAAGTAGTCTTCTATATTTCAATATATGTCTGCACTGCATGCTATTTATTTAAAAAGAAAATTTGGCATAAAACTGAAAAAAAAGTGGATAAATATTCAACCATCTTAAAGATCTGATCAAATAGTAAAAGATATTTGGAAGAAATAAACGAATTATCAAACCACCACCTATGTGCTAGATAAAATTGTCATAGGATGGAATAGAAGGACTCCTAGTAATTCAAATTAAAACTATTGAATTAGTTTGGTTGTTTGTTTTTTTTTTTGGCTACTCTTCAGTTTGGAAGGGAATCTGCTCTCTACTTTAAGAGCTGAAAAACAACGTTGAGAAACTTTTTCTCTTACTTTCATAAGTTTAAATTCTGAACTGTGTCAGAGCCTTAACACTGCACAATCTTTACAGAGAATTTAAAATTTCTCCAAGTTATGTGATCAAGAAAGCTCTTCCTAGACAGTCAGATGTTTAAAAATTCAGCAGTTTTGGTATAATGCAGAACACCACATGCTACTCTGTATCCTTGGGCTGAACTGGATATTTGCACTTTTGTGTTTGTTTTGTAGATCATGAAAAATTGTGTAAACTGAAAGAGGGCTGTAAAACCTCCTACACTGAAATACTGAAAAATACAAAATAATCTATTTCTTACATAGCTTTGTCACTGCCCCTGTTAAATGTTACTGCACATATTTATTGCAAGAGCCTGAGTTACTGGGAAGACAAAAGTACAACAGTGAGTCTTATTTGCTTAGAGAAATCACATACTCCCAATGTGATCCAGGGGAATAATTGTCCATTTTTTGTGAGTATTCAGGCAAAATGATAATTCTGAAGCAGAGAATGCTATTGATGATGTTTCCACTGGGATACTCAGTAAAAATGTATTTAGCTGTTTCCATAAACAGAATTTAAGCAAAGTTTAAGTTCAGATCAGGACTGTCCCGTGGTGAGATGCTGAACTAAGTGCTGATGTGTATTCTCTACATACTTTCTGTGTTTAAGTTATTAGAGATATTAAAACCATAAAAAATATGTTAATATTTTAATATTAGGGCATATATTGAAATATTCAAAATGAAGGCGTATATATAGGTAGATGTGCACTACACAAAAAAAGATAGTGTGGATGATGAAAAATTAGTCCCTTGTGAATTCATTATTTCTATTCTGTTTAACCATTTGCCTCTTATTTTGAGAATCCAAAAAAATATTTTTATAATTTGTGTTTGGCATTTTAACCCTCATGCAGTTTTGATTCACAAGTTGAAATCCTGTTTCCATGGAAATCAGCTGAATTGTTGATAAGCTTTGAATTTCTTCTGCAAATTAAGGCAACTGGGGAACATCATCTGGGCTGATTCTGTGCTTAATGTCAGACATTAAGGACATTTTTCCCTTTTATTCCAAATGAATGGGAGCTGTATTTTGATTATGATTTAAGTCAAAATTCCCAAATGTTACTGCAACAAGTTCTCTTTTATCAAGGGAAGTGAGGGTATTTGATACCATCGAGTTACTTTTTGCATGACAGCCATCCACAGCTTCCTCAGCCAGGAGCAGCAAATCTGCCCCACACCATAAACACCAGCAATGGGTGGAGTTTTTCTCTGATTACTTTCAGAACGGTTAGAGTAAAAATAAACACTATTTTTTAGAAAGTTAAAAAAAAAAAAAAAAAAGCTTGAGAATCAAATATTAAAAAAAATAATAAAAAAATAGCTTGAGAAGAGGGGTTTAGGCTAAAATTATTTTATTAGAATAGTCAGGAGAAGTGAAACTCCAAGCACCAGCTCTGTGTTTGTTTAGCTCTAACTCATAACTGGAAGAGGTGGATGGGGTAGGAATTGGCTGCCATGGGCAGGGGGGGACAGGAATGCCATCATTTTCTGCTCTGCAAATGTCTGTCCCAGGCCCTCGGATGGGAGGGTGGCAGTGAAAGCAGACCCTTCCCTGCACTGGAAATGCCAGGTGCTGGACTTGAGCAATATTCACATTCTGAGTGTATTTCTGGCTTTCCTAATCTTTGATCCTGCCATGGAATCCGTGGGGGTGCAAAAATCCACCCACACAGATCCGACGTCAAAATCCTGGCCTTAATTATTTACGGTTTTGTTTGGACAAATTACTGTTCTCTGTTCAATAAACACAGTTATTACCAGAAATACAGAACAATCTAAAACATACAAATATACGTTAAGTAGGTATGAATTTTTTTTTAATAAGGGTCATACCATTATTAATGTGTTTTGAGACTTAACTGAAATTCTCATTTCTAAGTCTTGCCCCGTGCTGCTTTTCACCTGACAAGACTGGCCTGGATCTATGACAATTAATTCTCAAAAAAAAATGAGTTCATCATGTTTATAACCTGAAAGCCAGCCTAGAATGAAAAGAACATCCAGCTTTATATATCTTGCACTAAGACCCTACTGATTTGTTAAACTGCAGATGGACTGTAAGTTTTCTGCACTAAGGTGGCACCCCCTTTTTTTACTGTCTCTGGGCTCTATTCGTGATTCCAACCATCTCAAGTTAGACTATTTTCACTTGCATATAACAGAAGAGGAATCTCTTAGAAAAAAAAAAAAAAGCATTAAACAGGAACAGTAAATTTCATGAAACAAAAATAAAATCAGAATCTTACAGCAAAATCAGACATGCCAGAGTCACTGCAGAGCTTGGCAATGCCAGGCAGCACCATTCTTTAATTAAGGAAAACTTCCTGAATTTTATGTGTTTCCCAAAGTCTCTCTTTCCTTCTTTTCATTTTACTTTTTCCTGAATTTTTAATCATAAGTTAATGCTGATATAATTGCTGACGTAATGCTTACAAATTGGTTCCCATCAGTTGGGTATTGCTTTAAATTTGGACGTTTTTCTTGTGGTTTTCCTTACTAGAACTGTGTATAAAAATATGCTCTCTTCAAAAGTTCATAGGCAGGACATGACAGGCCTGGTCATTTCACTTCTTGCATGTTCTCAGTTGGAAGTCAACTGAAAACCAGCAGAAGCTCGCAGGTGATTCCTGTGCCTGCTTAGAATTGTTCAAAACTGAGTTTTGTTTGAAGTTAAAAATCTGTACCCCATTTTTCAATGAGGTGCCAGCCAGGGGCTCTAAAACATGCTCCTAATTATTTGCTTTTGACTGTTGAGACAGTAGCACTAGTTTTGATTTTCAAGTTCATCAATGCTTTTGGATCCAAGATATCAGTGGAGTGTGTTATGGATATGGATTGCAGTCCCAGTCTCAGTGTCTGAAGCAGTTCCTAGAATCACAGGAAATATTTGTTTTGCACATGTTATTATTGAGGAAAACCAAACTAAAATAAAAGTGTTCCAGAATGGAAAAAAACTTTCTAGTAAAAAAATCACATTTGTGTGAGTGGGCTATCTGAAAATGCTAGAACCTCACAAAGCACAGCTTTTCTCTCTCAGCAGAAGCAGTATACTTGCTTCTCACTGAAGAGTATTTGCAGTTTTCAAAAAATTAAATACAGCATTAGGATTTTTTCAGGTTATTAAATAATGCAAAACACCTTTTCTAGCTGGGTACAATTCATATTTCCAAAGTCATGGTTATGTCTGGTACTTAATAAAAAAATCTTCTCAAGCTTTCAGAATTGCATGTTCTAGAGCTTTGGTTCTCTGCAATTGGTGTAGGAATTAATTGTTTTTTAAGCCTCAACTAAACTTCTTGAGGGGTTCCTCTGTCTCCTCCTGACTGAGAGGAATTGTAAGCTAAGGCTGAGGGTCCACGTAAGGCTTTTAGAGATGAGAAGATAGTTTCACAACAGGGAAGAATTTTACATTTAATTATTTGTACAGTTGGGTTTTTTCCCTGCAGAATTACCAGATTCTATCGTGGCTTGTATGGATCATTTTCTTAAAAGATTGTGAGCCAAGGTTCAAAAAGCACAGGTCTTTTTGGAAACGACAGTGTTGAAGAGCCAATCTAGAAAACTTCCTGATAGCCTTTTCAAAGATTTCAGAGCATTCAGCTCTGTGTAGGAGATCCACCTCTTAAACTGTCTCAGGCTGGGATACAAAAGCCCAAACTTAACACCTTTCAATCTTTGACCTACTTCAGTTTTTATAAGAAATCGCTATAAACATGTACTTCTCAATTAATACAAAGTGTTATCTGATAGTTTCCCACAGTAAAAAAAATTTCTGCACATATATATCCATATGGGAAGCACGGGGGATATGGTACAAACAAGAAATGTGTTTCATCTTTCAAGCTACAAGTAGATTGTGGCTTTTTAAAATCTGCAGATTTTCTCTGTAAATTAATCTTCCGGTGTCTTTTGTTGGTGTCTTTCAAGTTCTGTCAGCTTCCAGCCAGAAAGCTAATGATAAAGCTTCAGAATTGCATTCTTTTAAAAGAAGAAAATCAGGGTAGGCATCTGTAGTAGTAGTGTAATGACACCAAATTTGCATGTACAGTTTAAAATTATTTGCCTAAATGCTCATTCATTGGCACACAGACATTTTCTTCAGTGCTTTATCTACATATGATGTTTTGCAGCACCAGTCTGGCATCGTTAGATATCTACCCGCCAGCATTTTAAAGATTTTTCCACAGAGCCATAAAATTGCACCTTCCTTGTTGAATCTAAAATCCAGCCCACCTGTAATAACAGAGCAGTGGAACATTACGGATCTCCCCTGGATGTCTGCAGTGCAGTGAGCTGGGGTGGTTTGCCTTCACACTGAAATAAAGGTCGTGTCCTAATGTTATGCCTTCCTGTTTAAAATGAATGGCTTGTAAATGTTTATCTCAACTAGAGGTGAGAATGTGGTCTAAGTCTGTGCTCTCCAGTTCCCCCTTGGAGAAGCCGTGCAGCGAAACAGCTGCGTATCCCTTCATGTCCTTCTCTCGCTGTTAAACATTTACATCTCTGGCTTCAGCTCTTTGCCAGGTTTCCCCCTGCTCATGTTTGGATTCCAGGTTGAAGCTTGCAGTAGTGTTGTCTGGATTTATAGTGGGTTACATTGTTTTCTCCAGGAAAGAGCCCAGTGCAGAAGGACTAAGAGTCCGTGCACAGCCTCATGCAGTGTAGAGTTTCTTTGGTTCTGCCAATAGGTATTGCAGTGTAAAATGTCTGGAGGCTCGCTGGGGCTACTTCTCTAGAGACAGGACCAAAATATACAGTACACTGGCTTTCATTTTGCTGTTTTTGGACAGTCAGGGCTGCTTTCTGTTTCCTACAATGTTCCAATATAACCAAGTCACATGTGCTTGGTAATGGAGGCTTCTGAGACCTGGGGCTCCTGTAAAAAGGAAAAGAGCAAAGTAGTATTTACACAGTATAATAATTTTGATTCGCTAATGGGCTGTGAGGTGGGTGTTATCATGAACTACTGTGCAGCAAGAAAGGTTCCTAACACACGTACCAGCTTACTCATCTCCAAATCATTGCAGATAACACAGTGTTTAGTTTCTAATTAGACTTGTGTTGTGCTAATTCTCGTGAGCAGTGCAAGTGATTGACGTGCTGCATTTTAGTGGCAAGTGGCAGAGCAGCTGAGTGCAGCTCAGCAATGAAGCAGCATCCAGCTGCTGAGGAAAGCTCACCACTCCCAGAGCCTGATTTGCAGGATTTACACGCTGATTAGTGTGGCCTTGCTCCGAGGGGAAGGAGGAAATAAAGGCACACAGCCTTCAATTAGACTAATGATATTCTACTCCTAAAAGGGTTAGGAAAGAAACGTCTAACTGAAAATAAAAGTCCAGTGTGTAACAGTTCACAAATTATGTATTTACTTTGGATAGTTTTTTTGCACTGTTTCTTAGGAGAGAATGGACATTATTCTTTTTCCATGCCTCAGTCCCCTGTATTTAAAATACAGATGGTTCATCCTAATAGCTGTTTCTGTACATGTAAGTATTAAGTGTATCCTTCAAGGCTGTGAACTGTTTCTTGATGGAACGTGCCAAAACAGCATAGGCATTTTATGTAACTGAAATGATTTCAGAATCATTTTTGCCAGCACTTTTCTTTGTGGCCAGCTGAAGTCAATGTTTGGTAGTGCAGTTCGGCTGAGGAAATAAAAATAGCAATATGGATTTGATATAGAGAGTCTCACTGAGCTAGACTGGGTTACTGTAAGAAACATCTCCTAGCTTAAACCTTCTAATCAGGACCAAATCCCTTCAGTCAGATTCTTAATTTAAAGTTTGGCTTTTTCAAACAATCATCATCATTGCATTCAGCACTAAGAAGGGCTGGATCTGTGACTCTTGGATGTCATTCATGTAGCATTTGATGTTTTCACAGCCTTTAAAGCTCCTGTGAGGCCAAGCAGAGCTGTTCCTCTTCTTCAGGGCTTTTTTCAGGCTCCCCATACATGTGTTAAAGGGGAGGGGCTGGCTAAGGAGTGGCATTTTCTCAGGATGATCAAGCTGTGGCTTGCTGCAAATCCCATCTGCCCTCTCCCCATGCAGCACTAGAGGCCCTTCCTGGAACAGGCTCCTCAGGGATTTACCTGCATAAGGCTGCCAGTACGGGGTCACTGGAAAGGCAGATGGGACACATGATGACAAACTTGGACCAGTTGCATTTGGCAGAGAACGGACGTGGGGAGTAGGATAGTGGCTTTATGGGTCAGAATTTCTGTTTAAGTGGTATTCCTTATGAATCTCATCCCCAGACAAACAGCAAATATTGTAGTGCAGATAGCAGTGATGCTGTGCAGGGGCTGGGTTTTCAGAATTGCCGGGTGGGCACTGCAGGCTGCAAAGACTGTGTTTGTTCAAACTGTGGAACAGATAAAGGTATTTGCTCCTGTCTGTGTGCTTCAGCCTGCCGGGGATACTTTTTTGCAGGCTGTGTAAAGAAAGGTCAGATTTTGTCAGTTGACGTTGGGGTGAATTAAATTAGACTTGAAAGCCCAAACAATATCCCAGGTAATAAAAATATTGAAGTAAGAACGACACATTTGTCTTCTGCTTGAGAAAGGAAGGTGTAGGGCAACCCAAACTTCTTATACTGTTTTGTCTCTCTCAGCAAATGCAAAAAAAAATGGTTCTGGACTTGGCGAGAGCCTTAGGAAACTTGGGGGAAAAAATCATTAGGCATAAACATTCACTTGACCCAATTATGGACTACATGTTTTAAGTATTTGGACTTGTAAAGTGCTCATGCTTTGTAATACTGAGTAAAAATGTTCTGCTACTTGCTGAGAAGATCAAACTTGTCTTGGACTCCACTGGCAGTGAAACCAGGCTTGCTACAGATTTGTGTAGCAGATAAGGTCATTTACTCATATTTCAGTTATGGTTTTTTCCAGTTTCTCTTCCTCCACTGCTCTGTTAAAGTAGTGCAGCTGCCTGGAGTGCCCTAGGCATTGAAAAGGCTTGAAGCACTAAAAGGAGAAATTTCGGGTCCTTTTCTTAGTCAAACAGTTTTTTATGTACCAAGTACAGTATTTTGTGTTGCCCAAGGAAATGGATATCATTTACTATTCTTTAAAATAAGACAAAAGCCATTCCAGCTCTTCTTGAAGCCAGTGAGAACATTCCACTTGCATTCAGTGGGAATTTGCAAGCAACCCCTGGTGCAGTTTCTGTCAGAGCAGAAGAAAGCTGAGAGCCCATAGTATCATGCAAATGTGAAATGAAAGAACTTGGTGCTGTATCATTTGCACATTTCAGAGAGAAACTGTCTTGGTTTTGGAGGAAGAGTCCCATAAACTTGTTACTCAGGACTCACACATCATCCAGAGAAAGAGTCCAGAGAAAGAAGTGTGCAGCTGCTCTCCAGCCTGGTACTGTTTTGTTTGGGTGTGTGTTAGAGCAGGGGAAGGAGTGACCTTCTTGTCCTGGATGTTTCCTTCAGTCTGCAAGGTGAAATGTCAGCTGCTGTTTGAATGTGTAATAATCACCACTAAATCTCAAAGTCTAAAATACTTGCTTGTGCAAAGCAGAGATTGAAATGGAAGAGCTCCAAGGAGGACATCTCTTTTTTTAAAGGGAGTTTTCCCCTGGGATTTCCCTGCCACAAGTCAGAGAAGTTTGGCTGCCCCAGAGCTGTTCCCTGTGCACCTGCTGCTCACCTGAGCAGCCCTGGAGAGGGGAACCCAGCACTGGGACATGTGCGAAGGGAAATATATGGGTAAATGTACCTTCCAGACACCTGCATCAGCAGCATGGAGCAAAAAGAAATGTCTCATGTCCCTCTGCATGAGATCAGCCTTAAAATTCTCCTGAACAATGAGGCTTCTCTCAGCTGTGGAGAGCCTGGGGGCTTCTCAGGCATTCCTGCACTTCTCATCTTATTTTTGTTGCACCTTGATAGAGATAAGACTGATTATTAGATCCTCAGCTTTAGACTCCCTGCAGTTACTCAGCGCACAGAGTTTACTTGATCTATCATTTTCCATTCTAGCCTTACAGTTTGCTTTAGGGAGATTATATTCCTGCAGCTACTGGCAGAATTTGCCTACAAGGAAAAGACATGGTTGTGAACTCGATGGGATGTTATTCATGTGTAAATCATTTCATCTCTTCCAAATAATGACCACTGTCATTTTTCACAATATATCTTGCCTTAATATTGGAAAACAATCACTGATTTTGGGTGATCAGGTTCAGCAATCTTCAGAGGGACCCAAAATCTTTAGAAATTGCTGTTAGGGAAGATTGTATCTTCTAAAAGCACATTGCCCCAAGTTTTGAAAATGTCAGGCTTGCATCAATATTCATAAGAAACCCAAGCTCAGCGATATTTAATGAAAGAATACCTTTATGGAAAGTACATGCACCACAGATGCATTTTAGAACCTGTTTGAAATAGATGTGTAGACTCTTATGTTCACAGAAAGGCAAAAAACTTAGCAAACAGAAGCATCTGAAACTGGGAACAAGCGTGTGGGTCTTTTGCTACTGGATCTGGATTTTAATTAAACCTCTGTGCTGCTGTCTGTCCTGTGATGAGGTGACACCTCAATCTGCCACGCAGACATCAGCACAGAATGGTGATGAGAGGCAGAGATGTGGAGAACCAGGGACCAGAGGAAACCTGGAGTCGTGCCTGATATGGCCCCTCACAGTGGTGGGTGGTGGGGCTGCCTGGGGTTTTGGAAGATGAGCAGAATCAAGGAAAATACCAAAGAAGGAGAAATTATTCTGTAACATTCCTGTTCTCACCCAGCTCTAAGTGAAGTTGCAATGTATGTGTGCTTGTGTTGGTCTTCATGCTAATGTCAGTGAACCAACTCTTCCACAAGGGTAGAAAACACATGTTCTTGCTGGCCACGGGAGGAAGCAATTCTCTGGTGTTTATTCTGATTAATTTAGAGGCATTTCACAGGGCATTTTCCCAAATTCTCTGCTAGTATGAACTGGCACATCATCACTTTACTCAATGAAAGCTTATGCCAATTTTTGTGGCAGCTGATATGGCCTTGGTGAAAAACAAATCATTTGTCCCCAGTTCCTGAGTAACCAAAAGATGGAAAGTTTTTGTTAGGTTTGGATTGGGGCTTTCTTTTAATGTGCACACTCCAGGTGAGTTGGCCTAAGCCAGTGAGGTGTCTGTGTATGCAGATGTTGTAACCCAGCTAAAAGATGTTTCTGGTTCAGCTGAAGAAGGGGAGCAGGAGAAGGGTTGGCAAAGTAGCCATTAAATCCAGCAAAGCTTCTAGCACTGCCAGTAGTCTGGAGGGTGGTTCAGTTCAGGAGGTTCTAAACAACTGCTAAAGGAGCAGTGCAAATATTTTCCTTCCTTTCCTATGTAATGACATGGTTTGTTTGCTGTTGCTTGTTTACCTGTTCTGCATGGTATGCCACATTTATCAGTCAAATAGACTGTAGGGGGTAACAGTACTTTAATGATGATATTTTGACTTTTGCTGTGTTTATTCTCTGTTTTCTGGCTAAATTCATACTCACATGGCTTTTTCTTCTGCTGTTCCAGCATATCTGTCTCAGGCTGCCCCTAAAAAGAAGAAGCAGTAATCTGGCAAAACGAACTCAGAGCACACAAAGAGGAGCCACTGGAGACTCATCTGCAAGGTGTTCAGGTATTTGCTCTTTCATATCCTACACCAGTAATTGGTGCACATGTATGGTGTGCTCTGCAGTTCTTGTTCTTGTTAACTCACACAAATTGGGTGATAAAATTACATAAATAAACAAAAAGTCATGTGAAAGATGGAAGTTGCTTAGTCAGAATGTCCCCATGCAACTTAAAGATAGAGCTGGGTTTGAAAAGGTAGTTCAATACACATTGCTGCTGCTCTCCATCACCTCTGTTAGCCAGGTCACATTTTACCATCTGTTACTGCCCAGAGCACTGATGGCCTCCTGAGAAGTAGTGGAGAAAGAGGATCCTTCAGGGACATCCACTGGAGCAAAGCAAACAGCCCCTGGTCTACTTCAGGGCTTGTGACATTTCCAAGGCTCTGTGACATTCCCTGTGGCCTCAGGAATTAGATCCTGGGCTAGGCCTACAGTGAGGAAGAAATCCATTTTGGTTCCCAGAGATGCCAGAGGTCCTGTGTCAGTTGCCAGGCCTAAAGATTTTTGTGAGCTTTAGGTTCTGTGTATGTCCTGTAGAGAGCTGAAAGAAAACAAGGCAATTACAGTTCTTCTCTGTGCAGAAATGAGACTTTCTAGTTGGAAAGCAAGAACAATCTAGAGAAGTGTTGTTATTTTCTAGATAATAGGAAAATAGATTTTTATTTTATGAATACATACAGGAGAAAGTAGCACAGCTCTGTTGAGTCTATGTTCCATGTCTCAGAAGCAAGGAGAACACTTGTGTGATTCCTTTCCATGCTCCATGTGAGCAGGTGATGACAGACATGCTATGGATGTACAAAGTGCCAGCTTAATGGCAGCATATAATTGCACACATGTTTGTATGATGATGTAAGTGCAGAGGCTGGCTGTACACAGCTTTGTAGCTGATTAATTGGGGGAAGCAAATGAGCTGCTAATGGGAATAAATGTAAGAGTTGTGCTTGCAGAGTGCACCAATTCCAAGGTGCATTCAGAGAAAATATTTTATTTGTACAGTCGTTGCTGTCTTATGGTATCTCATTGCAGTGATTAAGCTGTTATAATTAACTGTTGTTCAGAATTAAGTATTTTGAACAAATCCACAAAAGCAGAGGTACCTCCTAAGGGTGTATATTTAATAGTTATATCACTGATATGTGAAAAACCACTCTTGTTGAGTTTCTCTTGTTGAATGTTATATCTTATGTGATTGTCTGAAAAGCAGATGCAAGTAAACAGCAAAGTCACTCTGGGTATTATTTTAATTCCTGAGCTACACAGTCTATCAGCTTGCAGATATTTATTCACATTGGTATTTTTTTATGTGTGCATTCCCATGCTTTTGGCAGTGTGTTCATAGACACTCTTGATGTACTCTTTCAGATTCTGCTACCAAACTGCATCTGGGACTTTGTGCAGTTTGCTTCATCTGAGAGAACATCAGATAAATTATATGGAAAGTTGATAGCAAATCCCAGATTACCAGGTTTTGCTGCACATAATGCAGATGTAACACATGGGACCAGTGAATGATGGTATAGTATTATTAGTACTCTTCCTTTCTTTGCCATTCAGTATTTGGTCTCCTTTTTTCTTTTCTTTTCTTTTCTTTTCTTTTCTTTTCTTTTCTTTTCTT
>JAHLSL010000042.1:5642874-5723688 GCA_025920805.1 Petroica traversi | reverse complement strand
TTCTTTTCTTTTCTTTTCTTTTCTTTTCTTTTCTTTTCTTTTCTTTTTTCTCTTCTTTTTTCTCTTCTCTTCTCTTCTCTTCTCTTCTCTTCTCTTCTCTTCTCTTCTCTTCTCTTCTCTTCTCTTCTCTTCTCTTCTCTTCTCTTCTCTTCTCTCTCCTTTCCTTTCCTTTCCTTTCCTTTCCTTTCCTTTCCTTTCCTTTCCTTTCCTTTCCTTTCCTTTCCTTTCCTTTCCTTTCCTTTCCTTTCCTTTCCTTTCCTTTCCTTTCCTTTCCTTTCCTTTCCTTTCCTTTTTCTTTTTCTTTTTCTTTTTCTTTTTTTACTTTTTTTTCCAGCATTGGGCTTCCAATGCAAATGGTTGCTTTGCCATGGCATCCCAAAAAAGTAAAGTCAATGGTGAATTTTTGGTTTTTACCAAGTGTTTTAGAACCTTGAGCCAGCTCATTAGCCTTCAGCAACATCCTCAGTCTGACTTTAGAACTACAGTTTTCTCTGTAAGAACAGGAAATGCTGTCAGAATCTCCTAATGTAGACTTAGGAAATGTTTCTATTCAGCTTTGAAGAGTGATACTATTTTCTTGTAAGAAGATTAATTGTATCTAAATAATTTAAACTTTTAATCCTTTTGAAAATAAATACACTTGAGATTAAAAGATGTTCTACCACTCAGTTATGCAGTTCCTTCAAAAGAGTTATCACTTAAAGGCAGGAGAAACAAGCCTAACACCAATTTTATTATCAATAGATAGGAAGAATAATACCTGAGAACATTCCATAAGATGAAATTATGGGCTCATTCTGTACCCAAAGGTAGTGAGTGGTCCAATCAAACATCCAGTGTTTTAGATGAGAATTACAGACCTTCTTTAACGTTCTGCAAACTCATCATTATGAGGAAAGTAGACTATGAATTTCAGACTGTGATTGTTCCTCAAAATAAGAAAACACTAAAAGTCAGATTTTCCTCTTAGAAATTTCAGACTGTATATGATTTGGGTAACTATGAATAACAAGCTATTTTAGAAAGGAATTTTTTCCTTCTTTGGGGAAAAATGTACTTAATGCTTTTTGCAAACATGTCATGTTTCTAATGCTACCCTGGTACCCTATTTTCTAAGCAAATTCAGGTATAACAGAGCTACTTCAAGTGCTGCTGTTACACAAATTTTATGTAATTTTGGGACCTGAGAAACTCGAAATCAGTATTTTATCACAGTATTTTATCACAGTATTTCTAGAAGATTAGGTCATTTTAAAAGGATCTTTTCCTAATTATAAAACTTTACAAAATGCTCAAAACCCTGGTAATTCTCATTCCAAAACACACTGCATTGAGCACAGGAAGAATCGGTATCAAATAACTAACAGAGAATGTGGTGTTGCTGGATCTGGTAACCAAGGCAATGGTCCCAGGCAGTGCAGGAGGGTCAGTTCCTTCTTTGGAGCTTTGGTTCTGCACTGAGTGGTGACCATGATGTAGGGAGCTGTTAAGTTGGAAAGTTTGGATGCTTTGTTTCAAAACTGTGGCTTTTCACCTCTACACAGCCCAGACAAGCAGTTCCTGATGCAAAATGAGGACTAGGGAGGATTGGTTAGTGCAATGTCAGCTGTAAAATCTAAATGCAATGATGACACTGAGGAGGGAAATAAAATAAAATTGGGGACAGCCTTAACTGAACTTCTGGTCTGTAAGTTTGGTTTCCTTGATAATGTGCAAAAGCAGGAATTTGGGTTATTTTTTCCCCTTTTATCTTACTTTTTTGTGAAGGCTGGGTGCTCATTGGACCTAAGTAGCATTTATTGAAGAGTAGTGTGGGGAGGGAAGAGACTTGCAGATACAAATTAATTCTGAATTATAGTGACTCATAACTGACAACAAAACACCCAGGAAGAGACGTGAGACAGGGTGAGATGAAATGAGAAAAATCATGAAAGAAGGGGCAGATTTATGACTTACTGGCCTACAGATGGGATGAGAAGATATGAGTGGAGAATGAGTTTGTCAGGCAGAGTCTGCTGAGGGACAAGGAGAGGGTTCACAGGACACATCCCAGCCTCCTGTGCACAGTGGGAGGATTGATTTAAACCATGGGAAAATCAGTATTAAAAATGATACAAAGATGGGTTAGATCCCAAACATCAGAGGGGAAAATCAGTGTTAAAAATGATACAAAGATGGGTTAGATCCCAAACCTCAGAGGGGCTAGACTTTTCTCTCCCTACACTTAATAAAACAAAACATGAACAGTTCAGGTGACCCTGAGCCTGCAGCAGTGCATGCAGACCACACACTCCAAGAGAAATCTCTCCTAATAAAACCATGTCAGTCTGCTTTCAGTGCTGGTCATGCAGGGCACTTTTCAGCAGTTTAAGAAAACTTCTATATGGCTTAGAATAAAGACAGGAGGGAAAATTCTCGCCTTCAGTCTAAACAATTCAACTGTTTTCTTAAAACATTAAGATTTGTTTTTCATCCGTGAAGTGAAAGCATGTTTCCATGCAGCCACACACTTCATGCTTACTGCAGCCAAGGCACTGCAAATGGATTATAATTGGTGGAATTGATTGCCAAGTGTGTTTGGGTGAAATTTCAGTTAGCAAAATTATAACCCATTTCAAGATTCGGTATCTTAAAATTCTCACCTGAAAGATGAAAATAAAACCTTGGGCTGTTCACAAAGGCCTGTACAAATCTGTGAAGTTTCTGTGTTACTGTAGCCATGGCTCTCGCCCCTTTTCTAATTTTGCTCTCGTATCCTGTACAGAGAGATGAGGAGAATCGTTTTGAAGAAATGCACTAAAGTCTGTTCTTTAGTTGAATCTGCAGAATCAGTTGGCAGCCTTTTGAATAAAACTTTTCTGGTGGAATTTCTTCTTACATATGATTCTGATAGGAATAGACATGAGTGGGGAAGAGGCAAATGTGTGTTTCTCACAGATTCAATCCTTTTTGCTCTGTGATTTCGCTAAAAGTACTAAGGACTCATCTGTGCAGGTGGAAAGGTTGAATTAAAAGTCATTAAACTTGGTAACAGAGCAGTAGAACTTGAGGTGATCAGTAGAGCAGTTTTGATTTGGTTGGATGTATGAAATTTAATTTGGAATATAAAAGTGAACTGCATTAAAAAATCTTTTATTATTCTTTAACTATATCTGGAGCTATTTAGTTTTGGGTGGAACTGAAAAATGGGTAGCTTTTCCCTTAAAATGGTAAAGTTAAAAAATTGTGAAACCTTTTTGCTCAATTTGAGCCAGCGGGCTGAAACAGGATTTGGTTAAGCCTCAGTGTGTAATACTGTGCATTTGGTTTAATTATTGCTGATCACTCATTCCACAGCAGTAGGCATGGAGTCAGAGTTCCCTTCAGGAAGGGCTGGAACATCTGAGCTTGGTGCTGGGACTCATCCTGCAGCAGGAGGACTGTCCAGCTGCTCAGACTGGCACCTGTCCCCAGCCCCGTCTAAACCCAAATGCCTAAGGAAGTGTGTAAGGACAAGGAAATTGTAGATCACATTTCAGCTAAGTGATCTCTTGGTGCTCCCCCACCCCAGAGAAACATGCAGCCAGGCATAGTTTATTTCTCATTAGCAACTGAAGTGGATTTCTGTTCTGTAAACTTGCCCGACCTCCCTCTGAGCCTTGCAGCCTCCCTCACAAGGAGTCCTCCAGCAGAACACACCTGTTGTGAAGAGCCTCTTCGTTCTCATTTGTTTTGAAACAACCTCATGCTAGCTGGAGATGAAAGGATGCCTTCTAGAATCTGACAGTGAAACTTGAAAAGTATTTTTTAAGATTGTACTTTTGAAATGTAATTCAATTCAACCTAATTTAGGCATTAGGTTAGTGTGGTGGATAGAGCACAGATAAGTAATCCAGAACCAGGTTGCCTTGTGAGTGAAATAACTATAACCTAAGGGGTCTGTGCTTCAAGACAAGTGAAGTCTTACAGCCATATCAGTTTTAAGTGTGGTCATATTTGGTTCTAGCAGAAAAACTCCTGATGGGTTCCAGTTAATGAAGCATTTGAGCATGGTTTAACTCCTCTGTGCACTTCTGTCCCAGTTATGCTGGGATGCTACGTGGGGGTGTTGCTCTGGAGGTACCTCCCTGTTTGTAAAATTTAATCCTGTTGCAACGCTTATGGTGGGTTTTTTTTGTTTGCTGTATAAACACCATTTGATTTTGACTTTGCTGTCCTGTGTTAGATGGTGTTTGTTTTGTGTAGAGCCCTGATTCTAAGGGAAGTTATTGAGATCAACATGTTCTGGGATGTTCCTGCTTGCCAGTGATAAGAGGGATGAATGGTAGTCAGAATTAATGGGAAGAGAGAGGTAAAGGTACATGAGGAACCCTGACATCTAAAGGAGATAGGAAGAACATGGATCATCAGTCTGTTTCATACTGAGACACAAGATCTCCTTGGGATGGGCTAATAAATACTTCAGTAACATCAGAAGCCTGAGACACTGTGTCTGCAGTCATGGTTTCCCCTTTGTAGCAGCTTCTATGAAATAAAAACACAGTAAGAGCTTCAAATGGAAAACAATGGAAAGAGAAAAGTATTAAAACTATGAGTTGCTCACCACATTTTTAGACTAATAAGATTATTCCTGCAAATCCAAATGACCAGCCAAACAAACATAGAATTCATGATACTTAAGAGACTGATTTTAACTAAATCGCTGAAGGGTCTTGCTGCCTGTGGGAATTTTTCCTTACTAGATTTCATTTTCAGAAGGTTTCTTAATGCAAATGGACTTTGCAAATCCTAGTCCACTGAAACTGAGCTGTCTTAAAAGTCAAATCTTCTCTTTTGGCAAAATATTATAAATATAATGCATGACATTGCATTACGTTATGTAACACTGGTATTTCTAAATTAGTAGAGTTCCAGGTTAAAATTCAAGACAAACTAGGTATGGTAAAATATTTGATCCACATATATCCTAAATTTCTTATGCAAAAATAAAGCTTGGGAGAAGACAAAATAAGTTCTTTTTTATATGACATAAAGGGGCACTGAAAGACTGGGGTCACAATGACAAAAATTCTGAAGTCCATTAAGACTGCAGGACAGAAGACTGGGCTGTGAAAAATGCTTTGCTGTATTGGCCCTGAGCTATTCCAAATATCTGATCATAAGAATTGCAGCAGGAACAGGTTGATGCTGTGCTTGCTTGAAAATCTGACACCAGTGGTGTCTCTAGCAGTAAAAAAATAGAGAAGTTTTGAAAATCTGTTTCACTGCAGGAAATAAACACGGATGTTTACATTTAACCCAGTGTCTAAACAAAAGATCTTTCTGGGTTTTCATAAGTATTCTTGATGGGAAGAGAGTAAAGGAGAAGGGAACAGGACAAATGAAAAGTCACCATTAGGGTGGAGAGGAATGAGGGCAGCAGGATAGCAGGTGTAGGAGGAAAATGCCGTGGACAGCTCATTGATGGCAGTGAAAGATGTAACCCATCAAAAGCCATGTCAAAAGTAGCTTGAGATGCTGGAAGCAGTAAAAAACGGGAATTCTTTTTCCCACAGGTGTTGCTGTTGAGCAGAAATTGGAAGGAAACTGTGAGGGTCAATAGATTGAGAAAATGGTCCTGCCCATCATCCCAGGAAACCATAAATGTCACCACTGTGGGACAGGAGTGACCAGCAATGCCAGCTTCTCTGCCTTAGGAACATCCCTGTGAGCTGTGCTTTTCAGATAAGGTAAGAAATCAGTTAATTTCTGAATTAAACTGGGAAAATACTGTTTATAATCAAACTGAATGTAGCCTAAGCAAAAAGCCTGACTGTAAACTTCCAAAGTCAGTGACTTTATACATCTTCCAGAGGCCATGTATGTCGAGGGTGGGCTAATACAGTAGAAGTGTCTTAACACAAAATACTCAAGTATTTCTGTCTGTTCGTTTTCTTTCTTGAAGCTGTTTGCTGCATTTCAGACAGGTTAAAATGGAGTGTTTTTTGACTCCTGGGACTGACATTCAGCTTGCCTATTATGTCTTATTAAAGGCTCTGTCAGGTTTGAAAATCAGAAATGTTCAAACAAAAACAGTGTCTGGAGAGAGAGGTACAATATGCTTTCTTTTTCCAGCCTGTTAATAAGTGAAGAGTGGGAGGTAAAGGAGGATTCACTGCAGGTCTGGGGGCTACTTTAGACCTTTCTTTAACTGAGAAGGGGAAAAAATATTAATTTGTTAGAGAACAGCCTGTGTTTGTATGCACTCAAAATACTGACTGATTTGCTGATGTTACTGACAGACCCTGCATGCATTTAATGCCCTTGGACGAGAATTTGCAGTAATACTCTTTCCCTTTGTGGAGATAATTAAGGCACACAACAGCTGTCTGGCAAACATTAGTGCTCTACTACCTGGTCCCAGGGGAGCAGAAGCAAGTCAGGAGTGATTTGACCGAGTGATTGGCAGGACTGGGGTGAGAATCAAACCTTAACCAAGCCCTGCAGCCGAGGCTGAACACACAGCATTGTACTTACAGCATCTACACTTGCTGCACAAATCATGGAATTGCTTAGGTTGGGAAAGGCCTCTAGGATCATCGAGTCCAACCATCAAATGCAGAGGAGAAAGCAGTTTTGTGTGTAGAGACAAAAGGTACAGCTGTGCTAAATGCTCTACAGATTGATAGAAAGAGGAATCCTCATCATGACACTGCTCAGTCTATCTAAACAAGGAGGAATCTCCTGTAAATTTCTTTTAAATAGTAAGTCAAGGTAAGCTCTGCCCAGCTGAGCAAGATTTAGACATGTGTCTTTTCTTCTCAAATCAAAACTGTGTATTAGTTAAAGGGGACACCTTTTAGTTAATTTCTCAAAATGTGGTGTATATTTCATTATTTCACAGAATTATTTAGCTTAGAAGCACAAGCTTCCCTAAGCCTCATGATTTGTGCAGAATCCTCCTTATCTATAAATAAACAATATGTGACCTTTGTGCTCTAGAAGCCTGGCAAAGACCCTGGCAGGACATCACACAACCTCTCAATATAACTTCCCAGCTATTTGTGGGATCTGCCTCCCTGTCACTGAGGAACTGAGCTGGAGGTGACAGTTCAGATTTTGCCTCCTCCTTCCGGAAGCCATTTCAGTCATGCAGCCAGTTATGGATCTTACTGTGCATTTATAGCTTAAGGAGTCATTTCCACTTGGAAATAGTCCTGGGCACAGTGAAGATGGACATAGAGTGCAGGCAAAGATTCAGCTCTGTTACTGCTTTAAGGTACTGAGATTAAATGTATGTTTACCAGGTTTCTGTTTCCCTGAAAATTGCAATAATAAATGTGATTATGTACAGTTCAGTAAAGATGCAATTTAGAATGTTAAAATATTTATGTGAGCTCTCAAATGCCACCCTAAGTAGGTGTTATATTAAAATTGCATATTAAAACAAAATACAGATTTCCCTTCCCTACTTAATGTCAGTTACTTCATTTCAATTACTGAAAATATTTTGCAGTTTTTAGTTTCCTGTTTTTCTCTGCTTACATAAATAAACTTAAAAGTTTAATGAATTTATGCTTAGATCCATCAATATTTAAACTTCTATCTGCTTCGATAATTAAAATTAAAAGCAAAATAAAATTTGAAAGTGTAGAATGCTGGCATAGTATTTCCACATGGCCAGAATATTTTCAGATGTTCATAAATGTCGCACTCTTCTGGTGCATCATATTAATATTTGAAGCAAATGTATGTTCAACTACAGGAAGGCTTTCTTAGGTGTTTGTTGGGGGTTTCAGCCCTCCAGAAAGCTGTTTAACATAAGGGCTTCTCCAGTGACACTTGCTGAAACAATATTTGTTGGAGTGCGTATGGCAAAGCAGCCACTTGATTCCAGGAACCTGGAAAATGCAGCAATATTTCAGGTGAAAGCAGTGTATTCCACTAGCAAAGGTGGTGATCTTTGTGTATACTGAAATTCTGTGTATTTTAGACAGTAATTGTGCTTTTTAAGGTTATATCTGCATTAGTGGTGTATATTAGTTTGTATATTGTTTAGTTTACATATATCACCTGCTTCCCTGAAGCCAGATCAGAGCTGTTTGTGTCTAGTGTGTGTCTACTCTGAGGATATTTTTATCAACTATTGCACAAATGAAACTGAAATTAAAGACTTCCCCATAGACTTTGTGGATCATCCACTGTTTTGTTGATGAATTAATGAATCTTCAGTGCAAAACTACAAATGGAAAATGAGCTGCCATTGAAAAGGAAATTCAGAGTGTTTTATGGATCCTTTGTTTTTCTTGCTTCCTTTTGACTGCACAAACACTGTATTTTAGGGAGGGTGAGAGAATATCCTGAGGGCAGCTGTCAGAACCAGGACAGAGATTTGGTTTAGTCACTGGTCTCCATGCAAATGGACTTCTCTTTCCATCCTACCCTGCTGCTGGACCTAAAAATGGATTTTGGAGTCCCAGAGCTTGTGGCCTCAGTTATGTGGGTATATGTTGTGAGAATAAGTGGTGCCAGTGGAACTCAGGGTTGATAAATGCTACTGTTGTTTTACAATTAGGTATTAAATGTTACCTGTATTACCCTCTCAGGACAACACACTGCACTTTAGGGAAGAAATGCATAACACGACTTGAAGAAAATGAGAACATCTTTAAACAGAATGTCTCCAGGATAGTCAAGGGAGAGATTAAACTGGAATTCGAATGAAGTCTTTTGTAGGTACACACACTAGTGAGAAATAACCGAAATGGAAGAGCTAAAGGGAGGTGTTTACCTTGCCCTTTTTCCCACAGAAAAATCTGAGAAATAAAATTTAAAATTTCATGTGAATATTGAACCCTATTTTGGTTTGCTTTTAGTTTATTGAAGAAATTAATTCCAAGGCTTCTTTTTTTTATCCTGCTGTTGTTGGACAAGGGTTCTTTCAGTAATGTCAAACAGGTTGACTTATGATAGGAAAAATTGCTGTGAAATAATGATAAATAAACAAAATCAGAAAGGTTTTTTATGTGTTTGTTCCCCACTAACTTTTTTACTGTGCTGATAATCTCAGTGATTATTTATACTTGTATGAAAACTGTGTCCGTCTGCACAAATATGAGAAGACACGCTTGGTTTAGTTGTGCATATGAAGAAAAGGAACTGCATAAAATATTTTTCATTCCTCTTGTTAATTCTTGGTTGAAATCTATTGAGCATTGTTATTTTTTTGCTGGTAATGCACAGACAAAAGAGCAGACTGTCACCAATGACAATTCCTTAATTCATATTTCAGAGGATAAAAACGAAGAACATGTTATTTATTTTATGGATATGTATGTGCATAGTTAAATGCGTATCAGTTATAATGGGCCAAGGAAAGCAGAAAGGAGTCCTTAGTGCACAGATGGAATGGGAAGGAAAGAACCAGAATGGAGCTGGCTTTGAGATTTGAGGCAAAGGAAGGCATTTCATGTGCAAAGGATCAGGCTCCTATTGGATTCCCAGAACTGGGGGCATAAAACTTTAATTTCCTTATAGAAGGAGAGCAGTTTGAAGTGATAGGTTTGACAGTGGAAGCTGAGTGTTGATTTTCTTTTTAATTTATTATTTATAATTTAAGAAGTTGTTACAATTTACTATATTTTATTTTCCCTTGTCTTTAAATCTGCTAGTTATTATTTAAAATAATAGAGTAAGGTTTAGAACACAGAGGTTTAGAATACCTATATATCCATTGTAGAATAAAAATCTATGAAGCAAAGAAAATAGATTTAGATCAGTTCAATTTGACATTGTGTATGTAAGAATACTTGGGAACCTAATTTGTACTGATGACAATAAAAATAATTTTGGGAAATGCTGTGACCCAGCCCTGAAGGTGGGGTGACTGAAGTTCTTGTTAATAGATCCCTGGGGTGTATTAGAGTGAAATGACACTGTGTTTTCAGAAAGAGAGATAGAGAGGTAGGTAGCAGGTTTATTTTAGAAGCATTTGACTGCAATGGAAAGGAGGTATATTGCTGTTATGGTAAATATCTGCAGAAAAACAGCAATATAAAAGTATAAAGATATCCCTTAAGAAAACATATAAGGAAGGAAGGAAGAAAGAAGAAGAAAGGCTGAGAATAGAGTGGAGAGGAAAGCTATAACCACCCATGGATCCAGTGACAAGACTGGATTGTTGCAATTCCAGTGCCTGTTTGTTGAGGTGATGGTCTCAGTCTCCATCCATGAAACACAAAGTTCAGTGGGTTCAGTGTTCAGGTGGGAATGCCCAGGTTCCTCCCCTGGGGGGTGAGAAGTGTTTCACTGATAAAGCACTGTGGATCATACACAATTCTGTGGTGGAAAGCCACAGAAATGAGTCTAGGGTGTTTCAGGGATCTTTGATGGTTGATAACACCCTCTAAGGCATGGCCCTGCCTCTCACATCAGTTATGCCCCCCATCAGAAGGGATGAAAACTCTGAGGCCTCCATTTGAATGTCCAGATACTTCTTCAGGGTCAGGTGGAGTTTTACACCTGAGCTGCTTGGGTGAGGGAGGACATTGCAGTGATCAAAAGCCCTATTCCACCTCACAGGGGCTGCTTCTTATTGACCAAGAGGTTTTATTGACCTTATCTGGCTCAAAAGCAGCTTGTTGCTAAACAAAGGTGGTGAGGACTCAGCCCCTCTGCCCCTGGGTGCTGCTTCTGCAGACCAGAGGTTTCCCCACCACACCCAAAACTCTCCTCTGCTCTGGCTGGGGGGCTCAGCAAAGCACCTGCTGCTTTGGCAAATGGCCAATCGTTTGAGTCATTAACCCTTAACATTTCAGTCTCGAAATGAAAGAATGTCTCTGAAGCAGTTCCTAGAAAATGTCATAAGCAAGATTAAATGCTGCTCCTCCCTTAAAGATTAAATCACAGTAAAGCACAGTGGAGAGTTTTGCTCTTCATAGCCAGACCCTGAGTGTTATCACAACTATCTCAGCCCAGTTCTCCTCATCTCCCTGTGCATGGGGCAAGCCTGCTTAGGCACACAGAAATCCTGGGCTATGATTCTTCCATTCATCTGTGCATTCTCTGTGCAGTGCTCTGAGGAGTAACAGGGTTGTGCCTGCTGAGTGTCTGCAGTTGCAGGTGCTCACTGAAAGCTGCATCATGAATTATACCTGAGAACCTTTCCTCCTGGTTTGCGCCCTTCAGCTGAAGGGTAGAATCCGGTGAATTTTGAATGGTTTAAATATATTTTAAGCTGGGTCAGAACATATTTTTTCTGGTGTTTTGGTGAGTACTTTCCCTAGCTTGCCCTGAGTATTTTATTAATACCACTTTATGTCATTAGAAATTCAGGAATATAAGAAACGTTATATTTTGTTGCAGTAGTGTTACAGAATCTTAGAATCCTTTGGGTTGGAAAAGACCTCTCATATCAAGTCCAACCATTAACCAAACACTGCCAGGGCAACCACTAAAACATATCCCCATCTGCACATCTTCTAAATCCCTGCAGGGATGGTGACTCCACCACTACTCCAGGCAGCATGATCCAATGCTTGACAGTCCTTTCCATAACAAAATTTTCCCTGTTATCCAAGCTAAACCTCCCCTGGCACAACTTGAGGCTGTTTCCTCTTGTCCTGTCACTTGTTACTTGGGAGAAGAGACCAACCCCTACCTGGCTACTTGCAAGCCCCATAGAAACTTCTTTAATCCTTAAAGAATATTGAGCCTCACCTCGGGCAGGGTGAAAGAACAATGTGAATAATGCAGCAGCTGCTACAGGCTGAGAATAAGTTTAAAAGCTGGTACTTGCTTACCAAAATTGAGGCCCATCTCTTCTTGGAATCAGCATGGTCTGAAGCTTTAGAAGCAGTAAAGCACAATTCAGATTCCATTGTGGGTGTGCTTTCCTTCTGAATTAAAAGATACTTTGCCAGTGACAATTTTCAGGTTGGATACTTGTGATACAAAATCTGAGGATGACAGAAAAGGCCATGGTTATAATGTATCCTGTTTAATAAGAGTGGTCATGGTTTCTTGAAGCTAAAGGTACCTTCTCAGCAACTTTCTAGCAGAGGAAGAGGGTGTGTTCTTGCTTTTGTTACCAAGATGCTTGCAGTAAATCCAGACATACTATATATTATTACATCCAAAATGGGATTTTACAGCTAAATTATGAAATCTCAAATGCTCTAAAAAACTCTGGTACAATCTTTGAACAGTCCTGAGAGGCAATTTGGGATTGTTCCCAGATAACAAAGCATAGTGTAAAGGGCAGATGATTTTTTCCCCCTCCAGTTAATTTCTTGCATTCAATGCAAGAGGATTTTTTTGCATCACATAATTTGTTGGACCTTATGGCAGCTGAGATCACAGTCAGTGTTGAAAGCCCCAAGGTGAAAGTTGCACAACTGTTGCAGAGCCCACCAGGATCCTGTGTTCTCTATCTCTGCTATTGCCATGCAGAGACATTCATTATTCCAATATCAGCTCGTATGGACCCTTTTTTATTTCAGTAAAAGTAGTGATCAGATTATTAATGTATAAAATCAAGGCCATGGAGCTAAATGAGATGGGTACTTTGGGTTGCTGCCTTGCGTTTTGACAAGGTTCAGCTGCAATAAGCTGAATATTTTTGCTTTTTATAACATATTGCAGTCAGTATGAAGGTGCATGAGCCATGCTGTTCATAAATACGAATATGGCATTCTTTCATAAGTTTTTTTAAATGGTCACAGTGAAAATCTTGAGAATCATAAATAGAAAATTTTCCAGATTTTTTAAGCAATGATCATATTTTGAACAGCATGCTACTAAAAACAGGCTCCAGACTTACTGTTGAAATCAGCTGACCAGTAAGTGTTACCAGTTAGATTTCATAGAGGAGACCTTATTTTAAAATTGCCTTCACTTAGGTCCGTCTTGTGTGGAATCATTTGGAACTGGCTTCTGATGAACAGGGAGTTGTCTTTAGCAGCTCACTGGGATTTTCAAATACATCAGTACTGAAGTTTGACAAATGCTTGTGTTCCTTGAGGCACGGAGAATAAAAGTAATTCTGAACAAAATTCTGTTCTTTATTTCAGTTTCACTAATAACATGCAAAGCAGAATCTGTTAACCATTGGCTGTTCCATATGATGTCAAAGCCATCAATGGAGACTTGATGTAGTATGACTGAAAACCAGAAGTATTTTGGTAAGTCACATAATGTGCATTAGGAAGTTGAGAAAGTGATCATTTGTGGTAACAGATATTTTTTCTGCTCTTTGTTCCTAAAATGTTTCTTTTAAGAAACATTGCTAAAAAGCACATTAGACTGTTCACGTTTTGGAAAGTGAGGGGAAGTGTTCACATTTTCCTTCAGTGGGCAGAAGACTAAACCTCCATAAAAGGAAGGCTTAGGACATCCTGCCATAACCTGTACTTGTGGAAAACTCCAGACTCCCTCAGCACAGCATTCTGGTCAAGTGTAACACAGTGCTCTTCCTATCTATGCAATTTCCACCTTCTTTCAGAGTTATTAATTCACCTATTTCAGGTAGAACATCTTTCTTGGTAGGCCTGCATTATATCAGCACACCAAGAGGAATATTCTCATATTCAAACAACACTGAAGAATACCATGTGCTTGAGGAGTTTTGCATTGCTTTCCAAAATATGTATTGATTGCAGCAGGATTTAAATAAAACTAGTCCCAAAACAAAATGTAACTCTTGTGTATTCACTATGTAAATATGATTTAAGGAGTTTTAATCTCTTTCTTGAACTCTTAAAAGCTTGGTTTTTAAGGTGGTAACCAGAGGGCTACAATACTATAAGTTCTTAAATGTACTGATGCTATCATCCTGCATGAATGGTTCTTTTATACCTAGAGGACTCTTTAGTGGTGCCAATACAGCTAACAGTACTTCTTGACTTTATTAAACCCTACGAATGTGTTTACTTGGGGGTGAGAAGTCACACATTTTCCCTTCCCACCAGTAGCAGTCAGCTCTGATGTGTATTTTTGCTTTCTTAAATTAACACACGTGTGTTACAGAGTATCTGTGCAGGTGATTTTAAAAAAGGCTGCAGCTCTTTGGTGTCACTGGAAAGTAAACACAGGTGTGTACCCTACTCAGGTGAGACTCCATATGAATGTGTAGGTATCACCTAAAGGTAAATTGCACCTGCATCCAAAAGACAGTTTCTGAAATTATCTTATATTGTCATGGGCTCTTGTCCCATTTTTATTAATGTCCCAGATTTGAGAAACAACTGAAACAGAAGCTGTGTCTTTACTGTGATGCCTGGGTGTGAGACAGAGCATGCCATTCATGAAGGAATAAGTCATATAAATCCTTATTCTTCCATTCATAGAAGTCTCCGTATACCTCCCTTATCCCTGTTTTTCTCCCCAGAGTTTATAATCTTCTGTTCAAGAACTGCTGTTCTGTATCCCAGTTTGGCACAAGTAATAAGTGGATACTAATGACATTCCCTTAATTATTGCATCTTGCTGCTGACATCTACATAAGGAACAGATGATGTCCAGTGTTGCACCACTATCAAGGCATGGAAGAGTCTTCCTTCACTTTCTGGCCTTCCTGCTGTTGTTCCAGTGAAAATATTCCCATTCTAGTTGACATTATATGTCCTCTGGACTGGTGTGCACATGCTGTCTGTTTAATTAGAGCCATGGAAGGCATCTTCTGCACTTCAAAATAATGTTTCTTGGCACTACAGCTGGAGGAACAGGCATCCACCATAATCTGGGATATGACAAGAACAGCAGAGGCCAGCTAAAGGAGGGATTCCCAAAATCTTGGTGTATTTCTCATGGTACTTGCATGAGAAAAAAGCATCTGCAAAATTACTCCAAATGCATTTGTCTTCTGCAAGCACAAAATCTGGAACAGAACTGGAAACAGCTGTAACCCCTGCCCCAAAGAGGTGCAGTGCAGATCCATCTCTATAGGGATGCTATCCCAGCAAAGTTAATTGGGCAACTCCTGATCTAAGGTATTTGTATTTTATAATCATGATTTTCTTCTGACAGCCAGACATGAGCATTTACATTACCAGGGCACCAAAAAAGGTCATAGTTACTTAAATAAATAGCATTGGTATTTTGCAAATGAGCAATTAAGTTATGAAAGAAGTCTCTTTTCCTATAGCTGCTGGCTTTGATCCTTCTCTGCATTATTTAAGACCTGAGGCTCCAGAGTTAATTCCTGATGTCAGATACAGAGTGTAGCTCAGCAGTGGAAAAAGGATCTGTGACCTCCTGGACCAGGAGCAGGGCAGGCTGCAGTCTGATAGCAGCAGGTCCTGCTCTTCCCTAGGGTGGAATTCCTGCCTTGTCTTCGCAGCCTCTGTTCGCTCACTCGCCTCCTTTCCTGCACCATCCCTTTGGCACTGATTTCCTCTGGCTCCTGGTACAAAAGTCTGTGGTCAGGGCACAGAATGTGCCCTCTGCAGTGTCTGATTTCTTGACTGGCTTGTCCAAGGCTCTCAAAACATTTGCTGCCTCCCCTGCACCTCCTCATCTGCATCTCCAGGTCTGGAAACTGCCTGCCCAAAATACTTGACTGGGTGTAGGTGCCAGATGTGTCATCACAGACAGGGGAGTGATCAACCTGTGCTCTGAGACTGTGAAAGCCAAGTGGAAATCTGCACGTGAGAATGTCCCTTTATATTGCAGTTTATCAGAAAGGGATTCCAAGAGTTAAAAAAGAATTCCCGTGAATTCAGGATTATAGTCATTAAAAAAACCAAAACATGAGTTAGTGTTTAGTGTAAAGTTCTTTTTTGACTACAGACTGAACAAGGAAGGAAACAAAATGTTTGAGTTCTCTCTGTAAGGCAGCTACTTTCTCTGTGCCTTTTTCTTTCCTCCGTTTAATTCCAATACCTCAGAGACACAGTTTCCTCCTTTAGCAGGGACTGTGACCTTAAAAATAGCTGGCTCCAAAGTAAACACAGAAAAAAACACTTCAATTGTTTCAAATATGTGGTAAGTAACCAAAACTGTGTCCATGCTAAAGCTGAAATTCACAGTCTTTTGGAGCTGTACTGAGGCTTTTCTTCCCTGAGCCTTTGTGTGTTCATGCTGCATTCTGGCCTCTGTCTCCAAAGACATTGGTAAACCTTGCAGTGCCATTTGTAAGTGATTCTTTACCACTCTTGTGAAATGTTTAGAGGGGGCACTTTCTGTTTGGATGAGGGCCAAGTGTGGCACCCAGCATCTCTGGAAGTGCTGATCCCAGGCTGCCTCGGTGGCATTCTGATGGGTGGGACATCACAGCTGCCTAGGCCAGCTGGGAGAGTTGGTGATTTATGGAGCAGAGAGCTTCTTTTGTCACTTTTGCTTCTTGCTGTAGGGCTTCATTCTCTGGCCCAGCTGCAGGAGGAGGGGGCAGGACCCTTCTGCACTGGGGCCCTGGTGCAACCACATCCACAGGGCTCTCACTGCCACTGCTGCCCTCACATCTGCCCCCAGCTGGACCAGGGTTTGCAGTTCCTACAGAAGCGTTTTCCAGGAACAGGAATTACCATCAGACAGATTTAGTGGGGTGGTGAACCAAGTCCAACCTGTTCCAGTAACAGGGCTGGTGTCCATGTGTTAAAGCAGCTGTGCACAGCTGTGCTCTGCACTTCACTGAGGAGCTCTTGCTATTGTGTAACCAGTAAGGACAGGAAAAGGGATATTCAAGTCTGCAAATTAAATCCCCTGTGACAAGCAATATTTTCAGGGTCTGGCCAATGCCCTTGAGTGGAAAAGTTGGTCAGGTCTTACAAACACCTCTCCCTGGGCAGAATTGTGTCCTGACCTTGCTTAGGAAAGTTTAAAGTTGGTACAGATACAAGAGTAACAGTCCATTGCATCTCTCCAAACAGACACCAGGTAGTACTCATGCAGACTGTCACAAAACACAGGTATTACTTTGCTTTTCATCTTGCAGGGGATCTTTCTATCTCTAAATATACCAGCTGTGTGGTGTAGTAAATATATAGTCACTTGAGTATTTTCCCCTGAATATAGTCTAAAAGCCCTCATCTATTTAGAAAAAAATGTATTACAGTGTTTTGAAGCCTCAGAATAGGACCAAGAAACTTTTGATTAGCATCCAACAGCTTGGTCCTTTGGTGTAAGGGAGAGAGGAACAATCAAAAAAGGAGTGGGGGAAATGGCAAAAGAGTGGGTTTTGTACTTTTCCATCTAAGATGCAGCAGGGTTTGGGAAGGTTTTCCTAATCTGTTGTGTTAGCCTGATCCACAGGGAACTCATTTTGCAATTAAATATACCAAAGCATTTATGATTTACAAGGAGGGGGGGAACCGTGAAAAATATCTTGTGTTTGATCTATTTGTCACTATGAAAATATTGACCAAAGGGAAAAGAATGGCCTTCATTTAGCTTATTATTGTTGGCTTGTTTTAATGCTTTCTTATTAAAGGCAAACACCCATTAAGATGTGAGGTTAACTCTTTCTCAATTGCAAAGGAACAAAAGATGGAGATTTTGAACATCAAACGGTATTCTATTCTAAAGTAGGTAAATCCTACTCAAAAATACATACAGTGGGCTGAGAGTGATGCTTTTAAAAGTAAAAAAACATATATGGAATAAGTTGTGCAGAATTTATGCTGCAAAATGTCTTCAAAAATCAGCTTCTGTGTAAATTCAGAAATACAGTGTTAATGACACAGTTCTTAAAGGATTTCAGAAAATAAATACCTTGTGGGGGAGAGCATGAAGTGTTTACTACAGACCCAACACAAGGGTTCCTAGCTTAGCTTCATCCTCTCACAGAAAGCTCTCCTTTTGTGGAGTGTGCTTTCCATAGGGGTCAGCAAGCCCCTTGCCCAGTTTTGAAGGACAAGTGCTCCTGATGCTGGAATGGGCAAAGCAAGGAGGAAAGTGGAGCTGGGGCAGCAGAGCAGCTGCTGATCCAGTCAGGCTGTGCCACTGTCAATTGTCTCAGAGCCCAGGGCTGGGTTTGGGAGCAGTCACTGTCACACAACTAAGAACTTGGTCAAGGTCCTTGCCAGAATTGCACCTTAGAGTGTACCCAGAGTGGGGCCCAGGGCACTGCCTGGATGTGGCAGCACAAGGTATCAGGTCTAGGGCCCAGCCCCCTGTGCTGCCACTCGTGCTACCTGTGCTCATTAGTTTGAAGCACTCTTAGATAGCTGGAAACTCATTAAGGCTGGCAGGAGAATGATTACCTAGCTCTGGGTTAGTAATGCAATGCCTCATGTTGCAGAACAGGCAGACCTGAAGCTTAAGCTCTCTGTTGTCACTTCAGAGAGACAGATGTTACTACTGCCAGCCCAGAATTCCTAAAAGAAAAAGCTAATTTAAACTGCTCACTCCGTTAAATTCCCGTTGAATTAGCATTAGTAATGAAAGAAGTGCATCGTTATCACTGTGGTGTCTAAGGGGGCTGTTGGCCAGAATGCCACATGAACAGGAATGTCTGTTGGGATATTTAATTTCATCTCCCTTGGCAATGTGCAATTGCTATCTTTTGTACATTTTCTGTTAACTCTTAGTGGTCTGGCTGATGTGTGGTATAGGCAGAAGTCCCTCCAGGCCAGCACAAAGTCCCTGTCTGAAGATTGGCAGTGTGCAGGGAGAACAGAATTAGCTTCCCACTGCAGTGGAACAAGATGTTCACATTTGCCTTCCCAGAATTTCTCATCAGGCTCTGGTTAAATCTGCAGCCTCCATGTCTCTGCAACTAAGAGAGAACTTTAGGATTGTTACTCACCTGATCCTGCAGAGACCTCCCTCCTCTGAGGGTGTGTGCTCAGATGTGCAGAGGGTCCCTTGTGAGCCTCTCTCACAGCACATTTCCCCTGCTCTCAGGTGTCTCAGTGGGTGCAGAGCTCTCAGCACTTAGTGCTGTATCTTTGCAATACTTACATTATGCATCATTATGCTTTTATTGGAGCCCAATGAAGAGACACAGGCTTGGATTGGTTTGCCATGGGGACACAGAATGAAGTTAGAGGTGTAGGAGGTATTGGTAATAAAGCTTATAAAAGGCAGCAAGCTTGTGCTTGGAGTTGTGAACCAGAAATACCACCTTCCTCACAGAATTCCTTTGGTGTGCAGAATTTTCTTTTTTTCCTTTGGCTTCTTTTGTGTATTATTTTGTGTCTTTGGAATTATGGGGTTGATTTCTTTGTTTCAGGAACCAGCAGTATTTAAAATATAGAGAACATTGCTTTATTAAACCAATTCTTTCAATTGTCACGGCAATTGTTCTTACATAAATGATGAAGAAAAAAGGAATGTTTGTAAAGAGATACATTTGGGGAATCCAGTATTTTTTAACTAAGAAGGAAGTATTCTAGAGTTTGTTGCTGTAGTTAATTTTTTACTTTAATGATTTTTTTTACCAGGTGATTTTTTACTTTAGAATTCTCCAGGTTTGCAGTCAAAAACTGCAGCCCTTGTATGTTCACAGTTTTATCAATCCCAGTTTCTTTTGTCTGTGTATCTATTAAGTTCCTCCATTAGGAAATTTATTAGTCAAAAACAGACAGAGAACTGTATTATTTAAAAAACTAGATGTGATTCTCCTCAAAATATTTTCCCAAACTTCCCTCAGTCAGATAGGCAGAAATGTGGGAATAGTGGGAATGCTGCTGTGCCCCTAAAATGATCTGCCTGACCATTTAATACAAAAGGCTTCTTTTCTTACAGCTTTGCTCAGTTAAAGGATAATTGGAGACTTGGTGAGGCATGGGATATTATTCTAGAATCAGCATATGTGATTTCCAGCATTTCCAAGTGGCTAAGAAGTAATTCACCAAAGAAGGGGAACTCCAGAGAACAAAAGAGTGCTGACAAAATTTAGGTGTTTTTTTCTCTTTCTCTAGGGGTTTAACAGTAGAATCAAAATTCTTTACTGCTCTAAAAGTTTTCTATGCCTAAGGGAAAAAAAAGTCAAAGAAATGTGCCATAAGTAACATGTCTTTTTATTCTCGTTCCCTGATTTTCTGTGTGATTTCTAAAACTTTTTCTCAATATGTATGGGTTGGTTTTTAATACTTATTCATCTGTAATCATCTCACTTTACTTTTCTCTTTTTCTGCTTACAGTCCTTTTCTTTTGTTTCCTTCATGCCACCTCTCTTAGATAAGTCAAAAATTTAACAAATGTTCCTCTGCTACCCCT
This sequence comes from Petroica traversi, assembly GCA_025920805.1. NCBI lineage: Eukaryota > Metazoa > Chordata > Aves > Passeriformes > Petroicidae > Petroica > Petroica traversi. The sequence continues at coordinate 5,703,573 of JAHLSL010000042.1, read as the reverse complement.
CCCTACTAAATTTATTTAAATTGAAGTGGAACTGGAGGGTGTGTAGACTTCTGCTTTTCAAATGTCAGCAGGTGAAACTTAGTATATTCTTGCCAGGAGGTCATGCAAACATTTTTTTCTTAATCTTTGTCTTGCTGTGTTTAAGTTTGCAGCTGCTGGATTCCACTTTGAGTTTCAAGTTCAAAGGCATCCAGACAGTCTTTGTGAAATATCACAGAAACCACTGAACTTCACCTGGGTTTGCAAGGAAATTTTGTCAAGCCACAAGTTTCCCACACTTCCAGTGTAAAGCCTTGTGTTAATTCAGAGCTCTTTTCTCCAAGCTCAGAGTAGAGTTATCTTAGCTCTGAAGGATCACAGCCTGTAGGGAATTTCTTCATAAATTTTTACCTGCTTTCAACTTTTTAACAAAACTCAGAATTCTTTCCACAATTTTGGGGGTTTGTAACAAAAGCAAAGGACAACTATAATCCAGGTTGGTTTTAAATCCATGGCTTTAGACTGGGAAACATGTCACAGTTGTGTGTCAACTATAGGCTAAATTCTTACCTTTATCTGAGAACATTTTACCCTGCTGTCCCTGGGGGCTCAGAATATTTTTCTTTCAACACAATCAGGCTTTCTGCCACTTCTTCCAAGATACAAAGTTTCAAAATATGCTTCTTACAACTGTTTTTCCAGGTAGCTGGTTCAGCCTGCAGTCTGGGAAGGGTCACTTATCCTTGGCTTTTCAGGGCCAGCCTTTCCCATTCAGTTATCTCTTCCTGCTCCTTTGAATATCAAGTGGCAGCATCAAACTGGAGCATGAGTGGAATAGAGAGAACAGAAATGCTTTGGCCTAAACTCTTCTAGCCTCAGTGTACCTGTGTAGTCCTGTGTATTCACTGTGCCGTTGTATAGGAACATATCACTCTTACCTGTTTTCTTGGTTTCATTTCTACATTACAATTCCCTCAAAATCAGAGCTGCATTAAAATTAATAATGATGGGGTTTTTTCATTATATAATTCCAGGGTGTTTGTTGGTTTTTTTTTTTTACACCTATCAGCCTTTTCAAATACAGCAGTAGCTCAGCTTCTTTGCTTATTCTGTGTCATTAAAAAAAAAGTAAGCAAAATCCCATCAGCCATTTTTTATTTATACCATAGTTTTTCTGTGTTAGAAAGTTGTAGGTTTTGGGTTTTGTTTTTTAGGTGGTTTGTGGTTTCTTCTCCTCTCAGGAAACAGTGTGAAATATCTAAATCTCTAAACTGGTAATGTGGCAGGTACCTAAATCTTTAATGAGTAGCGTGTGCTTTGCAGTTTTTCCTGAAGATTTGCATATTTGTTTCTTAGGATCTATTAGGTGCTGATACTTTCACAGGGAGGCTGGTGGACACACACCTGAAGAAAAAAAGTGCTTATTAATTCTTGGTGCTTCTTGCTATTATCAGCTCTGGTGTTACTTTGTTCAGTTTTAGCTGTCCCTGGCTTTTTACACACGAGACAGTGGAATTTGAATCAAAAGTCACTTGCAGAGATGGAGTTGTAGGCTCCATTCTTCATTTGCTGGTTATGCTGCAAGTGCTTTCAGAGCTGTGCAGAGACTGTGAAGTTCCTGGGGCTGTAATAGAAAACATTGGTGTCTGGACTTTCAAGGGAAGAATGTGGTTAAGATTACAGTGACTGAGTCAGTGTCAATGGGTGGTCCTGAGCCCATGTGGCTCCCAGAAAAGAGTGTCTGCCCAGATGGGTGATGAGCTGTGCTCACCACAGTGAAACAGCTGGGAAAGGGCCGCCCTGGACTGTATTTTTGCCTGTGCAATGGCCAAATGCTGTCAGGTGGTTTCTCAGCATGGCTTGGCTTTAACTTTGCTATAAAATAAGATAAAAAAAGCTTTAAAAAGCTGGGCCGTCATAGAGCTGTGTGCCCCTTTTGTCCCCTTGGGTCCCTGCATTTCCCTCAGTGTATTCCCATTGTCCTGTTCCATGAGAGTTACAAAATGTCTGCCTCACTCCCAGCACCATTTTGCAGCCTGATTGTTGGGTAATGAAGACTGTGAGGAGTAGAAAATAAACAGCATGGCGTGGGGGAGATTTCAAAGGGAGCCCCAAATCTGCATGTTTTATTTAGGCATTTAATTGTTGCCGACTGGCTGCGTTTAAACAAGTGACTTTACAGTGTCTGGAAGACAACAAGCTCCCAAATTTGAGGAGCTGACCTTGGGTAGATGCCATCAACTGTTCTTTTCTACTGGCACAAACGTGCTGCTGGCAGGGTCTCCCTGTAGCCCCAGTCACTCACCCAGCTCTGGGTCAGAACCTGCTAAAATGGTACTGGGCCATCAAATCTCAGCAATGTCACAGTTTAACCCAGGTGGCAGCTCAGCCCCACCTCCTCCCCTGCTGTGGGACTGGGCAGAGAATCAGAGGGGTAAAAGTGAGAAAACTGTTGGGATGAGATAAAGACTAAAAGTCAAAAAGTGTGTGCCCAAACAAAGCAAAACAAGGGATTCATTCCCCACTGCCCTTGGACAGGCAGGTGCTCAGCCATCCCAGGAAAGCCGGGCTCCACCACAGGTCACAGAGTCTTGGGGAAACAAACACCATCATTGCAAATGTCTCCCTCTTCCTTGTCCCCCCAGCTTTGCACACTGGAGTGACACCATATGGTCTGGGAAGTCCCTGTGGCCAGTTGGGGTCAGCTGTCCTGGATGTGTCTCCTCCCAACTTCTTGTATCCCCCAGTCCAGTCACAAGTGGGGTGAGAGGGGAGCAAAAAAGTGTGGCTCTGTTTATGCCCTGCTCAGCAATAACTAAAACATCCCTGTGTTATCAGCACTGTTCAGCTCAAATCCAAAACACAGCCACTACCAGCTGCTGGGAAGAAATTTAACTCCACCCCAGCCAAAACCAGCACAGCCATTTATTCCAAATATTATTTGCAGCCTCTTCAATAACCAAGATTTGATCAGGAAAATATAGGATATTTAAAAATAAGAACCTTCAAAATAGCTGTAATTAAGCTTCTCCCACAGAGCAACACATAACATTATTCAGGGAAAAAAAGGCAGCAGGGTAGACTACAAACGTGCTGAAATCAAATTAAAAATGCCTGACAGGAATTCAGAGGAAACTGTGGAGTTCTTGTGGTCCTAGGGATGCAGTTCTGGCCATGTGAGGACCAAACTTAGTGGTATTTATTTGGTTTCTCTATTAAATGTTTATGTGTGTAACATAGCAAGGGGGATGAAGAAGGGCACTTTACATTCACACGAGGGTGCAAATTCAAAGCTGTTTAAAATTCTGCCATATCTTAACAAAAATAGTTAATCCCAGTATCAGAACAGTAGTTCTATTTTTAAAATGCCGTCAATCAATCATTTTAATTCATTGCACCCTTAGTGCCAAACACCTCAGAAAGCGATGTGTACAGCAGTAAAAATAAAGCATCTGAAACTCCTTCTGAAGAGTCATTCTTCATTTCTTTCCTACCCATCTAAGTACAGTAAAAGCTCAATGTTGCAAGAAATATCTGGAATTACATAACAAGGAGTAAATCCTGCAAACAAGACTGATTGGCAGGCAGGGATTACTGTCATAGACTGGGCAAGGAGGGACAGAGAAATTGCCCTGCCTGGCTAAAGTTCTCTCTAAAAATACAGCATGTGCTGTTTTGTTCTTGGGGTTTGGTTTTGGCTTTTGAGATGGGAGTTGTGTACTGCCTTTTAAGAGGATTACAGTGAAAATTGCTCCTTTCTGTTTACCTCCCAGGAAGTTGTCCCATGTCTGTCATGCTTTTTCAGAAAGCTGTTCATGTATTGATTGAGGTTGTAGGTAATTCAAGTTCAGTTTCTGCCTCTGCTGCAGGGATTCACACAAAAGCACAGGAGAGTCTTGTACATCTGTTCCTCATCTGCAAAATAAGAATTAATGCTTCCTTATCATTAGTGCTTATAAATTACTTTGAAGTTCCTCCAGTGTGCTGCAAATATACCTGTTACTGTTGTTGGTGATAAAATTGTGAAATACATAACTCAGACATGTTAACAGCACATTAACTGAGTGGATTTTTAACACAACTTGAATATAAAAGTATCAGCACCATATTCCAGCAAATAACCAGTTACAGTGAGAGCATATCTTTACATCACCTCTATTTTCACTTCCACATGGGTTTTCTCATGAGTTTTTTCATGAGTCACTTATTTTCTGAGACTGACCCTCAGTCAATCTTATATTGATCAAAGTCTTTGCTTTTCTATATAAGATCAGCAAGAAACTGTATTTTCAGTCATGAAACTGGTAGCAACACTACATTGGACCAAAAAGTTATGAATTCATTGCAAACATTCTTGTTGCCCCAAAATAAATAAAGGGGGAAGTTTTGAAAGAGATTTCTGGTTACAGTTGTTCAGTAGCCTCCACAGATAGGTATTTATATAACAAAAAATAACTCAATGAAAGCAAGTTTAGAGGTGAAATTGGAGCCAAAGGCCCAGATGATCTGGACACAGATCATGGGTTACAGAGTTAAGACATCTGGATTTCTATTCAATTCTCTGAAGGTGTAACTAGGAGTTAATAAGGTTTGCTTTCCTCTTCCAGAAAAGCTTTTTTTTATGTGGTGTCTGAAATCTGCCTTCCTTAGGGGATTAAGAAGTGTTTTTCCAATAATTCAAAATAACTGCCTTGAAAGTACAAGGCAGCTTATGATAGTCCTTCCTAACTTTCTGCATTCATAGCAGCAATATTGTAATTTGTGATTTGTGATGTGAGATCCTCCTTCCTAGGGACAGCTGTCCCTGCAAGCAGGATATTTGAGCCAAGACTTCTTTAAATCATTTGCTTTGCTATCTTAGGCAGTATCTGAAAGGATTTTTATTTGAACTAGCAGTAGAGAGGGCTTGTATTTTGTGTTTATCTCATCCACTAGGTCTCCTCCCATTATGTGTTTCATTTTGATCTTTATACACATGCTTTTTTAAATCATTGCACATTTTTGTGTCAGATATAAGTTTATATGGGTTTGGTTCACTACACTTATATGGCACAAATGAAAGATCCTCTTATAGGATCTGTGGTTAGTGTATGTTGAATTCATCCTGTAGTTCCATGCATTCTTGCTTGAATGGTTGAGGACAGAGTGCCAAAGCAGGGAATTATCAAATATCTGATTCTCTTCTGACCCTTTTCTGAAAAGTAGATGTTGGCTATAGGAGGCATGGCACTGAAAAATCTTCAGTTGTGTTTCAATATTTGAAGAACCATTTGTGCAAAATATACCATATATATATATATATATATATATCACAATTGTTTTAAGTTTCAAAACACATAAAGAACCTCCATGAAAAATCTCATATTCCTTCATGAAGTTCTTGAGATTTTTTTTCTAATTTTTTTTATTATTTTGTAAGACCTTTCTTCTCTGAGTGTAGATTGCAAGTTTTTGCAAGTACTTCACAAGCACTTATTTTGCCCAGTGTTTGGATACCCCTAAGGCAGTAGGAATTCAAGCTCCTGCCAGATGAATGACAGTTTTCATTTCTATACATAGTTAACTATGGTATAGAAATGAAAAGGTTCAGCAAAGTTGTCATGCCAGCTTTTTAAATGAAATTGTAAAACTTGCAGTGCCCGTGTTTCCGGAAGCAAAAAAAGCTTGCTAACATTCAGCATCAGCTGTGTTAGGCTTCTTGTGGTGCTTTTTACTTGGCTATTTTGTGTCTGATTATTGCTTCTTGACATTACTCTACCAGAATCATTCGTTTATAAGACCTCAGGAAGAAAACCTCAAACAAATGCCAGTATTTTAAGGTCCTTACCATTGTTTCCCTCTGATATTAGCCACCTGTTTTCAGGCAGCAAGAAGGATTTTTTGACTTCTAATTTATTAGGTTGCAGTTCTGATAACATGAATAGATCTACTTAAGATTTAGTCTGGTATCCTACTACAGCTGTGGACCTTTAAAAATTATGTTGTGCATCATACCTGTCTTCATATCTAGACTGATTTTTTGAGGGATAGCCCTTCCTGAGAGCACCTGTTATTAGAGAAGATAGAAATGAATTATTAGTGTAGTGTCTCATGCCTTTTTAAAGCAGTCCTATATATTATGTGCCCATCTTTCTCTAGATCTTGCAAAACACTTACTCTGCTTAATTCATCAGTTACCATGCAGTGCGGATAGCTGAAGTCATGACAATCCTGTTCATCCTTTCAATTCTAATACTTGGTAGTAGGTTATGTTTGTATTAGAAAGATCATCGTTTTTCTTACATGAATTATGGAGTACATGAATGTTATAATTGTTATTCAGAGCCTGGATGATTCATTATTGATAGAAAGTGGTGTTCCTTTCTTAAAGGAATGGGCTGTTCATTTGCAATGTTCAGTTTTGTGGTTGTCTTTCCAATGATAATGATTTGGGGTTACTTTTCCTTATAGCAATTAAGGAGCATTCTAGCAAAAAATATTGGTGATGAGCACTCTCCATATCCAATATCTAGACAAGAAATTGTTCTGGATTGTCATACCCCCATATGTTCTTGGAGGAAAAATTACTACCCTGAAGGCTTGGTGTGTCCCAGGTTATCATCCACATTTGATTTAAGAGTGTGTGGCTTTTTTTGTTTGCTTTTGTAAAGGTGTTTTCTATGCACTGTTGATGCTGCAAGACATAGAAATTAAGAGACTGATATGTTAACACTTCCACAGCACCATAAAAAATTGGGGAAAATGTGTGTTTGCCAGCATAACTGGTATCCAAAAATTATGCATGTATAATATATGAAAATACAAGGAAAATATTTAAAATACAAGGGAATAGTTAAATGTAGGAGGGGAAGTTAAACTTTTAGATTTCTTAGGTGTTATATCTTTAAATACTTGACTTGCTGTATAAATTCAAGGAGGGTGTTTATTTGGGGATGTTTTAAGCTTGGGGGGTTTTTGTTTGTTTCAGGTTTGGGGTATTTTTGTGGGTTTTTTGGAGGGATTGGTTTTAGATTTGGGTTTGGTTTGGTTTGGTTGGGCGGATGGTGGGGGGGTTTTCTTCTTTTGCTTGTGTATGTATTTTGCAGGCTCTGACTTTCTGGCCACAATAGAGCAGTCAGAATTACTTGATGCTGAGAACCTTGGTAATTTTATGGCCCATTTTCACATGGAGATCAGCTTTTATTTCCCCTCTCGCTCTTTATCCTTGATTCAGTTGTTAGTAAGGTTTACTGAGCAAAAACACTGGGTGTATTATGGGAAGAAATCTAATCAATGCAGCACCAAGGGACAGTCCTTCAGAGTCCTCCCTGTGGCTGTGAGCCAGACTCGAGGTTACTACGAGGTTACTCTGTCTGACTTTAACCAAAATACCCATCCACTTCTGAAAAGGCTGCCGGCCACCCCAACGTGGGTAACAGAAGCCTCATTAATGTGAGCTCCCAAGATACACATACACCTGTTGTGGCAGCCCCCAGCTCAGAGCCTGTGGTTCCTATTTTAAACACTTTGCATGTCTGTCTGCATTCCCTGCTGTCTGCAGTTGCTGTGCTCTGCTGCTGCAGGGCTGCTCGCAGGCGGTACCTTCGGGGAATGCAGGAGGCTAAAAAAGTGCTGGCAGATGTCAGTGGGCCTTGCCAAATGCTATTTTTCAGCTTAGATTGTTTGAAAGATTCACTGGCTAATCCAGACTTTGTGATACAGGAGTATCCTCATTAGTCATGGCTTTAAGTGTGCATTTCTTTAACACCTGCTCCTTTTTTAGGTAGTGAGGCAGAGAATTGCATTGATATATGTGTAGGAAATCTTTATTTGTTTTGAAAGACTCTGCTTCCTAGCAAGCCCCAGCCCTCCTGTATGCAGAGTTTAACTCTTCTTGGAGTTGAATTATTAGAAAGGTACAGCACTTCCTTAGGGCTTTTACCTGTTTTGGCTCTGAGTTCTAATAAATCATTTGGCAGCAAAATGACTCTAAGATAAACTTTTCCACTTTGATGAAATATTTGTTCAGCACATTCTACAATATAGTTTATGTCAAGAGCTATACATCTTCCTTGTTAAAGACAAAAATAGAAGGATCAAAACCATTATCAGACACAACTGGTGATTCAGCAGAGGTGCAAAAACTTCACATATCCAGTAAGACGTATATTTTCTGGCCACCTTGCTTGATTATCCTGACAAACACATTGGGAATTGCCTGCCAGTACTGCCCTTCCCACACACATAAGGAAAGCCTACTGTTCCCCCAAGCAGGACCTGAGGAGCCTCAGGTGCCCTTACCTGCACACAGGTGGTTTCCAGGGAACTCCCTCCCAGTAGTCTTGTGGCTCCTGTTACACCGTGAGTGGACTGAAATATCTGCCAGCAGGCACATCTGCTGATGCATTCACAGTTCCCATAATTATTCTCTGGTTGATAAAGTCTGCATTTGGTTTTGTTTCTCAAACTTTTCCGTGGACATTTCCAGTAAGGTACGATCCTAGCACCAGCTATTGATGGCTAAGAGGAGGCTGCAGTTCTACTGGCAATAAGATACACAAATCAGAGACTCTAAAGGAACTCAATTAGCTTTACTTCAGTTTCAGCACTTCTCTGTCTGCAGTGATGTTTTTCCTGCCCATACCATGTTGTAGCATTTGATTGTGAATTGCAGCTTGAAAGCATTTTCAATATGCATGTATGTTAAACAAAACTTTGAAAGAAAGTCTCCTGAGTTTAAAATCCTAAGAATGTAAGAATTCAGGGCCAGAGAAGAGTCTGTCTGGCCTAGTGTCTTGTTTCCAGCAATGATTAGTAGTAGTAGTAGTCTGTGCTTTTGGAAAAATACAGGTGCTAAGTATATGGAATAAATAGACAGAAGTGTTGTGGTTATTGCACCTATAGGTGCAACAGGTCAGAGAATTCTTAGGCAAAAGCCTGGATTTGAACCATTGGATCCACAATCACATATGGGGCATAAGAACCAGCACAGCACAAACACCAGACAAGCCTGGGACTAAGCCCACAGGTTCCAGCCATTTGCCAATAATGTATTTGTAAGGGCATTCATCTTCAGTAACATTAAATACAAGAGTGTTCAAATTAAATTAATGACTAATTTACCTTAATAGCTTTTTTTACCTGCTTCTTTCAATAATGGATTTGATTTGCCTGAATTGTTTTCATATTATTCCAGCATAAACCCCATTCCTTTAGTCTTTGTAAGTGTTGGACTCAATGATCCCAGTGGGTCCCTTCCAGCTCAGTATATTCTGATATTCTGTGTTTTGAGGACTTGGACCGTAGAAGTTATTTTCTGTTGTTAGTTGAAGTGGCATCACGTCGCAAAAATTTGCATTTTGCACAAAAAGGTTTTAGTAAAGTTTCAATCAGGCTGTAGAGCTTATGGGCACAGGAAATTACTGTAGTCATCACACCTAGGATGTCTTTTGCAAATATGAAGTATTCCAGAAAAGGTTAAAAGCCAACATTTTGCAAAAATGGGATTAGTGGAGATCCTACTTCAGTGGAGTTTCAGTCAGTCACGTTGTTGGGATGGGGGTGTTAATCAATCAGAAGGATAATTTCTCCTTTCTTCCCATAAAGAAAACATCTTGCATTGCTCTACAGTAAACTGTGGCTTTTCCATTTTAGCAGACACCAAGTGTCAGTTCTACAACGTTTGGTGCTCTTTATTGCACTACTGTCATGATGTGTAAGAGTTCAGTTTCAACAATCATGAGTTAATTACAGCAAACCTGTTTTATTTCAACCTGCCATGGTAAAGGGTGGCATATGCCATTGGCCTTCAAAAGTGCATACCCAGGTTAAGCTAAACCAAGTACACTCATTTCCAGTGTCAGCCTTTAATGGCTGAGATCATCATTAGCACCCTTTTTTGGTGCTCTGCATTAGTGAGGAACCGCCAGCTCTGCAGCTTGGGCCAAAAGTAGATGTAGACTTAAGCTTAGCTGTCTTGGTGTGTAGGTGTTGAGTACAAAGGAAATTTCAAACTCTTTTCTAGAGCAGCATTATCATTTTCTAGGGCAGCATTATCGTTAGTTCTCTGACTCTCAGACTGGGTCACTTGGCTGCCTCGAAGGCTGTAGTTAATATGCTCCTGCTGTTCACCTCTTTCTGCTTTTACTCACAACGTTAAAATATATTTCTTGCTGAAGAAGATCGTGTTTGTTGTTTGGGAACAATATCCCTGATGTTCAGTAATGCCCCACTCAGATTAATATATAAACATATCTTTAATTTGAGCTCCATATTTCAGTAAACCCTTGAAGGCCCTGGAGCGCAGGCATTGTGCATTTCAGGATGCAAGTTTAACATGATGTTTCTTGTTGTGCATTCTCTTGTTTCAACAGAAAAATATCTGGCAACTGTTGCTCTTCTATAGCCAGTCTAAGAGAGTGGGCTTTCTTAATTAACTCTCTGGAGAAGAAAGTTAAGAAGACCCAGTCATGAAAACACTGACATGACTGAATAAAGTCCTTCATGTCTAAACATCTGCAGGATTGTAGCCTACTGTAATAATGGAATAGTCTGAAAACCATGTCTATAAAATCTCAATGTGGCACTGCATCAACACATACTCTTTATTACGCAGCCTTAAGGCTGTCAAGTTTGAAGAGTTTCTTTATCTGTACCATTTCTATCCCATCTTGTGTCTGGACATTTTTCTGCCTGTAGGTCCCCATTGGCCAGATGTCTGACTGAGGCTAAAGATTATTTTTGTGTACATTTTTGTACAGTACCTATATTCTGCTTTAAGGAAAAATATACACATGCATTTTTCTTCTTTATTAATAAACTGAGTGACAATTTAAAATAAATTCTTTCAGCTGTTCAGAACGGTACACAGATGTACTGGCACATTTCAGAGTGAGTTAAATAGAGGGCAAAGCATTACATCACCTACAGAGCTGAGGAAGAGGAGCTGGGCTCTGACCATAAAGCAAATAAAGCAGTGCCAAGGTGGTGGCTTTGAGAAAGATAAACCAGACTGTTCCCTCTCCTTGTAGATTGTGTATAACTCTGATGCCTTACTACCCTTCATTCCAAGGCCAGGTATCATCTCACAGTGGGTAACCCAATCCTAATTTTTAGGATGCTTAAGTTTTTATAGGACTTTGCTCTCAGACTTGGCAGAGAAGAGAACATTCACTTGCATTTAGATCTAATTTAGGTGCATGTGTAGGTAATTGTTATTCCTAAACTGCTGCTAGGGAGAGGGAAAAGAGAGGCTCCTAAGGGAAGGGTTCAGGGAACGTGTGTTAAAGATGTACTGCAGATTTCTCTCTGAAGGTCCCTGTCTATATCTGGTCACTCTAACTGAGACAGTGAGCTGTATCCTTATCCTCTCCCTATCTCTGCCTTTCTGTTCTGTAAACAAAGACAGTAATTTTTCTCCTGTGAGCTTGGGGGGTAACATTCAAAAGGAGTTGAGAAGCACTTGGATATTATGGTGTCAAAGGCTGAGAAATGCCAGAATGGGAGGTGGCTTTTGTTGGAGGAAAAGAGTATTCCAATAAGATTGACTTAGGATTGACTGTTACATATGTATAAATTTTGAGGATGTTGTGGTGTAAAAGTAACCTTTCTTCATAAAACAGCAGCAGAATTAGCTGAGAAAAAAAAAGCAGAAGCAGTAAGAAGTGAATAGATTTAGCATGTGATGTGATGAGAGAGAGAAAAATCACAATATCGCTTCTTTGGAATAACCCAGAGAAATTTATGTGGAGTGTGTAAGGGATGAGGCCCAGGTAATTGCACTGTGAGTTCAGACAGCACCCTAAGGGGGAGTTCCAGAGGTGGGACAGGAATGGAACCCACAGCTTTGGTGTTTTCAGCACCATGCCCTGAGCCCATTTCAGGGTCAGTCTCACTTTTGAGAGGGTTAACGTTTACTGAATATTTGTTCCATTACAGGTGCTGCTCTTGCACAGTTTAAGTGGATATAATTGTTTTGAGAGGGCTTATTTTTACTGAATACTTGTTCCACTAAATTTAGTTTTTCTGATAGCTTATGTGGCTATAGTTGTGAGAAGGTCACCATTTTTATAATATTTTTGCCATTAGAGTTGTTTATTATGGACTTTGAGAGTTATCTCAGCTTAATCCACACTGAGGGGATCTGTGAATCTCAGCTCCTCTCCCCTTCTCATAGTGGAGACACATGGCAGAGTATTTTTTTCATTTTCTCATAGTTCTATCACCATCACAATGCAAGAAACCTGTTATTTCAGCATACTGTATGTATTTTTATAGGAGATAGTGGTTTCTGTATTTGATTACAGAGCACATGTAAAGATATTACTGACCTAAATGCATTATCAAACATGCTGGTGTCCATGGCTACTGAGATTAAACTGCTGAATACTGCATTTTAGGAGTGATTTATATCTGATGTATTGATGTCCATGATTGGTCAATTAATCTGACCACAGTTAATCTTTCTGCTAGTGATTGGTATAGTAATTTTAAAGTTCTGAAAACAAGGATGGTTTACAGGGTAAAAGTTGAAATATTTTTATCTGGTAACTTTTCTTTAAACTCACTTTGAAAGTAGAGAAGACTTTCAAGGTTTGCAGCTATTAAATTTTCTGATCTCAGTAATCTTGTCATAGTGCTTCCCTGAGAGTAAAGTCATCCCTCTCCAAAGTGCCATTCATGCCCCACTTACCCTCAATGAAGGCTTCCAAAATAAGTTTGAAGTGGGACATTGGGCTTCTACTGAAACACATTCCTCACCTGCAGAAAAGACTTTGGAAGGCTGAATTTATTATCTGCATGTCTGTTCCTCACTTTTCCATTATAAGGATAACACGTAAAATTCTTTTTTTCTATCTTTCTCTTTAGAAACAGAAAGAATGACTTACTGGGGAGCCAAGTAAGAAAAGGAAAGAAGAAGATTGGTCATCTCTGCAGAGGAAATCACAAGGTGTGCATAGTAATCACACTCGAGATTCATTTCTTGCTGGTGCTTAGGTCTTCATGGTACATTACTTGTGGCAATAAAGTTTAAAAATAGTCCTCAGAAACCTTGAGAAAGATGTTTGGAAAAGAACTTTTTTCTTCTGTGTGATTGCCACAGTAAGCAAAGTAAATATTTATATGGATATAAATATCTTTGAGATGCACCTTTAAACTCATTACTGTGCTGAATTGAGCTGTGTTTCTGCAGGTAAATGGCAATCTCATTCAATGAATTGGTTTTTTGGCTGAGGCCAGTAAAAACAACCCTTCTCCCAACACTGAACTGAAATCCCACCAGGTACTATCAATGGTCATTCTTGAGACTTAAAGTGCTCGTTTCATGGACTCATTTAAATCACTGTATGCTTGGTTCAGCAGTGTTACCATTTTCTCTTCCTCATTTATTACCATCCCAAGGAGAAGCACTTAGTACCTGTTTTGCACTGCATTTAAAGAATGTGTCCTTTTACATTTGTCATCCAGAAAATTTGTAACTTAAGGGATGCAAAATCAGCACTACTAACAACTCCTGCCTCTCAAATATTTTCAGTAAAGTGAAGGCTTAATATTTAGCAGAGTCTGCTCAGAGACAAGCACAAGGCTATGTGCCACTTAGTCCTGAGGTTAAATGTTACTTCAGCGATGCATGAAATTTGTATTGACCATCTGCCCAGCACTGAGTTGAACCTATTAATGAATAAGCCTCACAGTATCACTGTGAGATAGGGAATTATGATCTCCATTTACCAAGAGATAAAACTGAGCCCCAAAGGGCTTATGTAACCACTTCAATCCTACAGGAAGTGTAAAATAGAACCTGTAAAGAAGCCCAGCTCACCTGACCTGCTGTCCTTCCTATTTTGACACCCCTGCACCTGCTATCCTTTTCACTATGTTTTATCAGCAATTATACACTCTTTATGCACAGTTTCAGCTGTCAAATTCTCTTGCAAAGAAACTTAAAACACAGCTGATGTGACCTGTGAATCCTTCTCGTCCATAAAGAACAACATGAGACACAAGGCACAAAGGCAGCACAAACAGCACCAGATGGCCTTCGTAACAGGAGCAAGTCAGCACAAAGTGACAAGAGGGAGAGCTGTTGTTGTGACCTCCCTTTCTATTTTTTTGCATAATGTTGAGAGGAAGACTATGCAGATCTTTCTGTAGTGCAGAGAGGAGCTGCTGGTAGAGGGCAATCAATGCTTTGCCTTTTGTAATCTTGCTCAACATCTCTTTGATTTCCTTTAGTAAATGTCAGGTCACATGTTGACTGCTAGCATTCTAAAGCTGAAGTATAAATCATCTTCTCAAGTGACAGAAACTGTCATTTTTCCTTGCAAAATATTTTTCTAACTATGTCTTATGTAACTGTTACAGTTGTTGACATTTTTCTTAAAAGCTCTGTTGGTTTGACACTCAGGATTCAGTATAAAGCTATAGACTTAGATAGTGAATTCTTCTGCCTTTGCTTGTATCTCTTCCCTTTCCCATGAGCTGAAGAAAGAAATATTATGCAACTCTGAGTCATGCTGTGGAAAGGTGTTGTATTTTTAATATCATTAGAATTTTAAAAGAAGGAGGAAGATAAACCATAGTGAAACCAAGAGTTAATATGCTTCAATTATAGAAAGTGGCTATTAAATTTTGATGGGATGCTATGACTGATACTTCAAATAAAATGGTGATGTGGCAAAGTGGGGAGTGTCGATAATGAGTTGAATACGAGAGAAAGGCTGTTGATTTTTATGGAAAATATATATATAAAAAATACATGATCCTCAACCAGAGACGTTCTTGTGGAGATATCCATAGGAAAAAAATCAGAGTGTAGACTTCTTATGTCTGTCTTGGCTTGTGTGTACGAGAATGCAGCCCTATATAGCTGTGTTCTGGCATAGATATGGGCTGAAAGTACTTGCCCACATGAGATATTTTACTGTGCCCAGCTTAAGGGTGATAATCTTAATTATTAATTAATAATTATTAATCTGCTTTCCCTCTGCTCTTTCATGCCTGCAGAAAAAGCTACTGATACAGATTCCTGACAGGTCTTTCTCAGAAGAAACAGCTGCAGAACATGGAATCAGTTGTGAGAAATTCCTGTTGGCAAGGCCTTTGACCTTCGACTTCTGCTGGATCCAGCTGAGTGATCAAAGAGAGAACTTTTGCAGGTATTACATGTCCTTCACTTGTATTAATCTCACCTTAACGAGAAGCAAATTATTCTGGAATAATAAGTTCAAGAAACGCTTGTGTTCCTTCTGAGGAAATGCTACAAGGTGATCTGGAATGCCAGGAGTTTGGTCTTGCGTGGGCCTGTTAATCCTACTGCCTCCAAGTCCAATGTTTTAGTTAAATTTCAAGCAAGCTAGAGACCTTTATGGTAAATGCAGGGTATTTTAAGACACATTTCGGACTCTGAAGATATGCTAGATGTCTGTATTGACATAGTGTCCATCTCTCAAAACCAGCATTAAATTGTTTGGCTAAGTATCCTGTGGCTGTCAAAGAGCATTGCTGAATTTAGAAAGCAAA
The DNA here is from genome assembly GCA_025920805.1 of Petroica traversi. Classification (NCBI taxonomy): domain Eukaryota; kingdom Metazoa; phylum Chordata; class Aves; order Passeriformes; family Petroicidae; genus Petroica; species Petroica traversi. The sequence goes on along the minus strand of JAHLSL010000042.1, from coordinate 5,688,093 downwards.
ATCAGATCTTGATCTAAACACCTCTGCTTTATAATGAGATATTGTCTAACAGCCTTCACAACAAACAGTTAAAGTCAATACAGACACAGGCTAGAAGGGGCACCTGTCCCTGTTAAGGGAAGGAGTGAAAAGTGCCCTCCTCATTCCCATAACTGGAGGCCAGATTCCCCACTGAGTTTAGAGAAACCTACCCAGGCATCTGTGGCATTTCATGGACTTTGGGGTTTGTAGAATCACAGTTTCCTTCTTGTCAAAGCCAGGAGTAGGAAATGGTGCCCTTTGTCAGTCTAGGTGATTAAATTATCTTAGCACTGAAGATTCTCAAAACTGGTTCATGGACATTACAAACTTATTCTCCTCAGCACACAGAGGAAGAACACAATTTTTTACAAGTGTAGAAGTGAAGCAGGGCTGTGAATACTTTAAGATGTATAACCTCAATAGATAGGGGTAGATCTCTAAAAGCCTTCAGTGTGGGTCAGCTTGTAACATTTTCAGGGAGATTGACACCCAAGTTGCAGTTTGCCTTTGAAAAGTCTGATGAGTTATTTTAACATCCAAAGAAGCCAGAAGAACTAAACTTATTTTGCTGAAAACTTGACCCAAGATTATGAAGGAAATGTGTGGTCCAGTTGGTAAATTAATCAAGCCCACTCAAATTTCTGCATACCCAAAGGACCTTCCTCTCTCCCACCTTGCTCACTTTTCTTTCCAAAGATTTTTTTGCTGAGTACTTGGAAGGCAATGCAGCTCTTCTGTGCTAGTTAAATCTTTCTTTCTCTTAGTGCCAGCTGTAAGAGAGGGGAAATCCAAGTAGGACTGTCAGGGAGTCCTGTTGTGCTCATTAGACCATACTGAGTCTGGAACCCTAAAGTCTCCAAAGGCTTACTGGATAATCTCTTTGGAAGACCTCTGTTGGTACCATTTGTCACAAATTGCAAACCACTGTCAAGTCTCAGGAATCTGCAAGATAGGTCTCCCCAAACATTAGATAAAACAACTTGAAGAGAGGGCTCTGGGGTGACCTTAGAGCCCCTTCCAGTGCCAAAGTGGAGAGAGCTGGAGAGGGACTTTGGATAAGGGCCTGGAGTGACAGGACAATGGGGAATGGCTTCCCATTCCCATTCATGGCCAGAGAGTAGGTTTCGATTGGACATTGGGAAGAAATTCTTCCCTGTGAGGGTGGGAGGCCCTGGCACAGGCTGCCAAGAGGAGCTGTGGCTGCCCCATGCCTGGAATGTCCAAGGTCAAGTTGGACAGAGCTTGGAGGGACCCGGATAGTGGAACATGTCCCTGCCCATGGCAGGGGGCTGGGACTGGATGATCTTTGAGGTCCCTTCCAGCCCAGATAATTCTGTGATTCCATGATTGAATACCCCAGATCTGCAAAGAAAAGCAGGATGATTGAAATTTATGGCTGGAGCAAGAAGCTGGAGGGAGCATTCCCCATTGTTTGTTTTAAGAAGTTTTTTAAAGGAAAGATTTTTTCACTGACACATTTTTTGAATGATTGAATACACTGAGAGCTCAGAATTTGCAAGGCCTAGAGGAACACACTTTGCTTTTCTGCTGGAAGACTGAAATCTTCGGCCCTCTGAATATTATGACCATTGAAGCCTGAGTTTCCAGTTGATGTTTCTAAAATGAACTTTAATCATTCTTGAAAAAGGACTTTAATAACCTGAATTATGGCCCCCAGTGCTAGACCTTTGATAGCAGAGTGAGCCTGCAGTACTGATTTTCTCATGCTCAGCCTTTCTTCTGATATTTTTTGCCACTTGTTAGGAATGCATGCTTTAAGAAAACCTCAGTTTGAAGTGGCTTTTCCCAGCAAGTTTTCAGTGTTTAGGTGGAACATTTTTACATCATTCACATATATTTTTCCTCATTTCGAAACAAATTATTTTTTTAGGAACTCCTAGATTCCAAAATCTAAAAATGGAAACTTCATTCCCTCTCCAAGTATGACACAGCATTTGTCAGTCACGCCAGATGGGAAAGATGAGCCAAGAAAGCAGCATAGATAGTCAACCAATTTTATCTTTTCATGTTGATGTTTTTCTGTGAGGACGCAAATGTGCTCTTGGACTCAATATAGCATTTTAAGTCCTGGCTTTTTTGTTTAGAAGAACTTGGAGTTGGTTTTAATAAAACAGAGAGGAGAGATTTGAGAATTTGGAGCCTTTCTGAGAGAACAACAAATACCTGAAAGGAGCTGCCTTCCTTTTTGGCCAATAAATCTGATGGGGGGGCTAAAAAACTCCCATAGCTGAAAACAGGGTTTTCCTTTAGTGTTCCTTGTGCATTGTGGTTTTATTTGCTGCAAAAAAGGTTCTGTACAGTGCTGATTCTCCAAAGCAGATGGCAAAAAATGATTAACCAGTTCCTTCCAGCTGCTCTCTAATGAGCAGACACCAAGTTGAACCAGTTATTCACATTGAATTAAGCTTTAAAAAAATCATGTAGTTATGAGCATAAATGTTCTCCTCTAAATGGAAACTTTCCCAGAATAGTGCACTTGGGGCAGGCTGGATATCTTCAAGCATATTTCTAGTGGCAGAGGGTATGAAAAAGTAAATGATAGTAGAATATGATTATAAGTCTTAATGTAATTTAAAATTATTCCATTGTAAGTGAAATAGTGATGCACAAGGGCAGGACCTCTGATCCACGTGCATTTGCAAGCCTGTCCTGTGCAGCAGTGTCTTGTGTGGCTGCTGAGTCTTACTGTCCTGTCTAAAGCTTCTTTTAAGATTTGAGAGGAAGCACTGCTCTAACAGTAGTATCAAGGACTTTAGATTTATGGCATTAAGAGCTAATGGGAAGCACATTTGCTGTACATTCACATTCCTAAGACATTCTGTTCATGGTGCTTCAAGGCCAAGTGAGGCCTAGGATAGATGAAATTAAAAATTAAAAAAAAAAGATAAAACCTTTTAATATTGATAATATGAGAAATGGTATAACACTGTCATCAGTGAGATCATAATGAAACAGGCTGGGGGCAGCTGAGGGATCTGAGGGTCCTGATGCACAGGTTGACACCCCCAGCCATGTGCCAAGTGCATCCAGGGCTGCATGAGCAAAAGCACAGCTCAGAGCAGTGATCCTCCCCCTTCACAGTGCTTGAGAGACTCTGTTAGAATCACCAAATGGTTTGGGTTGGGAGGGACCTCAAAGCTCATCTCATTCCATCCCCCTGCCATGGGCAGGGAGTTCTTCCACTACCCCAGGTCCCTCCAAGCTCTGTCCAACTTGACCTTGGACATTCCAGGGATGGGGCAGCAACAGCTTCTCTGGGCAAGCTGTGCCAGAGCCTCCCCACCCTCACAGGGAAGAATTTCTTCCCAATATCCAAACTAACCATGCCCTTCCAGCCCTTCCCCTTGTCCTGTGTCTTCAGGCCCTCATAAATAGTCTTTCCCTGTCTTCTCTGTGGTACTTGGACTATTAGCTCACCCCGAAGCTTCTCTTCTCTGGGCTGAACAATCCCAATTCTCTCAGCCTTTCTCCATAGCAGAGCTGCTCCATCCCTGTGATCAGCGATGTGTCCAGTGCAAGAGAGACACCAGCACTGTGAGACCTCACGTGCTGGACCAGGCAGGACCAGCAGGCTCTTCAGAGCTCAGGGAAACTGAGGGAGCTGGGTCTGTCCAGCAGGGAAGGGCAGGAAAGAAGGGAGACCTGCAGTGCTGCCACAGCCACAGACCACAGCATGCGAGCCTGAGCCCAGCTCTTCTCAGAGCTGCAATAGAACAAGGGCTGAGAGCTGGAACAAAGGAGGTGGAAACTTTTAACCAAAGGATGGTCAAAGGTTGGGACAGGTGCCCAGAGAGGTTGTGGGTTCTCCATCCTTAGAGGTGTCCAAGATTCAGTTGGGTGTGTGCCTCAACAACCTGATGAATTTAGACCTGCTTTGAAAAGGAGGTTGGACTGGATGCTTTCAGGGACTGCCTCTAACCTGAATTATTCTGTCCTTCTTTGATTCTTTCACAAGAACTAAAAAAAATATTGCAGACTCGGACGACTGAAAGATCAAAAAGGAGCAACTTAAATTCCTTAAGTGGAATAATAATACTGTACATCTGCTCTTTCACCTTCTGGGATCAGAGAGTCGGGGGGTTATGTAATGAACAGTTACCTCAACATTTTTCTCTATGGAATCACAGCTTTGCTACATGGTAACAAAATTCTTACTGACTTCAGGGGGCTCTGAATTCTGCCAGCTTGAATGGGCATCACTGGAGGGTTCTTTAAAGTCAGATAATGGTTTTAATGTGGGGAGAACTTCAGAGAATAGTTCTGAGTTTTTCTGGAAGTGTATCTTACAACATCAGATTCCTTTAGCATGTACACATTAAGTTATGATAGTTTTGGAAACAAAAAAACAAACAAAAGGTATTTCTCTCAGCTTTGTACCTGTGTTCCTGAAAGCACAAGTATTTAATTGAGTTGCTGTAAAAAAAAAGAGGAAAAATTGCTGGAAAGAAAAGCTTCCCTGTGATCACCAAGTAAGAAAGTATTTCCAAGCTTTGGAAAATGTTGGCCAGCTCTGACATTTAGGCACCTTATCTTACAGAGAAAGACTACGTAAAAAATCTGAACTTTATTATGTTACTAGCTTGCTTATCCCCTGAAAAAGCCTGGTTTTTACAGGATAAAACATACAAACTGCAGTATAAACATGCAGTGTCCTGGTAGGGCAAAAGTTCCTTTACTGCATTTCTCACAGGGGGAAGGGGTTTTGACATTTCTTAGACTGGCTTCCTGCAATGGCACTTGGCAGCAGAGCATATTTAGCCCTGATACTGTGATGTTTGGATGATAAAAAATGTCCAGGATATGTTTCCTCTTCTTATCTAACCAGCTTAAATGATGTATATGCTAGTGATTACAGCATTTTTACTTGTCTGGATCATGTGTGAGTACAGATAAGGATAAATTCACACTGGGGTCTACTTGACCCAATAAAATTTTATGCAACTCTGAGGAAAAGTTTCAGTTATTAAAGAACCATTTTGGAAACCAAGGTGCCTGTTTCAACAGCCCAACTTTAATCCTTTAATGCACTCAGTGTTTTGGATGAGTGCAGGTGTATGTGTAATTATGAATTTTAAATGGTCCACAAATATTTAAACACAAAAATACTGTCTGTGCAGTAGAGGTTAATTTCTGGAAAATAATGGCTACAGAACCATTTGATAATTTTCTACCCTGCTCGTCCAAAAGAACAGTCTGGAATCTAAGGAGTGTCTAACACATGTTATTGCCAATTCCAGTGTTTGGCATTTCTGGTGATTTTATACTATCATTAATATATCTATGTTTTTCTTCCTCAACTATTTTAGCCTTCAGAACTTGTTTTCTTGGCATTTTTTTCCCTGTAGTCATGAAGGGTTTTTTCATATTTGTAGAGAATCTAATACAATGCATTTGTCCAGTAGCTGGAGCATTAAAAAGCAAGAAAAATGAATGTTGTGGTTCTGAGGATTGGTAATACTGCTTTTAGGATTTGGGAAGACTTTTTTTATTTAATTAAACACTTACATGCTTGTATATGAATCCATTACATGACATACACCATGGTTAGCAACAGCTTTTGTGTGTCATGGCTCAGGTTCCCATACACTCCTGACAGTTTATGCATATTCATGAGATCCATGACATTTTCCTGCATCTGCTCTTATCACAGATTTCATTTCAAAGCAGCACTTCACTGATGTAGTACACTGACACATTTTACATATAATTGCTTTTCGTCTGGTTGCATGATTATTTTGTGACACCTAGTGGATAAATTGATAGTGGTGCTGATTTAAATTGCCTCTGGTTTTTTTATTCTGATAAAAGTTCTGGCCTGGAAACGCAATTCACATCATAAACACATAGAAAGCTTTCTAACTTTCTTCTCTTGGTTTTTTTTTCATCTTTAACTTTGCTCATGGAATAATTTGCTCATAGACAGGTGAACAAATACCCAACACCAGTCTTGAGGAAATTCCAAGAGTCCCAAAGTAATACAAGGTACTAAACATTTTGAAATATCATGATCTTGTTTAGTCAGGCTCCCTACCTGTGCAGTCTGGGATCTTCACACAATAACTTTTTCTACTGTATCAAATTTTTTTGAGGTGTTCCTCAAACATGCAGTTCCATTAAGAACCAAATGTGCACTACATAAAGTTGTAAAAGGTTGCAAAGAATTACTGGCACTTATTACCCTATGAGGACTCTTAGAATGTTCTTAGAGAATGAAGTCTAATAAATAATTAAAATATTATTCTATACACACAAAAATATTTTCAGAATATTTACATCAAGAGTCTAGAACTGCCTTAAATGCATGACCTACTTTCACAACTAAGATATGTCTTGTGAAGTATATCTTAATTTACATGTCATGGATTCTGTGCCTAAAGCTTGTATCTGCAACAGGAAAATATTGAAAATTGTCCATTATATTTGCTACAAATGCTGTGAGATAGAAGAGCAGGTATTTTTATATAGCTCTTATCTTTTGTGTTGATAAGGGGAAGGGAATCAATTCTTTCAGTTGCACTGAGTCTGCTTGCTGTATTTCTGAGTTTGTACCAGTAATGTGCATGTTTCTGTCTTCAGACAGATCCTAATTCTGAAATGTGTCCTCCCAGAGCAGGCACAGAGCAATAGGTACATGATAGATAAGATAGAATGTAGTAGTTTTTAAATAAGAGGTAAAAGGAGCTGTAAGGAAAATTAATTTGGAGCTAAGGGGTTATGTATTTTTCATATGTGGGAAATTGGAATGGACTTGTGCACAAGACACGAAGAAATTGATTTTAAAGACCATCTACAAGATTTTAGGTTTCAGCTTGTTACTCTTCAGAGAAAATGTGTTGCATATTTTGACTCCCAAGAGGCTTCACAATCAGAAAATGTAATACTGAGCTATGTTTTAACTGACAAGGCACTCTTTCCCTGTGCTTTTCCTGGTTGCTCCTCGTAACAGTTCTCTTGTGACTTCCATTTATGTAAAATCAGGGCCTGTAGCAGCAGCATCATGAATAATGGACATGGAGACTTGAACACACCATGGAGCTCTGGCAAGGATCTGCTCTCTCCCACCACTTCAGCCCATCATGAATGTTTAACCAGTGAAGGCTTTAGACTCAGGTACAAAAACTTACACTGGAATCCATCTGTGGAGAGCCCTGGTCAGCTGAGAGAAGAGCAGGTTGTGTGGAGCTGAGCACAGGCAGTGCTGAGTGTGTGAGCCCCAAGCCCCAAGCCTGGAATTCAGAAAGAATTCCCAGCAAGTGCTGTGTTGGCAGCACTGCCCACTCACCCCAACAGCCCAAAAGCTTTTGCCCTCTCAGCACAGGTGGGCAGAAGGGCCCTTGTGTGAAAATGGCCATTTTCAGTGGTTTCCCCTTGCTTTTTAAGGAAACATGTAAAGCTGGGCTGGGTGAGGGTGTGTGAAAGCCTCTTGGCAGGGTCCTGTGGATGCTCCGGATGGAAAACAACTGGTCAGAGCAGAGGCAAAGTCATTGTGATAAAGCACAAGTGTGTGCTGCTGAAATCACAACACAGCTTGAGACAGCATCCCATCCCAGGGTGAAAACAAAGCTGCTGCAGTGCACAGGGGTCTGTGCTGATGACCAAAGGAAAAATAGTCACTGAAAGGAGACAGAGAACTCCATTGGCAGCGTCATTAGTGGCAGAATCCAGGAGGTCCCTGACAGGGACCCAAAAATGCCTAACAGGGCCTGTGACAACACTTCCTCTTGAAAATTGGCTTGTTTGATCAGGGTTCACACCCTCCCCAAGCCCCAAAAGTAACCAGAAACAAACTGCAGCTTGGGTTTGCAATGCCTGTACAAATGGATTCTCTGTGTTAATGCATGTGGACTCTGCTGGCTTTCTGTCAGTTTGAACCAAGCCCTCTGGCTCAACCCCAAATGCAGTCCAGACCCCAGAACATCATTCTGCAGTAGAAATGAATTTTAGGCTTTTAACAGTATTTCAAAACAAACTACACAGAGCAGTGATTTCATGCCAGCTTTCCATATAATGTTATCCACAATTTCAAATGCTGCAGGCTCTAAAGTGATCATCACAAATGGAACAGTTTGTAAGGAATGGATTTTGCTTGTCTACCATCATATAAAGCTCCTTCTTCATTAGGACTCAAGTAACTTTATCCTGTTTGTGGTGATGGCAAATGTAAGGGTGCATTGATGTAAATACAGAATTTTAGGCTAAGTCCATGTTACACTAACTTATTTGGAGCTTTGACCTACTCCTGGCTCCCAGAGCACTAATTCATTCACTCCTACTTGTCAGCTGCTTGATCTCACTAAGGGCTAAAATTTAAAATGAAAGCCTTATGGGAGAAAGGCCAGAAGCCATTTTTCTACCAACTATAATTATTGGCACGGCTGCCTTCTGCAAAATGAATTTTAGTTTCTTGTTGAGGCTTACCCTGACAGACATTCCCTCTTGGTGCTTAATTAAGTTAGGACTCGCACATGCTAGTTTATTGCATATCTTTTTAAAGAAAAACAATTTTCAAGGATCTTAATCCATTTCAGAGTGAAAATTCCATTTTCCCAAAAAGGAATTAGTGGATTGAGATTGGGAATGGCATTTTTCAAAGAAGATGTGACTCTATTCAATTTTTCCTAGCTTCTATAAGGAACTGAAAAAAATAGCACTTTGTCAGTGGTGTCACATAGGTTAGGTGTGACACTGTATGAATTGCACATATTAAAAAGCCAAATCCAGTTGACTTAAAATTCAGATTGCTTATTTAAGATTCTCTGTGTAGTAAAGGCATTTTCCATCGAAAAAGAATTTTAAAATATCACTCAAATAATTGCTTGTGAGATGGCTGAGTAGCTGGAGAGACTGGAAGACTGTGATCCTGACTGTGCCCAGTTTTTATTTTCCCAGGGCTTGAGGAGAAGTGGGACAGGTGCCATTTTGGAGAGCTGGGCATCACAAACCAAATCAAAGATGAGGGTGTTCAGTTTAAGTGTCCAGTTTTGTGTTCAGAAATGTTAAGGCAAACCCAGGTGACATCAGCTGAGTTAGGTGAGCTCAGCCCTTTCAAATATAAGGTCCATTGCTCAACATCCTAAAATGAGTGAATATTTGTGGGGGTTGTCATTAACATTTCATTTTTGTGATCTGCATGAACAGAATCCTCCCAGGAGTGTGGAGATAACTGAGGAATGTTTAGGAAATACCATAAGAGACATGTTCTGTGCCCCTTTTACTCTTGCTAGCTCCAAGAGTAAATAAACCTGACGCATTCTCTTTGCTCTTTTCCTAATAAAAACCAATCTCTAATTTGTCACAGCTTCATCTCCTCTTGCTGGGCTCATCTCCAGGATAATCCAGCCCTCACACTTTTTGCTTTTACTCGTGGTAAGATAGCAAGAGTACCTGTAACATTTGTTTTTCATAAGGTGTACCTCACTTACCTGATGGGTTTGCCATTTCCACACAGGTTCCACCTCCTCTGGACTCTGGGCTTGCTCTGATTTCTGGCCTTAGGATCTGGTGGTTGTCATCTCTGCCTTGGAGAGCTCAGGGATACAGGGGGGCAAGCACAGCAGCTCAGCTGGGAAGTCTGGAGATGGAAAGATTATGCCAGGGAAACAGGAGATTGATATTTATGTCCTAGACAACTAATAGCTTGTCATACACTGAACACTTCTGTGGTGTCTCTCAGAGCTTATTTTTAAAAACATATATCTCATAAAATGTTTATTTGCTTAAGATCACGAGTGCAACATACAGAGCTGCCAGTGCTTAGCCCTGCTTTAATTTCTGTGTTTGTGGAAGCTTTGAGACATCAAGTGTTTCATCATTCTCTGGAATACCAGCTTGTGTGGCTTTTTAGCATTCTGGGTAGTAAATAAGCAAAGCACAGAGATAAATGCAATAGAAAAATAACTATTTTGTCAGTGCAGGTACTGCAGTTCACCTAAGCACAAGACATAATCCCACTTCCAAGAAAAATGAGGTGTATTTTTGAGGGAGAACTGTCTTTTCCCTAATGCAGTCCATTTTGAAGTGTATTTAACATTCCAGGCACTTCACAGAACAGAAGGTGTATGAAATGCTAACATGCACCTATAGAACATGTCTGTGGTGATGCAGAACTCCTTTGGTGCACACCCAGCCCTGGCTCTGTGGATCTGCTGCTCGTCAGACCTCCTTCTGCCCAGTCAGGGACTGAGAGCAGCACATCCTATTTTCGAAAACCATTGTAAAACTTTTCTGGAAGGTCATTTCTGTTAAGGAATTTCATTGATTTTAGCATGGTTCCACACAAGAGTGAGGAAGTTCTGTGCAGGACTGGCTGGTAGTCAGGCTACAGTATAAGAGATGGACTTGTTTAAGCTGATGTATTTAAATGTTTTTACATTCTTTTTTATCCCCCCATACATGAAATGTTCAGACTTGAGGAACATACATACATTACTTCAGAGCTCAGAGACATTTAGCCAGAGAGTTCTGACTCATTTCACAGCTGCTCCTTTTTCCCAAATACTTGCAAACAGCTCGATAATGACAATGGCTTCACTGAATACATGAAAGTGTTTATTATAAAGAGCCATGTTGCGCTGCCTGAAATATTCTATGTAATAAAGAAAGGGTGAACAAAGTTTATAAAACTGATTTTAACAGGTAATTAAAATAGTCATTGGCCCCTAAATTCTTGCTGATGTGTAAGCTTACTACAAATCCAAAAGCATCATTTTGAACTTCTGTGTCTCATAATTTGTGCTATATTGGATAATCAGGGCCTCCTTCAAAGCCACTGAGGCCAGGTGAGGATGTACTGTTGATCTCAATAGTATGTGAATTGCTCCCCTTCTTAAAAGAAATCTCCCTGATGAATCTGAGGAAAATGCCTCCCTGCAGAACTGTGTCTGTGGTTTGTGCAAAGCAGGACAGCACACCTGGCTGCTCCAGCACTGAGGAACTCCATGGATGGCCAAAGTTCATCACCTGTTTGTGCTTTATCACAACAGATGGAGTGATAAATTTGCTCCCCTCGGTACAGCCTGGCCTCACTAATGGCCAGGTGAAGATGTGAGCAAGCTGCTGAGACAGACAGACACTTGTGCAGAGAAGGAGCCCTCCTGAATTTAATCTTAGAAAATCCTGTGCATCTCCCCTGAGAGGAGGAGTGGGCTGTGGAGGTCTGGTCCTGTGAGTTTTCCCCATTGTGCCTGCCTGAAGTTCTGGCAGAATCTGTCCTGTATCATTAAATTACAGGAAGGTTTCACAACTGGGGAAAGAGCTTTTGTTTGCCTTTTTAGAAGCAACTACATTTAAGTAATGAATGAGATCACAGTACATGTTGTAATTCACAGGAGTCACAACATCTGTGTTTGTAGAGTGTTTTTTTTCTTCTTGAGTTTTGCATGCTATGTGAAGGCAGTGTGTCATTTTGGTTATATTTAGTTAAAAATAGATTCTAAAATACACTGTGAGGTGTTTATCATGCATAAATCCAAGGAAACAGAATCCTTCCTTTCTCTAAGTAATCTCTACCTGAAATCTCTAGGAAAGTTGCCTGCCATGATGCTGCTTTGGCACAATCCTGCCCCAGAAGCAGGGAGTGGCAGTTCTCCTGCATGATCCAGGCCCTGCTGAATTTGGTCAGGAGGCGTCTCTTGGCTGCAGTGTCCACCCTGGCATATCCCCAGCCATTTCCTTCACCACCTTCTTCCCAAAAATGTTTGTGACATTTCTAATAGTGAATAAATAGTCTGCAGGAGCAGAGTGGGGACTGGGCATCACTTGGGAAGCCAGAAGAGAATTGTTGCATGCAGAGAGACTGGAAAATGCTGGTCTGGTCTGCATCCAGAGCCCAGATCTTGCTGGGGAATGTGCCTGCCTCAGAGACCCTCCAAGCTCTGTTCTTCCCAGGCAATCACAGTGCACTCCAAGAGCACACACCCAGGGCATTTCCTTCTTCCTTGCAGCCAGGGAGACTTAGCCTTTGTAAATCCTCACAAGGTTTTGGGGTGAAAGTACCTTGAAACTGCAAAATGCTTGTTCTGTGCTGTCCCAGTCTGTTCATTAGTAATGCTTTTAGTTATATAACAACCCTGCTTTAAAACTGTCTCCTTTCCTGTAACATCACAGAAATAGCAGACTTGGCCCCCTGCCTTTTGAAAAGTGACTGCTGAGGTACTTATTAAGATCAGTTCCAAGACATTTTTCAGTGAGCAGTGAGAGTTGGAATATGGAAATGTCATATTTTTCCTAGTATTAAACTAGTTGTTAAACTAGAAGCATTACTCTTGCCAGATAGCTATTTCTTGTGCCTGTCGTCTTCATAGAAGGAAAATGAACATGCATTTTTCTTTCATTAAGTATTTTAAAGTTCATCCTTGTTTGGTGATCTAGTCAATTAAAACAAGTTTATGGGCAGCTTGTGAGAGGAGAAGACTAACTAAGTTTAGGTGTTGGATAAAGTACCTTCTTTTTCATTTTTGTCTGTTAATGAGTGTTGCTAATACCCATAATAACAGATTTTATAGAAAATAGTGTTACACAGAGTTTATGGTAGTTTACAAATAATTATCTCAATAGAATTATTAATTAACAAACTACTACTTTTATGGGAAAATAAGGCAACATTGTATCAGCACAGCACCTAAAGAAAAGAATCTCTAATATCATTATCATAGAAAATAAGAGAATCCTTTAGAAATGGTTAATTAAGGTTCACCATTTTTTCAACAGGGATGAACATTTTCCAGTATCCCAGCCACTATTGCCCCCAAAAGTGTAAGCAAAGTCCAGATATATTAAAGACAAGCAGTGTAAATTCCTAGAACATACTCCAGAATGTTGTCTTTCTTTGGATCTATATTTCTGTCTCTTAGAGTCACTGAAATCAGCTGTTAAGTGTGGTGCTTCACCCAGAATTCCCTGTCAGAGTTGGTTGGACTGTGGAGTAGTTTGGGCTTTTCACTGCTGTGAATGCATCCTTTTAGAGCCAGACTGGTTCTTTGAACTGGTTTCACTGGGCCTTCCAGCATAAAAGGTTGCTATTCTGAAAGGTTACGTTGTTTTTATCCTTCCACTATAGAGCAAATGCTTACAAAAAGTCTCACTTTGAAGTCACACAATACTCAGCTTTCCTCCAATTATATTATGTAACGCTGTTCTATTGATATAAGCACAGGGTTTATTTTACACAGAAAACACTTTCTGAGAGGTGACTGTGCAACACACCCAGCCTTGCTGAAACTGCACAGAAGTTTAGCTTCACTTCAAACTCTTGGCTCTTAGGAAAAATACTGAGATCTCTGATTGCACGCATAAAGAACTTGTTTATTTTTAAATATTTGATCTAAATACAGAGGTATAGGGTAGGAGCTTTTTTCAGAGGATTATTGGAAGAGTATTTGACCATGCCAAAAAGCTGGGGCTCAGAAAATTCTGAGATTTAAAACTGTTAAGTACATAGGGAAGACTATCAGGCTTTCTGCTGGAGAGCTTTCCAAAGGGGTTTTTTATGGTGGTTAAGAGTGGTTTCTGGTACCAGTTTTGGGGGGTTTTTGCACTGATGAAATATTGAAGTCTCTCAATGTATTCCTTCATTATGGCCTTTTTGGCCGGCAAGGGCTTTAAGGTTCCAAGAGGTGAAATACAGGGTTGGACAGTGTTTTCTTCCTTGCAGTGATCTCAGCATGGTGAGAGTTGCACCTGCTCTGTTTTGCCCAATAAATGGCACCATGAGCAGCTCACAGCAACCAGTGACCTCCTTCTATATGGTCTCAGCCCAGTGCAGTGAAATGATCTTTAATGTTGATGGCATAACATTGTCCTTTATAGATTAACACATTGATGTCCAATTTGGTCAGATATCCGCTCCCTCCTTCCCTCTCTGCTTTGTTCAGAAGTTTTTTTTTTCCTTGAAGGTGAAGCACCTGATACCTCTCTGCCTGTCCCTGCAATGCTTCTAACATTCAAGTCAATCTAATAAAAAATTATTCTCTTTTCACTATACTTTTCTCTTGCCTGTCTCTTTTGAGTTGGGGTCCCCATGGGCCATGGTGCAATTGTGGCATAACAGGTGAACAGGAAAGCTGGTGCTGTGCATGGTGCTTCTGGAGAAAGAAGCTGCTTCCCACTTCTGCACAAGCTCTCACCCTCTTAGAATTGCTGCAGTATGCAGTGAAAGGCAATTAAGACGTGTGTTTTCTCTTGCTCCTCTCTTTTCAGATCCCCACATTAGTGATACTGAAAGCCAAGGTTTCCATCCCTCTGCAGTGAGACCAACTGCCCTCAGGGTGAGATTTGCCAAGTGATCTACTTGATCCACGTGGGCTGATGGATGCAGCATTTATTGTGTTCTTTAATTAACTAGCAAAAGGTTATTCACTGATTAAGGTAGGGTGTTTGTTTTAAAAGTTTGCTTATTTATTAAAGCAGTGTTTATATTAGAATAAAGACTGATGTCTCAGTTATTCCCTCATTTTTAGATCTGCCCTGAGTGGGAAGTGTTGCTGTCCATTAAACCAGGTGGCAGTGAATAACAGCCCCCCTTGAACTTGAGTTTAAGTTTGAGGTTACAGAAGCTGATGCTGTAGTGACAGTTCTGCTAATCCCCCCAGCCAAGGTGTATGTGGTACAGTGGGGTGTGTTTAATTTGGGCATCAATTCAGAGCTGCTGCTCATTTAGGAGTGTTGCTGAGTAGGCCACAATTCCTCAGAGTCTTGACAAATTCATTGCTCAGTCTTTGGGGTGTACCTGTGTGAAACTTGGGAAATTCACTTAGAGAAGCTCAACTCTTCCCATTAGGATAATAGAGGAGTATCTGGAAGCATGTTAAACAATCCCTCTATGTCAGCACTAAGTCTTAGTGATGCCTTTCCTGAAGTGACAAACTGGTTTGATAAGGTACAGCCATGTAGGAGCTGGAAGTACACAAGTGCAGTTATTAAAAATGAATGCTGTCTCCTGTTTCCCTTGAGTATCTTGTCATTGACATGACTTCACAAGTTGCAAATCTATTAAACATTTCAAACATTAAACTGGAGCTCATTAAGCAGAATGTTGACTGGTATATAGCAAACTGTTTCAAATTCAAGACTGTTAACAGTTGTCTCCAGAATCTTTTTGTCTTCTAGGTTGTCACCAAGCAATCCAGCTGTCTGGGAATACAGCCTGTGCTTCCTGTGATCAGAGTGTGACTGTCCTTTGGGGTGAGGTAGTAGGTTGTATAGTTTTAGGGCTATGCCCTGCCTGTCAGATAACTATACAATCTACTGTCTTTCCTGAAGTGGCTGTGATGTCAGCGCTGGATGTCTCTGAAAGACAATGCAGTCATTTTTCATCTGTACCATTCTCTGGCTCTGCCTGCGTGTTTGATTCTTGTACACAAATGTCCTTAGAGTGTTTAGATTCCTGTATTTCCCACTCAGGCTCAAAAGTCATTTCCTTCTGGCATTTTCTGAGAGCAGGTGGGGTGTGAGTGCCAGGACACAGAGGTACAACCCCGTACGCAATGGATTTGCTCCCGCATGGCTGTCTGGGACTGCCAGGGAGTGGCCACTTGGAAACAGCTGATCTATTTCTCTGTTGTTTTCTGGCATTTGTGTTCATATTAAACATAAAATGGCACTTCTGATTCAGCCGCTGATTAAAGCCATTTGGTGTAGGCTGTTTGAGAAATTACAAAGGGATGAGCTGGACAAAACCCGAAGAGGATGTCTTCCAGTCAGTCATGTTCTGCCCTGGAACTGGTAAATGCTTGAACCCTAAGAGGTTTCTTTAATCAGTTTTGGATGCTGATTTAACTTTGGGAGGGACAGTGTTTGCCACTTCAGTTCTCCTGTCCCTGAAGTCCTGCAGTTCTGTCTGACTCCCAGGCAGAGCTGTGGGGAAGGGCTGAGAGGTCACACATGGCCTTTCTAAGGGCTGGAGAGTGATAAGGTAATTTACTTTAAAATGGTGAAATGTTTCCTTCAGAAGATGCACGTGATGCTCTAACAGGATGAGGTAGTAGGTTGTGTGGTTTCAGGGTAGTGATTTTGCCCCAATCAGGAGATAACTATACAACCTACTGCCTTCCCTGATAGGCAGCATAAAAACATCAGTGTCTTAATTCACAGAGAAGAGCTAAAATACACTCATGAAATATACTTATGAGACCTGCTAGGTAAGTCTAGATACAATTGTTGCTATCCTGTTCCTAATAGCTCTAAATTTAGATTTTTAAGTGTAGATTTTTGATAACTGCCTGCAAAATAATGATCCTTTTTTAAGTCTTTATCATGAAAATTTGAATTAAAGAAGTTTTATTTATTTCAAAGTCTGCCTGCTCTCGATCTGTTTCATTTTTGGTCCATTTGAGTGGGATGAAGTTACTGGGGAAATTATTCCAAAAATGCTGCAAACTTGCATTCAGGAAGTTTGTATTACCTTGACATCTAATTTTGAGTATAAGAAATTTTACTAACGATGCTCTGGTTTAGTTCAACCTTACCCCTCCCTCAGGAATCTTGCAGTGTTTTACAAATAGTACTAGGTAAAGTCACACAGTACTCTTCAGCAGGTAAGGTTTATATTGCAAGGGAAAAGCTGTAACAATAAAAATCAAGAATGGGAATTAAAAAACCAAAGCCAGACATCTATTTAATCCCTCAGTTTCTCATAACAGGCTCATTTTGTGATATTTAGTGCCCCCGAAAGAATTCTCTGCTGTCCAAAAAGCACAAATCACATCTGAAAAACTATGGACAAAAAATGTTTCATCATTAAAGATATTTTGAGAATGTGAACTTTAGAGTCTTAAAAGGAAAAGCTGTGAAAGAAAGGGAATATAACAGCAAAGTTCTGGGTTTGATTGTAGATATAGAAATCATTCTCTTGGGTGCAAAATACACACAAAAATACAAATCCTGTAAACCTTAAGGTTAGCTTGAGAGCAGAGGTATCAGATTGGTTTTGTAGAACCAATTAGTATATATTTTGGTTGTACAAAATCCTGTTACTTTAGACTGGAGTGAGAATCGAAGGTAGTTGTAATCCTGTGTTTCTGTCTGCTGTGCTACACAAAGGCAAGCCCACCTTCCCTGAAAAGATTTCCTCTCATGCCTGTAGCTGGGAGAGCAGTGACATGCACGGTGCAAGCAAATGGAATAACTCCTGGCACAGTCAGCTGCAAAAGTGGGTATTTTGTTGCCTCTCTGGTCCAAAAATACCACTCATTATTTGGAGTCAGGTGGTATTTGAGGCCATTCAACAGCTCGAAGCAGGACCTTTGTTCACACCTTTACCAAAGGTTTGGAGGGTTATTTAACTTGAGTTCATAGAGGAGGATCAAGGCTGTTGGCACAGGAGGAAGAGTTGGTGCATATCTGAAACTCCCACAGGAGAACAGGCAATATTGTGGCTGGTTTTAATCTTCTCCATTCCTCTGGCTGTGCATCTCTTAATGCAGCACTGCAGCTCCTGAGCTCTCTTGCAGCCTCAGAGCTGCAGTGTGAACATGAGACAGGTTGGGGCAGTGACTTCATTGTGTGTAGCCTAAAACATCCTGCTGCTCTCTGAGGTGCAGAACAGGCTGGATAGCAGAGCCCTGCATTCTGTAAATACAGAGCAAATGTTCTCTCTGGGACAGCGGGGTTGACAGAGGGGAAACGCTGTCCACGTTCTACAGCAGCCTGTTAGATCTCAACTCTGAAGTAGTTTTCAAATCTTCTGGCTCTGCCTGGGTCAGCATTTTGCTCTTGGTAATGAGCTGTGAGTTTTCAGATTCTAGTCATTCTGGCAATCCCATTAAAATAAAGGGCCAAAAATATCCATAGCGTTCTCTCTAGGATGAAACGTAAATGCAAAACCATGTGCCTGTACTTGGCAGCGTGTGAGCCTGCAGATAATCAGGCCTGTCCTTAGCAGTGCTGTCATTACAGCTAATGACACTCCACCAGAAACTTGAAAGCACAGCTCAGGGGCACTGAGTATTTCCCAGAACTGCATACTGAAAATGTTTGTATCCAAAGGTAAGCAACAGCTTGGCCTGCTGGAATCACAAGGGGAAAACAGCTGGGTTTTTTTAAAACTCAAGTCAGCATTACACCTCCTGAGGTGTCATGCTCTTTGCTGTGCACATCAGGTGTGAGGAGAGAGCTTAATCATAATCACAGATAACACCACATGAGAAATGTGTATCATGACATCCACTTTAATAGTGTGTGTCTGCTTAAGCATCATTGATTTAGTGTGCCAGTAAGTATTCATTAATGAGCAGAAGCTTAATACATCTTGCTGGAAAAAAGCCTTTACATTTGCTTAAAACAGGCCAGGGGAAAACTGGTGGGTGTGGGTTTTTCTGTGAGGCCAGGATTTCAGTTTTTAGTTTCCCTCTGTGCCCTGGAGAAAGTGCATGGTGTTTTCAGACAAGGCACAGAGAAGACATTAAGCAGCTCTCTGACGTTGAAGCCACCACTGAACTTTGGATCTCCACTGTGTGGATGTGTTAAGTGTTCTGCCTCTTCTACCTTTTCAAGGCTCTTACAGTTTTGTTGGGTTTCTAAACATGAGCAAACCTCCTTATTCTCTGAAACCAGTTACCCAGTGTAAATATTTTTACTTAATTTGGCAAAACACTAAAGCAACCCCAATAACTACACTAATAAAAAGTGCAGCCAGCTGTGAACATCCAGCTCCTGGGGCTCTTCCTCCATGGCAGCAGCAGGGGCAAAACCACAGAACACAGGAGGAGTTCCTGGGCACTTTGCTGGAAGGGTAAATTGGAAAGGGGTATTTTTACTGGGAGAGGATCCAAAAGCCCAGAAAGGCTGTAGCTGGTGTGGCAGTCCGTGCTGGCACAGGTGTGACATGGCACACCCCATCTTGCCAAACAGGAGGGGCAGTTGTGGTTGAGGGAGAGAACTGGTGCTCAGTGGGAAAATCAGAAAGCCCTGCATCCCCTTGGGCTCAGAAAGGATTCCCACACAGGGCCTGCTCCCACGTTGTGCTCTTACTGGGAGGTAAACAGTAGACTGACAGAACCACAGAATATCCTCAGTTGGGAGGGACCCACCAGGATCATTGAGTTCAGCTACTGGCCCTGGCCAGGATACCCCAACAATCCCACCCTGTGCATCCCTGAGTGTTGTCCAAATGCTCCTGGAGCTCTGGCAGCCTTGGGGCCATGACCATTCCCTGGGGAGCCTGTTCAGTGCTCCACCACCCTCTAGGGAAAGAACCTTTCCCTGATATCCAGTCTGACCCTCCCCTGACCCAGCTCCAGCTGTTCTCTCGGGTCCTGTCCCTGGGCACAGGGAGCAGAGATCAGAGCTGCTCTTCAGGAGGAAGCTGCAGACTTCAATGAGGTTCCCCCTAATCTCCTTTTCTCCAAATGAACTGACCAAGTGCCCTCAGCCACTCCTCATTTGGCCCCTCCAGATCCTTCACCATCCTCATGTCCCTCCTTTGCATGCTCTAAGCTCTTCAGGTCATTCTTATTGTGGTGGCCAAAACTGCCCAGCCCTAAGAGCAGCGCACTAATCTTGAATGACAGGAACATTAACAAAACATTTTAAAGCTATATTGGCTTTGCTCTGATCCACGTGACTCATGGCTGATTATCCATGAAGGCATCCAGGTATTAACTTCCATTACAAAAACTATAGGAGATGAGATCCTAGGAAGATGTCTGTGAGGATCTGGGATTCAGTGGCATGCATGCTCAGATTTCACAAAAAAAATCAGTTTAAACACTGTTTAACAAATAAAGACAAAGGTATCAAAAAACCTAGGCCAACAGAACCACTGGTTTTCAAAGAAATCTGTGTTCCCAAGTCACTTGGACACATTCAATTGTTCTGCAGTTAAAAGTAACAAGCAGCAGTCACGCTAAGCATTTGATGGTATAAAGACTTTTGTTTGGTTGTGGATACTGTTCTTGCCAAGTCTCCATCACAAATCAAAACCCAGCAGGGAACCAGGTTAAGAGACAGTTGCAAATGAGTTCCCTGATGTGTCTTTTGTTCATGTTCCAGGGGTTCTTCCTCTGGGTTTTCCCTGTCCAGCTTGCTTATACAAATGTAAACAACAATATTTCCATCCTCAGGGAGCCCAAGTGAGATTTTATAAAGCAAAGTGTGTTAAGGAGGTTTCTCAATCAGCTCAAAGTGAGCAGCAGTTCACACATTAGTATCTGGTTTTAATTAACACTTGGAAGAGAGTGAGAAACACTTGATGTACTTTGAAGTAACACAAATAAAAGTACCAGTCTTAGATGGCTCTAGTGTAAACATCTTAACTGAAAATAAAATTTTTCCTGGTGTGGTAAATTGGCATTTCCCTTCTGTGAAAAAAGGCAGTTTAACCCTTCCTTTACTCAATAAGAACATCTCGCTTTTGGTGACAAAAACGTCTCACTTGTGAAATTATTAAAACACACTTCACAGCACTCAGGGATCTGGGAGGTTTCAGTCCAGCCTCAGACTTTACAGTCCTTCCTGAGCAGATTAGTCCCGTGTGGAAGCATAAACTTCTCTCTCTGGCTTCAGCCTGGATTTGGTACCGTGTTTCTCACATCTGGTAAAAAACTACCCTGCAAGCTTGACAAATGATAGTGTAGCAGTGACTATTTGAAAATCAGATGGGGAATCTCACAGGTCCTATTTTTATTTAGGCTTGGCTTGATGGCTCATTCCAGTGACCTCCGCTGAGGTTTGGCATAGGATACTTGTGGTTGCAGCATACTTTTTTCTTCCTTTTTATACAACTTTTTTCTTCCAAAGTTTCAACATGTCCACAACTTTGGTTGTATTTTCTTTCTCTATCATCTATTTTGCTTTTTACCACGGTTAGAATAAAATTATTGATGGCATAGGATTCAATTATTTACCTTTTATTCCTGCATGTTAGCAAAACTTAGAGTCTG
The DNA here is from genome assembly GCA_025920805.1 of Petroica traversi. Lineage (NCBI taxonomy): Eukaryota > Metazoa > Chordata > Aves > Passeriformes > Petroicidae > Petroica > Petroica traversi. The sequence continues at coordinate 5,667,175 of JAHLSL010000042.1, read as the reverse complement.
AGTTTAGAAGTTCGAATGGACAAATATGTTTTCATTTCATTCCCCTTTGCAATCCATCTTTTCCAAAGTTTAACAAGTTTTAACTGTAGCAGAAAGAAACCTTATAAAAATATTACATCCATCATATTATACTAGTTGGCAGAAAAAAGAAAAATTTATTCACAATTCTTACTAAAACTTGAGGAAAATTATTATTAGGAAAGTCTCCCTCGGAAAGTTTCCACACTTGAAATGTTTTTCCCACTAGAGGAAAGAAAAAGAGATTCTACTATCTAGAGTGTGGTAGCATGTCCCCAGCTCCAGCTCTTCCCAAATTTCCAGTGGTGGAGTTACATCTCCATAGGTTTGGGTGAGTGTGTGGGCACACACCCCAAACCAGCCCTGGCTCACACACAGCTGCAAAAGGCCCATGGTGAAGGTGGAGCTCTCCCTGACCCAGAGCTGTGTCTGCAGCTGGGACACCAGAGTGGCTTGGCCACAGGTGAGCCCAGCCAGCTGTGGGGATTGGTTTCCATAGGTGATGCCAGGTGGAGGCAAACCTGGACGTGCAGGACGTGTGCAGCGGCCGGGCATTGCTCCCACCTGCAGCGTGTGGCACATCCCACAGGGCATTCCCACCACAGGCAGCTAGGTGTGCTTCCCCCCAAAGAGTATTTAAAGGAGTTTATCACTGTTCAAGTCTGGAGACATCAGAATTGTTTATTTTTGAGGCAGGAGTGCTCACCTGAGCCCAAGGGCAGATGGGCTCCAATGGCAGGGGCCAGGCTGTGGCTGCCTTCCCTGCCTTCCCCCCACTTCTCCCATCTAAGGCCTCTCCAGGCTGATTTACAGCTTCCTCCAAGTGCCTGGGATGGAATTAGAGTGCCTTGTATTACACGGTGCCTTCCCTGTTATTCTTGCTGCACACCACAGATTTATGATGGCTTTTAAGCCAGGCAGCACATAAAGAAATACGATCTTAACAAAATATAGAAGGGACCAAAGGAGGTCAAAGTGGGAGCTGAACACTATATGGTGATCCAGGATTTCCTTGTATTTACTGCTCACACCTTTTCAATCTCAAGTGGATTTGGGCTGTCTCAGGCAGCCCTGCCCCATGTAATCCTCTGAGCCCAGAGACTTTGCCATCAGCGGATGTCTTTCATTACAATTTAGCACATGTAGGAAATCCCAAAATGCCGCTGGTGAATTAAATTAATTTTAGATACAGAGTGCCAGAAAGACACACAGCATCAGGGTAGGTCAGAACCCCACATTCATCTGGGCAGGCTATCTGACTCCTGACATCTTTTGCTGTAGCACCAACTAAGGGTTTTCCAGGTCAGTGGTGTCCTGCAGAGCTCCTCTGCTTTCAGTGCTGAAGGAGAATCCTTTATGAGAGTCCTTCATTGAAGCATGGAGCAAAAGCTGTGCCCAATTCTATCGCTAGGACTGTGGGACAAGGAAAGTAATGCTGTAAGCATTTACTTTACAGCTTTATTTACATATCTTCATCAATTATTCCTGAACTGTAGCACCTAGGAAAAAATAGAAGCCTTGCCCTTAGCCTGCAGATGGAGAATGTGAGACCTGTAGCAGGTGCAAGGTGTCTCCAGCACAAGGGCAGAGCTGCAGAGAGTCACCTGCAGGAGCATGGCCTGCCTTAAACATTGCCTCAAACTGCAGAGTGAAACAGCTGGCAAGGGGGAGGGAAGCTGTAATTACAGCCAGCAACTGACTCCTGAGCCAGTGACTACTGCTGAGAGCCTGGTCTTGACCCAGAAGCCAAAAACAGGAGCCTTTTCTCTTCTGAATGAGGGCTTTAATCCCCTCCATCTACAGTGTCATTCCCCCCATTAATGAAACAAGGTCTGGTGTGCTCCCTTTCATTTTGATGTATTATCATTATTTCTCTATCTGAGGAAAGAAATTTGTCTCTCTTCTAGCCTAGGGCTGTAAGCAAGGTTCCCATGGTGTGGGGGTTTTGATGGGTTTATTTGGGATGGGTTCTGGTGGTCTGTTTCTTTTTGAAAGGCACACAACAGTTCATGTAATAGTTCACCTGCTCTTCTAAGCTTCAAGAGCAACATCCTCTCCAGTTCCCCAGCTGCTCACACTGTAAGTCTTTCTAGAGCAAGGAGAGTTGAACCAGACTGGTCCCCAGATGTTCTTTGGGAATTTCACAAGCCTCAGGTCCACATCTGAAGCACCTTTTTTAAGAAGTCTGGGCTCTTGTGAGATGTAAGGCAGGCATCAGCACTGACAGTCACCACAAAGTTGCCTCCACCTAACCAAGTTCACAGGTGACTCACATTTATAAAGTAAGTAGCACCCCTTTAATTCTCCACACAGAATATGGTTAAAACAAATAAACTAGGTGCTGGAAATCATTTGCAGGACATTTGGTACTCTGTCAGTCATCCACTGCTGTTGCCATTTCTTTCCCAACTGCAGTTCCTCAAAGCCTGGGCTTTGCCTGAGAGGTCTCAGCTATGGGTGTTCCCCAGAGATTCCAGGTGTCCTCTAAAGTGGCATCCCACAAAGGGTGAGTAATGTCACTTTGCCAAAAGGGGAGACGTGTGGCCTCCCACTGATCTCGGGATCTTCATGCTCCCCAGCTCTCTGTTTTTCAACTGATTACTGAATTTCTCATGTTTACATCTCTCAGTGTGCATGGTTTATCAGGACATCACAACCAACACCTCTTGGAAACATTAACACAACTGCACGTGTTTAAGTGTAACATCAAAATCAGTCAGTTCTTGTGTATTTTGGATAAGCTGTATCATTGATAATTTGACATAGGGAAAGACCTGGTACAATATGAGCATTCTGTCTCCTTTTTTCCTCACTGTAGATTTGATGACTCCCATCATGACTCCCTTGAGCTGGGGGCCAAAAGTGGACGTTAAATTACATGCTCATCCTAACAAGTCCTGAGTACCTGTGGCCTCATCAATGTGTTCATGCAGGTACTGGACTAAAAGCATTTTAAAAAATCTAAAATTCAGTTTCAATATACAAAATTAATTTCTTTCAGTACTAAAACAAGTTCTGAAACACAGATTAACTCTCTCCTATTACAAGGTTCTTATACAAAGATAAGACCTCAAAAAAAAAAAAAGAAAAAAGGAGAGTAGAGCAGGGAGAAATGAGTTCAAATCATATAAGAAATCCCAATATTTGAAGCATAGTAATATTCTGTCAAAGAAAAAATGTAATGGACATTCTGAGGAGAAAATTCTACCTATCTCTCCTTACATTCCTTCTGATTGAATTATAGAGTCAGTGTACTAAAGTATTTATTCATTTACATATTTTAAGTTTGCATTGCCCAACATACAGGAGTCCCTGGAGGCAGAGTGAGGCCTGGATGTGCACTAATGGATTGGTGTTTGTAATTAATGCCCTGAATGATGACCTGTGTCCAGCCTCATGCTTAGCAAGCAAATTTTTAGTGGGCTAAAGGTGCTGCCAGCGTGAAATGAAATGAGAAGAATGAAACCCTTATGATGATACTTGTCCATTCTCTCCTAAAGGAGAAGGGAATCCTGAAAATAGAAAAATAGAAGCAGGAGGAAGGGAGGACACGGGGAATGATTCAACAGGTGGTGGAAATTCGACTGAGATTGCATATGTGCAACATGATCAGGTTGGAAAAATAATTAGTTGAGCTGGGAGCAAAATGAACCCCTAGTGGAAGAAGTTGGCTTAGCCAGGAGATAGAAATCTGATGCTGGAGAAAGTGTCTGACGCTGAGCCTGATCAATCTGATTTGAGCTTTTCAAAATACAAATTCAGCAGGACAGTGAACAGAATGTACATTGGCTTAAAATAACTCGACTTGAATTGGTCTTCAAAGTGAGAGTTTGTCTCAAACAGTATCTGAACTCTTGAGAGTCTGAGATTCTGCAAACCAAGCAGAAGGATCTCCTGCAATTCAATATTCAGCAGCTGTCAAAGCTTTCAAGTTCCTCATGGGAAAGAGGCAGTCATGGAAAACAGTCAGGGGAAAAGAGGTTTCAGAAACACTGACTTGCAGGTGTAAACATCCCTCAGAGGTGGAGGGACAGGGGAACTGGCAGGAAGGGCTTGGGAGAGACACGGGAAGCTGCTCAGAGGATCGTGTTTCAGCACTGCCAGGACTGTCACTGTGTGTGTTAAAGATGGCGAAAATGAAAAATGAAATACTAGATTAATATAGCACATCAAGCTGAAATAAACTGGATCTGAAGAGAAGCTGGAGAATTATCCGGCTGGGGCATTTGTGACCACAGCAGGGATGGATGGATGTGGAAGTGTTATAGCTACAGATACATCCCAACTACAAAACAAACACTTCAGCTTCCAGACACTGGGAATGTGGGGTAAAGTTTCAGCTGCCAGACTTATCCGAGATTCTGGGAGATGCATGTGAAGCTCCCTGGCAAAGGTGGAAACTGAGGCATCTAAAATAAGAGAAAATTCTGTTTAAGAAAGTCCCTAAAGAATCTGTATAAATTATAAAGAACAGCATTGAAACATTAGCTATGACTTACAAATCCCCAGTACTATTCTGCCTTAACATCTTCCTTCCTCCCTTCCTACTTATTTAACAAGTTTTCCATGTACAGTAGTGCCTTTATACAAAGTTTCAATTCTTTTGCAGCAAGTGTTACTGAGTTAATATAAAGCGGCTCTTTGAAAGAAGTTACTTTCCCTGTTGGTGCTTCTACATATTTCTGTTATGGCTTCGTGCTCCTTGCCCCCCAAAATCTGAGTTACAAAACTACTTCCTTCTTCCTACTTCCACTAAGCCCAGTGGGCTTTGATGTGAGCAGTTTAGCTGCTTGGTTTAATTTTAACCTTTCAGGGGAAAGGCTTATTCAAAACGAATTACACAGCATGAAATCTTAAAAGGCACTGTGAGATGCTCGTGTAACAGGTTTGGTTGGGGAAAAATGTTACAGAACTGATGTTCTCCTTGTCTAAAAAAAGGAAAGTACAGGTGGTATCTTAGTCTCCCCAGTGGAAATAATAGGCAAGATTTTGAAAGCTGATTAACTGTTACAGCTAAAGAAATTGAACTCTGACAGCCACACAAAAATCAAAAAGACCAAAATAGTCTTAAATAAGAGCTGGATGCTTTCTAAAAATATTAAAATTAACATCAGGAGGCTTCCTTAGAAGTTATTACAAGTGATATAGACTTGAGATAAAACCTCTGGAGCAGCTACAGTGTCTGGGCAAATTAGGAAGCCCAGCTGTAATGTTCAGAAATATGAGATGGATGGGTAAAGCCACTGGCCAGCTGGCTGCCACTGATCAGAAATGTCCTAAGCAGTATGGAAAGGACAAAAAAACTCAACTACTTTGGCTCATACAACTGAGAGAACCTGCAGCAGCAAGGAACTTGCAAAAGGAAATGAAAAGCCATCAAGTTTCATGGAGACACAGATCCATGCAGTATTTCAAATTTTCTTTTACTTTGGATACAGATGTCAGTGTTTATAGACCCCAAAATTACTGCCATAAGAGAGAGTGGAAGGCCATTACTATGAAAGTCTACATTTTCTAGAGGCACAGAATCAGTCAAGACCGAAGAACGATCTTGCTGCTCTTGCTTTGGGAACAATAAACTACAATACACCTCAAACATAAAGCGTTGGAGAGGAGATATGAGAAATGGAAGCAATTGCTTTACCTCAGAATAGCTTAAAAAGGCAAATATTAGCTGTAGAGGAAAATGTCTTGTTTCAGCATATAGGCAAAAACTGTCCTTGAAGTTATAATCCCTGCCTTGCTACCAACCAGATGTTCTCCATAAAGGAAAATTCACCAACTCTTCAAGTACCACAGGAGTGTGAAAAGCCACAAATTTTATGCTGGCTAATTAGTTAAAAATCATTCCACAAAGTGACTGTAATTTAACTCTTCAATACTCTAAAATGGCTGGGATGAGTAGGAGTACAGTGCCAGATAAAACCCAGGAAGAAGGATGGAGACACTGAGTTTCTGTGCTTGCAAAACCCAGCCCCAACCCACCAGGTGGTGGCAGGAGAAGCTCCTGGGGTTGGTCACCATATACAGTTTTTTGCTCTCCCTTATACAGTGCAGAGGAACAGGTGATGATGTTTTATGTTTCATTGGAAGCATTTATGGAGAGAAACCACATTGGGCCTGAATATAACAATGGAAAACAGCACAATGTCTCCATGGGTCACAAGAACACGTGGAAGAAAGTACAATTGTGGAAGAGCAGTAACATGCCAGCTTTTTCTGGGAAGGCTACAAAGATATGTAAAATGTAAGCAATAAGGACAGTATAATTAATTTGCTTAATAGGCAACATAAAGCTACACAAGACAGGCAACCCTGACAAGAAAGGCTGATGTAGTGCAAGGAGGGGGATTTAACAGCCTGTGCAGGAAGAAGGAGTCTCTTACATTGTGGTGGTGTTTCTGTGAATAGCTGTGCATGGAGGAGGTTCTCAGAAGTGGCTGAATCAAAGCATTTGGGAATTTGTATGTGAGGGGTTGCCCCTTTGGCCTGAGTGCACAAGGACAAACCTGTGCTGTGGGCACCTGGCTCAAGGGCTGCCTCCCCTGGTCCCACGAACTGTTTTGAGATGTGGGTGAGGTGTCCTCATTGCTGTGTCCTTCAGTGGGACATCTGTGTCTCTACCTCCCCTGCAGGCTTTGGGGCTGCTGGTGACAGGAAGCTCAAACCCCTCTGGACTTGCACCACCTCTTTGCACACCCCTAAAAAACCCCAAATTCTCCTGCAGCTGCAAGGATTGCTCAGTGTTACCTTGTCAGTAACACACAAGGTGTTTCCTCATCAATTTAATTCATGCTCCAACCAATACAAATATTAGTTAATCTAGGGCCCTTTCAGAGCTGTGTTACAGCTTTACCTGGGATTCTCATTAGGCAGCAGTGCAGTTTGTATCTGCAGTAACATCTGAACCCCTCGTTTTCCTGGAACATCTGTTTTCAGCTGGAGAGGGGGGCAGGAAGATGAACACTTACTGGTTTAACTGAGCAGCTAAAACATACTTCTGGCTCTGAATGTCAGAGGAATGACAGGCCTCTGCCAGCCCATGGCCTCTGGGCCATAGGGCATGGCCTTTATCACATGCAGCAGCCAGCTACAAATTAATAGAGAAAAGAATACTTTTTGTCCTGTGAACCACATTAGCCCCAGAATTACGCCATAATTTCTTTCTTCAACTGCTTTTCTGGTTCAGTTCCAGTTCAGCTCTGCCTCAGCAGAATTCCAGCCAGGCTGAATATGAATTTCAGCTGAACCAGAATCTTTGCTGGTTCAGTGTTCCTTTCTTGTTGTGATATACAAATTAACTAGGAACTGGAATGCAATTAAGATTGATGAGTACAAGAATTATTTTTTTACTCTCATAGTTGTATCTCTTCCAGCTTCTAAATCTTCCTGTCTATTGGAGCCAGAATGAGGGATGAGCAGAACATGTATTCTATGTCAGCAAGCTACAACATCAGAAAGAAAGTAAACAGCCCCTGCAAGCACCTCCGACAAATCTAGGAAATGGATATTACCCATACCAGAGGCCTATGTAGAGAAAAAAAGAGTGGACACTATCAACTTTGGATTTTTTTAAAGCCAAAATGCTACAATCTGACTGAAACTCTGTGACTCAAAACTTCCTCTACCAAGGTCAGGATTTGTTTTGAAAATCTAAAATGAGCTGAACCCCAATTTCAACCTACAAAAAGTGAATTTAGTTTTTCAACCACCATCATGTCACACCAATAAAACTGGGAACAAACTATCAATTACTAAAACACATAATGAAGTATCTTTTCAACAGGAAGAGGTCAACCTATATTTTCTCAAGGGTCATTTTACAGCACCAGACTATATATGATTTGAACACTGTATTTCTAAATGAAATAGTTTTGGAGTTCTCACTTTTTATATGGCTGTTTTTCTGCAAGAGAAAATGAACTGTAATACTGATTTCCTCTCAGCTCTCTCAGTTTTCCATACACACACACACACACCTGTACATTTATACACAGTGTAGTGTTAGTTCTTGGTACGTTAATGAAATGCCTAAGTCAAAACAGCCTATTTTAGTAAATTTGACCACTAAATCTACCTTGGAGAATCTTTTCCCTGTAACTTTTTTTGGCATTTAACACCACCTGCAAAGTTAGTGAATAAATTGTAACAAAATGCTGTGGTGCAGAGGTAGGTATTGTTACTACTGCTGTTAATGTTCTCTTTGGAAACAAGGCAAAAGGAATTCACTTTGGTCGACCTGTACTACAAGAGTTACACCACAGAGAGATTTGGCCCCACATTCTTCCCCTCTCCCCCATCTTTCAGATCTTGAAAGCTCTCTGCATTTTAATTTCTGCTGTAATTTAGCAAAGGTTGTGATTCTGTACTGTCATCTGACTTCTGGGTCACCTGTGCCTGGACACAGCCAGCATGTGTCTGGATGAGAACCAGGCAGCCAACAGTGCCACAGTGTTCCTGGTGTAAATCCTCATGTGCAGCATCGCTGCTCCTTGGGGAGGATGGCAGAGTATTTTGGACTTGGGTAAATTACAACCACAAACTTTGTGTGTGCCAACTAAAACAGCACAAAAATATAAAATTCCCCCCCACGCCCAGCAGTGGCGAGGCTTTCACCAGAGTGAGCGTAGCCATCCGACTATAAATAGCAACTTCCTTAAAATTAGATGGACCTGGCAGGCTCTGGTCCATGAATGGAAGCACTGTTAATATGCTCATCAGGTACTGGAAGGGCTCCAAATCTGACAAGGCCTGCTACGGCACAAACGTTCTGTGCCTGGAAAAATGAGCAGGAACGGCTGAATGAATGGGGCCAGGGATGTTTTCCTAACTGGATAATAATGTCACAGACTGCCTGACGATGCTGGTTACATTTAAAGGAGTACTGCATATTTCTACTGTATTTCTCCATATTTCTTACTGCTTTGCTTATGCTAACAGAAAATGCTGATGCATCTAATGAATAAAGAAAGGTGGGAAATCATTTAGGGGGAAATTAATACCGAGATTCTCAGCAAAGTTAAACCAAGCTGGATAACAGTGTAAATTTTAGTATGTAACTGCTTTTGGCTGTTTTTATTCAGAAATGGTTAGGGCTTCTCTGACTCCTCCATGGTGATTTACTGAATAGTGAATAAAAATATGAGTTGATGGTATACCCGGTACTCGGTACTAATTGGCTGCTCCCCCGCTATGGAAACATCAAAAATGCTGTTTGGCTTTCTGCAGTTCAAAACAGACCCCATAGCACAGAAGGTGCCATTGTGGACCCAAAATGGCAGAGAAACTTCAACTGCACAGATGATGTATGTTGACCTTTCCTCCAGCATAGCACCATTGAAATCCAATCACTTCTGCACCTGCCATCAATCAGCACACACTTCCATATATAGCCTTTTTTTCCCCCTAAAAAAATTAAGTTACCTCATAGAAAGGCACCTTGAGGGCACATTGCATTTCCACAAGGGAAGTCAGAGCACAGCAGCTGATGAATTGTGAATTTACACCAAGCTTATTGTACAGTATCTTTCCCATGTTGATAAACCATTAGCTTGCTTCAGTTTACTTCACTCTGAGCGTGACTTAAGTTAAGGTAATTATGGCCAGCTGACTCCTAAATGAATGTCCATAGAGAAATGATATATGCTCAAGTTATACTCACTTTAAATTCACATCTTTTTTTGTTAATTCACTTTGGCATCTTGTGTAGGACAAACCATTGGGTATCTTGGGCTTGTGCCAGAGCACCTTGAAGGTAACAAAGGAGATTTTGAACTAGTCTCAACAGAGAGAAGAAAAATCAGATTCTCAGAGGCTACTAGATGAAAAATATACCTTTTTTATAATTAAACAGAAAATGTATAAATAGCTCAACCGAAATAATATTTTTGGGCATAACTATTATAATTTAATCGTTTTTATGAAAAACATCAGAATTAAACAGTATACTACTGTTTCTACACCCTTCTCAAGCCAGCATATAAGGAAACTCCAAGTTTACCCCACCATGTCCCAATTAATATGTTTATTTAAATGGGTTAAAGTCTTTGCAGAGCTTTTTTTTTTTTTCTGAAATCATCTCTTCATATGCCTTTATCAACTTGTTTATAATGAACAGAATGCTTTGAGTCATACATAGCTTCATTTTCACTCTGGCTTCAGGAAATAAGCATGAGTTACTCTAACTCCAGCTGGAAAATAATGATGCCACTGCTCCAGTCCTCCTGCAGCTTTGCCACTGTCACATTAACAGATTGCATTGGTGGTCTGAAGGCCTCACAAAGCTGTAATGAAAAGTAGGTTTAACCATAACTTCCAGACAATGGTTTTTTGCTTAGGAGAAAGTTTGTGTAAGCCAGCACTTTGAAATTTAATCCTACAGGGATTAAAAACAAGACTGTTGTTGCTCAATGAGGGTATTTAATATTTGGGTTAACCACTTGATTAGCAAGGTTATGACCTTTGTTTATGGAAGAGCTGCTGTATTTTTAGCCCAATGGGAAGGAAAGCTTTGATGTCCAGAGTGCTGATAGTGAAGTATGTCTTTTCACTGGGGAAATGTTCTGTGTCAGTGAGGAGCAGGAATGAAGTCTAATGAGGACCCAAATGGGCTTCTTTAATAAATGTGTGTGCATGGGGGGGAGACAACCAAAGTGACAAACTTACAGAAAGCTTTCTATATTAAAATATAAAACCTGTTAGGATATTGCTGTATTTCTTTTGGAAGACTGTGCACACATTTCTTAAACATAGTGATAAACGTCAAGAAAATTTCAGAGAGTAACACCCTGGACTCTGAACTGAGATTTTGGTAGAAAAGATAATTAGACAAAAACTGACAAAGCAACTAATACAAGTTCAGGCTCCTCTTCACAGTTCCAGCTTCCTCCATAATCCCTTTTTTCCCCACATTTCCAGCCCTCTCCCTTCCCACCGAGCCCGGACAGCAGCCACTAGAGGTCAGGTGTTTATCACTCTCCTCGCTGCCTTTGATCACCTCTCGTGCTGCTCGGTTAGAAACGAACCTTCCTGAAGACAAACTAAAAATCAGAGCAATGATGAACTGCGAATTTACACCACGTTGATGTGTTCTTCACAGATCAGAACATTTAAAATCTAGTTCGGATTTCATGTGAAGAATCTGCAGGTTTTGGTGTGCTATGTACAAAGATGGGTTTTCCCAGTGGGCAAAGAAAATATTCACTGATTCAAGTGCTGCACCAAAACCAACAGAGACACTATCAGTAATGGTGATGAAAATAGTGGTTAGATACCGTACGTGCAGGATTGGAATGGACTAGGGCAGGTTTTGCTATCATTTGTACCAGTAATGATTATTCTGCTCACACAATTAGTGTTTGCCAGACCACTTTTTTGGTCTGTGCAAAAGTGAGGGCCAGCTGGACAGGCAGCACGAACACAGAGGCAAATCAGCTACTTTGCCCCAAAACGTGGGATGCTGCAGGGTGTTCAGCCTAGGGCTGAGAACAAAGGACATGGAACTAAAGGAACTGGGGGAGAGACATGGCCAGCTGAAGTTCCCATCACACAAAATGCTTGTTTTGCTTGTTTCCTGGCACACAGGTCGTGTATATGGCTAGGAATGGTTCTGTTAATTTTTCCAACTTGCTCTCAAGCTGTTTAGTAACTGCACAGTCAGTACTGCTAGCTTGTGTAAAAATACAAATGTAGAATTTTATTGGGTTGGGTCCTTCCCAGTGAATGCAGTGAATAGTCATACAAACTGACACAAGTAGAGCAATCATTCCAAATCCAAATGTATGCTCACTTAATCAATACTTATGTATTTTTATGGAGGAACATGGTGATTTTCTGAGCAGGAGCCTAAGAAACAAGAGCCTAAGAAAAAACAGGAACTTAATTGCCTAAAATGAGATGTTATTTAAATTAACTAAGCCAGCACAGGGTGGTGACATTGGAGAACCCCACTTAAGCTATTGCCTCCCAACTCCACGTGTGCAGGGGAGGTGCATTAAATGAGTTTATGGGGAGGGATCCAAGGCCAAAGGCATGTGCAAGGGTATTTAGCAAGCAGCAGTTACAGTCACCTGAAAAGACAGGTGAGGAAACTCCAGCTCACTCATGGTGCTTCCGAAAGGCCCAAACCCAGCTCAGCACAAAGAAGGGAACGGCCCCCTTAGCCTTCTCTTTCACAAAGGTGTTCCCATGACTTCCCCCTCCTCCAAGGGGGATCTAAGCAAGAGCAGGTGTTTTGCTTTCTACAGAAGAGATGAAAATCATCTGCTATCCTTCCTTTGTTAAATAAAACATTTGAGTTCAATCTTATGTCAGAAACCATTCAATAGCAAAGAAAGAGCTCTAGGTTTTGTGGATGCAGCCCTGATCAGCCCCGATCAGCCCCAAGTTCTGCCATTCCAGCACTTTAAACTTCTGGTTTGTAAGCTTTTCACTCAAAATATCTCTACAGAAAAACCTGGAGAGTATCCAGCTTCACTTAAAATGTATTTCACCTGGCATGCAGAATGTCACGTGTAAACCGTAATGGGATGATCTTCAAAGCCCTCTCTGCCTCTTTCAGAGTGCAGCAAATTCTCTTACAGAGATTTCTCTGATGGTAACAACAATCATTATGTATGTCCCAGAGCACAGTCTTTTATTCATTGGCATCACTATGTTTTCAAAATATTTTCTAGGTGTGTTTGAAATAACGAATTTGAATTTGCATGCCAAATTGCAGGGGACCTTCAATGCAATGTCTCCGAACTGTGACAGGGTGAGGTGGTATAAAATCTCATCACTGAAAAACTCAAAGCCACATCAATTACAAATTTTTGGAGAGATTTAACTTTATCAACAACTGTAAAAACAAAATAAGCTAAGACTAAAAATCTTGAAGTACCAGTCATATAAATTAAGAATAAGGAAGAACTATGTTTATTTAGGTTTGGGAAGAGTAAGTTTTGGGGGTTTTTTGGTAGTAGAAGTAAGTCTTTTTATCTTTGTTCAAAGGATAAGTGGATACTGTTTTAAGCAGCAATATGGAAAAGGTGTTTGTCTCAGGTGTTTTCTGTTCCCTCCACCTTGTTTTTACACAGTGCAATCACCGGTACAGAAGTCCACAGTTACTCAATGTCCATTTACTTCATGCAAATATTTTTGTTATGATAGAAACATTATTTTAGAGGATGGCACAATGGTCCTGTTGCTATTTTAAACCAGCTGCTGGTAATATGAAACTGCTCCCAGAGTACTTTAAAATGCTACTCCATGGTTTGCTAAAACTGGATTTAGGGTTTGTTTAGTGGCTTTGATGACTACGTTGCTCAGATCCTGATGTGCATTATGCTTTGTCTGCTCAGAAGAGGTACTACAGCTTTTCTCTTCAACCAGAGAGAAATTTAAATAGCAAATATTTAATTTTTATGCTTAAATAATTTCCAGAGGGGTGTTATTTGTGGAGATTTTATGAGGATTAAAAAAAACCTAGTTTATAGGAAATTACCTATTTGCGTTCTTGTCATGCCATAAGAAAAATGCAAAAAATATTTTTAAATGACAGAGGAATGGCTCTGTCAAGCAAATGTGAAAATAATTCTATAAGTAGGCACATCCTCAATATGCAGAGAAGTCATGTATATACATTGAGTGTTAAAAGGCCAATCTAAAAGATCAATCTTCCACTAATTTGAGGGCAAATGTCTGCACTCATGGTTGCAGTCGTTTTCTGCAGGGCTGAATTCTTACCAAATCTGATGACACTACAGGGCCTGCACAGTTCTGGGTGGAACCCTGCAACGTTTCTGTGCCTGCTGACAAATAGGAAAAGTAACTTTGTTAACACTGAGTGACTGCAGGTTGTAAAACTAAGCCACTGCAGGTGGTGATGAGTCCTTTCTTTTCTAACAAACAGAGCTTTTTAAATCCATTTAATGCTGGAAGGGTTGGCCTGCTGCAGGGAGTTCTCTGCTGCTGCCTTTATCTTTCTGTAAGTTCTGACCCAGGTATTTGGAGGTACATCAGTCAAAGGAGAATATTCACGAGGAATATGTGCATCCATCTACTCCAGACAAAGGGATAACATGTGACTGGTTTATGTGGTCTGCAGGAGAACTGACCTCCTGTCAGCTGCAGTCTTGCTGTGTTGGCCACTTACACTTTTTGTAGCGATACTAGAGGAAAGCAAGAATGCAATTTTGCTGTTTGTTAGGATTTTATAGAATATCTTCCTGACTTTGTCTCTCTTCTTCACCAGTGAATCTGGCAAGGCAAATATAACCACATTTTTCTCTCACAGAACCCCCCAAAACAGGTAAAATCTGCTCACAGGGTGTAGGATAGGCAGGGTGCAAGGTATTGATAGAGACAAAAGGGTGGAAATGTCAATAGCCATTCTGCCTCCAGGCTCCACTCAAACTTCTTCACTGTCAAAAAAGTACAATTTGAAGGCCTCAGTTTCTTTCCTCCTCAATATCACTGCATCTGCTATGTCTCAGCAGTCCATTATTTTCCTTTTTTTTAATACCAGCTTCCCACTCCCAAGCCTCAATCTGAACACCACCCATAAAAATTGGTGCCAAGTCCAGTGCAGCATTTACAGAACAGAGGTGCCACCTCAGGCTTTCATTGTGATCTTTCTTGTCACTCCTGTGTCCTCAAGTTCTCCCAGGAGTGTGCTGCTGCTGTAGCACAGGCCCCTCTGGGAGGAGCTGCCCCTTTTTTTGCTCCAGAGTACTCTGTGAGGAATGAAAAATAACAGTGGTGGGTTCCAGTATGCACGGCATGAAGGATGTGGCTGCCAAGAACAAAGGCTTGATCCTCTCGTGTTCCACAAAAAGAACGGCTCAGTGTACTTAGCACATTGCTCCAAGTGATTAATCCAGGGAATAAAGGTGGGGTTTCTTTCCTAAGGCAGATGAATATTTTTTTTTCAAAGTACAAGTTTATTCTCTTGGAGCAGCAAAGCCTTAGAATTGAATAACCTAATTTCTACTTGTCCATCATGACTTGTCATGAGGAATGGAAAAACAATATAAAATAGTAGCCTACTGTATCAAACACGTTTGTTCAATCCAGGAGCTTATCAGAAACCTCGTATCAGGTACAGACTGCTCTGGGTACAACCTGCTGTTCTGTGTGGAGTAGTGTCCAGATCAGGTACCCAAATTCAGAAAACTGCACATATTGCATGAAGCATTCTGTATTTTCAAATATTTGTATTATCAACCTTTTATTTTAATGTAGGTTTTGCCCATTCCCACCAAAGGAACTCTATCTAGAGGCTATTTAGTGAAGAGCCTTGCTGGATTCAGGCCTGCTGGAAACTATTTATCACTGTTTACAGAAGAGAAAAGCAGGGCCACCAGATTAGCAACCAAATCTAAAACTGACTTCAAAGTACATTCTCTGATAGCAAAATACACATCTTTCAAATTTATGGACATGAGTGGGTATCTGAGAAAAACATGAAATCATCATTTATCCAAAGACAGCCTGACTTTCACGTATCATGGGGACAAATAAAATGTGCATACCTTCCAGAAACAAACACTGTAGCCAGGTCTCAAAGGTAACTCAAATCTGACTAGATTAATTTAACATCTGTTAGTTGTATTTCTAAATCAAAGCATCATTAGTGTAATATACATACCACCTGTAAAGTTTTTATTTCTGGAGTGAAAAACCAATGTAACAGCTAAAGACAGAAAAAACAACAAAAAATAATTAGTTGTTCCAATTGGGCTCTCCAAGGATTTACAGAGTTCAGGGAGAAAAAAAGTCAGCATTGTATTTTATTTTTAATCAGAGATTCACTGGGTCTGGATTAAGTACATTTTGATTCCAGTATTCCAATCTGATTTTTTGAATGTCTAGTTCACTTTTATTTATGTAATAAATAACATTTTTCTGCAAGTAGTTCATAGGATTAATTGAGTCTTTTCTCTAAAAGCAAATGAAATTTGCTAAAATATCTTAGGATCTTTAGCAATGTATAGGCAAACAGCGCTTTATAAAATTAAGAGGAATTGTAAGATTTAGCCCCAAAGAACTGAATAGTCAGGTAAACAGGATCAAGAATTCTAGTATAATTATTTTAATAGTAGTCAGTACAGAGCTGACCAGTTGGAACAACAAAGTTTGCAAAAGAAATAGGGCTTGAAGGACAAAGAGAGCAGGCAAGGACAGCATGTGCTTATGAAGAGGGACATTGCCCCAGTCAAGGGGGGTTTGACAATGGGGGGAAAGAAAAGAGGAATAGAACCAATACTGGTGCAATGGGAAACCAAGCAACCCACAAGGGATTTCAACCACTCTTTGATCTGTTTTTTAATATTTAAAAAAAAAAGTGGATATAGTCTTTACCACCTTCTTCCAAGGTGTGGTTTAACAAACAAGTGAACTGATGTGACACATTACAGCTGCAGGGGGGAAGGTCTCTCTTCCTTCTGCCCTCTCCCGGTGTCCTCTCCTCACCCTTGTGCCTGGCTCCCAGCTGCAGCAGTGCGAATCCCTAACCTATAGACAACTGGCCAGTCTTTTGGGGGGGTTGAAAAATGCTAAGAATACTGAAGCCCAAAGAATGTAAATGGTGGAGCCTATGCCTGAAATAAGGGGTAGGAGGAGAGAATGTGGTTTTCCATTTTCAGCAGAGCTGAGCAGCTACACTGATATTACCCCAAAATTACCTCTGCTGCCAGCCACCATGAAGTGCAGTTGTGTGACACCTGTAACACCTGGCTTTGAGGATTTCTTCCTGACTCAGTTTCCAGTCTGAACACTAGCCTATGGCATTGCCCTTGATAAGAAAAAGAACCCCACATTTTTTCACTTTGTTTGTAGTTAGAGCGGTACTGGGTCAAAAGAAAAAAAAAATTTAAAAAAATGAGGCTTAGGTTTGTTTTTACTTACAGTTTGTGCTGGAACACAGTCATAGGTAATAGCTAATCTAACTGTAAAATCTGAGTGGAGAGACAGCTCTGGTAATTGCAGCTCCGAGTAATTAGGTGATGTCAGCACACTCACACCCTCGGTTGGTCTAACCTCACTTACCCCGTAACAACGTTACAGTGCCTTGCTTCCCGTGTGCGGTGCCACAGGCACCTCGCTCCGTGTGGGGCATCCCAGGCTTTCCACGCGTGTCTGTGTGCCCTGACAACCTGGGGACATGTGGGAGAGTGACAGGGCTCTTTACTTTCTGCACAGCTCCAACAGGCAAACTCCCAGAATGTAAACATCGATGAGATGTACAGGGCAGGTATATTGACAAGATCTTTTTTTCTTTCCAGATTAAACAGAAATAAATTGGAGATATACTGAGATATCAGAAACATTTGAAAATCCCAACCTGGATATTAAACAAACATTTGTAATACTGAACCCCAGGATAAACAGCAAATATTTTGTGTTCTCTAACAAATATTTGCAGAGTTGCACACAGATGAATTAGGTAATCAGGGCAACTGAAGTCAGGTAGTGACTCAAAATGAGTACAAAACCTTATGATAGAGCTCTAATTAACCACTTTTGTATGATGCTTCTTGTACTTGGAGGCTCCTGGAATGGCATCAGTGATCTGCCTGTCCTGTTTTCAGTGTTTCCCAGTGGCCTGGGAATTTCTGGGGTCTCCAGCTATGGCTGTAGAAAGGGGGAGGCCAGACAAGCAGTGTGTGTGCACCCTGAGAGGCAGGCAGCTGGCAGGAGACCAGCTTTGGTGTATTTGCTGCTCTACATTCAAGCCTTATGGATTTTATCTGCCGATTTTTAGAGCCAAATGCACCTCAAGACATAAACAGGAGGTAAAAAGGGAGAAAGGGAGAGAGTTATATTCAGATATGCAAAAGACAGTAACAATTTTTTTAATGGGGAAAGACCTGTGAATTAATTCAGTTAAAAACTAAACACCTGATAACACTAGTACACAGAAAAGTAGACTTCACAAGATACTGCTTGGAGAAGTTTTTGTTCTTGCCTCTTTTAAGCCATATATCTAGATTTTTCTTATAGCTCTTGCTGCATTTGGAGTGTATGAAACGATAGGAGAAAAGGTGGTTTCTTCATGTTTTTGGGTTTTTTTTAACTGGAAAGACATTAGCTGAGGGATTATTATGGGTATAAGACTGAAAAATATGCTGAATATTGCAAACATATAGCTTAGAAAACATGCTGGATTTTCACCTAGTTCTGAACACAATTTCTATTTCTTGCAGGTTCAGTATCAAATAGTTTCCATGAGGTCATGAGCTTTTCAGAAGCAAATGGAGCATTTCAGGCTTGGTTTCACTAAAGAGAGATGGGTCTTGCTGCACAAGGATCTGTCATGTGCAATTTTGTTTACTTGGGACTGTTTGCTAACCTCCAACTTCAATGAGTCATGGTATTTTTACTACCATGCTGTCCATTCCATAGGCTTTAGCACACTCCTCCACTTAATTATTAACAAAGTCCAAAGGTATCCACCCCCCTCCCACACAGATCTTCCAGCTAAACACAGCTTTGAAACCTCTTCTTATTTAAAATTGTTCTTTACGGTTTGGATAAATACAGTGTTAACAGTTGATGCTTTCGTGTTGCTGCAATGACGTTCTTCCCCAGAAGACTCCTGCTGCTGCTTACATTCCTGATGTCCAAACAACCCGGACTTGCCCACACTCCTACAGATATCCTCTGGTTTTGCTTCCCATGATCCAGCTGAAAATCACCTCCTTTCCCAGGATTCCCTGTAGCCACTGAAAGAATCCCTTTGCTCTGTTTCCTTATCCCTCAGGTTCCCTGCCACAGTCACCTTTTCTATGTCCTTGGTCAGGCTGGACCAGGGTTTGATGCCAGAATGATTTCCAGGGTAGTGCAGATAGCAGGAATTCAGCCAGTGCTCCTCCCGGACATGAGGCACGTGCCGTGAATTAAATCAGGAAATTATTTTTATTTTCTGGTGCTATTTTCTATTATTTTTCAGCAGAACAGGTTCCCTGATCTGGTTCACAGCATAGCCCTGCCAAGAGCTGGAATTGAGAAGATTGAAGAGTGGTACAGCATGACATGAAGACAAATAAGGTGGTACTGGATGTTGGGATGTTTCTGAGGCCACAAGATCCAAAAACTGTGGCCTTTCTGCTGCTGGCCTGGGGTGAGCCTCAATTTCTAGCCAGTAATGAGCTTATTAATCTGACCTATATCAGTGTGTTTCCAAGTCTCATCTGACCTCCCTCTTCTATGTTTTTTTAGCATCTTGTTTACAAATTATTTTATCAAACACTTTAAACAACTTTGGAAATACAGTCTCGCTTTAAAAAAGCCTGTCTAGGACTTGGTTACGAGCAGCTCCTATTCACACAGCAAAGCTGGTCAGTGTGAAGAGCGGTGAGAAGTACTTGAACAAGAACCTGCACAAAGTTTAAAGGAGAAGCTGGTACCTACAAAGCATCAGCCCCATTATATGGGCGTTTGTTCTGAAGTCTGACTTGTAGCTGAGCAATGATTGAGCAGAGAGCCCAGAAATGAGCAGTGTGATTGTTCATCCCAAGGCAGTTGTGGCCAAGGCTCAGTGTATCAGCTGTGAGTGCTGGAAAAGGCTGGGTGTGTATCACAGCAGGTGTTAGTCACAGCCTGGAAACAGGCTAGGAAAACAATTTAAGCTGAATGGTTACTCAGCTAATTGCTTTGACTAAGTCTCACATTTATACACGCAAAGCATCCAAACTCAACATTTTTACGTGACAGCATGATAGAAATAGTTGCCCTTCTTCTGGGGGAGGTAAATACAAGCAGTACAAGGGAAAGAAACTGCTCATATTAAGGATCCTGGAGACCTGCAAACCTGTGGTTAGATGAGCTCTAGGAAATGACTAGCGTGGACACACAGTATCACTGCTGTCCAGCACATATCCTACTGTGTGCCACATGCTGCCAGCTCCAGAAACAGCAGCAACCTGTACTTTCCCTTTAATTGCCTCAGCTAAAACCAAACAAACCCAAATCGGCTTAGCTTTGAGCTCCCCTTCAGGAGCCAGTGGACTTTGCACCAAAACAAGCACACATACACGACTGGCACCGCATCTCCTCAGGTGCTCTGGCAGCAGTCCCATGTGTGTGCAACCACTGCATCTCCTTGCTAAAGAGGTGTGCTTACGTCTCTGGTGCAGGAAGTGTACAGGGCACAGAGGCAAACAGAAGCTGCAACTTCAGTTTTAATTTCTGCACTTGGCTGAATTATTTACAAAGCAATGTTATTTAGGGTAAGCTGATATTTCACAGCAATTCCTTCTTGAAATCTGCATAAAACAAGAGTGAAGGCCTGGAAATTTCTGCAACTTACATTAAGGCTACAACTAAAGCTAGACAAGGATAGATAAGCACTGATGCTGGGAGAACTGACCAGTGACAGTAAGCTGATAGAGGCATGCAAGGGAATAAATACACACTGCAGAGGTGCTTGGGAGGACACATTTGAAGGAAAACCAAGTAGAAATTGCTAATAATTGTATTAGGAAACACAGTCCACTGAACATTCTGTCCTGCTCCTTTGTTGTGCCATATAATGTTCTCGTGCAGACTCTGCAGGGAAGGAGCAGGTTTCCTGCAGGATTGATAAAGGACAGTAGAGAGTGCACCAGAAGTTACAGGAAAGAAGAGATGGGAATTGGAAGCAGACGTCAAAGGGGGTACAGAGTTGACGTAAATAGTAAAGAGACTTGAGAGGGGACAGTGAAAGTTTTAGCTTTAGCTGGAGAGAGGGGAGAATGAGGGCCAAAAGAGATGTCGCAACAGTCACTCATGAGTAAGATCTGAATCACAGTTGTGGGGGGGACAACAGGGACAGATTTTAAGTATATCACCCAAGAAAAGAATCTCAGTGAGACAGATAAAACACCAACTGGGAAACTGAGATTGGGGCAACAAAGGCTTGATTGAGCCAGCAAAGCAAAAGTAGTATCAAGGAAGCCTGGATCAGAAAGAAGCTTTCTTTGAAACAGGAAACATTAAATAATATTCAGTTCAAAGGACTGGAAATACAGGGATCAATAAATTAAAATGCATTGAGCAATTAAATTAAGAGTACATTTATTTCCAAGGATAATATGGAAAAATCTGCCAAAAAAGGAAGAAACTTATTCCCTCAGTCACACTGTGGCAAGTACCATTCATCAAAGAAAGGAAGGAGCAATCCACCCCATTAAGAGAGTAACAAAACTTCTCCCCAGTTCAAGATACCAAGCACTGATTTGTTTCCTAAAACCGTATACTTTTATTATATTAAGCTTAACTGATTTTTAGCAGTTCTCAGAGACAAAAAACAAAACCCGCAAATAAACCTGCTAAATCCTGCTGAATCTGGTAAGGCAGCGTCCAGCACTAAAAGGAATTTATAGAAAAGGAATTTTACACTGGAGAAAGAAATTATTCTGATGAGAAGGTAGGGCAAATCTGGGAAAGAATAGCCACAGCTGAGTTTTAAGTGTAATTGCTTGTTCCCATAAGGAGTTTTCAAGTCAGTAATTTTCCCTCTTGTTCCTCCCCATCCTGCAGAAGGCTCCAGTATGGGCTCCCCCTCAGAAGAAAGCTTTGGGACATCCTGCTTTACTGTAAGAAAGGTGCTTGCTCACTGCTAATAGTTTTGTTTAAAGAACTTTTATTAAAACAAACAAACACACTATCTTAATGACTGTCGTAATGATGAGCGGGGAGAAAACTGTCACATTAAAAAAAATTAATTTTCCAGTTTTCAACCTGGCTGGCAATCATGTAGTGAAAATCCATGGGGACAATGACAGACCCAGCATTAAGAATAATGAGAGGAATTCTAAACATTTCGGCTTAAGAAAGGTTAATAAGCTTAAAGCACCATGATCTTACATGCAACTGTTCTGAAATCTTTTTGACGCAGGAAGATGTTTGATCTTGATGTTCTGACAAGTAATGAATTTTTTCAGTAAGTGAAGAGTAATGAGCAAAGTAACTTTCAAACATGAAAAGAAAGTTTCTGAATGACCAGGGCCATAACTTATATTGATGGGGTAACAAACAAAAATTAAAAGTAACAGCCTTGTTGCTTATTTTGTTGGGAAATACAATCTCATCTTAGATTGTTTTAAAAATTGAATGTCTAAATAGTTTTGTGAAACAGTAGACTTGTGTGAACCTGTAAGTTGCATCCTGCTTCCATCCAAAACCTGTCATATTAAAATGAGGCAGATAAATCTCATGTGACTTATCTAAATGTTTTCATTTTTCACCTTTAGCCTTAGAGCTTTGTTCTAATCCAGGAGAGAGACATGCATCTAAAAACAACCAACCCTCAAATCCAGCCTGACCTAAAACCAGCAGCAAAGCAGCACAGATATTTCTGTATGCATGCTGCTATGCTGGGAGAGAGCTTCATCAGGAAAGCTCAGGGTAGATATATCTCACTGGTCTTCTCTGCTTCACCAGTTTTCTTGGCTGTTGTCGGGGTTTGTTTAAGAGGTTTGATTTAATGAGAGAGAATTGTGTTTTTAACAATAATTTGCATATTGTGTATATTAAATAAATCAGATGTAATCATCTCCTGTTCATTATCACATGGGACTTTTGACTTCGACATATTTTGACCAGGCACAAAGGGGCAGGATCCAGCATGCACAAAGTTATACAGAAAAAGATTTAAATTACACTCGGATCATTTTCTAGACTTCTGCTAGTGACCTCTGTGCATAAAACTTGTTGCTTTGTGATTGTCCAGCTTCTTCTATTCTTTCAATAAGAATGAGTCAAAGATTAATTTAATTAATTTTCCATTAGTGCATGTTAGCTCTGTAAGGCTTCAGTAGGCACTCAAAGAGAAGCAGAACCCTATGTATGCTATTTCAGCTGATAAAGTGCTGGCTATGATACCAGCTCTCTGCAGCTCCCACTTGAAATAAATTCTCAAATGGGAAGGCTCTATGGTTCTATCAACTTTACAGGGAAAGTCTTTCATGATGACCCAGCAAAAACAAGGCCCATTGTCTGTTAAAATATCTATCATCAAATCAGCAAGAGAAACCACAGCAAATATTTGAGCACAGGGTCAGCCCACTTCTTGCATTTTACCTGTGGCTGGAGGAGAGGGTCTGCCAATTTTTCCTGGTATGGTCTGTGTCC
Source organism: Petroica traversi (assembly GCA_025920805.1). Classification (NCBI taxonomy): domain Eukaryota; kingdom Metazoa; phylum Chordata; class Aves; order Passeriformes; family Petroicidae; genus Petroica; species Petroica traversi. The sequence continues at coordinate 5,644,063 of JAHLSL010000042.1, read as the reverse complement.
CCAACTTCTGAATGAGTCTGTGCTGCCTTGGAGCTGCTCATCTGAATTGTTATGAGACACTCTGTATCTCACCTTTAAATAAAAGAAAAGGCATTTCCCCTTTGCAAATGAAATTTTTTTTGTGTTAGAAATTCTGTGCGTGGCTGTGCAGGCCTCTGACAAAGCCAGCTGGCTACTGAAAAGATGGAAAACCAACAACTGCACAAATCTGGCTGCTTCTTCCACAACTGTCGAGCTGTTAGGCAATTTTAATAGGGTCACTGCATACTACTAGAATATAACAATAATTAAATCTTGTTCCAGCTAAAAACCTGGTAAATAATCTAACTTCTGTTTTCTAAAAGCTTGCACATTTAAATAGTGAATGGATTTTTATTATATTTAGTATGTGATTAGGACTTGAACTGTGATACAAATTAACACAATCCACTCAGTAATCTACACTTTAAAAGCTCTTTTAGTACAAAAGGTATTGCTACAGTCTCCTAAGTAAATATTTTAAATGTGAGATAGAGTCTCCTCCTTCACCACTCTCTGCAACACCAGTCATTTAATGGACAAAATGTTTCCAAGTTCTTCGGAAGAATCACTTCCAGAACCAAGGTTAAGAGAGCTCTCCTCCATGCCTGGAGTAAAACAGCCCTCCTTGCTGTAGATGGAGGTTGCTACATGTTTGGTGTGGGCTGAGGAGCCCACAGCTCATAAACAGGAAACAACCCACAACTCATTTTGAATTCCAATAAATATTTTGTGTTTTTACTGCCTTTGGGACAGCACTTGTGCGTGAGTCAGGACAAGATGAGGTGTGGATAAAGCTAGGATAAAGCTGAGTCAGCCTGGCGTGCCTCTCACTGGCAACAGTGGTGAATCCCTCAGAACGTGCATATTCCCCAGGCAAAAGATCACATCCATTCCGACATTTTACTCTAGAAAATTGTACTGCAGCACTTGTACCATGTGACCTCACCTGTGTGGAAACATGTAGGTGTTAAAACTGGGAATTAACCTGCTAAATCAACCGATTCTTGTGGCATTGGGTGTTGGCCCAGCTTGGGACAGACCTTGGAGCAGCACTAGTGGTGGAGAAGTCAAACTGTGACTTGAACCAGTTTGAAACAGTCTGAAAAGGCTTTAAATCAATATAAGGCCTTTAGTTAGCTCGTTTTTCATGGTCAATATTGCCTTTTGC
>JAHLSL010000042.1:5589607-5642474 GCA_025920805.1 Petroica traversi | reverse complement strand
CGGGACCGAGGGGCTGCGGGACGGGCAGAGCCGGCCCGGCGCGGGCTGCCGCAGGTAAAGAACCACCGGGAGCGGGAGTTCAGGGCGCTGGAGGTGGGAACAGAGGAGGGGGTAATGCCCTGTCACACGAGGGGCTGTTTGGCAGCTGTCACGTCTCCTTAATGGAACATCTGGATTGCCCTTAGCCTGGAATGAACTTGGGCACTGGGCAGAAAGTACGTGCTTGGAGGTTCCCGCTGCTGGCTTGGCTCAGCCAGGAGGGTTGTGCTGTTCCCGGTCGGCTGGTCAGAGGAGGGCCCTCTGTTCTGGGAGCGAGGAGCAGGTCAGTGGGAACGCCTCCGGGGCTTGCTTTTGTGGTTTGCTGAGTTCTTGGTTGTCCCTATGGGGCTGGATTCTTGCTTTTTAAAAAGCATTCCATGGGAATGCTTTTTCACACTCCTTCCTCAATGGGAAGGAGTGTGAAAAGGTGTAGCCTTGTATTCATATTAAAATTGGCCCAATCTCACTCAGTGATACGGGGAGCTGTTCCTAAGCTGGAAGTAGAATGAGCACAGGATTCGTCACACGGGTTTATCTGGAATGATAATGTTTGGTACTTTTGGCATTTGGTGTCGTAGTAGTATGGCACTAATAAAGGTGTTGCGTAAGTTTTATTGTGAAGGAAAATCGTGATCAGACTCCTTGTATTACAGAATATGCACAGACTTTCTCATTGGCACCTGGCACTGCTCACCTTTTGAAATTTGCTCTGCAGGTAGCAAAAACTAATCAACTGTAAAAAGTGTTTCCCTTGTAAATCCTGAATCATTGACTTGGCATTGAGGCTGGCTACCTGGTCTCATGCTGGAACTGAGGCAGTTGTGGTTCATGTGATGTGGTCACACGTCTGCTCAAACCTAAACCAGTATCATAACCTTTGTTGGCTGGCATTGAGCTACTGAGCAGCCATCAGCTCGTAGTGACTTTGAGTGGCAACTTTGGGAATTTCAAGTAATGCAATGTAGTGCATTGGAAGGATGAGAGTGTGCAGACCTTATCAGAGGTTCGTGGAACTCCACAGACAGCATGCTCACTGTCTTTTCCCATGTTTGGAAGGAAGTCTCAGCATGGTCCAAAAAGCATTCTTATGAAGCTGTTGGTGCTTTATATTGACTGTCATCCTCTATACTGAGGTGCATAGGGAGTTTTGGCTTCCTATTGGAAACACCTTGTGAGTTTGTCACTCACTTTTCAGTAGTTCTTTAGTGTCCTCATTTTCTATTAATACTGTAGTCTTCATAAAGGGTATCATGAATTTTAAACCATTAAGAGAGGGTTACCCTTCAGTTGTGATTTTGTGTTGTTATGCTTTTAATATTTCATGTGTGGACTATTATAAAAATATAAGGGACAATAATGTCCTACAGGAGAGTAGGATATATAGCCTAAGATGCTCATCTTGTTCTAAAAAATGGATTATAATGCTCACTGTTGTCCCAAAGTGGGCAAGGAAATGTAACATTTCTTAGTATTTTTTCAGATGCAGCTTGTACTTCAAATTTGCAAACAGCTCTGTTTTTGTCTTTACTTTTCTATAGCTTTCCTGCTGAGATTTGGGTTCTGAGTTCTGCTCCTCTTGCACATGTCATATTTTTGCAAGGGGAAATAAAAGAGAACATCACTCTTGTCTTGGAAAATAAATTAAGTTGAATTCGTATTTATTAAATGTACAAGCATATTTTCTTACATCATTTGGGAATTTAAACTTTTATCCACTTTTTCAAAATTCCTCTGAATCTTTACTTTGTTTGGGTTTTTAGCTATGCATGCTTTTTTTATAGGCCTTATAAAGTATATAAAAATAAAATCTCTACCTTTGGGCTGTAAATCCTCAAAATAAAGGTCAATTGCAAAGACATCTCATGGGGCTGTGTGTGTACCTTGGAAACCACATCTACTCTAAATGTGTCCTCAGAAATATTTGGGCATTTGTGAGAATTCTCTTTAGGAGTAAAAGTATTTTACTCTGTGACAGATAATTAAAATAGCACAGGACTGTCAGTTCTCAGTTGAGTGGTTTTGAATTCTTTTAGTATGAAGAAAAAAGATTGGAATTGTATGGGATATACCAGTTATATTCCCTAGTTAGCTAGATGTCAGTGTGGTCCTGCTGTAAAACTAGGGACATAGTAAAAAATTCAGTCATTTAAAAAATAATTTTAGCCCAAGAGAAATGAAAGCTTTATCTTTCTGAAGAAGCATAAAGAAATATTTTTTTTAAGTTATATGACATCATAGCTAGGTAAAATCAGTATAGTAAGCCCTGGGAAATATTTTTTTCTATATTTTTATTTTTAAAGGATGTCAGCAGCTTTTTATTGATGAAGAACCACTTGTTATCACCAATCTGCGCATGAAATGGAAGGGGAGGAGATTCTGGAAAACAACTTCTGTTTCAGCCTTGCAAGATGCTGCATGAAGGGGTGAGTACATGCATGGACTGGACATAGAATCTCTGTAAAGAGTGATTAATGTGTAGTCAAATGACAAGGAAAGAAATCTGAGCATGTAGTGCCAATAAATAATGGATAAACAGAAAGCAGCACAATCAGGAGAACAAAGTGAACCTTCCTTATGTTCAGATATCTACTGCTGTCTGAGGTGCTAGTCCATAGACTTCTGAAATCTTAACATTTTAGAAGTAGAATGCTCATCATTTCACTGGACCAGGTCTGTTAAATTAAATATTGAATGACCTTTTATGAAGTAGGAGGCTGAATTTTTCACTGAATTGAAAAGTACTTTGTCTGGTAAGGTTAGGCTCTTAATCATCACTATTCTCAAAATAAAACTAAAACCTCTCAAAGAGTGTGATATTTGACATGTTGTAAAGATATTCAGCTGATAAGAGGAGACTGTTGTGTGACCAGATTGCATGTGGCATTGAGATGTTGCCAAATCTGACTCCACTTCCTCATACCACTTCTCATAGTTTCTGCTTATGAAACAATATTTATTTATAAGCACACTGCATGTGTCTTTAAATATCTAAGAAGTGTAATTTCTGTGTCCAGGACTCAGAAGGGCTTCTCGTGCACAGATTAATACAAATTATAAACCACAACTCATTGGCACCCTAATCCTGGCTGAGGCTTGAGTCATTATGTGACTTGTTCATGTGGGTATTTGCAAAGTCTTAAAATGCATGTGGTGTTAAAGTTCTTCATACTTTGGAGAGATGCAAACTACCTAAGAGGCATAGTTTATTCTGTGGTGCTGTATTCACCTAAATTTATTGGTGTAAGTTCAAGTTGTGTCATGCCTGTGGAAACACTAAGAGTAGGAGGGACTGGCAAGCATTTGGCAGATTACCTATCCCTTTCTAAAAATGCTGATACACTATCATGGTTTTTAAAAGATGCATAAGCTGAGAAATCATTCACTAAATCTTTCCAAATAGTAAAAGAAACTTGTTCCAAAATGTATCTGCCTGGAGGAACTCAGAGCAGTGAGCTGAAGTTGTACAGCTCTTTGGCATTTGTTTCCAGGCAGCTGAAAGACATGTGAAATCGAGTTAGTCCAATATTTTCATATTTCATATTTTTGTATCTCGTTAGTTTGTTTTCATTTTGTTGAGAAGTACATAGAAGGAAACCAGAGCTGCTGTTTGGTGTGCTGGCTCATTTATGAGTGAATAACATCCTGGAGCTGAGAGAACTTATTGCAGTGAATAGTTTGGAGTTTGATGTATTTTACATGGAAAAATAATACTTAATAACTTAATATTATTTACATTTAAAAACAACAACAAAGAAATAATAAAAATAGATCATTTGAAACTATTCTACAGGTTTGGAGGCAGTTCTTACTGTTTTGTTGTGCATATCCATGTATCCAGCACTGTTAGGCTGAGTAGGTTCTACTACCTGCATATAGGCTTTGATTGCCATTCTTTGTTTTGTTTTGTAACACTAATAAGTGCTACATGCCTGATTTGTTTTAAAAATTATTTATGAGAAATGACTGATATAGCAAATCACAGAACAAACCACTGAACATGAATGTTTAGGAGGCAAGGAGAACTCATGTCTTATTTGCAAAACCTATTTGAAAGTGAAGACTTGAATAACTGATGACATTAGCTAACCTGCTGTTAGTACTGCTGCTTCAGGAAGAATGGTACCAAGTCCCTAACACTGGAGTCATTGGGCAGGCTCCCATTAAACAAAACCAAACCAAACCAAACTCTCTGACATCTTTGTATGGAAAACATTCCCCTGGAGTAGTAAGGCTGAAGAATAGACTGTGGAACCAATTGGATCCCAGGGGGAGGATGAAGGAGAAGGTGGGTGTTGTGGCAGGAGACTGCTTTGGAGACTCTGTTTATTATCAGGCAGTGCCTGGTGCCTTTCTGTCCAACAGGGTGCAGGAATCCTCCAGTACAGCTGTCAATTAATTCATACACTCTGATGTTAAAATACAATTAATTGCAGCCCACAGGTCATAGTGAGTATTATTGGCTTGTTGGCAGCTTTCAGTGGAAGATTACAAAATAGCTACATATATGTATTTATAAAACAAGCAAAGTTTATACATTCTTACCCACCCCAGGATAAAGGACATGCAGTGTGCAGTTAAGCAGGCCAGTCTGATCAAATCAGGTAGCAGCTTCAGTACCTGTGTGAGAGACAAGCAGCACAGGGTGCTGCCTCTGGACAAAGCAGCAGCTGTACCTGTTGCTCTGTGCTGCCACACAGATGGAACCGTGCATCAACAGGCCAATATTTTCAAACAGCTGTCAGATTTTCAAGTTAAGTATACATTTTGGGTGCCTGATTTTCAGCATACTGAGCTGCTGTCATTCTAACTGAATTTACAGGGAGTTGCATTTCCTCAAGATTATAAATCCTGTAATCAAATCCTGTGGAAATGTAATAGTGATTATCCTCCAAGAACATAGAATTGTTCAGTTTGTGGCTATCATTCATTTTTTTCTCTTTTACATGGTAAGGGGGTGTTTGTGTGTGTATGAATGAACACATAAATGCAAAAAAGAATAGGATGTCTGCTGTCAGTGGTTCCTGAGAGCCCTGCAAATGTAGGCTACAGCACAAAATGTGTCTACACGGCTTGGCTGGGTCTGATACAGGCTCCTTCTTCCATCCATACTCCTCTGTCTGTCCTTTTCACTGCCCCTCAGTGGGCGTGTTCAGCTCGCTACAGCTGTTTATGGTTTTCCTGTGTTACACTTGCACCGATTCAGTGAATGGAATTGCTTCACGGAGGCTGTGATTACACTGGGGAATAAAAGCAGCCAGGGACTGTTCTGGGGAGCTGTCTCGGAGTGTGGGGATTGCAGGGACGCAGAGCTGTGACAGTGCCCGGGCTGGTGCTCTCCCCAGGAGCCATTCCCTGTGCCAGGGGTGGCCGGCGGGATCCGCCAGCGCCACCGAAGGCACCGGGGAGCAGTGGCTGGAAATGCAGAGGGACAGGGAAGGTGCAGGGCCGGTGCAGGGCCGGCAGTGTCAGGGAGCTGCTGAAGGGATATCCTTGGGATGTGAGAGAGCTATTACGTTACTTAAGCTGACTTCTTTAGGTACCCTTAAGGTAGCTTAATTTTGCAACCAGGAGCTCTGCTGTGCTCTGGAAAAGGACTCTGTGCTGTGTCCCCATAACTGCTCTTTCAAAGTCTGATTCAAGCCAGCTGAAATGCCTTACAGAGTGAAGTAAAACTGGAATATGAAAGTACATACATGGCTTTTAAAAATGTTTTCTTTTCCTGGCTTTTTGCTGGACTCGTATTTTTCCTCCATCCTTCTGCAATTCAGATGCTTCCTTGGTTAAAAGGAGTGGGGTGGCAGATGTACAGCAGTGCTGGGATTGCTGTTAAACTGGGCTCCAGATACCCTTCATGTCAGAGGATGAGCAAGGAAAACATGGCAGGAAGATAATTGTTTATAGTGTGCCACTTTTTGATCATGCAGGAGTGTGAGGCTTGTGATCTGTATACTGTAGTGAGTGACCTGATTTAGAGCTGTGAAGTCATGTGTCCCAAGTATATCCTCTATCTGACACGTCAGGAGCTTGCAAGTACAAGTACTTGATGTGCATTTGCCAAAAAGTGTAGATTAATTGCATTCATGCCTGTTGCCAAGGCTCCTGTCAGTAAAGCTAATTCAGTGTAAACTTTTCTGTGTCATATACTTATCACAAAGAAAAACTTTTAAAGGTAGGGATGTCTGAATTGTCAGAATAAAACTGAAGGTCTTTTTCTTAACAACAAATACAAAACCAAAACCAACAAAAAAACCCAGCAACAAAAAGTGAGATAATTTTGTTTCGCATTCCACTCTGGGTGCTCTGAGTTGTGGCATGACATTAAATTGATGTTAGTTTATTTTTAGCAGGTTTCATTTGTTTATTTACTTAAACGTAATAGCTGAGCAACAAGAGCCTGTAAAAATACTTCTAACGAATGAGTAAAATTGTAGCACAGTAAAGAATGAGTAAACTATGCAACTTCAGGTGCTAGTTACAGAAGTCATTGGATTTTTTTGTGCTGGTAGAAGAGTATAAAGCTGGCCCATTGGAATTACTCAATTTTCAAAAAGACGTTTGCAAACAGAAGGGGCCTAAATCTGTAATATCTTATCTGAGGGTCATTATTTTTTTAAGGATATAAATCCCTCTGTTAAGCTGAATTTAATTTATCAAAGAAATCATGTTATTATGTCTGGACAAGGGAATAAAGTTTATCAGTGAAATAAAACCAGTGAAAATACACAGTGGTGGTGTTCTCTGCTAAGAAGGCGAATTCAGGCTTCTTGAACCTCTTCCAGAAACAGATGTAAATTCCACTGTAGCTTTTCAAACAGTGAATAATCATGGTCTGTTATGGTTGGTGATGAATCATGCGAGGGGTTGCAGATGGTGAGGCGGGTGCAGCTGTGCAGATGCTGCAGGAGCTGACATGGGAGACTGGAGGACTGAGGGGCTGAAGGAGGTGATTTGGGGATGGGTTGATATGACTGATGGAGGAGAGGGGTAAGACAGCTGAAAGAGTATTGAAAAGGACTGTAGCCTAAGATTTGGGATAGGGAGCAGGCTGGTGACTGAAGGGAGGTATTCTTGAGGCAGAAAGATATTTTTTTTTGTTATTGATCTTGGAAGCAAGAGTTGCAGTATCAGATACAAAGCAACTGGACTTCTGTCCTGAGCCAAAACAATATGGAGACTGAGCTAGAAGTTTAGGCTATAAATGAGAAAACTAAGAGACTTCATGTCTCTTTTAAAGGAATTAAAGTCTTAAGTAGGAGAGCTTTTGTAGGAAAAGGTACAGATTCAAAGTTGTGAGCTTTTTTATTTTTTTTCTGAGCAGGATGTGTGATGAGATCAGGGTGGCAAAATTTGGGAGTTTGTCATGTAGCGAAGTTGTATCTGTCTAAGTCGACTAAAAATGAGGGGGTTGCAAGGCCTAATCATTAAATAGTAGGTAAGACTCACATGAAACTTTTCACAATCTTAAATCAAAGTGTTAAATCTTAAATCAATATGCTAAACACACATTTCAAACTTTTGCACTGAGCAATTTTAATTTATATTTTTCTTTTTTTCCTCTCCTTTTAGATTGAAAGTTTTTCCGAAACAATAGCTCTTTATTCAGCAAGAATGTTGCCATTAAGATGTCTGCAAGAATTAGGGGGTAGTGCAGGCAAATGTCCAGATCAGTCTTGGAAGAGTTATGCCCAAAAACTGAAGAATTTTGCAGGATTGTTTTCTTGCCTTTTTTGGTCTTGACATCTGCCAGGTATAGCAGGATGGTCTGTGTTCTTCTGCTCCTACCCAATAATTCTGAACCTGCAAGGCTTCTCAAATTAGAGAGAGCAGTAATGGCTGCAAAGGTACCCAAGTTCTGTCATTTTCATGGAAGTTGGTGACTGGGAAGAAGAAAGGAAAACACATTATTGACCCTGCTGAGGAAGTGATGCAATATGAATTCAGCAATTGTCTCTTCTGTTTGGCCTTGTTCTGTTTGTCAGCCAAGGAGGACAGTGGAGCTCAGGGTGAAGCAGCCTCAGCCTGTGGTGCTTTGGGGGTGTCATGTGGGCAGGGGCAGTAGTAAACACCTGTGTGAATGGTACTTCTCAAATCTGGGCACTGCCTCAGTGCTACCAAGCTTTTATCATGCTATTTAAACTCACAAAATCATACACAGCTGCAAAAATTTCATTGCCAGCCAATAAACTCAAAATGAACTGGCTTCTATCAAATATAATACATGGCCTGGAGCAAGGTTGTATTCAGTTGAGGCATTTATGTCATAGGAACAATCCTTTGCTCTCCTCTTGAAGAGTAAGCAAGGTTGAAATAATACAGGAAGGTTAAATAGGCTCAGAAAACAAAAGATTAGGCAATTCTTATCCCTCTTTTATAATACATTTCAGCTAAAGACAAGTATTTTTATTTATAACTCAGCAAGGATTCTAATTTCTAAAGAGTATGTTACTGCTATATGTTATGTTATGATAACAACATACTCTAAAGGGTGTGTTATTATCAATAATATATACCACTTGGCTATCACACATAAAGGTCTGCAGACAAAAACCAAAAGAGATTCTTATATCCTGTTTTGTAAGAACTCATTTTAAGTTCTTACTTACACATGAACCCTGAAGATTGTTGAAATTCTGTCAGCTTCAGAAAGGATATCCAAGTGTTTTTTTGACTTTAAGTTAGAGGCAATTGGCTTTTTCTTTGCAAAAATACAGTATGTCTGAATTTTCACATTTGTTAGGAAGAGTTACCAGACAGTTGTGCTTGTGAAAGTTACAATGTTTTTCTTTACAAAAGAGTCATATATGTTATGTTTTTGTGGGTCTATTTGGTTTTGCATTTTTTTATCAAGCATGTGAGCAAGTAAATCTTCTGAGAGAGAGGTTTATGTAACAGCACCATCAATATGCCAAAATTTTGCCTTGCACTGCATCTGTGTGTATTAGATTATAATTTTAATTGACAATTTCAGTTGCACAGATGTCTTTAATTTGTTACCTTATGAAGTTTATTTTTACCATATGTAGTGAAAATGCACTCTGTAGGAGACTTAGCAAGGGCATTACATTTTATTTACTTCAGAAATTGATTATATTGGAGATAATAATTTAGCCACCACTCTAAAATACAATTTCTGTTTGCCTGTTACCCTCAGATATCTGTATCCTTCAACAAATGAGGTCTCTGTAGAATATCAGGGTATAGTTAGAAAATTGTTGAGCAGACGCTTTTCATAATCTGAGATGCAGTAATCACATGTATAAGGAAACAATTGCTGCATTCCAATTTAGTCCTAAGGATCTGGTTCCCAGTGAGCAGCATGTTGGGGCAAATGCGTGGGCTGTTTGTAAATGCTGTATATGTTGTAATCAACTTTGACTTCACCACTCAAACTTACTTTTACATATGAATTTTAGGAAAAAAAAACTGACAATGGCTTGGGACATCTAATTTGTGCCTGTGTTTCATAAGACAGTTTTTGTGGGATTTTTGGCTTGTTCTTAATTCTCTTAATTCTGGCCATACCATGCAACTAGATCTAGCCTCAATCTGAGCTGTGATCTCTGAAATTATGGTGTCCCTAACTGTTAATCAATTCAAAATCTTGTCTTATGTAATTAGCTCATCAGACGTTTGTACAGTATTGCAAAACTTAGAAAAACCTTGCAGCTTCCAAGCAAATGGGCAAGGAGTTTTTGGGACACACCAAATAAATGGGTAAGGAAGTTTTGGGACACATGAGGAAAGTAGAATAACTTTAAGCTCATCAACGGGGTAATAAAAATAAAGCAAATACTCAGATGACACATTTGTGTGAACGTGACCTTGGCTCTTGGATCAAATAGCAAATACATGTATGTCGTGTTTGTCTGAATGTGACCTCTCCCTGGCTCAAGTATCAATCATAAATCAAAGCCCAGCTTTTGATGTACATGCAGAGGGAACAGCCTCTTAAATGATGCACCAGATCTCCATTTCTCAGCAGTTGTGGTCTCCACATGTTGGTGCTCAGCACACACACCCAGCGTGAGTGTCAGTACATTCTGTCAGCTCCATTGCCTGCCAGGTGCTGTCACAGAGGCTTTAGAATCTGCAGAACTTTGAAGCACAAACTCCTGTGCCTGTTGTGATTAATAGGTGTAATGTTTTGAATCCTCCTTGAAGAGATACTGACACTGAAATGGATGGGCCAAAGAGCAAAACCTGGGGATTCATTTGGGAGGGGAAAGGAAAAAGGGGGAGTGTGGTGCAAATTTGAAGTTGTAAATGTAACAGTGGAGTGGGGTTTTCATTAGAAACTCTGGTGAGCTGTGAACAGTACTGGTGGAACTGTAGTGAACCTGAATGGCAGCTTGTGGCAGAGAACACAGACTGCTCTATGACATAGTGCTTACTAAGATATTGCCATGGCTTAGCTTCTTGCAGAAAAGAAATTCTTATTGTCCATTTCAATCTCTTGTTAATAAAATATACCTTTTTTTTTCAGTGGTTATGCCTCAGAAATACTGGATATATGAACTCCAGTATGAATATTTGTTTGAAATACATTAACAACTAATGTAATAAATTGAATAATCTTCCCTTTTACTGCTTTCTGGGTTGACTTTTTTAAAGCCATGTTAACAATAGTATCTTGATTCTGTAGATTAGGCTAGTAGTCAGTTTAACTACAAAAATGGAAACAGACACCATTACAAATTGAGAGGTTTTTAGGCCTTATATGTATCTGGACTATAAAAGTTGAAGCAAGACAAAATACTTTCTAACACAAAGTTTTTCACTTGAGTGTTTGGCAGTGCTTGCTTGGGTTTGGAACCATCTAAATTTCAGACCAGATTATAACGTAGTTAAAAAAAAATACAAAAACCTAAGAACTCAAAATACGCAAAGCAACAAACAAACAAAACCAACCAACAAAAGAGCCCAAAACAAAACAACCCGCCCCCCACAAATTTAAAAACCCAAACAAAACCCAAAAAACCCACCAAAAAAATCCCCAAAGCGCCACAGGCAAACAAGAAACCCAAAGCAACAAAGACCCTTCCAAAACCACTTCTTGAAGAAAATAGTAAAGTGAAGGAGAACATTATAGGTTTTTCAATAACCCTATGTACAGTATTATATAGTTTGTTAATTTCTATTGCTATTGACTTATACTGAAGTCCTGAGTAGACAGCTCTTTAAAGGATTCAGCAGACACAGATTTAAAAGCTATTTGAAAGTTTTACTTTGACATACAGCTATTTCTGACTTTAGTTTCAGTTCAGCATTGACTAGACAGAAAAGTCAAGTTTTCCTATTCCAAATTACCTCCAAAGCATATTTACTTTTTGGATATGAAAACTTACATTTAGAGGAGAAAAAAACAAACCAAATGAGTAATAAATCTCAGTCATGTTAGTATTCTAGGCACACTTGAACCTATTTGAGCTTGAAGGTGGTTCAAACAACTCCTCAATCTCCACTCTTTACAATATGGGATTTCCCTTTTATCAGAAGTACCTTGATGCAAATTTGAGTAATGCCATGTTTGATACATCCATTTATGTGGAAGAAAGCCAGCAGGATTGCAGATAGGTGTAAACTTGAGGTGATAGACCTGTAAGTCTTGTCTTTGGAGCCTGGAGGCAAAGGTTGCAAAACCTTCCTGTCCTGTTGCTGATGAAACCAAATCTGGCTCCTGTTGTCAAAGGGATTGCAGGGGCTCCTTTAACCACAGGCGTCAGATCTTACTGTGCTGATAACCAGGAGCTGGGGGCTTTTGTTACACCTGAAGCTGAGCTGTCTCCTGGAGACAGCTGTCTGATGGTCAGACAGTCTGATGATGTGGATGAAATATGGTGAAATCTATGTTCTGGCCTAATATGAAGTAAGTGTAAATATGAAGTGTTCTGAACAAAGTTCCTAGTTACCAGGATCTCGAGGGGCATGTTGAATTTCAAAGTCTCCATTAGAAAGCCACTTGATGCTAGCATGGTGTTTTATTCTTTGCAAGCAGCTGAAGCCTTTGAGCTATCTTCTACTCTCAGCTTGAGTTTCCAACGTTGGAACTTTAATTTCATTTTTGTTATTTATTTATTGGAGCATGTTGTGTCAACTCAGAGTAAATGCCTGGGTCTTCCATGTACTGGATTTCAGTGGCAGTTTTACTGTGTACATAGCAGCATGCATGACAGTTCCATGGCCCTGCCAAAAGATGGTAATACCCTTTAATCTAATAGAAGTGCTGCCTGATCTGTAAAGCAGTTTTCACTGTTGCAGGAGTCCAAAAAGGCATTGGCTTCTTCCACTTCAGGCAGTGCAAGTGCCTGGTTTGCAGACCCAGCCTGTCCACACAGCTACTGCATTCTGCAGAGAAGATTCAGGCTGCACATGCAGCACGTGTATCCCTCTGCTTATTTCTGCTCTCTCCATTGAGCCAGCACTAATATTTGTAAGGCTTTGCAGTGAACTGGATCAGGGAAGTGGTTGGATTGAAAAGTACCACGTTTTTAGTGGGTAATCATGGCCTCAAAGATCAGTCATGGCTCTGGAAATTCCATTGAGCTCCTCTCAACCCAAACATGTTAAGTGAGCTGTTTGACGTTAGGTGAGATGAATTACCTCTCTTATTTCTGTTTGCTGAAAATTAATTTCCTCTTTGTACTTTTTTCTCCATTAGTAACTGCATCTGTTGTGTGTAAGTGAGAGGGTATGATATTTCAAATAAATAGTTTCATTATCTCCTGAATAGTTTTGTTGCTGTCCTGTTATTAGTTAAACAGTAATCTTGGCAAAACAAACAAATTCTAAAACTATTTAGTGTATAATAAATGTGTTACATAAGTGAAAGAAAGCATTGGAGGAAATTGTGGCTATGCAATCTTGAAGGTCGAGGAAGCAGCTGAATAGTTTAAAGCTGGAAGGTCACATTTAAAAGGAGGGTGAGTGGTCCTGTTCAGGGACACTGAACTGTGATATGCACCAGCCAATGTCATTTAAAACCCAGTGGGACAGAAAATCCAGGGTCCAAAGTAATGCAGCTTCCTAGCTCAGTAAGTTTTCCTTGAGTTTGGCTGAGTAATATAAAATCAAAAAGCCATTCCTATGTTGTTTTTACCATTTTGTCAGGGCTTAAACGCAAGGAGGGCAACCAAGCCTCACTTGCTGACTCCCCTGCTATGGGGCTGGGGAGAGAATTGGAATCAAGGTTGCATAGAATTTTTCCTTTCATGACTTTTAAGATCCTAACTTTACAGCTTTGCTATCGATTTTCAAAGTTAGGGTATGTGAATTTTGATCTCTTTTAAAGGCAAAGAATACTTATAAGTTGCATATGGTATCTTGGAGTACAGCTGAGTAAAGGGAAGAAAGATGAAGCTTTTCTGGGTTTTTTTGGAGAGGGGCTGTGCAACTGGCAGTTGTGATGGTGGCTTATGAAAATTTTTTGTCATGTGCATAGAAAATGTTCTCTCAAGTTCTTAACAATTCTAGAAATATAAAATATTGTGAGTATGTAAAGTTAGAAACTATGAAAACTGAATCAACTGTTACATGATAGAGGAGAAAATATGTGTCCTTTCCCAGGTAGAAGTCTGAGTGTCACACTTTAGGTATTGCATCTTATTTTCCATTGTTTTTTGTGTTGAATCAGGATATTGGAGATATTCTACAGCTTACAAACTCAAAGCTCTTCCTAGCCACTGAAGTTTTCTAAAAGTATTTATTGCAATTGCTAGTTTTACATGTGCTGTTTTCAGCCCCAGAATTCTCAAAATGACCTAGAGGTAATGATTGTTTCAACTTTAACCCTGGTATTTGCAAGCAAGCCCTTTACACGATCAATTTGTTTATGCAGCAAGTTCAGACTTTGTTACTGCTTCCCAGGGATCTTTGCATCTCAGAGCCCTGTTTCCTTACAGGGATTATCCCTGGTGTGGCAAGTATTAAATGTGGAAGGGCTGGTGGTTTGGTATCCCTCCATTCCTTTCCAAAAATGAAGCAAATAACTGATAGCTGCATGATGAGGTATTTTTCTTTAATAATCTGACTGATTTCTTTGGGACCGGTTTCAAGTTTATAGGTAAGTTACTCAGTGGGTATCCACAGTGAGGTGGTGGGAATGGACTTCTTGCGAAAATAGACATATTTTAGAGATAACAGGATGTGAGAGAGGATGTCTAACCTTAAAACCATAATTAAATGAAATTGTGCTCCTTTTTTTCTATGTTCTTTCTTCTTGTTTTCAGTTTGTGTGTGTTGATATGTGGGGGTAGGAAAGGGGTTATGGAGACTAAAAGTATTGTATGGGAAACTGAGAAAATATTACGCATACATCTCTGTGGCACAGAATTTTTGTAAATACTTAGAAGACACAGATCTTTGAGTGGAATCATCACACTGCAGCTACTACATCAACTGTTGTAATATGTAAAGGGCTTTTTATAAAGCAAAATACTCTCTGAGAATATGAAATGAACTTCATACTCATTACCCTTTTTATTTTAGAAGCTGTTTTCCATTCAAGCAAAGATCAATGCATATTGTGTGAAACCTGGCAATGAAAGCATATGCATGTGTAAACATGCACAGAACACAGAGAAGCCAGAATGCAGTTTACTGCATAAATACTAGACATATTACTTAAAGATTTTCTGTGCTTATAAAAAAATTAATTGTCAGTATTGTGAATATTAGTATATTTTGACAGTCTTCAGAAATTGTTATGTTGTCGCCATGCCTGCTTAAGTACCAGTTAATCATTGACAAGAGCTCTAATGATTAAGCAGCTGTAATTTACTTGTAGTGTTTGAAAGTACAAAAGGGTATGTAATTGAATAGTTAAAACAAGAAGCACTCCATTTATGTTTCACCAGCTATTAGGTTGTTTTTACAGAAATTTAGCTAAAAGGGCTGCTGAATTTTACACATTGATCGTAAGTGTGGAAAAGTGTGGTGCAGTTTGGGCAGCTCAGTTGCCATGTTCAGAGGTCAGCTCTCAAGCCTTTCCTTTGCTTCCCAGTCAGATAATGCCTATTTTGGTTGAAGGTAGACTTCAGTGTTCACTTAATCTTTTAAAAATACTTGTGCTGGATGAGGAAGTGCTAGTTGGAGAGAAGCCCAGTGCCTACTGGAACGTCCCTGGCTGTGCTGGGGCTGGGTGTCTGCAGAGGAATAGAATGTTTCTGTGCTGTGAGCAACTGGTTTAGCCCAGGAGAACTTCACGGAGAGAGCACTGGAGGAGGGGTGCCAGTCATATGCTCTGCCATCCTTCTTTTTGCTGATGGCTCCTTAGGGAGACAAATTTGGTAGTCTCCATTGGATTGCTGGAGGTTTCTTTATGCTTTTCCCCCATCACAGAATAGATACATCACAGGGATAGGAATTTAACTTTGTTTTTGCAAATACGTACAAGGGATTTCTCATTTCTGAGTCTGAGTATGTTGAGGTTATGTCAGGGACGTGGACAGATAACAAAGAGCAAGCAGCACAGTTAGTTCCAGGAGTTACTGGGCTTATCCAAGCTGCATCTCCAGCTCTCATCCAGCAGCACAGTCAGTGTGAACAGCAACATCCCTGTTGGCTGTAACTGGTGTTGGAAATCATGGATAAATTGCCATACTTAGTCTCCTATATATTCTTGATTGCTGCATTATGTGGTACAGAAATTATTTTCCTTTTTTAGTTAAAACTATGCTGTTTCAAAGAAATTGGGCAAATAGATCTGTACTAATGGTCTTTGCAGAATGAGACGGCAAGTTAGTAAGAGTGACAGCATCTCATTTATTTTTCCAACTCAAGAAGAGTGAGTAGAATATTGATGTTTGTTATAAGTTTTGGTGGGAAGTGCATAATGCCTTCTGTAGAAACACTTCTCTCAGCAATGGAGAGAAAACAATCTACAGATTGATCTTGTCATAACTTTCATTCAACTTGAAGTCTTTGGGGGAATTTTCCCCACCCTGTGCTTTTGATGATTCACGTTGCATAAAGCTTACAGAGCAACAGAATATTGTATAATATTTCACCTTTGGATTAGAAATTCTGTATTCAGTGTTCTGCAACTTGTTCAAATATTTTTTTTAATATCTGATTTTTTTTTTAATTATTCTTTCACCAGTAAAAAGAAGTTTAAGTGACTGCTCTACTTGATCAAAATGGTGGACACTGAAGATCAGCTCTATCCCCTTACTCCCTTGGAGGAGGAGGATATAGACAGCCCTTTATCTGGAGAGTTCCTTCAGGATATGGAGAGCATTCAAGACCTGTCCCAGTCTCTAGGTGATGATAGTTCTGGAGCTTTAAGTTTAACAGAATTCCAGTCCCTGGGAAATGGTCCAGGATCTGATGGATCAGTTATAACAGGTAAGAGAGTTTGATTTAACATAAAACTTTCTTTTATAAATAGAATGCTAGAAATTAAAAACTTCTTTAATGCAATAATTATTGTTTGTGATGAAGTGACTCTAGAAATATATAAGCTGATAATGGCATGATCTTAAAATACTTAAGGCTGAAGTTAATATATTAGACAAATGTCACTGAAGAACAACTGTAACATAAAGTCACGTAGTCTTTAGTCTTTGGGAGATCAGAATGGGAATCACTGCAGTGGTGTGGGACATTGTAGTGATCTCGGGAAGGTTTTCCTGTTGAATCTGGGTGTTTACAAGTCTTTTAGAAGTAGAGCCATTTGAAGTAGTTTA
The DNA here is from genome assembly GCA_025920805.1 of Petroica traversi. NCBI lineage: Eukaryota > Metazoa > Chordata > Aves > Passeriformes > Petroicidae > Petroica > Petroica traversi. The sequence continues at coordinate 5,625,753 of JAHLSL010000042.1, read as the reverse complement.
CTATTAACCTTTTGGTTGGTTTGCATTATGTTTTGTTTTGGAGGATTCTTACTTTATATCAATTCCCAGCCTGTGATCCCTATTTCACCTTGGAATAATAGAACTGAGGCAGCTGAAATGAGCAGTGTTGGTTTGAAGGGAATGGGGAGAGCTGTCTCCTGGCACTATTGACCAAAGGAATGTTTCCTGAGCTATGGCTTTGTTCCCTTTTGGTTGCAGACCTTCTCATCAGAGAGATACCTTGCACAGGAAAAGTTATGATGTGCTTTATATATGTGTATATTTGTTTATAGCATGGTCCTTCAGAGGCAGGAGTTTTTACAATTATTTGAGTGTAGGTGTGTACAAGGCCTACAATAATTTAGATCAGCTTCTACTGTCACCTTCTCATGGAGTATTCAGTGCTATTGCAAAATGTTCTGGCTTTGTGGTTAGAGAACATGCAAAATATAAACTTCCAAGGCTCAAATTCCATAAGGCAAGTAAAATGAAATCACACTTCAAAAAAATCCTGGGGTTTAGGCTGTTCTTGATGACTCTGATGCCTGTGGGCTTGGCAGTGCTGGCCATGCAGGCTCTGAGTCCTGTGCCAAGGTTTTTTCCAACATAATACTTGCTGACCTACATTCATGAGTGTTTCTTAATCTGTCTGTTAAAATAACACACCCATTAATTTGCTGAAGTCTTGTGGTGCAAGTTGCAAGATGGAAGATAAAAGAAATTCTGGCCTCAGAAAATATTTTCCTCAAACAAGGTGGAAATATTAATTGAAATAATTAAGGTTGGAACGTGTTACTTTTGTAATGTGTTCATCTGCTGGTGGCATGTCTGACAAGTTTATTTCATTGTACAAGTCAGAAAGGCTTTGCCCATTGTAAGAGAAACAGAAAATATCTGAGCCTGACTATTTAAGAAGCAGGCATTTGTGTTACCTTCCTTTTAACATTCAGCCTTTTTACTGATGTGCAGGGCTCATCCATCTGCTTTTCAGGCCTCAGTTTAGACTGTAATTTTAAATTGTGAGTAGCTTTTCAGGGGCCAGGGTCCTTATGTGAATCTAAAGTGTATCTGTGTGAGATAGGAATGTGTCTCTTGTGGCATTGCAACAAGAGATCCCCTGCTCATCCCTGCAGCACAGCAAATGGAATATATAAAGCCAAGATGAGCTGATCCCAACCTTTCTGCAAAGAACATTGGTGTGGTGTGTATTTATTTGGTCTATTATCACCCATGTAGTTCTTATTGCCAGAGTCACTTCAGTAAGGCTTTTTCCTTCTTGACATCCTGTGTCTCATCAAAATTAGCAAGGTACACTCTGTATTTTGTGTGTGTTTGCACTGGAAGTATGAATTATTTCTCTAAGACTTACGAATTTTTAGTTCACTTAATGACTATTAGCTCAATACAGATTATTTTTTAGAATAAGCTCATTTTTTTGTGTGGTTTTAGTATAGAAATTGTATCAATCTTGATAGTATAGTATTTATGAAGTGTTCCTTTTTTTTTTAGACACCCTTTCACCAGCATCCAGTCCTTCATCCATTAATTTTGTCACAGCTCCAGGTAGCATAGATGAATCGCCCAGTGGAGCATTAAACATTGAATGTAGAATTTGTGGGGATAAAGCTTCAGGCTACCATTATGGAGTACATGCTTGTGAAGGTTGTAAGGTACAGTCATAATTTTCTTCTTAAGAATCTAAATCATGTTGCTTTATTTATGGGGTAATATGAAGATAAAACTTTGGTACATAAATGTTTAATTTAAGCCATTACAATTATTTAAATAATAAACCTATCTGTGCTCTTTTTTCTAAAGTAAGTCATCCAGATACCATAACTCAACACCAGACCTTCATCAAGCAGGAGCAATTCACAGTGATAATTTCAATGCTGCTTTTCTGCATGTAGTTAGTGAAATTCTAAAACAAAACACTGAACTGTGACCAAAAAAAAAAAACCCAAAAAAACCAAAGCATTCTTGCTCCACTAGTATTTTGTTTGTACTGGGAGTATGGCTAGGAGGAGTATGCCACATTCCTGTGATAACAGTAACAAATCCTGAATTTCTCACCTCCACCACGTGCTGCCTGAATCCCTTAGTATTGTACCTCTTGTCATTCTGGAGCCAGGGCATGTCTCTGGGGCAAATAACTCTTATCATTGATGCCTAATATTTGGGATGCTATGACCCATGATCTTTAAGATTATTTTCTTTTTCCTCTAATGTTTTAGATTTTCATCTTTTTCTATATTAGAAGGTTAACAGGAGAGAACTAACGGTCTTTGTGTACAGTTTTCTTTCATGCACCATGCCAGTATGATCATTTGAATGTAAATCTTATGGAATAATGCAGAATATCTATTAGAGATGGGGAACCAGTTCCTAGCCAGGTGTGTCCCACAGCCTAAATGACATGCTGCTCTGTGGTGTGACAACATCACCAAATGTTGTGATGGCTCTGGATTTGCTGACCCTGTGGTTGGGCAGTGTGTGACCAACCTTGCATTGCAAACTGGAGACATCCTGGAAGGAGCAGCTGAGGTAGAGGCTGCTCTTCTGCAATGCTCAGCCTTGTTCCTTGGTTCTTCTGCACAACCTGCTGTGTTTTTATGCCCCTCACATCTGCTGGGTGAAGGAAAGATGGGTTAATTCTGTCTGTAGGACTTAGACTGGATGAAAAACGAGGGGTACTTCCGACAGAGGATGCTGAGGAATGCATCCAAAAGCAGTATGTGATTGTTTTGCTTCATCCTTAAGCACAAACCTGCTCAGGCTTTTTGGGTTCTTGGTTCTTCCAAGAAAGAGAGCTGAGAGCTATTCCCTCCTTTCATGTTCTCCATTCTGTGCATGCCCTCACACCACTGTGTGAATTTATACTTCTGGACAGGTTATACTTTGTGTATTGTTTTGCTAGTGACATCAATAAACAGTAAAAGAAAAAAGAAATACCTGTATGATTGAAGCTTAGTAGTCAACATACATTAACATTGCATATTGTTTTTTTCAAACTTTTTATAGGGCTTTTTTAGAAGAACAATTCGTTTAAAACTCATCTATGATAAATGTGATCGCAACTGCAAAATCCAGAAAAAAAATCGTAATAAGTGCCAATACTGTCGTTTTCAAAAGTGCCTTTCAGTTGGAATGTCACATAATGGTAGGTAAGAGTGCCCTTAATTTGTTCCTACCCAGAGTCTGCTGCTGGAGGCAGGCACTTGGATGGCATTTTTACTCACACACATGAATTGAACCTCAGATGTTTTACGGGATAGATCACTGTGGGGGACACCAGTTTCCCTGATGGGTTCGTGTGGTTGATACAGAGCTGCCAAATGTGCTGTTATGAGCTTTACACAGTTGTGCTATGTGTCAGTTTGTTCATATGAATGTCCATTTATTTGCTTTCTTCACCCCAGAACTTTGGCACCAGTGCTCCCATTGAAACAAATTTCAGTACTGGAGGAATTCTGATCAAGGGTTTTGTAGAGGAGTAGGAGGAGAACAACTGCTTCTTTGTGAGGGGGAGTGACGCAGGATAGAAATCTGTAGGAAAGCAGCCTTCATTATTTTTCAGGTTACAGTGCAGATGGTTCAGAAAGTGGGGAGGGAGGGCAAAGGTCTGTGCTGACTGTGCAACAGGAATCTGGTAGGTTGTTTGTTAAACAGAATGGTAAAAATTCAGAGCATTTAGATATCCAGTTTAAAAGTAATGTTGTTGTTTGTGCTAGTGATTAAAGATAAGAATGGCAAGCTTGTGGCTTACAGACCAATTTCAACCCACAAGGCAGTTCTCTGTGCAGGATGTAGCTTGCTGAGCAACACGGGTGAAGAGGGAGAGGCCAGGCCATGAGAAAGCAGATCTCACTTGGCCAGATGACAGTGTTTTGCTGTTTTCTCTGATATTGTCCAGGCTGAACTTGGGGGCAGGTGCAATGTGAAAGTAGGTCAAAATGCTGGGCTATGTAAAAACTGTGGGTTAGGAGACAAATTTCCTGAGGAAGCTATGCAGTCAGGATAGGTGGGGTGGAAGCATGGTTGGGGAAGCTGCTTGTGACACTGTAGTCTAGACTCCCAGCAGGAGGCATTGTGAGAGTTGACTTTCTGGTTCTGCAGAAGCCTGGCTTCCTTGTGGTGAGCCTTGACTGAGATTAAGGTCCATTGGGAGAGGGTTGGGAGTCTCTGCAAGACTGAGGATAACCATCCTCAAAAAGTGTGCTGGACAACAAAGTGACATCTCAGGCCGGGAGCTGAGCTGGGAGTTGTGCTGGTTGGCAGGAACTGACATCCATGTGAAGCTGTTTCATCCTACTGAAAACACCCTGGCCACCTGTGCTTCAGTTAAAGGGAACAGCCAGAGTTTCATTGCAGCAAACGTGGGAGGCAGCAGGAAAAAGGGATGACTGCTAAATTGCTGGCAATACTTTACAGGAAAAGCTCTACAATTGAATTTGTGCCCATGATCTTAAAACTGTAAGATTCAGTTTAGAGCAGGTATTCTTCCACTTTTTCAATAGATTTGTGTGACCACCCGTCCTTAAGGGGAAGGAAGCACCTAAACCAGATTCTGATCAGGCTTTCCTTGTTGGACATCCATTGAAGTCCACAGCTGTATTTCAGATGGTGCCTGAAGTCACCTCCTTATGTCATGAGAAAACCCCTTGGCCACATTAAAGGGCTGATGGTGTTCATGCCCAGAATTGCTCAGTGTAGGCACTGAGGTCCTGTCCTCACTGGTTGGGTGCTGAAATGTGGAACAAGTAACTCACTGTATGAGCCATCTCAAACCCTTGCACACCTCCCAAGAGTAAAATGGGGCTGGCTTAGCTTGAAACTGAAACTGAAGAAGGATGTGGACGTGCCCATGAATGACAAGACCACTTGCCCAAAAACTGGGAGACTTCCATATCCAGAGGTGTTTCAGACTTGCATCTCCTGCCTCTGGGAAGAATATCCTAATGACTATATTGGGTGTTCAAACTGCTCTCCTGTCCAGTCTTGAAGGGCTAGTCTGTTGAGAAAGCAATATGGAGTGCTGGGGGTAGAGAAGTTTTGTTGTCTGTAGCCTTTGAGCTGTAAATGCAGGTCTTTGGGCTGGGGTTCCCACTGGCAGTACAGATGCATTGAATAAAGAACTGAATGCCCCTGCAGGTTCTGAGCCAGCAGTGAGATTCAGGCCTGACTCCAGCTCATTGTGTGCTTTCTGCCAAGCTCCTGTTGTGAGTTTACAGGGTGTTTTAAGAGTTCCCCAAGGTGTACTTCAAGTGTCACATTGGGAGCTTCAGAACTCAATAAGAAGAAAACAAAATACAATTATTTAGGTAATGTAGAAGGAAAAAGGGATGTGTTCTAGGGAACAAACAAACTGCAGGTAGCAGTTTGTGTTCAGAAACACCTGATTTCCTTCAGTTTAGCATATTAGTCACTGTGTTGGGAAGGAGGAGATTTCTTCACCTCTACCTCAGTTTTTCTAGACAGAAAAATCTAATCAGTAATGGTAAAAGGCTTAATTTCTTGTGTAATTTGTGTTTGTTTTACAATTATGTCTTCCCATCAGCAATACGTTTTGGACGAATGCCAAGGTCTGAGAAGGCCAAGTTGAAAGCAGAAATTCTAACAGGTGAAAATTATGTAGAAGATTCAGAAATGGCAGATCTTAAATCACTAGCCAAAAGAATTCATGATGCCTACCTGAAAAACTTCAATATGAACAAGGTTAAAGCCAGAATCATCCTTGCAGGGAAAACCAATAACAATCCAGTAAGTACATTTTCTGTTACTTTAAAATAAAGCTGTCAGGTACATAAGGTGATTGTAATAATTTGGTAGAATTTAGCAAATCTTTTAGGAAATAAATATCATGGTAATATAGACATGAAATATTCAAAGAGAGTATCTGTAATAAATATGGTTGCTTTTACCACTATCAGAATAGTGAGAAGGTGTTTACCTTGTAAGTAGAAACTCATACCTTAAATTATTGTTCTTAATAAAAACTAAGGCAGTATCTGAATACCTCTTGATATGGGGAGAATGGTTCAAAATTAATTTCCTATTATGACAGTGAAAAAAAATATGGTTTTCTGTCACAAATGCCAGGATAGGTACTATTATCTTGTAGAGTGCTCTGCATGACTTTTGTTTTAATAGAGATTAATGTTTATAGCAGGAGGGGAAAGAAAACTTGAGTTTGAAATTTTTTGTTTACAGTGCTGGCCATTTCCTCACCCAGCCTTCCTGATCTTTTCTGTTCCTTTGAAAGGCACAAGCAAGCAAGGTTGTGAAAACACATATGCTGAGGAAGTTATTTTTCTTTCAGGGTAATTTAGCCAAGGTCTACCTAATTCAGTAACTGCTTTTTGTTTGATAGCACATGGGAGAGTGTAATTGGTGTAAGGACTCACTTGTTTCACTTTATGCATATTTAATAAAGCTCTGCTGTGATTTTTGTTACTTTTAGGAAGAAGATAAGTATCTTATCAGCAGCTTCAGTTTCAGTATAAATTTGCGGGGTAAAAATTTTACATATGCCATAATGAAAACCATGTAAGTGTGGGGATGAGTGTTATCAAAATTGTAAGCAAGCTGTCTTCTACATTATGGAATTTGGCACATAGCAGTGTAGTCTGGCCAAGCTTCAGCTTTCTGCATTAGAAGAGAGAAACATGAATTATCCCAGTCTTTTTTGTTGCACTAAAGAGTAAAATGAGGCACAGGCTTAACCATTTCAGGGGTACAGGCTGAGGAGAGCCTGCAGTAAATACCACCTTTAGCTCCTTGCTGAATGGGCTTCTGCAGAAAATCCTTGTTGTGCTTTTTACCCTGAGTCAGAACCATAAGCCACAACAAGTGTCACACGTGCAGGGATGGATCCTAGAGCCCTGCATCCCAGTTCTGGTATTTGAATATGTGTGGCCACAGCCACAGGACTGACCAGCCAATAGTGACCAGCACGTGTGTGTCCAGGTGAATTTGCACATAATGAAGAATCAGCCCTAGGGTATTACAAATAGGCTGCTTCCAATTTTTTCAAGAGGCAGGGAAGACTGAAGGGATTTTAGGCTATTTCATCATCTCTTAAGAAAACAAACATTTTCTTTTTCTTTTGACTTTTCAGCAGAAAAACAAATTTTAAAAGAAGGGGGTTTTTGCTTGTAATTAGCAACCCACCTGTTTCAGAACTGTGCATTAACAGCTGATTTCAGTGAATCCTAATTTTTGGCACCACTACAATTAATTTCAGAATGAACAAGCATTTTTCGTGATGACAAGGTATTATTTTTTAATTTTGCTCCCAAGTCCTTAGCCATACCTCTTTTTTGCATACTGAAATGATGTTATTTTTTTTTTTAAAGTGTAGAAGATAGTGTACGTATTTTAAAGGTCTAGAGATGTGTTATGTTTCTTGCTTTGCCACTTTCCACTGATACCCACCATGGAAAGTTCTGCTCTGTGTAAGTATGCTGGAGTGAGATAGGATGTGCAGTAGCCATAAACATTTAAAAATGGACAACCATAGGAACCTGTCCTGTTGGACAGTTTTCTGAATGAAACAAGTGAATCCTATGAGTTCCTGACAGAACACTATGTGGTATTTAATTTGAGATGAGCAAAACAGCACAGGAAAGGTGCTTGATGTACATGGAATTAAATTTCTGTTTGAGGTCAGTTGCTGTGACTTTGCAAGGCTGGGAAGCACTGGGGTTTGTTGTTTTTCTTTAGTGGATTGTACTTTGTTTTGGTAGTTGCTCTGCAGATATGTGTCAAAATATTTTTGAGTTCTGATTGTTTGAAAGGAAGTTTGAATGCTGCTTTTGATATGATGTTTCAAGAGAGTGGTTTGTAAAGCATGTACAAACAAAGGGGGTTATGGAAAAGACCAAATTTTGTATTTGGCGTTCTAGGGGGATTCTTTGTTTAGAGATGACTCATCACCAACTGCACCTAGAAAGTTGCCTATGAAAATATGATAATAAAACACAAGAGTAGTGCAAGGTTCACATTCTTATGTAAATATGCTACTCTGTATTTAAATGACTGCCTGTATTTCCCCTAGGAAGGCATCATGATGTGCATCAAGTGTAGTTAATTTAGGAATCAATAAAAGTGTAGGCAGAATAACCTGGACTTCTGGAGGAGGTAATTCTGGGACTGGCTCTGAGATGGATTTGTGCATACCAAGCACAGGAAGGCTGGAGCTTTGCTGTAACTATTAGATAAAAAAATAAATATATGCCGTACATCTTTGCACTTGACTATTTGCATTGCTGTTTGCAGAGCAGACAGCAGTTAGGTATTGCAGTTTGTAGTTCTGTCATACAGTGTTTGTCTTGATGAGAAATATGAAAGAACTCAGAGTTTACTGATCGTTGAGGACTTATTAGCATGGAAGTTAAAGTTTATCAGAATTCTTATTCTTTAGGAAAAAAATGATTAATAACCATTATTTTGTGATTGAACTAGTGGTTTTTTTCTCTGTAGCCATTTGTCATACATGATATGGATACCTTATGTATGGCAGAGAAGACCCTGGTGGCAAAACTCGTGGCCAATGGGATTCAGAACAAGGAAGCAGAAGTTCGGATCTTCCACTGCTGCCAGTGCACGTCTGTGGAGACTGTCACAGAGCTCACAGAATTTGCCAAATCCATCCCTGGCTTCTCCAACCTTGACTTGAATGATCAGGTGACACTGCTGAAGTATGGGGTGTATGAAGCCATATTTGCCATGTTGGCCTCTGTGATGAACAAGGACGGGATGCTGGTGGCCTATGGGAATGGATTTATAACCCGGGAGTTCTTGAAAAGCCTGAGAAAGCCTTTCTGTGATATAATGGAGCCAAAATTTGATTTTGCAATGAAATTCAATGCACTGGATTTGGATGATAGTGATATATCCCTTTTTGTTGCTGCCATTATTTGCTGTGGAGGTAAGCATTACGTATTTTTTTCTCTAAGGTAGTAAATTTTAATATTACCCTCTCATGAATTATTAATTTTAATGGAAAAGCTTCTGTCCTCTGGAAGAATCAGTTCTACCACTAACTACACTTTGAGGAATCATTATAAAATTATGACGTGTATTCTTTTGCTTGTTTTGAGAACAGATCGTCCTGGTCTTGTAAATGTAGGACACATTGAAAAAATGCAGGAGAGCATTGTGCATGTACTGAAACTTCACTTGCAAAACAACCATCCTGACGACACCTTCCTCTTCCCAAAACTTCTCCAAAAAATGGCTGACCTCCGACAGCTGGTCACAGAGCATGCTCAGCTTGTTCAGATAATCAAGAAGACTGAATCTGATGCACATTTACACCCTTTACTACAGGAAATCTACAGGGATATGTATTAAGGATTTTTAGTATTTTTTTCCACAATATTTAAAGACAGAGAAATACAGATGGGAGCAAAACTACTTGCATAGTTCCGTGCTGTTCACTCAGCCCAGAGCAGGAAAAATCTAAAACTGGGGAACTGGAGTGTTACACTTCTTCTGGTTTGGGATCCTTTGTCTTCTTTTGAAAAAGTGCTGCAGAAAAATACTGGTCAGAGTACTCAATGAAGTGTCTTACAATGGTTCTTTTATTTGGAAATTTGAAGATTGGTAAGGAATATATATTTGTATAATAAATCAGAATGTTAAGTAACAGAAATGAACAAGATTGTATTTCCTCTTGGCTTAGTCATTTTAGTATTAATATAACAAAATCAGCACCTTCCTTCCAGGTATCTGCACAATCAGAAAGATGATGCACTTTTACCTAATGGTAATTATGAGAACCAGCTAACACTTTTCCTTAAAGCATTCAGTCCAGGTGTAGCACGTGGCTGGGTATGACTGTCCATACACTTCTAAAAAATTGGAAATATCTTTGATCCATTGCTGCTTTAATTCCATTAAATGATGTACAGCTTCATGTTACGTTGGCATACTTAGGGTTAGCATGTTTAAAGATGGTTCTCTTATGAAATTAAACAAAATCCAAAGAGTTATCTAAAATACTGCAGAGATGTCCAACAGGTGTTTCTTGAAGAGTAAACATGATAAACTGATGGAACTCTTTTGTTTCAAAAGTCTTTAAGGAAATGAGAAAATATCACTGATGAAAAATATATCATATCTTGAATTTTTTTAGAACTTGTAATAGCTCAGGATGCAGTTTTGACATAAAAATACTATTTTGAATTAGCAAGAGTTTTGAAGAAACTGAAACATCTGATCCTTCCCCTGGAAAAAAAAAAAAAAAAAAGATTTTTAACTGTCCAGCAGTGATAATGCACTCTACTGCAGGGAAAGCTGACTCCAAAGGGAATGATTGGACAGAAAAGGCACCTTCCTTTAAGTGTCATGGCAGTATAGTTGTTTGGGCCTGTTTACATTTCTGATGAAAACACTGCTTAATTTTTTACCCATTTGGATATATTACTTTCTATTCCTTCTTCAGCCTCGTTGATAGAAATATTTGGTACTTGTTTTCACCAGGTTTTGTCCTTGGGGATAAGGTGACAGTAATACAAGAACAGTGTTTGTAGGTGTCAGACTGTCATAGGATGAAAGGCAGCACAGTTGAAAGTAAGTTTATTATGTTCCTAAGAGTAAACTGATTTTTACAACAGCACTTGCTCTACTTCTGGTGCAAAATAAGCCATAAGGAAATGGCTTCCTGACTTTGCCACTTCATGGGCTCTTTTCTCAGAGAGCTGCCCAGAAGTGCCAGCTGCTTGCAAGGCACTCTGCTCTTTCTCTTTCTTTTTGTTTCCTTGATACAGTAACTTCACATTATTGCCTGCTAATTTTACTTTCTGTTTCACAACACTGAGGTCTCAGGAGTCAATCACAGCATTTTTACTACAGTTAAGCTTTCAGTGGCACAGGAGGACACTTTGTAATTGTTTTATTGTAGCTCATTTGAAGACAGCAGAATCTTCATTGCAAGGATTGAGTGATGAAGTGAGAACATCACACTGTCATTCCTATTTCAGTGGCAATTCTTGTTTCTGTCCAGGCCCACAGGCACAGCTGGACACTGGGAAAACTACAGGTTTAAAGGCAATTTTTTAAGGCAATTGCCTTAAAAGTGATAATCTGGGCAATGATTGTGACAGAAGTTGCAGATAAATATAGATACATTTAGTGCAAAATATTGAAGCACAGGCCTCAAATGTGGTGAGCATCTAGGGTAGGACAGTGCACAAAACTCCCTCCTCTTCCCTGTTGCCAGCAGGAAGAACAGGCCTCAAACAGAGAGGAATGTTGGTCTTGCCAGGAGCCCTCAGATGTGAAATGGGCTGCCTTTTGTGTCCCAGAGCAGCACACAGTGTGCCCTCAGAAATAAAAAGAGGATTTTAGGAATGCTGCTGCTTTATTCTCCCAGCCAACCCTGTTTCACTGTAGGGTTTAGGCCATGGAAATAATTGATCTGCAATATTGCTGATGCAAAAAGTTGTCAAAGTATCAGCCATCTGGGATGGTGTTCTCAGACTGTAGGAGCCAACTGTTAGTTTATCTTCTAAAAAAATTATAGCTTGAAATTTTTTCTCCCCAAAGCTCAGATTTTTGCAAAGGGCAAATTTCAAAGTTTTATTCCAGTCTAGGTGTACTGTAGGTTTTCAGGAAATCAGACACAATCAGGGTGCAGATAAAGGAATATTATACAATTCCCCATCTATGGAGGGGAATAAAGTGATCAGGTTCTAGAATAAAACTGTATTACAGATTTACTGGCTCGTCAGGTACAGTTTGGATCTGATTATTGCCAACATAAACTCATTTTACTGTCATAACATGGAAGAGCTCTGGTTAGCAACCAGGCACCACAGACAGCTAAAGGCAAGACACAGTAGGTGGATGGAGAAATATCCTGGGAAACAATGGTATGGCTTACTTAAGTTTTCAGTAATCCCACAGATTAATCATTTTTAAGCATTGTTTGGAGGAAAAATGTTTATTTATTTATTTATTGCAGTGCCCTAGGTAGCTTTTGTCAAAGGGGAAGGGATGGCGGGGGGGAAAGGAAGGTTTTGTGCCAAGTATTAGGGAAATCTGATTGTCATTCTTCTTGCCCCCTTAAATATTGCCTTTAAAGCTGCCGTTTAAAAAAAAAAATAGTTACTTTGTACCTTTTTAAATTTCTGATCCCACTTCTGCTTTAAACACCAACTGACACCTGATAGAAAAGTTTCCACTTACAGAAACTGCATCTTTCATGGCATTTAAAGAAACCCTAGTTTGTATGAATTGCTGTTTCCGTGTGCCTTTGTGCTTTGGCTGCAGCAGCTGCTGCAGAGCTGAAGGGCTGCCAGAGAGCAGCTCTGCATCGTTCCTGCCCCGCAGGATCACGGAAATACCAGCACTTGCACTAAGCCCGTTCTCATGAGAGAGCTGGCACAAGCTGCACATCAAAGAGCTTATAATAAGCATCTAAACATTTGTTTGTTTATTCAAACTGCTGAAACTTGGGGAGATTATTTCATCACGAGAGCTGGGTCACATTCGATTGAGTTTGAATTTCCTCCTTATTTCTGGTGGAAAGCCTGGACAAACTGGGGCCTCATCTGAGGCAGAGCAGCTGGGGGATATCCTGCTGTGGCTGCAGAGGAACAGTTTCAGTCTGTCCTGAAAAGCTCCCTGTGACTTCGTTGAAAATCTGTAACTGCATTTGACAAATGCATTTGCAGCTGTCATAGTACTGTTTAAGCATAAGGTCTTACAAATAATGGTCCCTCTCAGAAAGCCCTCGTCCTTTAGGAAGTGTTGGAATGTAAGGTGGAGCGTGGTATCTGTGCTTGCTTATGTCCCAAGTGCTTTCACTTGCAGATAATTTTTGTACCTAGGTTTAATCAGCTTTATTATTTCTTTTACTGGAGATCTAAATTATATGTGGGTTTGATCTAAGATTTTGGTATTGTTATGTGTTGTGAGATTCTTTTAATTTAATGTAATACCATTTATTAATGTTCCGATTTATAAAATACAATGATATAATTGCAAGGTATAAACTTCACTAAATTAATTACAGAGGTGCTTAAAGAAAAATGTAAATTATTTAATTTAAATATTTGTTGCATACTTTATCTTGTGAACCCTTTGTACAGTGAGGAAGTATTTACTTTTATGGGCTAAGGATGAAGGGGCTGATGTCAAAGACAAATTGCTATTTATTCCTGTCTGGTCTTTATTGCTGTATCATTTGTGAAGAGCTATCACAAATTCTTCAAAGTTATCAGTGTTTGGTGTTGACGATTATAACAAAACTTTAAAATATATTTTCAGATAGAACATAGACTTCCTTTTGTTTAATTTTAAAAAAACGTCTAGTTGAGGAATAGCTGCAATCCCAAAATCAAGTTTTTAACTCAAGTTCACCAATAGGAAAAACAGTGTGTAGAACTGAGTTCATCTTTGTTTTGCAGCTTGGTAGCTCCTTTTCCTTTGAAAAGAGCTAAAGAGAAGCTGTGTTTGGTTCATGCACCAGTGCTGGTGTTTTCTGAGGAACTGGCTCGTGGCTCACTGGGAATAACAGCATGTACTTAGGATTATTCCCTGCCACCTGCCCTGAGGGCGACCTGCTGCTTTTATAGATGTATTTCAAACTTGATTTGGCAGCGCAAAACAAAATGTTGAAATGGCATTATTGGCTTCCTACAGGAGGGTTTCTGTGGGATTTTAAATAGAATTCCGAGTCTGCTCATAGGGATTCTGTGTCTGGTGCAGGCAGGTGTGACAGTCTGTGCCTACAGCATCCTGCTAAGGAAATCTGATATAGGGACAAAGGTATCTACCTTTTATTTTGCTGTGTGAATCACCAAACACAGCAGCTATTACAAGCACAATCTATTACAAATGTTCTAGCAGTCATTTGTACTGACTGCTTTTTATTTGTAACAGACAACATTTTATTTCCTCAAATTGCCACAACCTGGCATTTCCACTTCATCAGTGTCACCACGCAGGTATGTTGTCTCCTGAGGTGTTTGTGTCATGTTTGTCAAAGCTCTGCTGGACTTCCCTGTGCTCACCTGCAGCCACTTCCTTCACTGTCACTTCAAAGGACACAACCCAGTATGTAACTGAGCCCACCCTAAGGAAGGCAGTTTCCTTTCTGTTTCTGTTGTGCTCACAGGTTTTTAGAATCTTTTTCTGCTTCTGAAGCTGGGGTGTTTTTTTCTTGAGCTCCTTCATTTCGTCAGCCAATCTTGTCAGATTCCACTGCTGTGGATGTTTCGAAACAGAATGCCTGTTGCAAGGACCTCAATTTCAGATGAGCTGCCTCTGCCAGGGGATAGGCAGCATGCACAACAGACCGATCTGATTACAGGCTGGACCTTAAATAAGCACTGCAAGATCAAGCATGGGGTACTTGAAGTAGTTTCACAGTATTTTGGTGCATTTTCTCAGGTTGGATATACAGGTACCGTAATCCCTGTCACGGTAAAGACACCAGCCTTATGCTCAATGCCAGGAGTTTCATGGCATTCCTTACACTTGAAAGAAGAAAGATTGGCAGGATAGGAAAATCCCGAGCCACTGAAATGCCGGCGCACAGCAGCCCTGTGTTGCAGCCCGGGCGTGTAGGAGTGCGGTGTGAGCAGGCAGGAGGTGTGGGAGGTGCTGCCGAGCTGGCAGGAGGTCACCACCCCTCCTGTAGGTGACTCACACCAAAAGCCACCCCTGCTCGCCCCGGCCCACCCAGGGGCTCTCCTGGCTCATCCCCACACACAGCTCCTCTCTCCATGGAGCCTTGGCCCTTCGGCAGAGGGGGAACACGCATGGTTTGGTTATTCTTTAGTAAAAACAAATCTAACCAACGTTTCCATGCTGTGGATGTGTTCCAGAGCCCCCTCTGGATGGTCTGACAGAGCCTGGTGAAGCAGCTTCTCGGGGGAGCTGCCTCCTGTGCAGCTCCTGCTGTTCCACAGCTCTTACCAAGAGTTGCTCAGAATTTTCTCCAGGAATGCAGCCCCACAGCTTAAGTGCCCCGGGATGCTGAAGCCCTCCCTCACATCTTAAATGGTCTGTTACCTGGTAAGGCACAAAAAAAAGCACAGTGTTGTTAATGTTGCCATACCCTAAACAACAGAGCTAACAAGTGTCTCATTAAATCAAAATATCAATATTAAAGAGAATACAAAAAGTTTATTGTTTCCAATCATATGTTTTTAGGACGTTTTGGGTATATTTTACTACAGCAAATACAGAACGTAGAGTGAGCAGACATTTCTTGCAAGGAGTAGTAAAACCTAATTCTCATGGAATGCTTGTTTCCCAGTAAAAGCCACTAATTCAAGCCAAGCTGCCAAGTTTCTTTCTGTTAGAACAATGCAAATGACACTTCCAAGGACGAATGCAAGCCCTGGTCTTGCAGGGATTTTTAGGAAAGACAACGCATCTTGCACTTGTGAATGTAAAAGTCACTTCTAGCTACATACAACGATGCATTCTCAAATGTTACAAGCCTACTGATCTAGGATGAAAAAACTTGAACTAAATATTTTTTTCTTCTTTACATTCTGATTTTTTTTCTGCCTTCTTTAAAAATAAGAGGTTGAATTGACAGTTTGTATAGAGACTGGTAGGAACCCATGTGCTTTAATCCTTTCAGACTGAATGTAAACCAACTTAATTTGAAACACGGTTTTGCCTTAATGGTTTTAAAAAAATAAAGTATTTTTAAAAGTGAATTTAATGACTTGTGCTGATCTTTTATCTCCAGAACAGGAACTCACTGCAATGTGACATTCAAAAGGCAGAATATTTAAAGCATTTTTAAAAGGTGATACTTCACCATGTACTGTTAGACACCTTTTGAAGCAGGAGTGGGTGTATAACATACTCAGAGAGATTGCATATATATTTATATATTTATATATTTATATTTATATAAAATATCTTTTATATTTATATATATATATATATATAACCTAAGTTTGGTGCTGACCCACCATCCAGTTGTCATCTTTCATATTCTCATGGGTTGTATGGCTGGTTTGAGACATCCATGGAATTCAACACGTAACAAGTGCACTTCTGTGTGAAGTGCAGCACTGACTAAATCAATGAACACGTCTTCAGTTGAATCAGTTGGGGAAATATGTCATAGGTGGCTGTTTTCCTTCCAGAACCTGGGGATCTTTCAAGCTGGTAAGAGAGTGTTGAAGTGAAAATTACTTCAGAGGAAAAAGACTCAGGTTTCTTCATCAGCTGTGCTCAGGAGCATGGAAGACCTGATGTTGAGCAGCAGAAAGTACTTGGAGACCCCAGGGAAAACAACCTGTAAAGGCTGGGCACCCATGAGGAGCAGGGAAGGTTAGGCATGGTAGCATTCAGGCTGTGAAATCACATATATACTAAAATATGATGATACTGAGACCATAAGGATCATATTCTGTGGGAATACAAGAATGTGGAATACACAAGTTTCAACAGCTGGGCACAGATAATAATCCATTGTCATTCCAGGAAATACCAAGGCATGTAGGGCAGTCTTCTTTCCCTGAAGCAGAGACCAGAGATGCCAGAACACCTCTGCTGTCCCTCTGTGGTACCTGCTGGCTTTTCTGCACACACCAGGTAATTGTGAAGTAGAGGCATCCCTGACTTGGTTTCCCTGTTATACAATAAATAACTGAGCTGTACTGAGACAAATTTAAAATTCTGTAGTTCTGCTCTGAGGTTCTGCTCCCTTTTAATGCCAAGTCTTTTCCCTCTCCAGTTCAACATAGCAAGTATTTACTTTAAGGCATGGCAATTTCTGAGGGCTTTAAATGACTCCTCAGTCACACCATGAAGGCAAAGATAATGGTTATGAATAAATGAGATAACTGCATTCTTAAAAGGGCACAGAGGAAGCTGAGCAGGAGGGAAACAGATCAGAGAGATGAGATCCCCTTCTCACTGACAAGAGAACTGCACTAGCCAGGCTTTTAAAACCTGCTTTTAAGGGTACAACCTGTCATGAACAATGGGAAATCCAGGAAATAAAATACTTCAAGGTATGTTTGCTATATAAACATATCCTGTGATCTCACATAACCATGTTGCTTTGGCAGCTTGATTATAAGACTACAATTCCAAGGTGGAAAGTGCTCTCTTCAGTTGTGGGTTTAGCACAGGACATGTCTCTGGTGTTTATACAGAGCAGATACAGACACACCACAACTTTTAAACTCAAGTGTTCCAAACATGAAACTGAAATGTAATACCACCCATCTTATGCAAGTTTAGTATCACTTTCCCTGAAAATGTAGTCTTTCGTTACTACAAAATGGAATCTGAAATGTGCCTCCTAATCTTTTTTTCCACAATTAGAGACATATATGTATTTTATTTATTAAAGCCCTTAGGGCTTGAAGAGGCTGCTAATAGGTCCATTATTGCTCCTTCAGCCACTGCAAGAAATTTCAGTCCTTAACAGAGGGCACCAATATACTAAGTTCAGAAAAAAAAAAAGATTTTAGGATGCTTAAATGTCCTAAACAACTCACTGAAATGATGCTGATTTCTTTGAACAGACACATGTACATTCTTCTAAAATGATAGATTTTAGATGTTGTCCTATTAGAAATTATATTGGGTGGAAGAGTTAGAAGAAAGAGATGTTAACCAAGGCACTAACAGGCTCTGAAGCAATGACCAACAATAACTTGAGTTTAAAAAAGATGATTTTGTGATTAGGGAGCATTCTACACATATCCTTTAGGCATGTGACTCTTTTTTTACATAAAAGCCACTTAAATCTGAAGATAGTCAAAGCAGGTAACTGAAGAAGCTAAGTTTTGAGCTAAACAAACTGCTGTTTCCATTAGAACTTTTTACCCTTCCTGCCTGAAACTGTGTTTCTGATTTCCCTATTACACCTATAGTTTGTCTGGTTCAGAAAAGAATTGAGTGCATTGATGGAACTTTTCTATTTCCAGATTAACTGCTTTGAAAGTGAAAAAGAAATCACCTTTATTGTAAAGCATAAGCCAAATATATTCATGGTACTTTCCAGTTGCTGTGCTGACGTGGGCTGGAAGGTTAAGTGAAAAGTGACTGCAAGTGCAAGGGACTTTATTGATTGTAGAAGACCCAACCTTCAGAGTCTCAAGTCTCAATGCTGTGATAGCATTAAGATTACTATATTGAAAAAGTTAGGTATTATATTTATGACATTTTCTCACAGCACTTTTATTTTAGACTTAAAAATAAAGCTTTACATTCCCTACATAGTGTAATCTTACCAGGACAGCCCTGCCAGATTAACAATTGGTGTACACTGACTTTCTTGGCTATACATTTAATTAAGCCAGATCAATCTGTTTCGGAATTTCCCAACACTGTAGGAGTGTCAAGAGCAACACAAAGCACTAAAATAGCAAATGTGGAACTCTGGACATGGTTCTGTGCTCTGTGCTGTTTGGTTTCTCACTGCAAGCATTTCACATGGTGACAGCAGGCTCCTCTGCCTTCCTTCCTGGCTCCTCAGCACCTTGGAGCCACTCCCTGGTGCTGCACGGGGATGTCTGAACCCGAGCCAAGGGCAGGGAAATGTGCTGCTCTCTCCACAGGAGTGAGCTGATGAAGGTCACTTCTTTAAAAGGAGCAACATGATAGTCTCCAAGCAGAGAGAGAGGAGAAACCCCAGCCAAAGAACTGTCGCTCTTGGTCCTTCAAGATTTATGCTTTGTATCCGTTTTTTTTGCAGGATTTCTGCTGGGGGTTCCTTTTATCCTGTCTTCTTGTATTTCCAAAGGAAAGGCCTTTAGGTTTCCCCTCACACAGGGGAGGCAGAACCTTTGGAATAGAACAGACTACAGTCCTGTAAAGAAAATAACATTACTATCAGGATACACAAACTGGAAATGCTTACATTCCAGTCTCATTAAACTACATTTATATTTAGAATTCTTCTAAAATGAATTCTTCTTCTTCTAGGCTAAAATATTCCAGCAATTTAACTTTTTCTTATTCAATTATTCTAACATTGGGTTAGAGCCAACTGGGTGAAAAATAAAACCCCCAAATCAACTGTCCCACTGCTCCTCTTAAAGCGACCTTCAGCTCCCTGCTCCAGGGAATAGCAACACCCCTCCTTCAGCTGCAGTCTCCTTCCAGCACCATGCATGGGTTTCCTGGTCTGCTCACTGAATTCCAAATAGGATTTCATGGGTATGCTTCAGCTGGTGGTGCTGATGGATTATGCTTGAAGAGTGAATAAGGTGTAAGAGATTCCATGGTTTTACTGAAATAGAAAAGTTTTCCTCTAAATCTTGGCTGATGAAGATTTTTACCTTCTGAGAGGATCTTCCAAATTCCTGCAATGGTGTGTGAGACTTGGAGCCTCAGCACACTCTCCCTCACCAATCTCCACAAAAATGGCCTAAAGGCCAATACAAGTACCAAGAACTGGGGGTCTCACAACAGATCATCTTTTCCATAACTCTCAAAAAAGACTACTCTTACTTCCATTAATCCATGCATTTGTATTGTCCTAGGAGAATACTAAAAAGTATCACTATTATATCAATATCACAAAGGTGTCCAATAGCCGGAGTAGTTAAATGAACTCTGTTCAGCTGAGACAATTCAAGTGAGATTTCATCCCTTTCCCTCAATAAATGCATTCACTGGTTAAAATCTAAAAACACACCTGGTACTAAAGCTTGAGCTAATGGCTCTTCTCTGAATTCTCGATGGCAAGGTATAAAAGCTGCTGTGCACAAAGAAGGTATTTTTGCTATCCCAGTTCCATTCATAGCAGACCCAATATTTATTTTTTCTCCAGGAGCTGTAATCAGATGTTAGTAATTGAATAGAAAGAAGCAAACTGATGGAACATTTTAATGTATTTGCAATGCAGAGTTTGAACAACTGGAAAGAAACTAATTAATGTATTATTCCTCTGCTCTGTGGCCAGACTGACGTTCCTGGTTCTCCTGACGTGCTGATCACCAAATTCAAATAGGATTTCATGGGTAAGCTGGAACTGGTGTTGCTGATGGATTATTCTTGGGGATTTAAGCATGAATAAAGACATCAGTTTAGATAGATCTGAACATCTTTTGGGGAGAAATGGATCCCCTGGGTCTTACCTAAATAGCAAAGATTTCCCCTTGCCATGGTCATTTGCAGCTGGCCTTTCTCTGGAAGCTTGGCTTTGCTATTCTTGTGTTCCTGTCCTTGCTTTTGTTTCCTATGCCACTATCTGGGCTTTAGCAGCAGATTCAGCTGATAATTCTATCAAAATCACAATCAGCCTGCTCCCATGTGACTTGGAAGCTTGAGGAACAACTTCTCTTCATCTATTGTCCTTTTCTGAGCTGACTACCAGGCCCCTCATATTCAGGAATGAGTGTAAGGCCTAAGTCTCTGAAAAGCCCTGAAAGTGGATTTCAGTTGCACAACCTCCACAGCCTATTGTTTTTTGTCACTTGGTATCCTTAATACATTAAGCTGACAGTTTAAAAGGGGAGATTAGAGTTTAAGTTGGCCTGGCTATTGCTTCTTGCATTGCCAAATGGGACAGCCCCCAGCTCCAGGGCTCCCAGTGGTGGCCACTGGGCCGTGGCAAAGGAAGGGAGAGGCTGTTCCTGCAGGGGGATCTGAAATGAGTTGCCAGCTGGTGCAGATTCTGGGCAACAGGTACTGGGCAAATCATGACTATGAACCACAGCACCCCTGAGCACTGGGCACCCTTAGTCCTGCTCTCTCAGCCCTGGGATTTTCAGCCTAACTCTTCTTTCAATGCCCTATGAATTAAACTTTACTATGTAGAGTTGAGCCCTTATTTTAGACCCTTATCCTGGTACAGTTCTGTGTTTAATAAGATGATTATTTAACGTGTTTTCTCCCTTCCATGACCAAGACAGGAGGGGGCTATTTAAATTTCAAATTTAATAGCCCAATTCAGGCAAAACTGAGCTGCCAAAGCATGCTGCCAGGGTTTATTTCTGTTTTGACATGAATCATGTCTGAAAGTAATATATACAGGGATGGTATCTTTACCACAATATGTAAAGGAAAGGCTCTGCCCATCTGTGTCCAAGACTGACCCCACATGACTGGAAGCTGAGTGGGAAGCAGCTGTAGTATTACATTCATCACTTCATACCTACAATCATGGCCAAGGTCAGTGCTCAGTCACCTTCTGCTGAGGTGAGCAATAAGGGATAAACTTGCTCCCTTTCCTCCTTTCTTCTTCAAAAGCCACCTTTTTTCTATGTCTTTAGAAAGTGTTGCAATAAACTGAAGTAACTGTTTTAAATTACTAATATGGTCAGATTAAATAATTTCTCTCCCCTTTTCTGAAAGGGTAATAGGAAGAAGGGCACTCAACCTGCCCAAGAACTTTTAAATGCATTTCTATTATCTTCCTTTTTGTGGGGTTTTGAAATGTTTTAAGACATTACAGAGAACCATTGGCATTATTCCCAGTTGGATCAAAACTTATGGCACTTACCAAGGCACTCTGAGAAAAGACTTGAGTAGGGTGCTACAGGATACAAAATGATTGAAGTAAATTAACTGAGTGAAACTTCAGAGGATGTTTGAAGATATTTAAGTTTATGAGCACTATACAGAACAGCTGCTAAGTCATGACTTTTATTGGCACAGCAACTGTAAGGAAATACATTTCAACATGAGTTGTTTCATGAAAAGCCTAAAATCTGATCTGTCTCTAAGTCTCCTTAGGAACAAAAGCTAGTTAAAATCCCTTTGCCAAATCCAAGGTCAGAAAAGTCTTAATTTTGCCACACGTTAGCCTAATTAATACTATTCTGAATAATCATAACATTAAAAGCAACCTGTCACTGAAACCTTTCCAATTAGTCCAGCTTCTTTGCCAAAGAGGCTCAAGAAAGCATGATTTTCTTCAGCTTCAATTCCTATGTTTTAACATTTAACTCAGCCCAGGGGTGAGTTGATACACTGGGGTCAAGCAGAAGCAGGAACCACAACCAATACAGAGATATTATACTAACTTTGTCCCTCTCTATTGCCTTGGATAAGTTTTTACTTCTCTGGACTTTTAATTTTCCCTACATGAAGAAGAATAGTATGTGTTTGCTTACATTGTGGTGTGGGTGTTTAAAGCACTAATTATCATTTCTGCAGATCTCTTTCAATGTTACCTATGCAGTATTGCTAAATACATTTTGAAACCATAGTCATATGTGTGATTAACTATCTGGCCTGGCCAGTTTGGTAAGAAATTTATTCTCAATTATTTACAATCAATGTTTTACTTTGAGTGATACCATCAGGGCTATCTTGAAAACTCAGATAACAAGCAGTAAATGACTGACAAATTTCCACAATAGGAAAAACAAGCAGGATTTCAAAAAGATTAGAAGAGGCTTCCATTAGCTCTCTGCAAGTATCTTCTATGCATTGCAAGGCCTAGGTTAACTGAGACAAACAAGTTTTCAGAGAAAAAGCCCCACTTTCATTCAGAAAAGCACAGTGTGTGCAAAGGCCCTGAGAGGCTGAAATGCTCTATTTCTGACAGCTCAAACTGCCACACTTGGAAACATCTGCTGAATCCTTCCTAAATTCAAGACACTTCATTTGGGAATGAAAATAGTTAAATGTGCTCAGGTTTGTCCCAAATGTGTCTGTGCTGCCTCCTCTGCTGTTGAAAAGGAAGGATAAACCTGGCATGTCAGGGCAGGAATCAAGCCCCTAAGCCCAAACTCTCTGAGCAGCTGCACTTGGCTCCTCCTCGGGCTGTGTGTGGGAGGAACTCAACCCCTGCCACAGCAGGGACAGGACCACTGGAAAGATCCTGCTCATTGAGCTTTGCCTGGCACAACTGCCCTGGGCAACCCAGCTCTGGAAACCTGAGCTCAGCCACCACAGCCACAACCAGAGAGTGCTGGCACTTCATCCAACTTCCACCGAGTCAGTGCCTACAACTCCCTCTTGTAGCTTCACAATAGGAAAAAAAACCCTCAAACTCTCCAAGCTGCAATCGTTTTTGGTGATTTTCTGTCATTTAAGTGTCAGAAGAGACTTTAGAGGTAGGAGCTTGAGAAATACTGCCAGTGCAGGTAGCTGGGTGTGCTGGCTCCCAGTGCCAGCTGTGCATTGTTGTGCCCTGGATGGCAGGAAACAACTGGAGCCCCCAGCACAAGCTGGGAATGAGCACAGATCCTTTTCCTAACAAAGGGCTCAGGGCCCTGCATCACAGTCTGGGAGAGGACTGGCCACCCTGAGACCCTGCAAGAGCCACTGAAAAGCAGGAAGACCCCAAAATTCCCCATGGGAATGGGTCACAGGCTGTAAAGGTACAAACTCAGGGGTTCCTTCATTCGGGGCCCCTCCTGGAGGAAGCAGCCTGAGGTGCTCCTGCTGCTGCACCATTCAGTTATTAAATCCTTTTTTTCCTAAAGCTGGATGCCTACACTCTACTGTGAGAAACCTGGGTAAGAAATTTCTTTAAAAAGGAAGCAAACTCAATCAGGAGAAAGGTGTTATTGCATGCTTCTCTTAGCCCATCCTTGGCGCTGACCACCCAAAAGTCAGAATAGCAACTAAACTGGGCCAAGTTGCCAATATCCTTCTGGCTGTGTCTGCCCAACTCCCAAAATTAGAGACTTACAGCAAACAAAGGGGCCAGTTCTGCACTGAGAAGAAGGAATTCAGACAAGTAATTTTACACCACCTTTCTGGACTGCACTCAGATTTCACAGTTTAAGGTTGCCTTCCAGCTGCTACTTAAATTCATTCTTCTTTAGAGAGCAAGCAGAGTATGGTACAACTCTCAACCCTGCTCGCTTTAAACATTAAGTTTTACACATAGGATGACAGCCCTGTGCTGTGAATGCAAACCTAACAATCCATGGACATTTATATTCCCTTTACAGAAAAAAAAAACCAATTTTTTTGTTGGTGTAGTGTGATTTATATTGTCCTTGCATTTCCTGGTGCTAAGAAAGTAGAAAAGAGCACTCCCTGTGCTTGAGAGGCTGGATTGTGCTCATCTGTAAACAGAACACTCACAGTTGCTGATCATTTTAGTTTAATACTGAGAGCTTCATCTTCCACAAGATTCAGTGGATTGTACATGTACAATTAACATACATGTAGTGGTAGGACAAGGGGGAATGGTTTGCCTTAAAAATGGACTATTTAGTTTTTTGCTGCTTGGTCTTTCTCTGACAGGTCACCGGGACTGGAACAAAAAGAAATTATTCCAGCAGCTTGTTTTGCTTGTTACTTACTGTACCAACACACACTGCTCTGCTACACAAACTGCAATGAGGTGCAACGATGAGGAACTTGTCCTTGTCATGGGTGAAAGGATCCTTCATGACATAAGCTCCTTCCAAAAACCTGTAAAAGAATAATTTCAGGCTTTTAAGTGCATGCTTCATAGTAGGGGATGGTTGAGAGGGGGAAATTGTGGAGGCTGAAAAGTTGTCAGCCCTTTGTACTTGATTTGCTCATCCTCCTGTTGTACATGAGGCAACACAGCAGCTCTGCAGCTCCTTTTCTCTTCAAAGCCTTCAACTCTGCAGCTGCCTTCAGTCCTAAACTGCACTTTCTATCTCTCTTCCAAAAGGAGAGCAATTGGTGAGCCTCTCAATGCCATCTTACTATGTTTTTTTCAACGCTCAACCTTAAAGTAATTACCTTCCATCTTTTATGACAGGTACTCCTTAGCATGGCCAACTTCAGTACCTTGTTCAGTCACCATTTCAATTGCACAGTTTTTAATCTAAAGTTCTCTTACAAAGCTGTGTGCATGTGAGTATAAAATACAAAGGATTTACTGCTCTTGGTTATGCCACTGCTGTAAAGCTGAGGCCCCACCTCCTGAAAGCAAGAGCTACTGGCAGAGAGCCTTGCAGTCACTTCCACTGTTCTTTATGTCACAGACTGTACTGCTTGCTCCAGGGTGTTATTTATTAATAATTTGGCAACCTGCTTGGCAAAAACTAAAGCTTTATTTCTTCTGGGAGCTCTGGGCAAAATAATACAGAAGTCAGTTGAGTGTCTCTCTGCCCAGGGCACCCAGCAAGGGCACCTGGCTTACTCCTGGGATTAAGTCAAACTTGGATTTTGGTAATAATATGAATAAAAGGTATTCTGTCAACTCATACTGCCTTCTCCTTGCTTATGTACACACACAAGTGTGTGCAGGAGTGAGTCCAGCACTGGTTCCTCTCTTCTTTTTCTGTCCACTCAAAAAATGAAATGGCCAGAGCCTTCTACTGTTAGGACAGATCCCATGGCAGATCACCCAGTCAACTGAGGTACACACAGAATTGTGTTTGCAAAGCTCCCCTTGCATGATTCCCAGCCCTCATCAGTGCAGAGCCATTGGACAAAGCCCTCTGTCCAGCACATTTCCTGCAGCACAGCATTTGGGATGTGTGAGCAGGCCCAGAGACATGGGCTGTGAAGCTATTTCTTAAAAGCATCTAGAGAAGTGTGATGCTTCACCATTATTCTATTGCTTTTGGCACCTGAGCAATCCAAATAAAGTTGGGATGTTATCACTGAGCTTGGATAACCCAAATGAAGATTCACATTCAGACCCTTCAGGAATGGACCTGATCAAAGGTGAGCCATTGCTCTGCTGAGTGGAAGAGGGAAAAGCAGGATCACTGTGGGGTTTGGAATGATAAAAAGACAGCTGCCCAAGGACAACAGCCCAGCAAGTGCTGATAAACAACTGTTTCCATTCTTTAAGAAACTGAGCAGTCTTATTGGTGTGAAATGCTAAATACATGACCATGTTTGCCTGATGGATTTGTTGGCCATGATGGCATCCACCAAGCTACTCATGCATTTAAAGCAAAGTGCTTTATTTTATGGGGAGTTTAATGTCTGCAGACAAAGTTGTAACTGCATAATTTCTGGTCAAACTTGGCAGAGAGAGAAAAGGCTTTGGTCCCTGAAAATATATAAATACATCCACACACCCTGATGTCACACAGTCAGATAAGGGATTGTCCAATCCACACAAAAAAAGCACTGATATTCAAAATTCCACATGTTCTTTAGAAGTGTTTTTGCCATATGTATTTCATTCATGCTGTGTGTATGTATTGCTCAGCTGAGGGAAAGGCCATTCCCAGAAATACCAGGCTGGCAGTCAGCAATTTTCTAGCAAGAAAATATTGGTATAGTAGAGATGCCAGTGGGGCTAGGAAATAGGTTAAATACACATTTTTGCATGGTACGAAGGTTAATAAAACACACAAAAACTGATTGTTGTCTTTCCTACCAACAGTGACAATTTTAAACATTCCTTCCCTTTGGGTAAAAGGAAATCACTTTAAGTACCAAGCCTCACGTTCAGGGTCAGTACAGCACATTATTGGGCTCATGCAGTGCACAGTACAAGGATTCGAATGCTCATAGCAGAAATGAAGTCTGTGATCTCAGAGGGCACTTACACAACTGAATGTGTGTTTGAGGGTGTCCATCCACAGCATGGGGCTCATAACTCACACAGCTCACATTTGAACTCTCCTGGTGTCTGAACTTCTTTGGGAGCATCCATTTTTAAGCCACTTGCAAGAAACACACACAAAAAAAATCTTTTAGCTTCAAAATGCAATGCTGGGAATATATCTGCAAGAAGATTAACGTGACCTGTGACATCTGGCTTTGCAAATTAAAACCCAATGGAAAACTGACAATTGCAAAGCTTGATTAGTAAATATTTTCTCCCAAATCAAGTTGTTTTCCCATGTCCCAGCTGAATTTTCAAATTCCTTAGACAGGTCTATAAATTGCAGACTGGGAGCCTAACTACAAAGTTCACCTTTTAATTTGGAACATTCATGAAAGAACTCAGGTAAAAAAGCACATGGCTGCAATCTTGAAAACCCTATGCTCAGCTGAGATCTATACTCCCTGTGTTCCCAGGACACTGTTCCCCATTTGCTGCTGTGCAGAATTCCAATCTAATTCTGCAATGCCCACCTCCTCCCTCAAACTGGAGCCATGAAAGGGTTTGGGACCCCGCTCAGGAGGCAGGTACCAGGAAGGTAAGTGTTGCAATGAAAAGACTGTGTCTTTTTCTTTGCTTCTGGTTCACTTTGGTTGGAGTTTTGAAAGCTTATCTGTGGTTCCCTGTTCCTATCTGGCTTTCTATGGAAATGAGGCCAAGGGAATTATCCTATACCTTGATAAGGTGTTGGCACATTCCAGCCACATGGGACAAAGCAGCAGACACCTTTTAAAAAGTTTATGTCCTATAACTTTTATGAAAATGGGCAGAAGGGGAAAGCACTGCTTTATCCTCCTGGAGAATACTCATATATTTCTATAAATAGGAGAATCTGCACATAGGAAAGTTATTGTCCATCCTTCTGACTGACTTTAGGCCTCACTACAAAGGTGTGATCACCAGTCCCAAGATATAACACACAGGAAGTCATGCTCCATCAGCTTTGGTGCTAGCAGTTTACTTGTTCAAAATCCTGGCAATTTATTTACATTTTGGGAGCTGACCCTTCACTAATACCACTAATATTAGTTGGGAGTCACACCCTGAGCTTTTTCCAAAAGTATGGAGTGGTAAGTAGGCTTTTAGGATTGATTTTAGTCTTATTCAACAATCCTATCAAGCACAGATAACCATGTGCATGGCCAAACATTTCACCAATCCATGAAAGAAACACAGTTTCTTGTTTGCAAACTGATTATCTTTGCTCACCTGCACCATTTTCTTGTACAGAAGATTCACCTTGCAGTTATCAAGAAAACTACAGCGTTTAGATAAAACTTCTCACACTTTTCATGTTCAGTGTTCTGCTGCAGCCCAGTCAGCTTTTGGAAGAGAAGCAGAACTGGCATCAGGTGAGTACCAGGAACCTGGGTTTGGGTGGTACCTCAGCAGTAGGTTGTGTGTGCTCCCAGCTGAGCACATCCACAGCCTGCCAAGGGACAGCAGGGCATTCCCACTCTCCCAGCTCTGAGCCAGACCCTTCCTTGCAGAGCTCATTCAGTTCACTGAGGCCACATCCCTATTTATGCTTCAGCTCAGGGGTTTTCTTTGGGAACAAATTGCCTGGCTGTCCCTCCTTACCGCAGAGGATTGCACCACAGAGCAGTCTCACAGAACACAAACCAGAGGGCTTCAGAAAAAAAGAAAAACTAAAAAATGTACTCCAGAAGCAAACCTAACACACTCCAACCTGAATACCCAGCTGGTGGCCATGAAATCCACAGGCTGGGACCAGAGGTGATCTAAAACACCCCAAAACACAGAGAATGGGCACTTGGTATCCAGCACCCAACACCTTAGTCCATGCTTTCAGTCTTAATACATCACACTTGTTACTATGTAGTAACAAAAAAATACTTCTTTTTTTCCTTATTGCTTTAAGGAACTAAATTGGTTTGCAGAGGATCCAGCAGCTGCTAACAGTTGCACAAGGTGAGAGGCAGAACTGCAGTACCAGCAGAAAGGAGGGCTGAGATGAGAGACCTGCACATCCCTCTTTTGGTGACACTAAGCTGCTATTTCTGCTCACCCGACGGGGTGAAACTGAATCCTCAGAGGCATCTGCTGACAAGGTGAACTAGGGGCAAGGTGAAGCAGAGCTGGGACTACTTGTCACCTAATGTTCCAGAAGAACAGGGAGATCCTCAGGGACTACAGAAGCTTCTTGACAGACACTCAGTTGCGAAAGTACTAGCCTGTTAAACCCTGAAATTTAATTTTGGAAATAATCTCCCTTACCTCATCACTCCTTTACTACCAGCCCTTCCACTGCTATTTCTGGCATTTCAGTAGCACAGAGTTCTTCAGATGTAACACAAATGGAGCTGGACACTGAATTAATAAATAAATTCACCTTGAGAACACCTTAGGAACTATATTTTTACACAAATGATATGACCCTTGGATATTTTCCCTACCTCACAGGGATGCTTGAGAAAATTTAATTAAGTCAAGTGCTTTCAGATTTGTGAGTTAGTTGTAAGGCATGTACATGCTACCCATTTCTTCCTGTATAATAAAATTTGAAGTCTTCAAGTTATGTACTAACTCAGCTAAGAAGTCTACTTTTTGAACCCTACATTTTAGGATTACCAGCTAGGTCCTCCTAACATACCTAACTTTACCTTTTCTGCAGGTACCCAGCAGCAATGCCAACACACCCACGGGACTGAATGAGATTCAGATCAACACTTGTATGCAATTTTTTGTAATTGGTGTTTTTTAAAAACAGGAAATCATTAACCTCAAAGAAGCAGAATATAGAAAGTCACTTGAATCAAACAGAGAAGACTATACTGGTGATATTTTCTTTAAAATAGTGCAAAACACCAAGAGCCACAACAACAAAAAAGAAGTATTTATGGCAGTGAGGGTCATAGACTTTGGAATGAATATGTCCTGATCCCAAGTTAAAATAACAGCCCTGGGTTGAGAGCTGAAGTACGTAAGATATAGAAACACCTGCTCTCTCACAGACCATTGGCATGTAGAACAGAATCTGTTCAATGTCTACCACTGGGAAGGAATGATATCTATGTACAAACACATTTTTGGCTATGCCAGTTGAAAAGCATATGATCCTGTCTGCAAGGCACAGATGAATTTATGGTGCTTTCCATCTTACTCCCAGCTTACAAGTCACTGGTAGCAGCTGTACCAAGTTTTATTTCACTGGGAACATCATTTGTCCTGAGAGCTTGTCTACACATCAGCACTTGGGAAAGTTAAGGTCCCTAATTAAAGGTATGAGGTCAATGAACACACAGATTTCAGAGTGAAGACTCCCATTCAGAAGTTTGCTATATAACAAAGTAAAGCCATTTCCTTCCAAAAAAAAACATATTTAATGGCAAGTTTATGCATGTGCTTCGTTCCTTTAGTCTAAACCACCAAACAGGCAAGTCCCAAGATGGACTTTCTGACAAAGAGTCACTTCTAAAAAGTTTGTTTGCTTTGAATAACCATATCTTTAAGTCATTGGGTTATCACAATGTCAGCTCATTGGTTTGATGTGACAGTGTGACAGGTGTCTGTCTGCCCTCCAGACACATGAAACAGAATGAGAATTCATTTCTCTCTAGCAAACCAGCAGCAGGATAAAGGATTTCTTGAGGAGAAAGTCTGGGGCACTAATCCCCTCCTAATAATGACAGGCAAATTTGTGACCACCAGCAACCTAAATCGGCATCAGGTGCTACAGCTTTTTTTTTTCCCTCCTTGAAAAGTCCTGAAGCAGCACCAGGTCCCAGCAATGTGTCACAAGTCAGTCTGGCTGACACATGCTGAACAAGTCTTTGACAACATCTTGTCTAGAACTGAATTCTGCCCAAGCATTTTCCACTCTGACTAGAAGCCACAAGGCAATTGAACACATCCTTACTTGAGGCACATGCCCAGCTCTTCTGGAAAGAACACAGTTACCCACATGCTTGGGTAACCACTTGTCAGAGAGTGAAAATAGTTCATGCCTCAAACACTGATATAAAGTTTTGCTCACTATAAAGAGCTACAACCAGAGAAGCCTCCCCAAAGACTGAGATTTTGGACTGAAACCAAACTGCTGATTAGATAAAGGGAAGCCCATTGTTCAATCATCTCAGCTGAGGAGAAGGTCCCCATCCACAAAAGGCCAAAGGCACCAGCTGGGCTGAGTTTGGGGTGGGGGGAGAGCACAGCTGAACACAGAGCCAGGTTTGCATGGACTCCAACCAAGGGGGAGGGAGGATTCAGGTGTGGTGTAACCTCTGGTCAGAGACCATGAGCCCCCATCCTCTGGCACAGCTGTAGCACCCCCCAACCCCACAGGCCTCATCCAGGGGACTTGCCCATGAAAAGCAGCTGAGGGGGAGTCACAATCCATCAAAGAACCCCCAAAGTGCCAGGCCTTGCTCTACAGGACTGCTTGTGATGCCACAGATCCAGCGCCTGCTGTAAGAGACTGCCCCCCACCCAGGGGCCATGCCTGGACATTGCTGCCTGGCTCAGGGTATATAAATCCATCAGATTCCAGGCTTTTTGGGGGCTCTTCACCACCAAGAACAGCAGCTGGAGA
Source organism: Petroica traversi (assembly GCA_025920805.1). NCBI lineage: Eukaryota > Metazoa > Chordata > Aves > Passeriformes > Petroicidae > Petroica > Petroica traversi. The sequence continues at coordinate 5,594,752 of JAHLSL010000042.1, read as the reverse complement.
GGATCAAAGGACTGTTGTTGGGATCCACAGAATGGTGATATTTTCCTTTTTCTGTCCCTTTTACTCTCTGTTCCCCCCACCTGTTTCCTATTTCTTACTCTCCCTCTCTCTCCTTCATAATTACTGTCAAATAAAACCCTTACTATTGTCACTGGCATATGGTCTCGTGTGCACATTAATTTGGGCAGGGGTATTTCTAAGAACCTTAACAACTGGATCATAACACCAGTGAACTAACATGCTCCATAGAAACCTGCCAGGTCAAGCCTAGAGTGCTGCAGGACGTGTGTGAGGTTGGCTCACAAGTCCTGCAGAAGGTGAAGCACACAGATTTCAGTGCCACAGTAAGGACATAACTGCAGTAAAAGAATGGCACAGGTTACGTAGTGCTGTAAGTGTTTCTCCATGTTGTCTGCAACTGATACCTGATACAGACATGGGGAAATGGCTCTCAGTCCAGTTCTCTGGAGACTCCTAAAGACTTCAGGGAAATCCTGCTTGGAGCACTCTACTAAGAGGCCTGGAAGGCATGCCAGAAATCATAAATCACCCTTAAATTGTCAGGGTCACTGGCAAAGTAGTAGCACAGATAAGTAATCTGATTTTCTTTGCTTCCAACCTCATTAGCACAAGTATTTACAATGCATAGGTTAAGCCCCTCTTAATACTCCACAGGAGACGCCTGCATTTGAGTCACTGATAAACTAGAAAAACCATACAAGCAACAAAGTGCCTTTAAACAGATGCAGACTTTGATTTGAAAAGCTGTCAGATAAAACCAACACTGACACACCCTTAATCCTCTCCTACAAAACCCTTGTTTCTTTTACCTGCCAGGATTTTCCTGCAGTATCCACTGTTGATGACAATAACCTATTAAAATATTCTCAGCTTGATTTTCCACAGGTAGGAGTGCTCTCTAGTAGAAGGGCAGGAGTTCACACCCTGGCTTGTGCCAGTGCTTGATGTGATAGATATTTAAATATACCCCAACACCAGCAATGCACTTGCCTTCTTCAGAAAAACAATATGCTGCTTAACTGATCAGGTGTTAGATAAAACAGAACCTTTTTACTTGCTAGTTAATCCCCAGGTGAACAACTCTCTTCCTCCCATTCCTTCATGCTAAGCCCTGAAGGCATGTTTAGGTCACCTGTGGCTGCCTGCCTGCTCTTCCTTTGAGGTGACTTACCTTGGGTTCAGCATGAATTAGCCCAGCACTGTAATTTCACCAAGCATGGCCATTCAGAACTTTCATCCTTGCTCACTCTCCCAAAGATCACTTGATTGAATTAAACCTTGGCTTGTTGCAGCACCTTTCCCCCCCAGGCTAGGGGGTTGTGCTGGCACTGCTGTGCTTTCCCTGCTTGGAAGGAACAGTGATTCCTGCAGGTTTCCTTCTAGCCATGGATCACAGAGCAGGCCTAAGCCCCACTCCTGAACAACAGCTTCCATGGATTGCCCATGGCAGCAGCAGGATAAACAGTCTAGGTGGTCACAGATGTGAAAGCCAGTGTGTTTTCTGAACAGTTGTAGGGAAAGAGGAGTAACATAGGTAAATCAAACACCTTCCTTAGGTAAAAAGGCTTTCCAAACACAAGATGAAGCTCAAAATGGCATCTAAGATCCACGATTTAATAAAGCTGAGAAACCAGCACTCAACAAAAACCTAGCCCAAGTGCCCCTTACTCAGAGATGGCAAAGCAGCCTGCTCAAATTAGGCAGCATGTAGTAAGAACCTCAAATTAGGTGAGAATTTAAAGCTTCACACAAGAAGATTGCACAAGGCATCATCTACCTGTAACACAAGAGATCCAAACATTGATGTGTTGCTGAAGTGGTCATTAGTTCTTGATCACACTTATTCTTTGCCAAAATGGAAAAACCAGACCTGAGGTCAGATTTCATGAAATCTCCCTCTGGTACTGCCACAATCTAAAAAATCAACCTACAGCCATAGTAACCCTCTGTCTTGAACTCATTCTGCCTCCTTTCCAAATGGCAGCTCCCTATGAGACATTTGTTACATTAATAGCTATAGTGGAGAAGAGCAAGTTGCTCTATTAATATATAAGTGATGACCATTTCTTTTTAAGTTGTCCTTAAGACAAAGTTATGTGCAGGGCCACACATGAACCACTGAAAGTATCAGCTTGGTTAAGCACAATCTAAACTTAGGGCAATACTTTCCAACAGAGTCTAAAAATAGGAACACCAAGATTTTGTGAAAATATAGGAGGAGAGGCTAACACAGTACTTTGGGAAATAAGACACTGCCACTTGACAGAATCCTGAAAGGAAAAATACAGCTCCAGTAATTAATCTGCCTACAGAAAGCAAAGTTGAGACTGTAAGGAAAGACTCAGGCCCATGACATGGGGTTGCATGTGACAATGTCCCTGCTATGGAGCCAGTACCCACTTTTTCATGTCACCAGGAAGATGTTCAGCATAAGCATTCCTGGGGAAGGGAATTCTTTCCAATAAAGCATGACTGCAGCTCTTGGTTTGTTAGGGCTGAGCTCGAGCTGGGGACTGCAGAAGGAAATAAAGCAAAACTATCCAGAAAGAAAAGCAAAAAGAAGTACCACAGTGAGGGGTATGGGGTGAAGAGTGCCAGCTTCAAGAAAGCCTGGGAATAAAGACAGGCCTGTCCCTACTGTACCTCCAACTTCTGCATGCACATGGCCCAGCACAGCTTCTGCAGCCATGCTCATTTCCTCTTGGATTTATTCCTCAAGGTTTGTTATCCCATCTAGTGTGAACAGAAAGCACAGAAAAGCACCAGAGAGATCCACTGGCAGCACATCTGATAGAGCAAGGCCCACAGCTACCCAATCCTTAGAAAGTTTTCTTTTCCAGGGCACTTGCTGTGAGTTCCGCTACAAAAATTTGCAAATTATTTCAAACTTTCACATCAAGGTCACTTAATTGGTTAGAGTTTACAGTGGAAATTGGGTCTTCTAGTCAGGGGTGAGCAGCTTCCAAACTTCCTGACATATCCCCATGTCAAATTCCTGTCTTCTAGCCATGTAGCAATATGGAACAAGGTGAGTTCAGGCAGGCATTTCCTGAATTTTTAGCAATGTTTTCAGCTTACTCTGTCTCCCCCTGCCAGAAAGACTTGGCTTCCCAACCAGTACTTGGATTACTTTGCACAAAAAATATGTAGGTACTGAGGCTGCACTTCTTTCAACACCTGATGCATCAAACAGGTATCAAAGCACGTACAAGAACCATTTCCATAATTCTGTGTAAGGCACAGAGAAATATGTGTTCTTAAAGACCTGCTTTATCACTGAGTGCCAGGCCATTCCTTTTGTGCATGCTCTGTTCTCCAGAGGGTCTTCCAGAATTCTTTTGGGCAAATTTACTTCTCTGTTCACCACATATAAAACAGAAGCAGCTTTTTCTCATTTGACAAATTTAATAATGGATGGGGATGTGCAGGTCCTAGAATTCACTATAACCAGAGTGGACTGCTCCTCCTGGGTCACATGCTAGGAAGGCAGACACATAAAATCCTCACACTTCTGACTTTTTACCCAAGCAGCTCAAAATCCACTAAGAATTGGCAGCATCCATAACATGAAATATGAAATAAACTTTCCTTTGGCTTTAGAACTCCATCTCTCCAGCAAACACAGACAGGTCTGACTAAGATTGCATTGAGGTCCAAAAGGAAAATGCGGGCTCAGAGTAGCTAATTAAGCAGCAGAGCTGATGGGGTCTTGACAGAAATTGTATGTTGTCCATGTCTTTCAAAGTTTTTCAAAGTTTTTTCAAAGTTTTTCAAAGTGCTGGCTATAGGTCTAAGTAGATAAGGCTTAAAAACACTGTGATGTTTCATGCCAGATTTAAATGTGTGCTTCCTTTCTGCACATACACATGGCTCCAAGCATGGTTAATGAGGAATAACTTCACTAATTTTGGGAAAATTATGACAAATTAAATGAACAGCTGGGGGAGAAGGCATAGTGGAATGTTATTACGGCCTGTAGTTAAGAGCAGACTTGAAAGGAGGCAGCATGGTTCAGGTGTTAAGATGGGCAGCAAAAAAGAAAACAGAAAGAGCAGATGAAAATGCTTTCACACACTTGCTAATCCTCTCTTTCCTGGCCTGGACTAAAGAACAAAGAAGCCCAAACGGTTGCAACCACATGGATAAAGAATTTCTTAATCCAAATCTCAGGTTTGTGCCTATCTATGGCAAATTTGGGGGCTTTTAACAGCTTTTTTTGGTGTGGTGATTTTTGTGTTAGTAAAAACTCTGATTTGATCAACAGATCAGTGCAAAGGTGATGCACAGGCTGGAGGGCTTGGCATCTCAACCAGCCCGGGGAGCACATCTCCATTACAAGTCACTTTACCAGCAGAATCCAAGAATCCAAGTATTTTCCTACAACTCTCATCAAACAAAAACCTTCTTTGGTCTGAACAACCTCAGACTGCTGCATGTGGTCAGAATAAAACTTTCAGGGGAGAATTCATCAGGCTCTTGACATAACCTTGTCATATTTGTAGAGATCACAGATTTTGTTTGAGGCAAGATATGAAGTGAGACAAGGTATCATTAATGCTTCATTGTAAAACCTTTTTTGCCGGCAATTTACAAGGGAAGTTAGGGCATGAGGAAAATATTTTTGTATAGGATCCAGAAGCACGAAGGTCTTAAATTTTGTTTATATACATGCCATTTGAGCTGTAAGAACATAGTTACATATCCTTACTAACTACTAGCGCACAGCTCCACTCCTCTGGCCAAGGCTGGAAGGCAGTGGCCTCCCCGTGAGTGTCTCCTGCCCGGCAGGGCCCGGCCCGCAGCTGCTTCCCCCTCCGGCTCCCGCTGGCCCGGTTCCCCTCCCCTGGCTCACATTCCCCGCCCGGCTCCCGCTTCTCTGCCCGCTCCCGTTTGCCCAATTCCCGGTTCCCTTCCCGGCTCCCCGTTTCCATCCCTCCCGCGGAGCCCTCGGTTCCTTTCGCCCCCGTCTCCCGTTCCTCGGTCCCCAGCTCCCCTTTGCTCCCCCATTCCCGTGTGTCTCTGCCCCGCGCCCACACACATTTCCAGTCCCAAGCGCCTGTTTGCCTCCCGATTCCCGTTTCCCCGCCGGCTCCAGCTCCCCCCAGTTCCCGGCGGTCCCGCTTT